>JAESUZ010005136.1:0-600000 GCA_017311185.1 Proteles cristata cristata | reverse complement strand
CAAGTTGTCTTAAGAGATTCATAACAACTATTATAATATAATGTGTGATCTGTACACACAAGGTCTACCTTGGATCAGAATTTGGCAGGGGACGGAGAGGGGGTACGTTATAAAAGATATTATTGAGAAAACTGGAAAAATAATAGTATTCATCAATATTCATCAATATTAATGTCCTCATTTTGAATACTGTACTACAGTGAAGTAAGAAAATGTTCCTCCTCTTAGAAAATACACAGTTATGAATTTAGAAGAGGCATTTTACTCTCAAATCTGCAACTTACTCTCCTATAGTTCAGAAAAAAATTCTGTATATATATATATATATATATATATATATATACATGTTCAGTATGCACATATACATAAACCTAAAGAGAAAATGATAGGAGAAGCACAGTAAAATAATGAGGAATATGGGGGGTGCCTGGGTGGCTCAGTTGGTTAAGTGGCCAACTTCAGCTCAGGTCATGTTCTCACAGTTTGTGGGTTCGAGCCCTGCATCAGGCTGTGCACTGACAGCTCAGAGCCTGGAGCCTGTCTTCAGATTCTGTGTTTCCCTCTCTCCCTGACCCTCCCCTGCTCCTGCTGTCTCTCTCTCTCTCTCTCAAAAATAAATAAAACATTAAAAAAAATTTTTTAATAAAAAAATAATGAGGAATATGAGTAAAGGATAAGGAAATTATTTGTACTATTTCAAACTCTTCTGTAAAGTAGTAAGTAACTTCAAATTTTTAAATTTACAAAAATTTTAAGTTGATTTAAAAACTCATTCATCAGAGCAGCTGGGTGGCTCATTCGGTTAAGCATCCAACTTCAGCTCAGGTCATGATCTTACGGTTCATGAGTTCACGTCCCACGTCAGTCTCTGTGCTGAGGTCTCAGAGCCTAAAGCCTGCTTCAGATTCTGCATCTCCCTCTCTCTCTGCCCCTCTTCCACCTACACTCTGTCTCTGTCTTTCAAAAATGAAAAATTTTTGAAAAAAAAAATTTTAATAAACAAAAAATAAAGAAATAAAAATGCATTCATTGTGCTCCTATAAGATAAAACAAAGCCTGATTAATACAGTGTTATAAGTTATGTATCTTGATAATTTTAATATTATATTAGTAACATCACTAAGCAGGAAAATACTCCTTCAGTTCTATGTGATTATAAAAGCATTAAAATCTCAAGGTTTGAAGGGAACTAAGAGATCGAGCAACTCAAGTAAACATCCATGTTTCCCAGTGTAACAGCAGAAGAGATTAAATAATGTGAAGAGAATGCAGGGTATGAATCATGAATCAAATAAGAAGATGTTGTTCTACCTTGAACTGCTGTTGATCTCAGCCCAGCCCAGTTTCCATGACACATGAAGCAAAAGTCCTCCAATTAATGTCTGCCACCTGAAAAGGATAAAAGCCAATGTGAATTTAAGAGAGTGCCAAGGTCTCAAAAGCAATCCAGCCCTGGCCGACCCCCTGGCTGACACAAGTCTATACATCTGAGCCTTCCTGCAACTCTTTTCTCCCAGTCTCTCCTAATCAGCATCCCAGACCCCTCCTTCCCAACCTGTATTATTCTCAAGTCCAGCTGGACCATTCAGTGCTAACACTGATAATCTTCTCTTCTTATTCTAGACTTTTCCTGAAAATTCTCACCCACAGTCCCCACTTCTCCCATGGCCCTTGCACTGACGATTTCCAAATCCCTATGCCCACCTAGATACCGCCACCCTGACACCCCGCAAGTGCCCAATGATAACTTGCCTAAAACATTACCCTGAACTCCCCTTCCTCATCCTGATCATCTTCCTCTACTCCTAATCAGCCAAACCAGAGCCTATATGTCATCCTAGCTCTTCTCCAGTCACCTCCTTCATGTGCTCGCAAAAGCCTATTGAACATATCTCCATAACAGTTCTTGAGTGCCAAGTCTTCCCCATCTCTTCTACCTCTGCCTAATGCAAGCTCCCATCATGGCATGGCACACCTAAACCCCAGTACCAGTCCCCAAACTGGTGTCCCTCTCCCTAGGATGGCTTCACAACATCCATTCTTTACTTGCAGCCAAAGGGCTTGTTCTAGAATGCAAACTTCACTTTGCCACTTGTTTTAAAAATGTTTGATTTGGGGCACCTGGGTGGCTCAGTCGTTTAAGCATCTGACTTTACCTCAGGTCATGATCTCACAGTTTTTGAGTTCTAGCCCTGCATGGGGCTCTGTGCTGTCATCACAGAGTCCGCTTCAGATCCTCTGTCCCCCCCCTCTCCGCCCCTCCCCCACTTTCTCTCTCAAAAATAAACAAACATTTAAAATAAAACAAAAAAGCATCATTTTTAAACACACACACACACAGAAAAACAAGGGTGCCTGGGTGGCTCAGTCATTAAGCATCTGACTTTGGCTCAGGTCATGATCTCATGGTTCAGGAGTTTGATTGCACATCAGGTGAGCTCAAGCCCCACTTTGGGTGAACACAAGCTTCACTTTGGGTGAGCACCAGCTCGTTGCGGTAAAAACACGAGTCCCGCTTTGAATGAGCCCCACTGTCTCTCTAGCTCCCTCTAATCCTCCTGGGATTCTCTCTCTCTCTCTGCTCCTCACTCACTTGCACCCTCAATCTCTCTCTCTCAAAACACACACACACACACACACACACACACACACACACACACACACACACACAAAATAAAACAAAACAAAATCAGGTGACTGATTCCTTTCAGGTGTCCAGCTGCAGTTCCCAGCCTCTTTTCTGCCATAACTCACTTGGGATCACATGAGACATTCTTCCTCTGCACGCAAAGTATAGTGGAGCACAGATTATAAAATAAGCATCCCTGGGGCACCTTGGTTTGGCTCAGGTGGTGATCTCACAGTTCACGGCCTCGAACCCTGCATCAGGCTCTGCGCTGACAGTGTGGAGCCTGCTTGGGATTCCCTCTCTCCCCTCTCTCTCTCTCTCTCTCTCCCTCTCTCTCAAAATAAATAAACCTAAAAATCAATTAATTAATTAATTAAGCGCCCCTGCCTCTCCCACTGCACAAAGCAGACTTCAAAATGAGTGAGAGGGTACTGCAGGCAATAACTTCGCCCTGTTTCACTCTAATTGCTTTATTATAGGTGAATCATTCAGAGTTCAAAACCTTATTTTTAGTTATGACTTGAGACACCTCACCACGGAAGCGATTACAACACACCCCCATGTTGGAACACAACAGTTGAGAACTGCTGGCCTACGGGATAAAGTCACTTGCAAGTGACACACAAGCCTTCCTGGACCCGCACCCACCCCTCTCCAGGATCAGCTCCCATCCACCCGCACAGGAAGCTACATTCCAGCCATAGTGAACAGCCGACGGCCTCGGGAATGTGCCAGGTCATTTATACTAGGAGCCTCCACACACTGCCCTCTTGACCCACCGTGTTCTCTCACCACCCAGTGAACATCTGCTCACCCTCTAAGATCCAGTTTTATGCCTCCTTTGTGAAACCTCCACTGACCCAGCCAAGTAGAGCAGATGGATATGGGTCATGCCCTCCAACAGTGTGACCTGGAGCAATGGCACTCAACCGTATGGCTCTTCCCCCAAGGGGACACCTGGCAGTATCTGGAGGCATTTTTGGTTGTCATAATGGGGGTGTAGGAGGGGAAGGTTGCTAACTGCCATCTGGTAAGATATAGCCAGGGATGCTGCGAACATCCTACCATGTGCAGGACCAGCCCCCATGACAAAGGATTACCCAGCTCAAAATGTCAATAGTCATTTAAGAGATGACAGTGGCGGGGGGCGGGGAGGAGCCAAGCAATTTGGATGAAGATGGTGGACAGATTCTGTAGATGTTTAGGAGGTCCTGGTGGTTAACCTGCTGTTGGGGAAAAAGGAGACAAAGGAATCAAGAATAATGCACAGGTTTCTGGATAGAGGCTACCATTCACTCAAGTACATTTAAGGGACAGGCAGGAGAAAAGAGAAAGGTCCATCAGGGCAGGGATCTTTCTTGTCTCCAGTGATGTATCCCAAGTGTCTAAAACAGTGCCTGGCACATAGTGCGAACCCAGCAAAGATCTGTGGAATGAGTTACTCTACCCTACCGTGTACCTGCTATGTGCCAGGCATTGCTCAAGGCACTGGGGGCTCTCCAGTGACAAAACAGATTTTAGAAAAACTCTCCCATTTGCAGACCTTACAATTGGCTGGAGGAGGTACATTCCGTCTGATCCACCCCAGACACACAGAGGAAAAGGCAATGCAGATGGAGAGATCCTCCTTTCCTACATAAGTTCCCTAAGTATCTCCACCTAGAGAGAACAGCAAGCCCGTCGGGACCAGAAAGCGATTCCTATTCACCAAAAGAGAAAACAACCTCCCAGCTTTACTGACTGAAATACAGCGGTCCCCCCCTTACCTGTGGGGGGTATGTTCTAAGACCCCCCGTGGCTGCCTGAAGCCGGCAGGTAGCACTGAACCACATACATACTATGTTTTTCCTATACGTACATACCTATGACAAAGTTTAACTTATAAACCGGGCACAGCAGGAGATTAGCAACAATAGCCAATAATAAAATAGAACAGTTATAACAATATACTGTAATAAAAGCTCTGTGAATGTGGCCTCTCTCTCTAACTATCTGTATTCACTCTTCTTCTAGTGATGCTGTGGGGTGACAAATGGCTAGCTGGAGTGGCTCAGTTGGTTAAGCGTCCAACTCTTGATTTTGGCTCAGATCATGCTCTCACAGTTTCATGGGTACAAGCGCCATGCCGGGCTCTGTACTGGCAGTGCTGGGCCTGCTTGGGATTCTCTCTCTCCGCCCTCCCTCTCTCTGCCCTTCTCCCACTCTTATGCTCTCTCTCTCTCTCTAAATAAACAATTTTAAAAATAAAAAATAAATAGGGGAGGCTAGGTGGCTCAGTCGGTTAAGCGTCCAACTTCAGCTCAGGTCATGATCTCACGGTTCGCAGATTTGAGCCCCTCGTTGGACTCTGTGCTAACAGCGCAGAGAATGGAGCCTGCTTCAGATTCTGTATCTCCCTCTCTCTCTCTCTCTCAGAAATAAATAAAACATTAAAAAAATTAAAAATAAAAATAAATAAATAAATATAAATGCTTGGTGTCACAGAGCTGCAATGTTTCGCATTATGTCTCAATACATATTTCACTTACATACATGCAAGTAAACCTCTCAGCTAAATTTCTAGAACTGGAATTGCTGAACTGAAGGATTCAAACTGTTGCAATTTAGTTACAAATGGCCAAAGTGCCACTCACAGATACCGTACCAATGTGTCACCCCATCATCAATGTATGAGAGCACCTGCTTTCTACATCTTCACCAGGACTGGTACCAAATTTTGAAATTTTATTTGGCAACCCTTACAGGTAATATATGATTTTTCAATATTGTTTTTAATTACACTTTTCTTACAAGTGAAGAGTATCCTTTTTATATGTTCAAGAGTCATTTGTAAATAGGGATTTGGGGGTTTTTTATATTAAAATCTAGCTTTGGAGCACTAAGATTGCATAATTGCCACTTTGGGGAAATTAATTGCTGTTTTATTCATAGTGAATATTGCATGGCCATTTGAGAAGGTGTAATCTCTATTTCAAGATGCAGTAGTGTTTGATATTTATTAATTGTATTATTTCGCTTTCCGGTACACATATATGTATATACACACTTCTTAATATATAAAATATTATATGTCCTTTTTATATTTTCGTTTGTCCAATTGCATTGTCATGGAAAAACAGTAACTTTGTCTCCTGTTACTTGTGTTTCTATATATCCCTAGCATTCCTGCAGTTTTTGTTTGACAAATAATGAGGGCCTATTATTTGGCTGCTAGAGATTCATCACTACTTTATTTTTGTTTTGAACTGCATGCTCCATCATTATGTGTCTTTTCATTTTTACTAAATGCATTATAACACATCTTTGTTTGCTTAGTGACTTTTGTCCTGAACCTTGCCTCACAAAGATCACAACTTCTACTTTTTGTTTTATATTTGTGTAATATTAGAAAAAAAAAAAAAGAAAAAAGAGGGATGGTGTGCTCTATGACATATTCAAATGCTATAATAATTAATTTAGGGGCACTTGGGTGGCTCAGTCAGTTAAGCGTCCAACTTCAGCTCAGTACATGATCTCACTGTTCGTGGGTTTGAGCCCTGCGTCCGCTCTGTGCTGAGAGCTCAGAGCCTGGAGGCTGCTTCAGATCCTGTGTCTCCCTCTCTCTCTGACCCTCCCCTGTTTATGCTCTATCTGTCTCTCAAAAATAAATACATGTTTAAAAAAATTATAATTAGGAGCACCTGGGTGGCTCAGTTGGTTAAGCGTCTGACTTTGGCTCAGGTCATGATTTCACAGTTCGTGGGTTTGAGCCCCGTGTCAGGCTCTGTGCTGACAGTTCAGAGCCTGAAGGGTCACTTCAGATTCTGTGTCTCCCTCTCTCTCCCCCCTCCCCCTCCCAGAGCATGAGCTCTGTCTCTCTCTCTCTCTTAAAAATAAATATTTAAAAAAATTTTTTAAATTTATAATTAAAACAACTTAGCACTAGCCCCTTTTCATAAAAGTTGATAAAGACTCAAAAATAGACCCTAGAAAAATAACTTTATATGTGGTATTAACAACCCACAGGTAAAAGGAAGGATTATACAATCAAATATAAAATACAGGGCTAGTATGTACATTGCCTGTCTGGCTCAGTCGGTGGAGCATGCGACTTTTGATCTTGGGGCTGTGAGTTTGAGCCCCATGTTGGGCACTGAGATTACTTTAAAAAAACAGTGCTAATAGAAATGAATCTAGGGGACAGATGATTTCTTCACATTGTATCACACATTTAAATAAATGGGCAATGATTAAGAATTGAATAAAGTTTTAATGCAATGTAGATGAATATCTGCATGGGCTTGTGATGGAGAAGAATAAACATGAAAGTAATGGTACCAATCACAATCATTAATATATTTGTCTATATAAAAATAAAACAATTAAAAAAAAAGCTTGAGTGAGGATGAGGTGGGGAAAGGAAAGGAAATGTGAATGTCAGAGTACTCAGTGCTGCTTCTACAACATCTCAACTTTTGACCCAGCTCCACACCACTTTTTCCTTCCATCTTCTTTCTAATAATGGCATCCTGCGATCATAAGACCACATGCTAGATTTATCTGTAGTTCTCTCTGTTGCTTCATTCCTATGTTTAAGCAATAAATTCTCCGTGATGTCACTTAAAATCTATTTGAGTAATCAAAAATAATTATGAACAAAATAAAAAGGCAAAGGACAAACAAATAGCAAAAAAAGAAATTTCTAACAAACATGATGGACAAGTGGTTGGCATTCTTCAAATATAAAGAAGTCATTAAAATAAGAAGAAAAATACTAAACCCCAGTAAAAATAAAGGCACAAATAGACAATTCACTGATAAAAGGGATATAAGTGGATAGCAAACATAAGAAAACTGCCCAACTTCGTGAATAATCTAAGAAATGATAAGATACAATGTGATACCATTTGGGACTCATGAAGTCAGCAGACAGAGGAAAAAAGAATCATGGTTTGAGTACTTTATTCTAGAAACTTTTACATACAGGATGAGTGACAACGTAAATTGGTAAAACATTTCTGGAAAAGAACTTAACATTCAAGAGGAATACTTACGGAGTTCATATTCTTTAACCCAAATTTCTTATATAGGAATCTATCCCAAAGAAATAGCTAAAAGTTTGACAAACTTGAATACAAAAGCATGTTTGATAACATTATTTTTATACCCCCCCAAATGGAACAGAATTTAATGTCCATTAATAGGATGGCTAAATAAATTACAGTATATCTGTTTGATAAAAAAAAAAAATCTGTGTAGTCATTACAAATATTTTAAAGAACACTTTAGGGGCGCCTGGGTGGCTTAGTCGGTTAAGCGTCCGACTTTCACTTAGGTCATGATCTCGCGGTTCGTGGGTTCGAGCCGCGTCGGGCTCTGTGCTGACTGCCAGCTCAGAGCCTGGAGCCTGTTTCAGTCTGTGACTCCCTCTCTCTCTGACCCTCCTGCTCACGCTGTCTCTCTCTCTCTTAGAAATAAATAAAACATTAAAAAAAAAAAAAAAGAACACTTTAATGATGCATGTCCCACATATATGTATTAAGAGCATAAAAGATACTCACCCTTGGAATAATGTAGGGTAGGTAAATTTCAAAACAGACAGGACATACTGAAAAACAAATAGCATATTAATGGAGATTTTCAAATTCTAGAGAATTGCTACACTGCATAATCAAAGAAAGCCCTATTGAAAAAATGTAAGTACACTCAAGTTTCAAAAAGGCTTTTATCCTTCCCCCCAAAATCACACATGGGGCAAAAAAACCTTTAGTATAACCTTCTAAGTCATACTGAAAAAGAGTGGGTCTGTTTTTCCCCAGGGTCACTGGAAGCCTAACCACCTCTCTGTAGGGAATAGAACTGGTATCATCAGCAAATTAGGCCGCAGCTAATTAGCAGCTGGGTTGGTGCTGTGGCCACCCAACCACCCAGCAACTTCCCGGGCCCCAGGGGTGTCAGGTTGGAACTGCAGCCATTCGAGAAAACCAGACAAACCTGTGGACGCACTCTCTTTTCTCAAGAGGCTACCCACTTTATCTACTGTCCAATTTATCTAAAACTCCAACCCCCTTCTTTGTTTCTCTTCAAGCAAGAACTGCATTCTAGTGTTTATTTCCTTTGTTTTCCTTCCATTTGGGGGCCTTTGGCTTTTGCATTCTAAAGGTGGTTGCTTTTGTTTTTTGTTTTTATACTAATACTACTGAGGCATCATAATTTCCCCTGTGCTTTTGCATTTTAAGGATTTTTTTGAAACCAACTTGGCTAAGGTCAACTTGTTTTTCTTTCATGTCTTTTGTAACACTTCATGAATGAGGGGACTGTGTTTTGTCTTCCTGGGTATCTTTTCCTATTTTTCTACTGTTGAAACTTTCTTCTAAAGTTTTTCTAAGACTTTTTGTAAAGTTTCAAAACCATTAAAGGCTTTAGGCTAAGACTCTAGTGATTCTTCACATGATGTAAAAATAGAGTGGACTGGAGTTAGGCAAATTTACATACCTATTCTTTCCCATGGATTAACCTATACAGAGGCCTCCTAGCGTGAGCGCCTAAATGTCACAATTACAGCAAATTGCCTGTGCTCTTCCCCCAAAGTCTGTTTATTCACATAGATCAATGGGCTCCTCCCCACTTTTCCCTGATATTTTCATCCTAAAACAGAGAAAGGATTAATAAGTGAGCATCCGGGCCATTTGCTCTATCACTCTTAACAACCCTCTCAAAGATAGTAAATATTTATTTAGTTATTGTATGCTGGGCTTTGTCCTACATCTTGGGGGGAGACAGAAAATGCTGAAGCTCTTACCTCACCTTGCTAAAGAAGAATGAGAACAGTGAAAAATGAAATGTCTGACAAATGGAATCTAAGTCCTAATATGCATTCTTTCAGCAGTTCCTCAGGCCACTGGAAAGGATTGCTCGGAGCAAGGTTATTTGGTGGAGCAGCAATGAGTGCTTCTCATGGAAAAAGATGGAGTAATATGGGAGCCTTTGAAAGGAAAACAGATGTGGACTTTGTCCCCAGGCTGACAGCTGAATAGCTGTGAGGGGACGAAGGGCCAGTGGCTGCCCGGGCCCTAAGCCTGGTTACTGCCATGACCTCTGGCAAACTGGAGGAACACGCCACCCAGACGGGGTCAGGAGAGCCAAAACACCTGCTGTTCAAACTAAAATGGACTGTTCTTTTAACACACGAAGGTGCTGAGCCTAAAACAGACAAGAGGTTTTTTTCAATAAATTTTCTTTTTTGTCAATACAGAGGGAAATAGTTCGAGGAAATAACTACACTGAAAATAGGAAAATTTTTAAAATTAGCATCGGGGCACCTGGATGGCTTAGTAGGTTAAGCACCTGACTTCTCAGGTCATGATCTCAGGGTTCGTGGGTTCAAGCCCTGCATTGGGTTCTCTGCTGTCAACACAGAGCCTGCTTCAGGTCTTCTGCCTCCCTCTCTCCCTGCCCCTCCCCTGGTTATTTTCTGTCTCTCTCAAAAATAAGTAAACATTAAAAAAGAAAATAGTTTTAGAGTCTTCTAAAAACTGGAAACGTGGGTCCTATCTGTAAACACAAAATAATGTTCACTAATTCAAAAGAAAAAATCATTTGGCAGAGACTATATGCTGGGCGGAGCTCACTGCACACTTCCTTTCTCATTTGGCCCCTACTTGGTCCAAGCTAACCTGTCATGGCTGCCAGAAAGAAGCAGACTGTCCTATTTGAAACAATGGCATCATCTAAGAATTACACAGTCCCTACCATCTTCCCATTATGAAAGACTACCTCTCCCACCCCTACCCGGGCCTCATATCTGCTTGCAGCTCCTCTCGACTCCCCTTCTATCCCCTTTGTACAATCTCCTCACCTCCCCTTCTCTCTGCCCTTCTGCTGTTACTCTTCTGCTTTTGATCTACTCCAACGCTCCCAAGAGCCCTAAACCAAAGCACTCCAAACCTTCATCGAAAATGGAAAAGTATTTATTGTTTGGGAATCTACACTTTTTATTACTTGGGTTAGATATTCCTAGGGGCAAGACAGTTTGGTTTCTTTTTATCTAGCACCTGAGGCATGATGCACATAGAAGGTACTCAATCTTTATAACATTGATTATAAAATGGTGAGGGACCCCAATAAATATGAAAATAATGCCACAGATGCAAATGTGCATCCAGAGGGGGTATACATTTCTGTGAATTAAGTGTTATCTGCCTGCTGGATTGTTTTGCTTACTCTGTTATTTTTAACCAATGCCCGGCTCATGGGTTTTCATAAAGACTTGTCATTCTTTCCCTTCTGATGATTATATAGAAATAAAAGGAAGGTCATTTTGTTTTTAAGTAAAATACTCTCAATATGTTCATCAAGTTAGCTAGACAAATGAGAATAGTTGAATGAAAAGGCCAGGATTTCACAAATCCACATATTCTGGAAAAGGTGCTCAAATAAATCTTTTAGTTTAGCTTTCCATGAGGAAGAAACAAATCTGTTAAAAGCTAAAAATTACTGTGTCACACCATATGCAAGAGATTGTCTTTCCTTCCTTCCGTTTCTTCTAGAGTAATTACCACTTACCTTATTTACCATGATATTGGGCACTTGGCCAGCCAACTCAGTAATATTGTTTTGATTAATCCTCAGAACCAATGACCTTTTGAAAAGGACTTGTTTACCCTATCATAAAGTAAAAAAAAAAAAAAAAAACTTGGGTTTTGAGAAATTTGAGTCCCAAAGACCAAGTTAAGTGGAGCCAGGATACAAACCCATCCCTGTCTCCCGGGAAGACAGTATTAATGGATCTTCAAACACCCATCACCAGAACTAAAAATCTACTGGACAGGAGGAATGATTCTGGCAGGGTTCTGGTGTATCGTTTGAGTATTCTGAAGACAGTCCTCACATTAAGAAAGAAGGTATAAGGAAATGCTATTGGTTAACAATCCTTTTCCAGAAAGCAAGAAAGGTTTGGGTTTTGAGTGGGGTGGGCAGCGGAGACCCTACAGTGGGGGAAGGTGGTTCTGGGCCTCGTATCTCACCACTTTGTCTTGGTGTCCAGCCCAACGTCTGTAACAAGAGGGGATGCCCCACTCTGGCCCACAAAGGTCTGATATTTCCCTGCATGGTACTGAATCCAAGGCCAGCTTCTCCCTCCTAACAAAATAAAAACATGGCACCACTGCTTTTCTGGCTTTTCATTATAAAGTTTCATAACGTTACTTTAAATAAAATTAACTTTATATTTTATTTTTAAAAATAATTCCACAAAAACCTCTTGGATATAGTGAAAATGTCTGGGACAGAGACATACTTTTAAAAAGATTGGCAGGGGCACCTGGGTGGCTCAATGGGTTAAGCCTCTGACTTTCGCTCATGTCATGATCTCAGGGTTCATAGATCGAGACCCACAATGGGCTCTGTCTGTGCTGATGGCTCAGAGCCTGGAGCCTGCTTCAGATTCTGTCTCCCCCTCTCTCTGCCCCTCCTCTGCTCTGGCTCTGTCTCTCTCTCTCAATAATAAATAAACATTAAAAAAAAAAAAAGATTGGCAATCAGTGGTGTGAGGGAATGATGGACATGGAAATGGATTGATCTCTTCTATTTAAAAGGTTGGGGGGCACCTGGGTGGCTCAGCTGGTTAAGCGTCCGACTTCGGCTCAGGTCATGATCTCATGGTTCGTGGGTTCGAGCCCCGTGTCGGGCTCTGTGCTGACAGCTCAGAGCCTGGAGCCTGCTTCAGATTCTGTGTGTGTGTCTCTCTCTCTGCCCCTCTCCCCTTCATGTTGTTTCTCTCTCTGTCTCAATAAATAAACATAAAAAATTACAAATAAAAAAAAGGTTGGGGAGGTGGGGGGTGTGCATGTCTGACTCAGTTGGAAAAACTGGCTCCAGCTAAGGGTAGTGAGTTGAGTCCCATGTTGGGTGTAGAGATTATTAAATAAATAAAACTTTAACAATAAAAAAAAATAAAAAATAAAAGCTTCTGGAACTTTGTGGGTTTCTAGGACAGGGGCATGTTTCAGAAAAGAAGGCAGGTTATGTCAGATTTCTTCTACTCTTCCTTCCGCGAGAGAACAAGAGCCAATTGCTTTCTTTCCCTGAAAAGTAGTAGGCACAACCCAAAATTAAGTTCCTGGGAATTCGCCAATGAAAAAATTCGGTGTCCTCCCGCTTGCGCCCTCTCTCTCCCTCTCTTCCTCTCAAAAATAAATAAACACTAAAATAAATTAATCAATCAATTAAATTTAAAAATTTTTTTGGTAGACCAGGAAATGTAAAAGATGCTTTACAGGACGGAAAACAGGGCCAAGTACAGTCCAACATATCCTATTTCTAAATAAGCATTCCACAGAGCCGGCTTCCTCTCCACTACCATCAGGAAAAATCAGGTAAAAGGCTGGAGGCTGCATCTGCTCCACGTACGATGTGGGCACTCCGAGCTCCCACGTGCAATGACCGCCACCCCGCGGCCGCCCCCCTCACCTTGTTCGTGAGGTAAGAAGCCAGGTAGCAGGTACAAAAGGTAAGGCCCACCAAGCACCTCCTCACGTACATCGGTCTACCCGCTCCCCTTTCCGGGGACCCCGCGGGAACTCCGCAGCAGCCTCCGGAGCAGGGCCACAGCCACGGCTGCCAGGACAGCCACGTGGGTCCGAGCTCGGCCAATCCGCGAGGGGACCGCCCCTGGCGCCTGCCTCTTAAAGGGACCCGGCCGCCGCTGGCCCCGCAGCTGTCCTGTGGCCCAGCTCGCTTCCTGCTGTCTTACGAGGGAGGAGGAGAAATAAGATTGCGAGGCCGGAGCTGCGACCGACCCCACCGGCTTTGGGGAAATGGCAGACACTAGTCTCAGTAAAAAAGTCAGAAATGGCAAACGAGGAAAAAAAAGCGGTTTACAAAACAGTTCGCGACGTTGCATTACCGTTTAATGAAAATGTTCATCTAAAATGTCATCTAAAAGATGGGATCAACATGTTTATATGCTTTACTGAATTTGCCCCGTTTTCTACATCACGTCTGTATTACTTTTGCAAACGACACCAACAAGTTAATGACAACTGTTATTTTAAAAGTAGGAAGAATGAGGAGCTGGAATGAGTAAAGGGTTTTTTTTTTTCTTTTTTAAGAGAAGTCATTCCATTGTGTTGAAATTTACATAAAATAAGAAACCCTCCCAAAAGTAGAGTTTAAAGCACAGCCGCTATTCCTAGTATACAAGGTGGAAAATTTACCTAGTTGGGTTTCTGGCAAATAGCAGTAAACGTATGTGAAACATGCTGACGGACTTTGTCAGGAACTAGAGGTACAAGTATTCCCCACATGCAGATACACAGATTTTTTTTTTTAGAAATACCCTGTACACCAGGAGACCTTACTTTTTAAAATTTGTATTCCCTGGGTAAAATTGCTTATCAGTCTATATAATCCAAGCAAACACCAGATGTATTATCTCTACATAAAAGATAAATAAACTAAAGTAATTTTCCCTTGACAGTATTTTAGGAAACCTCTTTCAGAGCTAAATAGTCTTTACAAAGAAATTTTTTGCTCAATAAAATTTCTTTGAAATCAGTAGTTGGTACTACCTGATATTCTCTGAGTAGTTTTAGTACATGAACAAGTTCAGTTCGGGCCCTGTTATTTCCTAGTTATTACTTAACTTATTTTCTTTGACAGAATTTGCTTAACAAGCAGGAACAACCAGAACAATAAAGAACCACGCAAATAGAAGTTGACATTTGTAGCAAAAGCGCTGACAGATTTTACCAAAGCCGTTAACTTTTCCGAAGCTGCATTATTCTCTTTCACAAAACAAACTAAACTAAGACTGAATGAAAATAAAATCATCAGATCTTACACTGACACACAAGCCGCTACATATGGGATTGAGGTTAGACCTTCTAAACACAAAAAAAGATTTAACTACTTGTATTGTAAGTGACATCTTTGAGACCAAAGGGTTAAAGTTATAAATTTACTTTATGATAATGAATCCGTAAGTGCTCAATAAATGTTTGTTGAATAAAAAAAGAGGGGAGCAGGGCAGCTGGGTGGCTCAGTCGGTTAAGCATCCGACTTCTGTTCAGGTCATGATCTCATGGTTTGTGAGTTCAAGCCCTGGAGCCTGCTTCAGATTCTGTGTCTCCCTCTTTATCTGTCCCTCTCCCACTCACATCCTATCTCTCTTTCTGTCAAAAATAAACATTTAAAAAAAAATTTTTTAAAGAGGGGAGCTTGGATAAAACAACTCCTTTGGGGGCTTTCCCCAACAAATCTTTTTTAACAATGAATTTTTTTGACAACTCACATGGAGAATTCTCAAAAGATGGCAGAAGCAGTAACATATATTTGAAACACCCTAAGTCCCATTTTAACAGTAGAGCATCAATATTTCTTATGAATATAGATGCAAAAATTCTCAACAAAACCCTAGGAAACAGAAACAGAATCCAGCAACAGTGAAAGGAATATACACCAAGACCCACTGAGATTTTTCCCAGGAATGCAAGATTGGTTTAACATGCAAAAATCAGTTCATGTAATATACCATATCATTAGATTAAAGGACAAAAACCACATGATCATTTCAGTAGAAATAGATAAGGCATTGAACAAAATTTAACACCTTTCCACAATTAAAAACACTAAAAGAAAAACTGGAATAAAAGAGAATTTCCTCAATATGATAAAAAGCATCTGTGAAACCCCCACATACTTAATGGTGAAAGACACTGCTTCCTTCCCTAAAATCAGGAACAAGACAAAGATGGCCATTATTTCCACCTCTATTTAACATGATATTCAAGTTCTAGCCAGGACAATAAGGCAAGAAAGTAAAATAAAAGGTAAGATCTATTGGAGGGAAAAAAAACCTATCTCTACCGTAGATGACAAGAATTTAAAATAATTTGAATTTAAAAAATCCTTGGGTGCCTGGCTGGTTCAGTCTGTGGAACATGTGACTCTTGATCTCAGGGTTGTGGGTTCAAGCCCCACATTGGGTATAGAGATTACTTAAAAATAAAATCTTAAGGAAAAAAAAGAGTCATCAAGGATCGAATGATAAAGTATAATATACATTTAATATGAATTTAATTAAAAAAGAATACAGAGAGTGTGAAAGAGGCACCTTTCCCAGAACTAGTATAGAAAATGAATCCTCAGAAACAGTAGAGACAATGAATCCTGAGCAAACTACATGAAAAGAAATCCACTTAGCCAATTTTCATATTCAAATTCATATTTTGGTGTGCCTGGGTGGCTCAGTCAGCTAAGTGTCTGACTTCGGCTCAGGTCATGATCTCGCGGTTCATGGGTTTGAGCTCTGAGTCAGCCTCTGTGTTGACAGCTCAGAGCCTGGAGCCTGTTTCAGCTTCTGTGTCTCCCTCTCTCTCTGACCCTCCCCTGCTCATGCTGCCTCTCTCTCTCTATCAGAAATAAATAAAATATTGGGAATGTAAACTGGTACAGCCCTTCTGGAAAACAGTGTGGAGGTTCCTCAGGAAACTAACAATAGAACTCCCCTACGACCCAGCAACAGTACTGCTAGGAATTTACCCAAGGGATACAGAAATGCTGAGGCATAGGAGCACATGTACCCCAATGTTCATAGCAGCACTCTCCACAATAGCTAAAACATGGAAAGAGCCTAAGTGTCCATCAACAGATGAATGGATCAAGAAGATGTGGTTTATCTATACCATGGAATACTACATGGCAATGAGAAACAATGAAATCTGGCCATGTGTAGCAACATGGATGGACCTTGAGGGTGTTATGCTGAGCGAAATAAGTCAGGCAGAGAAGGACAAATATCATATGTTTGCACGTATAGGAGGATTAGGAGGAACGTAACTGAGGAACAAGGGGGAGAAGAAGAGGGGAAATGGTGGGGGAAAGGGAGAGAGGCAAACCATGAGAGACTCTTGAATGCTGACAAAAACTGAGGACTGATGGATGTGGGGGGGAGGGGGGGATGGGCATGGAGGAGGACACTTATGGGGATGAGCACTGGGTGTTATGTGGAAACTAATTTGACAATAAACTATTTGTAAAAAAAAAAAAAAGAAAGAAAGAAAATATTAAAAAACTTTTTTGAAAACACAAATTCATATTTGATGTAGTAAAAAAACACATGACATAATGCATTATCTTAACTATTTTTAAATGCACACTGCAGTAGTGTTGAGTATATGCACATTGTTGTGCAACAGATCTCTAGAACTTTGCATCTTGCTTAATCGAAACTCTCTATTGTACCTATTGAACAACTCCTCTTTTCCTGTTCTTCCCCAGTCCCTGGTAAAAACCATCCTACTTTCTGTGTCTTAAAGCTTGACTACTTTATATACCTCTTACAAGCAGAATCAAATACATATTTTTAATTAAAGATTATTCTCCTTCTATTTACCCTTTATAGTCAGAGTAGTATGTCATTTTTAAAATATTATACAGTAAAGGAAGCAAAACAAAGTATTTGTTATTTAAAAATGGTAATGAGTTCCATAGGGTTCAGAATCATTGAATCCCAACCTAACCCAACTGAACCATAACCATAACATTGCACTGTAGTAACCTTATCCTTTTATTTATTTACTTATTTATTTTTAGATTTTTTAAAAGTAATCTCTATACCCAACCTGAGGCTCGAACTTAGAACACTGAGATCAAGAGTTGCATGCTCTACTGACTGAGCCAGCCAGGCACCTCAAGTAACCTCACTAAATATACCACAGACTTTTCCTGCCCCATGCCTAGTCTCACACCATTCCTTCCCCTGAAACTAGCTTTATATCTTTCATGCCATGATTTGGTGGCACCTTCTTCATGCAGCCTTTTCAGATCTCATTAAGCCACAATGAATCATGAAATGTTCATTTTTCTATAGCTATAAGTTGGCCATTAATCATGCACCCTTGTGCAATAGAAGTGTTGTGTTAATTAATGTTGTGTGAATATATTATTTTTCCAACAATATTTCGTAGTTCTGTTTTTCTCCCACAGGGCTTCAGGAGTATCATAGGCAGTTAATAAATATTTGTCAGTTGCCTGAAACAACTACATGCAAAACAGACTGGACTAGTTTCAATATTTAAGACTAAAGAGTTTCATATCTGTTCTCTTTACTTTTTTATTAATTTGTTTTGTGTAGGCTCCATGACCAATATGGGGCTTGAACTCATGACCTTGAGATTGAGAGTCACAGGCCCTACCAACTGAGCCAACCACATACTCTTGTTCTCTTTAGAGACCAAGAATCTGCTGATTCCATGTGTTTAGGCACTGCAAATTCTGGAATAGCTTTGTCTCTGCTGAGCACCGGTAAGTTTATCAAAAGATGATAAGGCATAAATCTGGAGCTATTCCACTTCATAGTGACATGGCCATTCAAGGACTCACTCTTAAATAACATAGGACTACATGCTGATGTTAGTAAACTACACTTTTTATAGTAACAATGTTGATAAATGTGGACTGTAAACTGTTTAATTGCTGTAAATTTCATTCTATCTTCCTTTTTTTAAGAGTATATAGTTGGTGGCATCAGGGATATACCTTAACTCATTAAATCATTAAAATTGTTAACCCACAAGCTCTATTCTAATGTGGAACTCCATCTCATGGTGAAACAACTTCCCTTATCCCCACGGCCTGCTTTCTCTAAAGCTTGAATGCCCTCTGAGACTATTCATCTCTGTCTGGTGTCCAGGGCAAGGAATAAGGGTCATCATTCTTTGTTCTCTTCAGAGCAGCTCCCCAAACGTTATCCTGCACCCAGCCTCCCAGGAAAATGGTCTCCTCTGGCATCTGACCATATCACTCTCTCTAAGCTTCTTTACCAGCATCATCTACAAACCTCTGGGGTACAATCTGTGTGTATTCTAAAGACCCTGACACCTGCTCACACTCATTGCACTCCACTCCAAGTCCTGCCATCTTGCTGGGTAATTTTAAGGTCCATTTGGATCACCCACCCAATGTCCTGATGCTTTATCCTGTTCCCTTAAGCTTCCCAACCTCATCCTCACCGCTGTGTCTCTATAGCTTCCTCTGACTTGGGAATAACCTGTATCTGCTCTACCTCCAAAACTCTTGCATGGCACGTCCACTCGCTCTCTCTCTGAGGTGAAATTCACATAACATAAAATTAACCATTTTAATATATAAAATTCATTGGCATTGAGTAGATTCACAATGTTGTACAATTATTACCTGTATCAATTTCCAATTTTCTTCATTCCCAAAGAAAACCCTATTAAGCAGTCACTCTTAATTTCCCTCCTCTCCTCACTCCATCCTTTGGCAACCACCAATCTGCGTTCTGTCTTTATGGACTTACCTATTCTGGATTTTTCATGTAAATAAAATCCTATAACATGTGCCTTTGTCACTGGCTTCTTTCACTTAGCATGTTTTCGAGGTTCATCCACATTGTAGTACATATCAGTACTTCATTCTTGAATTAGTTTGCTTTGGCTGCCATAACAAAATACCACAGACTGGGTGGTTTAAACTGGGTGGTTTAAATTTATTTTCTCAGTATTCTGGAGGATGGATGTCCAAGATTAAGGTGTCTACAGGGTTGTTTATCTTTAAAGGCTGCTCTCAGGGGAACCTGGGTGGTTCAGTTGGTTAAGTGTCCTATTTCAGCTCTGGTCATGATCTCATGGTTTGTGGGTTCAAGCCTCACATCAGGCTCTGTGCTGACAGCTCAGAGCCTGGTGTCTGCTTCAGATTCTGTGTCTCCCTCTCTCTCCCCAACCTCCCCACTCCCCCATTCACACTGTGCATGTATGTGTGTCTCTCTAAAAAATAAATAAACTTTAAAAGAATCAAAGACAATGTAAAGGATGCTTTCTTTGGCTTATAGATGGCTGGCCCCCTGCTGTCCCTTCATGTGGATGTTCCTCTGTGAGCAGGTATACTAGATGTCTCTTTCTTTTCTTATAAGAACACCAGTCATACTGGATTAGGGTTCCACTCTACCATCTTTATTTTAATTTAGTCACCTCTGTAAGACCTTATCTCCACATATTGTTACATTCTGAGATACTGGGGGATGAGGCTTCAATATACAAAATTTGGAGGTCATGATTAAATCCACAAAAGTTGCTTTTTATGGCTGAATAATGTTCTGCTGAGTGTATATACCATATTTTGTTTACCCATTCATCCACTGGTGGACATTTGTGTTGTTTCCACAACACATTTGTGTTGGCTATTGTGAATAATGGTTCTGTGAACAGTCAGGTGCAAGTATTGTTGAATACCTGTTTTCAATTCTCTTGGGTATATACCTAGGAGCGGAATTGTTGGATCATATAGTAATGCTATGTTTAACTTATTAAGGAATTGCCAAATTGTTTTCCACAGCAAAACAGCGTTTTGCATTCCCACCAGCCACATACAAGGGTTCTCCACATCTTCACCAACTCTTGCTATTTAGCCCACTACTTCTTCACTCTTTAGCTCCATTACGGTATTCTCCCCCTGAATTTTCTCACTACAACTTCATCAAAATCTCTTGTCCCATAACTCCTTATGTTCCCCCTGGAAGCTATCTTCTTTTTCATTTCTTTCCATGGGTAATATAAACCACATAATTCATTATGTGTGACATTGAACTCTCCAAGTGTCAGGTTTTCAGTCTATAAAAATGGGGATAACAATATTCCTCAGAATTGTTTTAAGAACTGAATGAGCTAATATGTTTGAAGTGTTTAATTCAACACATAGTAAGCATTCACTAAACAGTAACTATGATATTGATTATCAGATTTCTAATTTTAGCCCTTATTTTTTCTCATAAACTCCAGGCTTCCATTGGTCATTTTCTTTTGTTTAATTTTTCTTTAATGTTTATTTATCTTAGAGAGAGAGAGAGAGAGAGCAAGAAAGGGAGGGGCAGGGAGAGAGGGAGACACAGAATCCCAAGCCGACTTCAGGCTCTGAGCTGTCAGCACAGAATCCAATGCAGGGCTTGAACTTATGAACAGTGAGATCATGACCTGAGCCGAAGGGGAACACTTAACCTACGAAACCACCCAGATGCCCCTGGTCATTTCAACTGCATGTATGAACTGGTCACTTCATACATTCACAGATACTTGTTGAGTGCCTATTATATGTCAGACACCATATTAGGCATTGATTATAGCAGTGAACAAAATAAACGTGATCCCTGCTTTCATGAGAAAAAAGAAAAAAGGCAAATAAATGTGTATTTATACATGTTGATAGCTTCTATGTTTCACAGGCAACTGAAGTTTAACATATCCAAACTTAACATTATCTTCCCTCCAAACCAGATCTTCAGACACTACCATCCACCCAATCAATCAATTGAAAAAGCAGAAGTTATTCCAGCTCCTTGGGTTTCACTGAGATTCCTTATGTCCCCTTCCCTACCCCTACCTCTACCTGTACTAGCAACATCAGGCACCAAAGTCCAAAAAGGAAATCTTGGAAATAAGATAAATGAGATAAAAGTTGGGATCTTCAAGGTTACCTTGTAGAAATGGAAAAAAAAAAAAAAAGGAAATTAGTCTCAACGTATTAACCCTCATCATTCATCGCCTAGCAGGTTTTCCAGTCTCCAGCCTCACCTCTCCCCAGTCTACCCCTCATGCAGCTGTCAGAATTATCTTCCTAGTAAGCAAATCTGAAAACATTATTTTCCCCACTTAAAATCTGTTACCGACTATTGTCTAAACTCTGAAGCTCTTAGCATTAAAATCTTTTAGACCTGGCCCTTCCCTGCATTCCTCAACTCAATCTTTTACTTTTGTCCCTTTTGAACTGTGGGTTCGGAACCATGTCAAACCTCTTGCCTTTTTCCAATGCATGCTGTATACAACTCCTCCTTGTATGGAAGCCCCTGCTTGCCCTTCACAGCCTATCTTGGTGATGCCTGCTTATCTTGCAAGAGTGAGCTCAGTGTCATCAACTCGAAGGAATCATTCCTGAATATCTGAGTAGATCTGGCCTCTTTCCTTTATGTCATCCCTGGGCCCTATATATACTTCTTAATTGTACTTGTATTTATGATTTCAAGGTACATGAGGATGGGCACTTATTTTTATTCATATTTGGCACTTCAATGTTAGGTACTAAAGAAAGCACTCACATTTTTTGAATAAATGATCTAAAACAAATACCCAGATTCTTAGTTCTACTTTACTAATATGTCTCCCAATGGCCCCCTCGCTGGCACATTTTTGTCACACACTGCATCTCAGCCTTTTTTTTTTTTTTTCCTGCTCTACTCTTTTTCCTTCAATCTTTTTCTTTAGAGATATTTGGCTAATTTAATAGGAAACTCCAATAACTTTTCTTGGTTGATTCCCTCTCCTGTTTCTTTCTTATCCAGAATTGAGGGATCCATTTAATTTCTGCTTCCATCCATTTTTCCTCAACTATCTATATCCCAGTTGTAATCTTTTGGACCTTAAGAGGGAATGTAATTTCCACACACATTCACATATGTGGACAACATTTGCCAAACAGGTCGGTAGCCTATAATTTGGAGTTTTTGGAATTTCAGAACGTGTTCTGACCTGGAATGGCAAAAACTGTGCTAAGGGAAACCATTACGGTGAGTATCCTAGAGGTCTCAAGCATAGAGTCCAGAATCCTGACTCAGAACTGCGTTTAAGGAGAACACTGTTATTCCGAATAGTGTTTATTTCCAGAATGTCTGAATAGGCAACAAGTAGACATATAGAGCCAGTCCCCTAGCCCAGGGATTCACCTCATTAGCTTTGCCACTCATTAGCTGAATGGCCTCCAGCAGGTTACTTTAGCTCTGTATGCTTAGGTTTCATTATCAGTGAAATAGAGATCATGCTAGAAACAATGCACCTCCCATGATTCTTTTGAGGAATGAGAGTTAACACAGCACTTTTAACAATACACGAATATAGTTAAGTGAAACCTAATGCTTAGCTATTTTTATCTGGTCACTTTATAAGAATCTACAAAACACCTAATCAGAACTTATTACACAGTCCTATTCTTTTGTTCAATGTTCTATTTACACATCTTACAAATTTGGACTTTTTACGCGCCGCTTCCTAACGGCCAACTTCAGTAACAGAATCTGACCTCTCTATATCTATTTTCTGTCCCCCATACCATCCCCGTTTAGAATTAACCTAGAAAATAATGAACAGGAGTCTCGTTTGTTGTTACGAACAACTCAGTCACACGTAGTCTAATTCACTTTAGATCCAGCGGCAGTCTCGGGCAATTAGTGGGGAAAGAAAGGGAGGGCGGTGCGAGAACAGGGAGCGGCCTGGCCAGAGGAACCACGCCCTACGCCTGCTCTGTCCTGCACGGACGACAGGGACGACAAGTCAGAGCCAGGGGCCAGGGGAGCCCCGACCCGGGGCAGCGGCCGGAAATGCGGCCCGCCGGGGGCGGGGAAACGAGGCAAAACCGGGAGCCCCGAGCGGGCGGCCTATCAGAAGCGACGGTCCCAGCGGAGAGGGCGGAAGAGAAGAGATCTAGTTCCGGACGCGGCCGCGCCGCCATCTGTCACCTCAGCTCCGGCACCAGCAGCCCCATCGCCCCAGCCCCGCCGCCTGTCTCCTCGGCGGAGGCTGCTTCCCGGTCCTGCCACCTGTCTTCCCTGTTCTCGTCGCTGGCTTCTTGTCCAACATGGATCTGGTCGGAGTGGCATCGCCTGAGCCCGGACCTGCAGCGGCCTGGGGACCCAGCAAGGTGAGTCGCGGTCGCGGCTGACGCACCTGTCTTGGTCACCCGGGCTGGCCCTCCCGGAATGCCCGGAGAGGTGACAGGCACCGAGGCGGCTCCGCAGGTGATTGGGGGAAGTTCTGAGCACGACCCCGGCGAGCTCGGACGGTGGGGGCGGGGGGCGGCGCTGCCCAAGTGGCATGGGGGAGGCTAGGGGGGCGGCTGGGGCTGCCAGTGACTACTCTCCTTGGTTTGGGCTGTCTCTAGTTCAGCACCTTGATTTGTGAACCTCGGTAGCAAATATTTGGGCAGGGCTGGCTTAGAGACTCTGACGTTTGAGGGAAAACAAGCACTATCTTGTTTGTCATGGGCCAAGTGAGTCAGCCCAATAATACACCGAAAGCCTGGCTGAAAGGCCATGTAGGCAGCTGTTGACAAATGCGGGTATCCTCCTTAGTCAGTTTCTTGTTTGTGAAGTAGTAAATGGTGAATCCGGGCGCACCTTCGTCCCTCAAAGTACTACTCGTGTGCACTGCATACTGTAAAATCGGTTATGAATTCTCATTATCTGTCTGGGCTTTAACGTTTAAGCTTTTTCCTGTAATGGCCAACTATTAGGTTTATTTCACGTTTGATTTCTGGTTTTCAAGACTGTGCCTCTGCATGATAGTTTCATCAGAAGGAGGAAAAGACTCTACTGCCACTTAGTTGAGGATTTGCTTGAAAGCAAGAGTGCTTCAGTTGGGATGTTGTGTTCCTCAAATTAAGATTGTGAAGGAATCCAATTTTTATAGCTTCTTAATGGGTTTTCACATGCTGTCATGGAATATTTGTTCAGTGGGAAGGGTCACTCATTTTATTAGATCTTTAGGCTAGGTCTTAACAGAGAAAGGGGAAATAATTAGCTATTAAGAAAAGTTTAATTAAAGTTAATTTTATGAAAGTTCTCCTATTACTGCAGGGAGAATTTAAGAGAATCAGTTGGCACATACGGTTACATCTACATGTTACTTTATGTAGTTTTTTCTATCAAGCCGTGTTTATAAGGCCAAGATCAACAGACATAAAAAGAAAAAATCAGTAGCTGAATACTAACAAATGTATACTTCACATGTTAAATTCATCCAGCTAAGCACCTAATGGCTGATAAAAATGCCAAATGAGACAATCTTTGCTCAGAATACATAATGTCCGAACAAATTTCATTTAGAAAACTAATTCAATAATAAAATGTTCATTATCAGTCATTTTCTTTTAAGGATACATTATCAGAAATAGAAAGTTTCAGGGGCGCCTGGGTGGCTTAGTCGGTTAAGCGTCCGACTTTCGCTTAGGTCATGATCTCGCGGTTCGTAGGTTTGAGCCCCACGTCGGGCTGTGTGCTGACTGCCAGCTCAGAGCCTGGAGCCTGTTTCAGAGTCTGTTACTCCCTCTCTCTCTGACCCTCCCTGCTCACGCTGTCTCTCTCTCCTAGAAATAAATAAAACATAAAAAAAAAAAAAAAAAGAAATAGAAAGTTCCAGTTTTATCGTTCAGCAAAAAAGTAATCCTAGGGTTTATTGATGTTCTACTGGGAAAACTGCATTTTCGCAGGGAAAACAATTAGATCCTGCAGGTATTTCTTAATCCTCTCCTGCTTGGAAGACTGAAGTGATTATAGAAGCCTTCATGGACAAGGTAGAGATTTAAGGAAGGTCTTGAAAGATGGGAAAAATGTCAAAGACCAGCGATTCCCAAAACTTTTTGGTTAGGACCAATTTACACTGTTAAAAATCATTGAGGAGCCCAAAGAATTTTGTTTATATTGGTTACATCTATTGATATTTGTCATATCAGAAATTAAAACTGAGGTATGAAAAAATTGTATTAAATGCTATAAAAGCTGTTATGTGTTAATACAAATAACATAAAATTTTTTTAATGTTTTATTTATTTTTGAGAGAGAGAGAGAGAGAGAGAGAGAGACAGAGTATGAATGGGGGAGGGGCAGAGAGAGAGGGAGACACAGAATATTCGAAGCAGGCTCTAGGTTCTGAGCTGTCAGCACACAGCCTAATGTGGGGCTCAAACTCGTGAACCATGAGATCATGACCTGAGCCAAAGTCGGAAGCTTAACCAACTGAGCCCCTACAAACAACATTTTGACATGTAATCTCTTCCTTCATTTTCTAAAAAAATTAGTGGTATTGTATTGTTTTGTATTTTTGCAAATCTCTTTAATATCTGACTCAATAGGAGAACTTTTTTCTTTTAGTCTGCTGTGTATGTTATAGTTGAAGCATGAGAAGAATCTGTTCTCACAAGTGTGTAGATTATAGCAGGTCTAATCAAAGACAGCTAATAAGAACACAGTAGATGTACTGAGAACAAACTGAACTAATGTCTAAAAGTGCACATTTAGGAGCACCTAAGTGGTTCAGTAAGTTAAGCACCTGATTTTGGCTCAGGTCATGATCTCTCAGTTTATGAGTTCAAGCCCAGCATCAGGCTCTTTGCTGACAGCACAGAACCTGTTTCAGATCCGTCTCCCTCTCTCTCTCTCTCTCTGCCCCAGCCCTCCTTGTGTGCACTCTCTCGCAAGCATGCTCGCTCTCTCTCTCGAAAATAAATATACATTAAAAAAAATCTTAAAATAAAGAAAATAAAAATGCACATTTATATCCTAAACCTACTACCTTAGAAAATTTTGGAAAATGCAAGAATATACAAGTAATATTCCAGGAGCCATCAGGGTGATATTATCATATCTGATGTAGATATGATATTTTATTTGAGAGAGAGTGAGAGAGAGGGTGAGAGTGGGGAAGAGGGGCTGAGGGCGAGAGAGAGAGAATCTCAAGCAGCCTCCATGCTCAGCACAGAACCAGACTCAGTGCTCCCATTTCACGACCCTGGGACAGCGACCTGAGCAGAAATCAAGAGTTGGACACTAAACTGACTGAACCACCCAGGTTCCCCTCCTTCCTATGCTCTTGAGAGGATAAGAGTGGAAAAGACAAAGAATGTCTTAGTACAAAATAATTTTGATCTCAAGGACACCCTGAAAGAGTCTTGGGGACCCCTCCCCCAGGATCTTGGGGTGCCAGTTATAAAATGCCTAACTGCTATTATAGACAAAGAATTTTAACAGATATTCCAAGAAGAGAGAATTGGCAAACTTAAGGTAAAAGTGAGGAAATGTGTAGCTCTGTTGGAAAGAAAGCTGTAAAAAATTAATTCATGGTGCTCCTGAAAACTGTCAAGGTCATCATAAACAAAGTCTGAGAAACTCCCAGCCAAGGGGGACCTAAAGAGACATGCTGACTAGATGTTATATGGTGTGGTGGATTGATCATGATTCTGAAGGAGAAGGACATTACAGAAAAGACATTACAGAAGGACATTACAGAAAAACTAAGGAAATCTGAATAAGTATGGACTTTAGTTATTAATAATAATTAAGTATATAAATACTGGTATATTAATTATGGCAAATGTACAATACCAGTACAGGGGAAACTGGGTATGGGATATTTGGGAACTCTATGCCACCTTTGCTATTTTTCCGTAAATGTGAAAGTATTCTAATGTTAAAAGTTTAAAAAAAATTAGTGTTATATAAACCCAGATAATGTTTTCCAGAGACCTTGTCTTGAGAAGTAAAATTACCCACTTAAATGTTTTATCTAGATTGTATCTCTTAGTTGCATGGGCAGAAAAGAGACCTTCCTGTGGATTATGATTCTCTTGGCTTGCTTCAAGTTGAGGACTGGATTTTTGTTATTACGTGCCTCCTTCATGTTTGCTGTTTTTTATTTACTTGATTCTTGCCCACAGTTGTCTGCAGGATGAGCAGCAAGGATGCATCTTTAGGAGCTGGAAGGAAAGGGGGATAATTTCCTTCTAGTCTACAGCCAGCCTGGTGGTAGTTGTAAAGAACTCCACGGAGCAGTGGTGGGTTTCCTAGAGGAGGGGAAAACAGGTCGGGTCTCAGGGGCCTTCAGCAAACAGGAAAGAAAGAATCAGGGAGCTGGTTAAGGGCTTGATAGATGTCATGTTTGGAGCAGAATGACTAGCAAAGATTGTGTGGGGTTTCCCATCAGATCTTGCTGTGGGGGGGGTTTATGTTAATGAGGGGAATAACGAGAAAGGACATTGGACAGTGAAGGTGAGGTAAGATTAGATATCTATGGCTCTTATTCTATCTCCTTAAATTTATTATAAATTTTTAAAATTTTGTGAAGTTTCTCTATTCGTAGAGAGTGTTTGGTTTATCAAGGAGTTGCAAGATGATGACAAAGGATTCCTCTATATACACCTTGTGGTGCCGATGCATAGGAGGAACCCCCAGTAAATTATCTGAAGCTCCGTTGAGAAGATGAACCTCTTGTGCCTGTGGAGGACTGACCCCTGTCTGGAAGGTGTCCCTCCAGCCCAGAAATTTTTATGGAGGCCTTTTGACTGCTAGTTTGAGGTGTTTGGGCAGCCTTTGTGAAGCCTTATTTACCTTTACCCATGAAAGTTGCCCTGGTGTGGGTCAGCCCAGCTGAGCTGGTCAGCAGACGTTCAAGGAAGGGGAGTACAGCTCTAGAGTACAAGGCTTCAAGGAGTAAGATCAGTAGGAATGGGCAGTTAGGATATCTTGGGGCTCTGTGGTCTCTATGTGTTTCTTTTTCTGGTTCAGTCTCTCTTGGGTGTCAGTCTTTGCCTCAAAATAAAGTCACCACCTGTCAGTTTTGCCTCTTCTGAGTAATTGTCAGCTAATACTTTGTTTAACGTCTTAATTGACTGCTGACAAATAGCTAGAAGCACCAGAAGTGGCTAGCCAGGGGGCCCTATTTCAAGATGGAGAAAGGGATATTAGGATAGTAGAAGTGTAGAAAGGCCTCACACCTCTACAGCCTGGGGACAGCCTGGCAGTTATGTAAAATATTCCCTGTTTCTTTTCAGCACATGTTATTCAGTGAACACCTGAGTGTCTCTTTATGTCTGAAGCTCTGTGCTGGGTTCTGAGATTGAGAAGACTTGCCCTTCGAGGGGCTCATGTTGTATTGTGGCTTATACAGTAATACAGTCATTGGTCCTGTACTTACAGTGTGTGCACAGTGGTATGGGAACACAAAGGCAAGGATCTGATTTTGTCTGATGAAACTGAGGGAGCCTTAAGGAGTTGGTGACAATTGGGGGAAATAGAGAAGGAAGCAAATACACTGAGAAGAGCATTTGTGAAGGCATGGAGGGGTGAGAGTATGCCATAATGAGTAATAATTATTGTGACTAGAGCACAGGGCAGGTAAGAGTTGAGACTGAAAAGATAAAGTAGGTCAAATTGTGGAGGGCCTTCCTTGTTGAGGAATTTGGATTTCCTACTGCAGGCGGTACAAAAGTTTGCTTCTCACATTCCAAGACAGGGTGATTAGGGAAGCAGTATAGCACACTGCCTTAGATCAGATCTCAGCACTTCCATCTGCAGTGTTATTTGGGGTTAAAAAAAAAACCTTTCTGTGTCTCAGTTTTTAAATCTGTAAAATGGGGGTGGTATTGTAATTACACAGTTGCTGTGTCTCGAATAATCTATGTAAGTTTTGTACATTAGGCAAGTGATTCAGATACAGTGACTATTCCAGTGTTGTCTGTGATTCTACTATTAGTTATTGTGAAATGTGGTTGACAGATCTGAGTTAGAGGAGACCGTCATTTGCCTTTTGGAACCTGGACTTTGAAAACTGATCAGACCAGGCATCTAGGTTAGGGGGCAGCATTATGTATTCTACCTAGAAGATTCAGAAGTCACGTGGCAAAGAGAGAGCTGTATTCTCCAGATTACAGAGAACCTCAAGGTTCCAGACCTCAAAATCCTCACCAGGTGAGTGCTCAATTGCTGATAAGATCTTAGTGACCGAAAGTCACACCAGACCTTGAGGAAGCCTCTCTAGTTTTCTCTACATCTGGCTTTATGTAAGGCTGGAATAATTCTGCAGTAGGCTAGGATAGGTATGTTCTGGGGGCCTGGTGCATCTCATTAATCTCAGGATAAGACTTGATAAAACTTGATTCTGATTCACTTAGTCATAAATACAGTTATCATCTGTCACCTGTAAGAGCTTCACCCTAACAATCTGAACCAAGTAAATTCCTGAATCTCAATGCTGTGAAAACTGAACAAGGGTCATAGGCCAGCTGGAGGACCTAAACTTGGTTTAAAAGTGTTGTGGCTAAAACATATATCATCATATGCTGTATTCTCAATTAGACACTCGGCAGTAGTTAAGGGATACGTTTGGACTTTATCCTAAAGGCAGCGGGAAACATTAGAACAATCAAAGAGCTGTAAGTAAGGAAACTGAACTAACCAAATCTGCATTTTCTAAAATTGTGCTGTGGTATGGAAAATGTAAACAAGCAGGACTGGAACCAGAAAGATTAGTTAGGACTCTTTTAGAGTAGCCTGTTGATGGGTGGATGATACCTTGGAGTAGAATCTCAGAAGGGAGGCAGAGAAAGCTGGGTCAGTTCAAGAGAGATTTAGACGTGTTATTCAATATTAGTGGTTTAATCACTAGACTATCAAATGTGATCATTTGCCTCTGCTAAGTAAAGCTGACCTCAAAACCTAGGAATTGTAATAAAATAAACTTACAGTTTGTATTTCAAGAGGGCTGAGACAGTGATGTCATTGAGAAAGGCCAACTGGGTGATTGTTCACCAAGAGTCTCACAGCATATTGCTTTGTTGCAGTGGTATTATTTCAAGTCTGTTTCTCAGCTCTTGTAGTTCAGAAATGTAGTTTTTATTGTTTTTCATTGTTGTTTTTGTTTTAACATATCCTCAGATGTCTTGTGAGGGGCTGACACACACTTTAGACACATAGAAGACTTACTCCTTAAATTAGAATGAAGTGTAACTTCTAAGTGGGCTTTGAATTGTGGTAGTTGGTATAGTCTGTTCCTAAAAGAGAATCTACAGGGATGTCTGGCTGGCTCAGTCAGTAAAGCATGAGATTCTTGGTGTCAGGGTTGTGGATTTGAGCCCACCTTAGGTGTAGAGAGTACTTAAAAATAAAATCTTAAAAAAAAAAAAAAAAAAAAGGGAGGGAATCTACATGGGAAGCCAGATTATAAGCTGAAGATTATTTGATGAGCATGAAATCAGAACAAAGATGGTTATATGAACTCATTAAGTAGTGGGGTGATGCTATGATAGCCTGGTATTCTCCTTAACTAAAAAGACACACTTGTCAGAAAAAAAAAAAAAAATAGAACACACCTACCAAACGGGTTAGAAAGTGCTTTTGGGGGGGCACCTGGGTGGCTCAGTCAGTTAAGTGGCCAACTTCAGCTCAGGTCATGATCTCTCGGTTCGTGGGTTTGAGCCCTGTGTTGGGCTCTGTGCTGACAGGTAGCTCAGAGCCTGGAGCCTGTTTCAGATTCTGTGTCTCCCTCTCTCTCTGACCCTCCCCTGCTCACGCTGTCTCTCTCAGAAATAAATAAAACATTAAAAAAATTTTTTTAAAAATGGTGCTTTTGGCAAATGTGGTTTACATTTATCCTTGGTTAGATTTGAGATGGGAGATCTTTTTACTCTTAAGATGATTTTTTTTTTTGAGAGAGAGAGAGAAAGAGAGAGAGCATGCATGTGCATGTGAGCAGAGTAGGGGCAGAGAAGGAGAGGGGAGAGAGAGAATCCCAAGCAGGCTCCATGCTGTCAGCTCAGAGCCCCCTGTGGGGCTTGATGCCATGAACCATGAGATCACAACCTGAGCTGAGATCAAAAGTCAGACACTTAACCAACTGAGCCAGCCAGGTGCCCCAAGATGATCTCTGTAAGTAGGTAGTTGTTTATTTTGAGTTGATTTTAACCTAGTTTAATTCTCAAAAGATAGTCTTATTTCAAGTTTGGAAGGTACTTTTCATTGTTATGAATTAACCCCTTCTTTTTCTTTAAATAGTGTCCATGGGCTACCCCTCAAAACACAATATCTTGTTCCTTGGCTGATGTAATGAGTGAACAGCTGGCTAAAGAATTGCAGTTAGAAGAAGAAGCTGCTGCTTTTCCTGAAGTTTCGTAAGTAAAATTTACAAAGAATCTCTTTTGTCTAGCAGCTTATTATAAAGGTTTAAGGATTCAATTAGTTATTGTCATGGGCAGTGATTAAGAAATAACATTTTGAAAAGCAGTGCAGTAGAAAGTGCACCATACTGGAAGTTCACTGATATTTGTATTTTGGTCCTGATTCTGTAATTAGTTGTCAGTACTATCTTGGGCAAATTCCTCTATTTCTCTGGGTTTCATTTATTACAATAGTTGAATCACATGATCCCCAAATTAGCAACTGCTGATGTAGGCTACAGTTTTGATCAAATGTTTATAGTTTATCTTTTCGTATATATGCTATCTCTCCAGAACACAGAACAAAGCAGTTTGGATTTTATTATAGTCCCTTTAGCTTTCTCGTGCAGCTCTCTTCATCCTGGTTGGTGCTCTCACAAGTGCCTGCCAATTGGCCAGAGCACAGCTGGAGAGAAGGTGAATGATTTGGGCAAGTTTTTCCCATTGCCCCTTCAGTACAGTTTGTAACAGTGAAAAGGCACACTCTCCTCTCATAATCGGTAGCATCAGTTTACACAAGCACATTATATTAGTTTCTTTTGCCTTTTTTGGAATAGTGTTGCTGAAGGACCATTTATTACTGGAGAAAACACTGACACTTCCAGTGATCTGATGCTGGCCCAGATGCTACAGATGGAATTTGACAGAGAATACGATGCACAGCTTAGACGTGAAGAAAAAAAATTCAATGGAGATAGCAAAGGTACTGTGATCTTATTAAGACAACTCCATCGGGTGGCAAGAAATGCTTATAATATGCTCCTAAATACATCTTCAATTATTTTTGCCTTTTTAAGTTTCCATTTCCTTTGAAAATTATCGAAAAGTGCATCCTTATGAAGACAGCGATAGCTCCGAGGATGAGGTTGACTGGCAAGACACTCGTGATGATCCCTACATACCAGGTATCAATGCTTTTATTTTCTGGGGGCCGGCAGGGGGAGGCCAGGGAAAGGAGGTATAGGACAGGGACAGAGGAACACTAAGTTTTCCAGTGGATCCTTGTATTTTACATTTATCTTTGAATATCATTTGGTAACTTACTATTAGATTCAGATATCTTTTCAGACAATATTGAATGTAGCAATTTAGTCTTTGCTATCTTTACATAAACTTGGCTTGTCTTAATCGCCTTTAGCAAAACCAGTTCCTACTCCCAAAAAGGGTTTTATTGGAAAAGGAAAAGACATCACCACCAAACATGATGAAGTAGTATGTGGGAGAAAGAATACAGCCAGAATGGAAAATGTAAGTTACAGGAAGTATTATCTCTGAATCAAGAGTTTTATTGGCATAGTTAAAAAAAATGGGGTTCTAAATACAGTATCTTATCAACTATGCTTCAGCAAAAATATTTAAAAATTAAATAAGTATAATATCTTAAATTTATAAAAATATCCTTCATAAGGATGGGGCTAAAGATGTTTTAGGTAATAATATAGCAGTACTATGAAAACTAAGACACTAATGAAAATGGACCTCAGAATAAAATTCTACAACAATATTAAGAAAACTGGTTTGATTTGTATTGATTCTAAATTTAAGAAATAGTTATTATGAAAGCAGCGTATTTATTTTTCAGCATATTATTTTCCATAAAATAGCACCCCCCACTCAAGAAACAGAACAATGGTGACTGGGGGACACGAATGGGAGAGAGAAATACTTTCTACTATTTTATACATTTTAATTTTTTTTATTTTGTGCCCGAACTACCTCTGCAAAATCAGAAATAAAATGTCATTAAGAAATAGAAAAAGAAGAAAAATTAGCATGCTTTCTCTCTTATAAATATTGTGGTTAATAGAAAACATTTAGACTATTTTTATTTATTTCTAGGAGAGAGAGAGCGAGAAACAGCGTGAGCAGGGGAGGGTCAGAGAGAGAGGGGGACAGACTCTGAAATAGGCTCCAGGCTCTGAGCTGGCAGTCAGCACAGAGCCCAACGCGGGGCTCGAACCCATGAACCGTGAGATCATGACCTAAGCGAAAGTCGGACGCTTAACCGACTAAGCCACCCAGGCACCCCATCTTTTAATTTATTTTTAAGTAATCTCTACACCCAGAGTGGGGCTCAAACCCATAACCCCAAGATCAAGAGTACCACGCTCCAACTGACTGAGCCAGCTAGGCACCTTATAAACTTATTATTAAATTCTAGAAATAGGCCAGACCTGACTCTAGAACCACCCTCTCCAGTAGAACTTTATTTGATATTAGAAATGTTCTGTATCCATGTTAACCAATAGTAACCACATTTGACAGTTGAGCACTTGAAATTTAGGAGATGCAGCTGAAGAGCTGAAATTTTTTTTTTTTTTTTAATATTTTTATTTATTTCTAGGAGAGGGAAAGAGACAGCATGAGCAGGGAGGGTCAGAGAGAGAGGGAGACACAGACTCTGAAACAGGCTCCAGGCTCTGAGCTGGCAGTCAGCACAGAGCCCGACGCGGGGCTCGAACCCACAAACCGCGAGATCATGACCTAAGCGAAAGTCGGACTCTTAACCGACTAAGCCACCCAGGCGCCCCTGAAGAGCTGAAGTTTTAATTTAATTTTAGTTTATCTGATTTTAAATTTCTTCATGTGGCTAGTGGCTACCACATAGGACAGTGCAGCTCTAGAACATAATTGTTATAGTGTGGGCAGAGCTTGCTATATACTAACCCAGGTCTCAAAAATAATTATAAGATTCTATTTCTTTGGTAAGGTTTGGTGTAACCTTCAAAATATAATGTGTCTTTTGTCTAATGTAAAAGCAAGGTACAAAGCATATGCTGAAATGCCTTAGTTTTTAGATGTGATTCATTATTCTCTGTGCTTTTCTTACATAGCCTTGCTCTCCTTTCTGTGGCGTTTTTTAGTGAGTCACTTTATTATTTTTTTCCTGGAATACCTGTGGGTTCTGCTTGTGTATTCTATTCACGTATTGAGTAAGAAACCTATTCCAAGTAAAGACTGATCTTGTTTTTTTGTTATTACCACCCCCTTTTAAAGTACTTGGATGCCAATTTTTCTTCTTTTTGGCAGTTTGCACCTGAGTTTCAGGTAGGAGATGGAATTGGAATGGATTTAAAACTATCAAACCATGTTTTCAATGCTTTAAAACAACATGCCTACTCAGAAGAACGTCGGAGTGCCCGCCTCCATGAGAAAAAGGAACATTCTACTGCAGTAAGTTTTCTTACATTTTTTTTTATTGGAAGTTCATATTAGAAAACTTCATATTTGGGGAAGAAACAAAACTTCATGTTTGATATTTTTTCCATGCTATTGACTTTTCAAATCAGAGTTATAAATAAAACCCAAGGAGCTTTGCTGTTGGAGTTTTCAGACTTGATGTAGCAATGACTAATCACTTACTCAAAACTAGTATTTTAGTGGTCATAATTAATATGAATGTTTTAACAGTTTAAAATATTGGCTTCTGTTATACGATGACGTTTATAATAACTTAACCTCTAATGCTTTATGTTAGTGAAGATAATATCTAGTATCTTGAGAATAAGGTTATTTTTAAAACTTGAGAAAAATGACAGTAACTACACAAGCAGCTATTTAAACATTAAAGATAAAACAAGATTTTGACTAAGCTAGTGTCTAATTTTTAGTAGTTCTTTTAGATGCTCACTTTCAGAGGCATTGAGTTGTTACAGAAATGAATTGTATTTTGACAGTACTCTTTTAGGTGTTTGTTATGTATACATCTAGGTAAACTATAAAGGTAAAAAGTATGTGTTTTGAATGTTAGATACTAGAAATGGCTCAGAAGATGTTTTGTTATTACTAGTCATTCTCATTTATAGTGCTTTATCTTTTACAGGAAAAAGCAGTTGATCCTAAGACACGTTTACTTATGTATAAAATGGTCAATTCTGGAATGTTGGAGACAATCACTGGCTGTATTAGTACAGGAAAGGAATCTGTTGTCTTTCATGCATATGGCGGGAGGTAAATGAGCAAAATGCAATACTATCGTGTCAATAAAATCTTAGCCCCTTCTCCCCAGTATTTATGGATTTATACAAAATCAGTGCTACATGGCAAACAGGGTGATGTAGAAAGTCTCTAGACAACATAAGGAGTGTACAAGGAAAAGCACAATCATCCTAATCTCACCATCCAGGAATAACCATTAATCAATTTGTATAGACTTCTTCAGTCTTTTTTCTATGCAAAGTTTGCACTTGGGTTTGTCTTAAAACCCATGGTCTTTCTACTATGGGGCTCTTTAGTACCAAGTTGAGCCGGATATGCTTAGATCAGTTACTGATTCTTGCCTTTGTAACTCTAATCCTTTAAGAAATACCAACTTTAAATAATGCTCGCATGGGGGCACCTGGATAGCTCAGTCAGTTAAGCGACCTCCTTTGGCTCAGGTCATGATCTCAGGGTTCGTGGATTTGAGCCCTGCATCAGGCTTCGTGCTGACAGTTCAGAGCCTGGTGCTTTGGATTCTATATTTCCCTCTCTCTCTCTGCCCCTACCCCACTCGTGCTCTGTCTCTTGTCTGTCTCTCAGAAATAAATACACATTAAAATAAAAAAAAAAAGAATTAAAAAAAATCTTGCATCATTTAAGGAAACGTCTTGTAAAGATCCTACACTATTTAGATCTTACTCATTTCACAATAACATGAGGAAGGAAGACACTTTTTAAAGTGGAGCCTGTTCAGAGAACCTACTTAAGCTAGGAATGTGAAATCATCTGGTCACTTACCATTGAAGTCAGCCAGCAAGGCTTACTATACCTCAGCTATTCCTTTACCTTAATGATATTTACAAACAAAAACATTAAAATACATTTCAGAATTCTAACTCTCTTTAATTTCAGATTGTACTTACTGTGTACTTAATGGGATTCAAGCAATTATTGGTCAAATCCTTGCCTTTGCTTTTCTTAAGTATTTAACTAATCTTCCTTTCTAGGTGAGACATATGTGTGTAATCACATATTGAACTAAAATGTTAACTTTAAAAATGAAAAGGAATAAAATGAATATTAGGGTAAAATAGCTCAACAGTTTTCAAGCCATGCTATCTGGAGCATTACTAAACCTCGTTTGAAAACTGACTCTTGCTGGGGCACCTGGATGGCTCAGTTAAGTGTCCAACTCTGGATTTCAGTTGGGTCATGATCTCATGGTTTGTGGGTTTGAACCTTGCATTAGGCTCCACTCTGCAGTGTGCAGCCTGTTTGGGATTCTCTCTCTCTCTCTGTCCCTACCAGCTCTCTCTCAAATAAATAAAAACTTAATAAAACCCCCAAAAACCTCACCCTTACCTCATCGGATTTTTGTGGTGATAAATGAGATCATAAATTTGATAATGCCTGGTATTTATTAATCTTCATGAATATTTATTTCTTCCTTTAAGCTTTGTTGTCCTCTTCCCAAATTTTGCTAAGTGTTCCCTAAGACCAGACAGATATAATTTACTGATACAAATTATGGGGCGCCTGGGTGGCTCAGTTGGTTAAGCATCTGTCTTCGGCTCAGGTCATGATCTCATGGTTTGTGGGCTCGAGCCCTGTGTTGGGCTCTGTGCTGACAGTTCAGAGCCTGGAGCCTGCTTCAAATTCTGTGTCTCACTCTTTCTCTCTGCCCCTCCCCTGCTCATGCTCTGTCTCTCAAAAATAAATAAATAAATAATTAAAAGAAAATTAAAATGGGAGATTACGCATGGTAGAAATTAAAACTACAGAAAGGATTAAAATAAAAAGTAGCCTCCATCTTACCAACTGTCATCACACAGCTCTTTTCATCAAAGATAACCACTATGTTTTAACAGTTTTAAGTTTCGTCTTCCAGGAATTTTTATGCATATATCCCTTAATTTGTTTATACAAAAGAGATTTTATTCTCTGTTCAAGATCTTAGTTTTTCAATTAATATATCTTAGATCTTTCTAAGCTTGTACCATCCCATTTTTATAGTAGTACATTCCATTGTGTTAATGGGCTTGTAGCATAGCCAAGAAGAGAACATTATAGCAATAACTGTTATGGTTGATAAAAGAGAATTATGTGATAGGGTACGCAGATACGAATATCTTTGTACATCCACCTTGATGTGCTTTTGCAAGTATATATATATATATTTAAAGTTTATTTATTTTGAGAGAGCATGAGTTGGGGAGGAAGAGAGAGAGGGAGAGAGAGAATTCAAAGCAGGCTCCATGCTGTCAGTGCAGAGCCTGATGCAGGAGTGGATTTCATGAACCGTGCGATCATGTCTTGAGCTGAAATCAAGAGTCAGATGCTTAGAGCCATCCAGGCACCGCTCTTAAGCTGAATTCTAGTTTTGAAATTGCTGGGGCAGAGACTGTATACACCCTTTTTCCTTTCTGTTGAATAGCGGAGTGCCTCATTGAATGGAGAGTACCAGCTGGCCATTGTAGCAAGCTGCATATCTTGCTTTATTTATTAAAAATAAAAATTATTTTTCTTGTATGTCACACCAAAGGCCAGAAATCTTGAATTTGAGTTTATCTTTTAATTTTACTGGTAGGACAAATGCGATTTCCCCTATTAGCTAATCAGATCTACAGGTTGTTGTACATTCTATAAATGTCAGTAGATATTAACAGATTGTGCTGTGAGAAGGTTAATTAATTTATGCAGCAGTATAAAACTGTTTCCCCCATCCTCATTAATGCTTAATAATATCAAACTTAATTTTTTGTCAGTGTAAAAGATGAAAACTACCATTTTGATATTTTGGTGTGCATTTGTTTATAATTAAGGTTGTACATTTTTTTCAAGTGCTTTTATCTCCATTTATATTCCTTTTTCTTGCTAACTGCCTTGTTTATCCTTTGTCTGTTTTCCATTATACCTGATGATAATGAATGAACCTTTTTCTTTCTGGCAGAATTGGGATTATAATCTGTATTTGGGTATTTGTAAGTTAGCAAAACTAGAGAGCATTTGATTTTCTACAACTGAGAGTAAATGCTTTTTTAAAATATTTATTTTTGAGAGAGAGAGAGAGCAAAAGAGAGAGTGGGGATAGGGGTGGAGGTGGCAGAAAGAGAGGGAGAGAGAATCCCAAGCAGGCTGCACGCTGTCAGTGCAGCACCCGATGTGGGGCTCCATCACACTTAACCTTGAGATCATGACATGAGCTGAAACCAAGAGTTAGATGCTCAACTGACTAAGCCACCCGGGAACGCTGAGAGTAGATGCTTTTAAAGTTTTTAGTTTTCTGTACTATGTAACAAATTACCATAGACTAGCAGCTTAAAACAACGCTCATTTATTCTTTCCTAGTTTCTGTTGATTGGAAGTTCCAGTGAGCGAGGCTTAGCTGGGCTCTCTGCTCAGGGTCTCTCAGGGCTATGCTGGGTGGCATCGGGAGCTGCATTCCCTTCTGGAGCTTGGGGTCCTCTTCCCTTGGCACATTTCAGTTTATTGCCTCTGTAGCACTGAGGTCTCTATTGTTGACTGTCAGGTCGGGGTTTCTCTCAATTTCTAGAGGTCCCTGCAGGCCCTGGTCATGCCTCCCTTTCGTGCAGCACAAGTGAGACTTCATATGGGATAGAAATAGTGAACAGAAGGGGATCTTTGCCATTTGCATTCAGGAACGAGGTCATGATGAAGTTAGATCTCAACCTACATTTTATTTTATTTATTTCTAGGAGAGAGAGAGAGATAGCGTGAGCATGGGAGGGTCAGAGAGAGAGGGAGATACAGACTCTGAAACAGGCTCCAGGCTCCGAGCTGGCAGTCAGCACAGAGCCTGACACGGGGCTCGAACCCACGAACCACGAGATCATGACCCAAGCGAAAGTCAGACGCTTAAGTGACTAAGCCACCCAGGCGCCCCTCAACCTAAATTTTAAACAGTAGGCAAAAAACCCCACAAAATCCCAACGACAACCTGGTGTTGAGTGCAAAAAGCTAATTGTTTAATATTTACGATATACCATCTATTAAACTTTTAAAGTTATACAGAAAATAATATACATGGATTTTTAAACATAGATAGTTGTGTAGGTGAGTATGCATCTTTTAGAAAGAGTAGGAAAATACTGTCCATGATGGTGTTTGCCTCTGGAGAGGAGGGATAAGGAATAAAACTACCTGGTTGGTAAACAAAGGGAACATCAGCTTTGTCTGTAATATTTAATTATTTTAAAAGAATAAAAGGGCTGAAAATGGGAGGCTTGAAGTTTAGGCAATGAGGAGATTGACAATGAGAATAGAAAGTGTATCTTTAGAGGTAACAGTATAAAACTGTGTAAGCAAGCTGGAAATTGGTAAGGATGACCTTACAGGCTAGACAGAGGGATGTGTAATTTACTAAGACATAAGTTGATGAATATTATAAGTTCGAATCTATCTTAGATACCTTCCAAATAAGGAATCTCCACAATGGTATTTTTGATAGGGTCTCTTCTACCTTATAGTTAAACTGTTCCAGTGACAGGGAGCTTATCTCAAAATACAGAGATGTCTTAACATATTTAAACTACTGGGAATTTCTGGTAGAGAATCTCTAATCTGTCTCGTAAAAACTAAATCATCCATTCCCCAATATTTGTGCAGCTAACATGTGCTAGGTACTTTTCCAGGTAGTGGGGATATAGCCATGAATGTTATAAGGAAGATCTATGAGCTGATAGAATGTACTTCTTCTCCACTCCGGTCTCTATCAAGACAGTAATAAACCAATAAAAAACATCAGCTATGTGTTATGGTAGTTAAAATATGCTGATGTCATAGCAACCAGTTGACTGCTTTTTATTAGTAGGACAGGAAGACTTCTCTGATACAGTGACATTTAAACTAAGATTTGAGGGGTGCCTGGGTGGCTCCGTTGATTAAGTGTCCAACTGCGGCTCAGGTCATGATCTCACCGTTTGTGAGGTCAAGCCCACATCAGGCTTTGCTGACAGCTCAGAGCCTGGAGCCTGCTTCAGATTCTGTGTCTCCCTCTCTCTGCCCCTCCCCAACTTATGCTCTGTGTCTCTCTCTCTCCCAAAAATAAACATTAAAAACAATTCTTTAAATTAAGATTTGAATGACATCTAGGATACAGTATAAAGGTCAGGTGGAAGAACATTCTGGACTAGAAAACAGCCTAGTGCTAATGGCTTAAGACAGGCACAAACGTGATATTTCTGAGAGCCTATGAGAAAGCCAGTATGCTGGGAACACAGTTGTGAAGGGGAGAGAGGAAGCTGGAGAAGTAAACAGATCAGGTAGGACCCTCTCAGCCAGGGTAAGGAGCCTGCTCTTTATGTGCAGTGGGATCCAAAGCTGTGACTTGATTTTTGTTTTGAAAAATTATTCAGACTGCATTGTGGAAAATGCATTATAGGAGGGGAAGAGAAGCAGCAGTAAGGTCTGTTAAAAAGTTATAGTTTAAATGAGGGGAACAGTGGTTTTGGACTGAGGAGGTGTAGTGAAAATGAAGAATAGGAACTATAGGGATGTGCTTCGAAGGTAAGAGTCAGCAGTGTGTGCCATTGGATTGGATGGGTGTGAGAGGGTATGTTCTTGGCTATAGCAGCTGGCTGGTGCCATTTGCTGAGATGAGAGTGTGAAGAAAGGCAAATTTAGGGTGCAGTTAACAAGAATTCTGTTTTGAACACGTTAAGTTTGAGATGTCTGCTAGACATCCGAGTGATTCAAGTAGGGATGAGATAATGGGCCTGAGGTTCTGTAGAGAGTCAGGATGGGGATAGAAGTGTAGGAGTTACCTGTAGATAGACAATATTTAAAGCTATGGGGCTAAATGAAATGTCCCAGGTAGAGAAGGCAGTTAGAAAGGGAAGCAGTTGGAGAACCCTGACCTTCTGAGGCTAACTGGCAGAAGAGGAATCAGCTGGGAAAATTAGGTACAGAAGGAACAGGTTGGGAGTTTGAGTTAGATTTTTATCCTCTGGAAGTATAGTTACTTTCTTTTCCAGATTAACATCCTTTCCCATATTTAAAGATAAATATTTTCTTTCTCTCCTCCTTTCTGTCCACCCTGCCACCACCATGTTTCGAGTCATTTCAATGGCTTACCATCGAGGGGCGTTACATTAGCATCCTGAGTAGGTTCCATACCTCTGGACTCTTCTGCCCCCTTCCATCCTGACATTATCGTTGACTTGATCTTCATGAAGTGTTTCTAGCCCTTGGTGATTCCTACCACCTGGGAAATACATCCAGCCTTCTCACCCAGGCAGGCAGGGCTCTGCACACATCTGCCTCCATCCTTTCCCTTAGCTCTGACTTCTTTCATTTCCACTTTCCAGCCAAGTCTTAACTATAGTGTTTGTTATTCCTCAGACACATCCTGTAGTTTCCAGCCCTGCTTGTGTTAATACTGTGACGGTGCTTGTTCACATCCTACGCGTCGTTCTGCTTGTGTTTCAGTTGCCACCTATATCCTGCAGCCTTGCCTCGCCTTCCCAGTCTGAAGGGACCTGTCCTGTTCGTGTACTTCTTGTATTCTCTCCTGCCCCTCCTTGCGTGTTCATAGGCCAAGGACCCCTTTGCTTACCTTTCTATCTGCTAGAAGTGAAAGAGACATTTTAAACAGCTGTTCTGTTTTGTTGCTTTTATTGAGTTTTGCCCATAAACCATCCCAGGTAGATTGTAGCCTACTTTAAAGTATGTATGTCTTTGTCGTTCCTTAAGTTTGATTCCATTGTCATTAAGTAAAGATTATTTTATTATGGATTACTAAAAACTGGTTAGGAATTTATTTGAAAGTGTTTTATTTAAAAAACCAAATCCTAAGGTTTTATTAAGATCCAAAACTTGAAAGCTTAAAAAAACACCCAGGCTTGACATTCTTAGATGAGATAGATCTACTTTTGTATCATAGAATTTTTATTTTGAAATTGTTTTACTTCGGAGCTGGCAACTTATACTGACTTATTTTTTTTTCTTCCACTTAGCATGGAGGATGAAAAGGAAGATAATAAAGCTATACCTACAGAATGTGCCATCAAGGTATTTAAAACAACCCTTAATGAGTTTAAGAATCGTGACAAATATATTAAAGATGATTTCAGGTTTAAAGATCGCTTCAGTAAACTAAATCCACGTAAGATCATCCGCATGTGGGCAGAAAAAGAAATGCACAATCTCACAAGGTAAAGAAAATCATTGCGCTAGAAGTTATCTAGGGTAATTACCTTTCTGTATTAGGTTTACCAGCCAGGCAAAAAAAATTATGCTTTCTTTTAGATTTATTAATAGAAATTATAGAGGGCCTTGAAATTCTAGGGTTGGTTTTTTAAAAAAAATATTTGTTTATTTTTGAGAGAGAGACAGAATGCGACTGGAGGAGAGGCAGAGAGAGAGGGGGAGACAGAGAAGCCGAAGCAGGCTCCAAGCTCTGAACTGTCAGCACAGAGCCCATTGCGGGGGCTCAAACTCACGAACTGTGAGATTATGACCTGAGCTGAAGTCGGATGCTCAACCGACTGAGCCAACCAGGTGCCCCAAAATTCTAGTGTTTAATGAGATTTTCTATAAGAGAATATTACCCTGTACATAACCTGAATTCATACTTTTTTAAAAGTTTGTTTATTTATTTTGAGAGAGCATGAGCAGGGGAGGGGCAGACGGGGAGAGAGAGAAAGAATCCCAAGCAGACTGCACACTGTCAGCTCAGAGCCCGATGCGGGGCTTAAACTCAAGAACCATGAGATCATGACCTGAGCTGAAACCAAGAGTCAGATACTTAACCGACTGAGCCATCCAGGCACACCCTGAATTCATACTTTTGGAGTGAATAAGCTATATTCTTTTTTCTTTCCTCAGTCAAGTTTGAGGGAAACGAAGTCATTTTCTGCATAAGACATTTTGTCTTATGTCTACATGCTGTCTTTTTCAGCTTCCAATTAAGTTTATTACAAATAATAATTGTTTCAGAAAATGTTTATTACTTCTAATGTTTATTAATTTGGTGGGGGCGGAGTCTGACCAAATTGCATTTTGCTTTAATTCATTAGACTTGTTCCACAGTTCTCTAAGCAATTAAAAAGTTAGTTTTATCAACCAACTAACATAATAATAATCTTTCTCCTGAATAAAACTTTCCATATCTTCATCTATTAAAAGCTTAATTGTAGTTTGTTTTTTCTAAAGATGTTTGCTTTCAAATGTAATTATCCATATTTATTAGTGGCAGAATTCTTTTACTTAGTAGGAGTTCTAAACAGAGTAATTTTCTGAGGTCTTGGTGCCCTCCAGTCTCTTTTCTATACTTCTGAGATCTCATCCCTGCCATTCTTAAAATTCTTCAAAAGCTCCTATAGTCTTTAATGTAAAGTTCAAAGGCCTTTTTGTGATGTGAGGCCTACCTGTAACCTCAACCCACATTGCCCTTCTTCTGATTCAATCCAGCTATGTTGATGGATACACATTCCCCAGATGGACTGAGCTCTCAAATGCCTCCATGCATTCCCACAGCTGCCCCGCCCTAGACCACCGTGCCCTCCACACTGTCTTCATCTGGCTAATTCCTGTTCACCCGTTTCTTCTACTAAGCCATCCTTGATGCCACGTGCTCCTCTAGCTCCTGCCTACACCTCTGCCAGTGCATGTGTCACACAGCATCATCTCCTTATCTCTCTGTGCCTTCTAGCAGTCTGTGGGCTCTGTAAGGGTAGAAGCTGTGTTTTGCTGTCTCTGCATCCCCAGCCCCTGCATAGAACTTGATAGCTCATTGCAGGCCCTTGTTAGATATTTGTTGAATAAGTGAGATATTCTCTTCTTCTAATTTTTACATCCTTAATTATTTCTTTCTGTGTAGAATGCAGAGAGCTGGAATTCCTTGTCCAACAGTTGTACTACTCAAGAAACACATTTTAGTTATGTCTTTTATTGGCCATGATCAAGTTCCAGCCCCTAAATTAAAAGAAGTAAAGCTCAGTGGTGAAGAAATGAAAGAAGCCTACTACCAAACTCTTCATGTAAGTTGTGCTTTTCACAGCCATCACACACCTTTTAAAAATATTTTTTTATAATCCTAAAAACTTTCCTAAAATGATACTATATTAAGGTGATCTAACAAGGACAAACTGAAGTTTGTAAGGGAACATTAACATTGGAGACTTGTCTTCCATCAATATGCCGCTGTCTTGAGTCACTTTAGAACAATTGTAGACCTAGGAATCCATGAAGCCTCATTGGTTAGCATTAGTGACATGGAAGCATGAAGCTCTTATTTACAAAACCATGTATTAAATAGAAGCTGACATTTCCACATTTGGCAGATGCCATGCCTCATTAGTTTGTATGCCTTCTTGAATGTCATAGCTCTGAGCGGCTAAGAAAATGCTTGTTAGGAAGTGGGCGGGGAGCAGATTCCACCTCATTTTGAGAGTGCTGGGGAAGACCGAAGCCAGGAGGAAACAGCTTCCTGAGAGGGCGTAGCTCTTAGAGTTGGAAGGCACATGTCAGGAGTCTTGAAGCCATTTATACTTCAGGACAGCAACTGAATTCCATCTGAGGGCCTCCCAGCTTAGGAAAATGTTACTGATACTGTTGTCATTCCTTTGTAGTTCCGCTCCCCCCCTCCCCAAAAGTAAACTCTACCCCCAGTGTGGAGCTTGAACTCACAACCCCGAGATCAAGAGTCACATGCTTGGCCAAATGAGCCAGCCAGGCACCTCCTTTTTATTTGTTTTGATTGAACAATAGAGAAGCTTCTATGCTTTTTATGTGGTTTCTGCATGAAACATTCACATCCTGCAGTAGCTGATGTAAATATGAAAATGTTATGCAAATAATTTTTAAGACAGCTAGGGAGATGATCCAACTTTCTCTGCTTCTAGTAGGAAAACATTGAAAGGAAAGTCAGGTTCATTTTTCTGGCTTTTTGGTGGGGAAGAGATGAAGGAATGATACAGTTTTCCTATTTGATTCTAGTAAGGCTGAGAAATAAAACATGTTAATGTTCATTTCTACAGTCAAAAATCAGTAATGAATATGTAATGCCACTTATTTTGTAAGAATATCTCTTCCCCACTATGCCTGGCAGGAAGTACTTTTTTACCTTGTATAAAAAGGTGAAAAAAATTTTTCACCTTTTTATGGTGAAAAATATCTAAAAGTGGCTTTTAGATCTTCTGTTAGTGACCATAACATGGCTGCTTTCTTAGCCTGTGGTCTTCCCCTTGATCTCCTGATCTTGTTGCTGTCACATAGACAAGGAAATAAGAGTGTCCTACTCATCCCCTCCGTTGTCTCAGTGTTCCCCCACCCAGTCTTAGACTGTACAAACAAAAGAAATAGTTTTGCTTTTTCTGGAAAGTATTGGTTAGCCTAGTTGCATAGGTGGCTTAGAATTATTGCTCATATCCTAAATGTCTGCCTTGCCTCCTCACAGTTGATGCAGCAGCTATATAATGAATGTACCCTTGTACATGCCGACCTCAGTGAGTATAACATGCTGTGGCATGCTGGGAAGGTGAGCACATTTTGTTGCTGTCCATATCAAATATCTTAAATTACTGAATGTATCCTGAATGTATGCTCTACATTTAAATAGGTCTGGTTGATTGATGTCAGTCAGTCGGTAGAACCAACCCATCCTCATGGCCTGGAGTTCTTGTTCCGTGACTGTAGGAATGTCTCACAGGTAAGCATATAAAGTAGTATGTCATCTTTATAGGGAATAACGGTTTCAGATATTTTTCTCCTAAGATAAGTGAAATGGTCATATTCTTAGAAATTGAAGGAAGGGTTTGGTTACCAACTGCTTTCAGGATAAAAATACAAAGATCAATTTGTCAGATTTCATTTTCAACAATAATTTGGTTGCAGGTCTCACGTTTGGGCTATTGAATTAAATTTGTAAGGGAGTAAGTTTTTATTTTGACTGCAGATATTTAAGCAGTCAAGTAGACCTTTAATACATGCACAGTGCTTTAAGTGAAGCTGGTATTAGTAGGCCTACATGCTGATGGCCATTGTTATTACCATTACAGGAGAATAGTCTTAGTGGCACTATCTGATCACTGTTTCTAGGAGGTAAACAGATCAGCGAAGGTAAATCTCAGTAATCACACAGTTGGGTCACGTTTATTTGCTGTTTCTAAAGGAAATTAATTGTTAGCCACAGATTCAGATGAGAATGATCTTTCTAAATGATAGAATAACTTCATATTGGAAATAATTTCTGAACCTACTTAAAGATTTTAATTCACGGGATTTACTGAGTATTTTGAGTCTATACATTCAAAGCAATGCCACCCAATTTTATATATAGTGCTTATTTATAGCTGTGGAAAGTGCATTGTAACAAACTAAATCCAGAAGGCAGCATGCATGTGTACAAGAGGACAAAAAGCAGGTAGAACCTGAGCAGCAGAATTAAACTTGAAATGGGAAAATCTGTGATTTGAAAACTATGGAAGTGGGGGGCGCCTGGGTGGCTTGGTTAAACGTCTGACTCTTGACTTTGGCTCAGGTCACGATTTTGCAGTTTGTGAGTTTGAGCTCCATGTTGGGCTCTGTACTTGACAGCGAGGAGCCTGCTTGTGATTCTCTCTCTCCCTCTCTGTGCCCTTCCCCTGCTTGTGTGTGTGCTCTCTCTCTCTTTCTCTCTCTCTCTCTCAAATAAATTTTTAAGAAATTATGGAAGGGGTGCTTGGGTGACTCAGTCAATAAAGCATGTGACTTTGGCTCATGATCTCATGATTATGAATTCAAGCCCCACATTGGGCTCTGTGCTGACAGCTTGGAGCCCGGAGCCTGGAGCCTGCTTTGGATTCTGTCTCTCTCTCTCTCTCTTTCTCTCTCAAAAATAAACATTAAAAAAATTTTTAAGGAAGGAATTCATTGGTATCTTACAAGTACACTAGTCCCTATTTTTTGTTTCCAAGAGAACCTTGCTATAACATCTTCTGCTGATTTATATTTCTTTACTAGTTTTTCCAGAAAGGAGGAGTAAAGGAAGCCCTTGGTGAACGAGAACTCTTTAATGCTGTTTCAGGCTTAAACATCTCAGCCGATAATGAAGCTGATTTCTTAGCTGAGGTAAATGGTGTGCAGCTATTTTTCATTCACCGTGCTAATAAAGATCAGGATGGAGTAGATAGCTGAAACCCAGAGCCTATTTTATTCTTCTGTCCCCTCAAAAGCAAAATTAGAGATTTTTCTTTCCTTGAGATGTTTTTGATCCTTTCCGGGCTTAAAAACCTAGGAGAGACTTAGAGCAAAACACTTCTTCAAGGAGTTCACGGTTTGGTTCAGAGGGACAAGTAACACCATTTCCAGGATACTCCTGTTGCCTCTGTTCACAAATGAGGTGGCTGGTGGACACTCTGGGTGACACAGAAAACAGGAACACGTGGTCTCTGCCCTTAACTAAATATAGAAAGTTAGCAGTAGTCATCCTTAGAAATACCCAGTGATTGCAATAAAGATCTATAGAACCATAAAAACAAAACAAAACAAAAAACCCCAAAACAAAAAACCTCCCTTCAGAGAAGTTATCTTAAAAGTGAACAAAAATTAAAAAGTGAAATAGCTAATTATTGCCAGCAGTATACCAAAGCAGAGAATGCTTTTGGAGTCTGTCGCAGAACTCCTCAGTATGACTTGAATTTGGCCAAGCTGTGCTGGAACATGAGGACAGAGAAGTGACAGGAAGATGGTACAGCTGCTCTCTAGCACAGTCCAGTTGCCCAGTAAGTAGGTGTACTACTATTGTTGAACCAACATTAGAATTTCCTTTTTCTTATTTCCTGAAAGCTTTATAGAGTACATAGTAAGACCTATGATCGTAATTACTAGCTTGATAAAGACACTAAATATTAGTCCAGGTAATATAATCAAGTAAAAAACATACGTGTATGTGGCACAATATAGTCCATGTCTATGACACACTGTACTATGTGTCACACACTGTAATTCCAGTTCAAGGCCGGCATCATTAGGAAAGATTAGTAAGAGAGTCAAAATGCTGGTTGAATCTGAGGTATGGTTTCTGTGAAGATTTTGACAAATGGATTCAATGTATTAATTTTGTAGATAGAAGCTTTGGAAAAAATGAATGAAGATCATGTTCAGAAGAATGGAAGGAAAGCTGCTTCATTTTTGAAAGATGATGGAGGGCCACCAGTCCTGTATGATGAATAGCACCAACACCCACTGCTTTTCATTGTTGACACAGTGGTGATTGTCAGCTACCAATGGCAAATGAAGTGATGGGTGACTTGAAATACCAAAACATGAAGAGTGTACAATGGTGCTTCTGTGCTTTTTTTCCCCTTGTAGCCCATATGCCAGATGTGTGGAATTTGTAGCTCAGCATTGGGATAATAAAATGTCACTACCTCTCATCTTATGAACAGGATAATATGATTCTTTAACAGCTATAGGTTATCTAGCTGAAATCAACCTGATTTTACAGGAATCATGGTATAACATGTTTTGATGAGAATTTTTAAAACTTAGGTCATATTTCCAAACATGGGAGGAAAGGACAGGTGTGTTTACAAGGGAGACTTTTATTACAACGTACTGCACCTCCCTATTTTGTCTTCTGTCTTTCTTCACATATTCTATTGGCCTAAAACTAGCCCTTCTCAATTCTTTTTCCCAGTTGTGACCGTGATTCCAAATGGAAAATTTCTTTAGTAGGTGATAGGAATGGAAATTTGGTTGTAAAATGACAGAAATAGAAGCTTATTGTTACATCATGAATATGAACCAAATTTTTCTTTTCCAAACTCCTATCCAAGACAAGGCATCACAGGTCTCTGAAAGAGAGAAATATATAAGAGCTTCTTAACTCTTCAGAGTTTTAAAATTTAACTTCCAGTTTTTCTACATTTAGGTGAAGTGATGAGGGTAGAACTCATGGTGCAACTGTTTTGCATTTATAATGAAAATGTAAATTATCCAGAAGGATGGAATATAATAATTAACTATGTTTGACATATTTTAATGAAATCAGTGAAACAGAGTTCAATTTACATTTCATTCAGACTGCGTACTGATTGATTTCGAAGTAGAGCGAACTAATTAGAAATATTAAATAGTCACATGATGAAGAGTATATATAAAATAATGTGTGCACCAAATTAACCAAGTAATTTGAACTGGCCTCACTTAATAATTTTTAGTACTGGCTGGATGTCACTTCTATAAATCAAGCACTATAGTTGAGAAGTACATTGGCTTTGTTAGGATTGAAGTTCATTAACGACAGTGTAATCATTCCTCCTGTTACTGAAGTCAAATTGACTTCAAATGCCCACACTTTTTGCTACTGAAAACCGAAACTTTCTGTTTGGTACCAGAAAGTAAAAATCTAAACATCATTTACACTTGAAAGCTTCTTTAACATTATTTTAAGATGCCAAATATGTTCTTTCTAGAAAAATATTTATTTTTGTTTCTGTTCTATAGCTTTTAACTGCATTTCAGAGAAGTGTGATTTTGGATAGATTCATTACATTTCTGAAATGTTTACTACTCTGACACAAAGATTTAGATGACTGGTGATTATTGGCTTTACAGAAATTTCAGAGAACTAATTTTAAAAACCATGAACCATTTAAAGAATTTTTTGGTTTGTTTTCTGACATACTCTGTTTGACAAAGAACAGCAAACCATTGCTGTGTGGCATTCTTGGAGTGTGCTGTGAACATGCTTTTTTAAGATATTAAATATGAAGAGAGCATTTTAGAATTGGTTCTTTGTGTGGTTTCTTACTGTTCTTTATGTTAACTTATGTCCTGGCACCAAGTTACCCCTTCTTTATAAAATTAAGCAATGCTATCTTAAGCATTTTTTTTCCTATTCAACTTCTCATATTTAGATTTCAATAAATGACCTACTTCATATCACAAATAGGTTTTTCTCTTATGTATCAGAGAGTAAATATTTCACATGGGGAAAGAGAAAGTGGGAAGTGTTGGTTTGCTAAGTAAAGACTCAAATACAAATGAGAAAAGCTTCAAATTTGGAAATAAGGATATTTTATTTTACTTTATTGGAAGTAGATACATGAGTATATATAAGTTATGGAAACAGGGATGACTGTAGAGGATTTTTATATCAACAAAATAGTTTGTATTGCCTGTTTATAAAAAAAAAATTGGTTTTTCTGCTTACAAAAATAAGAACTCCGTGCTTATTTGAATTTAAATATTATAGGAATTCAGAAATATGAAAGCAAAAGTCCCTTGTATTCCAGAAGCTATTGTTTATAGTGTGGCATGCATCCCTATCAATTTTTTTTTTTCCCTTTCAGCGTATGTTATTCTTTAAAAACCACTTTGAACAGGAAGCAGGATGAAGTGGGGCAGGCTGATGGTGAAATGTTGGTCATGGGTAGACCCCCTAAGCAAGGTGAAGAGATGGAGTCCCTACGATATGTTACAGGCAGTTCATTTAGGCTCCAGGCATCAGGAGAGACTGCTGTCTGCATCTTCTGAAACTCTGAGCAGTTTTCCCAGCACTTTAGAAATTAGGGGTAAAGGGCGCCTGGCTGGCTCAGTCAGTAGAACATGTGTGGCTCTTGATCTCAGAATTCTGAGTTTGAGCCCCACATTGGGTGCAGAGATTGCTTAAATAAATAAACCTGAAAAAAGAAATTAGGAGTGAAAGTTCCTCTGATTGTAATTTCAAACCTCAATACTTATATTTTGAACATAGGCATTTTTCTATTGGAGTTTTGTGTGGATTACATAAAATTTAAAGAATGATGTAAGTTTGCAAAGCTTATTTTATTTCCAAATTGCTTGGAAACCGTTTACTCATTTGAAAGCTTCTTGTTTTTATTTTTTGATTACCTATTTGTTAATCAGTTCAGAAATATTAGAAGGATACTTTTGGGAACAGCATTACTTTTGCTGTCCTAGGCTTGCCAGCTTTTTCCCAAACATAGCTAGCTTTTTGAGGAGTTAAGATCAAATATAGTAGAGGGGCGCCTGGGTGGCTTAGTCGGTTAAGCGTCCGACTTTCGCTTAGGTCATGATCTCGCGGTTCGTGGGTTCGAGCCCCGCGTCGGGCTCTGTGCTGACTGCCAGCTCAGAGCCTGGAGCCTGTTTCAGTCTGTGACTCCCTCTCTCTCTGACCCTCCCCTGTTCACGCTGTCTTCTCTCTCTCCTAGAAATAAATAAAACATTAAAAAAAAAAAAAAAAGATCAAACATAGTAGAAAGATAAGAAAGTAGCAGCTAGAAGGGAAAGATGGCGTATTTGTCACAGAATAAATAAGTGAGCTGCTACTGATCTTTATAATGATTCTGGGACAGAAAGAACAAATACTCAAATAGAGTATTTGACACAAAATTGTAAGAACACTATCTGGGTAAAGCATCGATGCGTCAAAATTTATGAAAAATCTGGAAAACATGAAAAAGGGTTTGAAAGTTGAATTTGAAGAAGAAACAAGTCTATTGCTCATAGTATTAGTATATTGTTATTAATAAAACAACTCATCAATTTCATTTTTTTTGAAATTGCATCGTATTTGGAAAATGGTAAACATTTGACAGCGGAATTGAAGCATCATCCCCATCTTCCCCCCCCGCCCCCCCCCCCCCGGTTCATATGTTGCAGCCTTAACCCCTAATGTGACAACTATATTTAGAAATAGGGCTTCTAAAGAGTTAAGTGAGGCCATTTAAGGAGGCTTTTAATAAAGGTTAGGTGAAGTCTTAAGGGTGGGGCTTCAATCCAATAGGACTGGTATCCTTAGAAGAAGAGGGAGAGACACCAGAGATTTCTCCCTACACAGAACAGAGGAAAAGCCATATGAGGACACTGAGAAGGCAGCTGTCTGCATCCCAAGCACCCCAAGGAGAGAGGCCTCATCAGACACCCAACTGTGCTGGCACTTTAATCTTGGACTTCATCTTCCAGAACTGTGAGAAAATTCATTTCTGTTTTTGAAGTCCCCCCGTGGTATTTTGTTACAGTAGTGTAAGTAGGCTGATACAAACAAAGCCTAAGAGAGACATAAAGATTTTTTTGGTGGGCATCCTACTTCTTCAACTGATTTAAGAATTTTGCTTGGATACGTGACCCAAAAGCTGCTGGAGGGCTGGCTGCTTCCCTAAACCTAGAGGAAAAAGGGGCCTGCAGGGTTCAGGGTCCCTGGGGCCAAGTGCACTGGATTGGCTGGTGTAGAAGGAGCCATATGCTTACACCCAATCTCCTGGGGGGTGTCAAAGGGACCTATCTCATACCATTGACCTCTACCCTCCCCATCCCTCAATAAGACAACAGGAGGAGGTTTGGGGGACATCATATGACTCACCACGAAAATTGTGCCACTTGGCCCCTTGGAGACCACCTGGATTGGTGCTATTTGGGGCAGCTGGTAAGGTGGAGAAGGGTACAAGAGCTGGATGAATGCAGGGCCTCCTTACTGGTCTCCTGAATCCATTCCTCACCATCACAATAGACCCTTTCCTGGAGACAGATATCTGCCCTCCTCTTCAGCACAAACCCCATAAACTAGCAGGTGCCATGTGCTCATGAGGATCTATCTACGGAATAAACTACCACCACCAGAGTTCCTATAGGATGTGTCCAACTCCCCAGATGGAACTATGGGTCCCTTCCAGGCAATACAACCCCCAAGAATGATCTATTTTCTTCAACCAATACTACACGCTCTACCTTTTTTTAACTGTGTGTACAGGAACCCCAAAGTGTGCACTTGATGGAGAATGAGTGTCGATTTTTCTGGAAGCAGACACTGACACAGACACAACTGTGACAGGTATATTAGGGGACACTAGAAAAGACAAAGTGGAGGCGGCAGGGTGAGCAGGGAAAGCATTTGGACCAAGGGGCAGATTAGACACCATTTCTAAATATATAATCACCACAGCTGGTCTTCTTCAAATTTGAAACTGATTGTCCTCTATGTCAGAGAGATTTTGAGTTACTAGAATGAGATCTTCTGTTTTCCTCCATGCATTTTGTCTTCAACAATATATGTGTGGCCTTGGATGAACACTGAATTGTGTGGCTGCATCTGTGTGTCTACCTGTAATGGAAGAGGATTCTCTTCAGATCTTAGCTACAGATCCCTGAATGTACACATTCTATACTTATCTTTTCCTTCTTTGTAAAGTAAAACCTCAATTTTAATAGAAAAAATGCAAGGGTCTTTGTCGTATCTTTTGAAACAGGGATTGGCAATCTCCCAGCCTTAGTTTGATGAAATTGAATAAACATCTGTTGATGATTAAAAAAAAAAAAAAGAATTTTGCTTGGATAACAAATATTCAAAGTATTTAGGGAAATTTCAGATGAGATCATGGGAACACTGCCCATGGTTGAGGAGGAATGATGGAGAATGGGAAGCTCTTGGAAGTTTACAGGGGCCACTCCAGTACCACTCTTTTTTTTTTTTAATATTTTTATTTATTTCTAGGAGAGAGAGAGACAGCATAAGCAGGGGAGGGTCAGAGAGAGAGGGAGACACATACCCTGAAACAGGCTCCAGGCTCTGAGCTGGCTGTCAGCACAGAGCCCGACGCGGGGCTCGAACCCACGAACTGCGAGATCATGACCTAAGTGAAAGTTGGACGCTTAACCGACTAAGCCACCCAGGCACCCCTCCAGTACCACTCTTAAAAGGAAGATCCGTGAGTGTGAGTTCCACATATAGAATTATTAAAATGTTACTATCACTTGAGTGTGCATGAGTTTCCAAAACCCATTCATCAGGCTTATTAAAAACAGAAAAATACAAGAGGTAGGATTCTCGACTCATGCTGTCCTGTACTCCTCACCCCCCCACCCAATAAGCTAGAAGAATATAGACAACACCAACACGGTGTGGTAACTTAGCTGTTGAGCATAACAGACTTGTGAAATGACAGGAATCTGCAAGAGTGAAATACACTGGTTTGTTCAACCATTCACCCATTGAAAGACAGTTGGGTGGTTACTTCTGGTATTGGGCTGTTATGAGTAAAACTGCTATGAACATCTGTATACACATTTTTGCATGAACAATATAGTGCAATTGCTGGGTTATATGATAAATGCATGTTCAGTTTTATAAGAAACTCAAACTGTTTTCTGTAGTGGCCAAATCATTTTACCCTCCCACCTGTACTATATGAGTTTCTCCATATCCTCTCCCAACATTTTGTATAATCAGGGTTTTTTAAAAAATTAATTTTAGCCATTCTAGTAGGTGTGTAGTGGTATCTAGTATGATAGGTAGTAATGACTTTTTGAAAGCAGAATTATCAATATTTCAGTGAACAAATATTCTCCCAATGACTAATGCATGATGATGTTACAAAATCATGAGTAGTCTGGTTTTAAAATATGTCCACAAATTCTTTGATACCTCTCCTTTCAAAAGATGGAAGCTAATTCCTTTCCCCTTGAATGTGGACTCTATTCAGTGAACCTGTCAGTGAGCAGAATGTAGCAGAAGTGGTGGTGTATGACTTTATAAAAGACTTCGTGGCTCTGCCTTGTTCTCTCTTGGATCCCTTACTCTGAGGGACGCCAGCTGCCATGCCTTGAGGACACTCAAGAGGCCTAGGAGAGACTCCTATGTGGAACAAAATTCTGACAACAGCCACATGAATGAGGTTAGAAGCAGATCCTCCATCTTTATTTTTTATGTATTTTTTTTAAATATTTTTATTTATTTCTACGAGAGAGAGAGAGACAGCGCGAGCAGGGTAGGGTCATAGAGAGAGGGAGTCACAGACTGAAACAGGCTCCAGGCTCTGAGCTGGCAGTCAGCACAGAGCCCGACGCGGGGCTCGAACCCACGAACTGTGAGATCATGACCTAAGCAAAAGTCGGACACTTAACCAACTAAGACACCCAGGCGCCCCAGATCCTCCATCTTTAAACCTTCAGACGATGGCAGCCCTGGCCAACATCATAACTGCAGCTCATGGGAGACCTTGAATCAGAACTACCCAGAGAAGCCACACCTGAATCCTGATGCACAGATAACGTTTTAAAAAAGAAAAGAAAAGAAAAGAAAAGAAATGTTTGAGTTTAAGCCATTAAGTTTTGAGCATAGTTTGTATTGGAGCGATAGGTAACAAGAGATACATTCAAAGTTCAAGAAAGACTAAATGGATTGTAATGTAACAGAGTACAAAAAATTTATTGATAGTTTTAGATGCCACATTGCAGCTAACCTTTAAGAAACTACCACTTGTTGAGTACTGGTGTAATATTAAAGAATATCTACAATTATTTAAAAAGGCCATGAATGTACTCTTCTCCAACTACCTATCTATATGATGCCAGATTTCCCCCCACATACCTCAACGAAAACAAGATAACCCAACACCTAGTGTCCTGAAGCAGATATGAACATTCAGCGGTTTACTATAAAGTCATACATTAAAGAGGTTTGCAAAAATATAAAAATGCCATTTTACTCACTGAAGTGTTGAAAAACAATTACTTGTCACTTTTATGGATGTTCTTTATATTAACATGTAATGGTTTTTATTATTTCTAAATGTCAAAATTTTTTTCTCAGTTTTGACCTGTAACAGGGTAAATATCGATAAAACCCGTAAACAGAAGTTCACTGAGGTCCGCAATAATTTTTGAGAGTGAAAAGGTGTCCTGAAGCCTCAAACTTAGAGAACTACTGTTCTGCCACCTAGAGGTACGAGGATGTATTTAAAGGAAAGCGATTAGAACGGGACTGGAAATCATGTTGTGTGTGGATTAGCCAAAAGAATTTGAAGGTGCTTGGCCTAGAAAAGATTTAGGACCTAATGGCTATCTTCTAAAAGGAGAAGAGTTGGGGTGCCTGGGTGGCTCAGTCGGTTGAGCATCCGACTTGGGTCAGGTCATGATCTCACTGCTGGTGAGTTCAAGCCCTGCTTTGGGCTCTGTGCTGACAGCTGGGAGCCTGGAGCCTCTTTCAAATTCTCTGTCTCTCTGCCCCTCCCCCTCCTCTGCTCTCTCAAGTACGTGCACGGTCTCTCTCAAGTATAAAATAAAACATTTAAAAAATTTAAAAGGAGAAGAGTACTGGTCCATTTTAAAAACCAAAAGGAATTCTTCAGAGAAAAAAGTGAAAAAATCACATGAAAACTTGCCAGCCACTATAAAAACATTGATACCTGACCTTCTAGACATCTGTCATAAAGTCTGAAAAAGAATAAAAAACCATAACAAAAAGAACAGAGAAAAAAAGTCTGTGTGCTGTACTTAGGTTTTAGAAGCAGTCAGAAACATTTTTTTCAGCCACGCAGGAGGAAAACAAACCCGTGAAGCTGCTTATCTTAAGCACCAGGGGATACCGAGCTTTGGTGGCTCTGGAAAACACCGGCCCATAGTTCAGGAAGGAAGAAGAAAACACAGCAACTGATGAGCTTACTCCGGGCTCACTAACAGCCAGAGGCAGTCAGGGCGGAGGACTGGCTCACAACTCATCAAGTCTCATCAAGTCTCATCAAGTCTCATCAAGGGGTTCGATTGGAGGCTGCACTTCCTCTGCGTCTCTGTTGACTTCATTGTTCCTGGCTCTGTAGGCGTGCCCTTCAGGGCCCCACTGACAGCCTGGCAGTAACCAGGACGGCTCTTCCACTGCAGCCCTGAGTCTATTGAAGCATACGTTTGCCCAGCGTCTCGGCGTCTCTCATCTTTCCCTTTCCTGCTCAGTGCCTTGTTCCCTCAGCCATCGCTTTCAAAGCAGCAAATTCATCGTGGAACGAAAGAACCACAAATGTCAGGCTCTCTTCTCTGGGCTTCCCTGTGCCCCAGGATCATGGCTTCTCAGGTTCCAGCTGCTGTGGTAGCTCTCCAGCACCTTCGTGAAAGGTATAAAAACTGCTGCTTTCACAGAGTTATAAAAGCAAAGATCCTAGGTTTTTGTTTTGTTTTTGCTAATTGTTGTGCATGTTTTAGTTTCCAGTTTCTAGATGAACCAAAAATTGTTGAGGACCCATAGGGAATCTTTAATAATATTCGTACAATACCACGCAGGATTTGAGCTTCCTGTGCAAAACCCAGGGTCCGCGTGGCCGGCTGTGCCGCCGTCTCTGCACAGCGTGGCCAATTTACACACACTTCTTGTCCTCTGCCTCCTCAGAGCACACACAACTCAGCTGTGTGACATTCCAGAAGTGGCACACACGTTTCAGAAACAGTCTGGCTGCCTGGCTGTGCGGTAGCTCTTTTATCCCTGACATGCAGAAAATAGCCAAGGAGGGTTCCCCATCCACCCAGGATCCGCAGAGTTTTCTTTTTTAAATTTGCTCTTATATAAATGTTACACACAACTGAGAAGCTGCTAGGTGCAGCTATCACACAGTATGTCATGTTAATAAAAGCAAAACACACAGGCATTATTCTACCTACACACACTATAAAACCAAGTGAATCCTAGGGCACACCTTGCTCCCAGTATTTTATTTTTAAAATACTATTGGATGTACATAGCGGTTGTGGGGTTTTTTGTTTGTTTTTCTTTTTTTGTTTTTATTTCATTTTGTTTTGTTTTTGACAGATCCTGCCATGGGTTTATTTGTACAAATAGCACAGGAGGACAGCAGCCCCATGCAGACGGGCGGCCAGGGGCCATACCAGTCTCGCCATCCTCCCCTGGCAGGCAGAAGGCTCTACACTGGAGCCTTTGTGGGGCCCAGGCACCTTGGGGAACCTGAGCCACAGCAGGAGCTGGAGCCAGAGTTGCAGCTGCAGCCTGGGCCTTGGTTTGAGCCTTGGCCTTGGCCTTTGACTGGCAGAGCCTGAGATCCTTGGCAGTGCGGGCACAAGCACATTTCCAAAGCTCGGGGTGAGTGATGTAGGCAAGTTGATTGAGCCTGCTGCTGCCCCCTTCGGGATCTTGGGCTTGACGAGGGCCTTGATCGCCTCAGCACGTGCCCTCATGGCCTTGGCGTTGTTGGCCTGCATCTTCTTCAAGCCCTTCTTGTCGTGCTTCTAGGCAAAGTGCATATTCCTCAAGAACTTGGGGGTCTAACCCCTTAAGAGGTTCATACCTTTGGGGTTTTTTAATTATTTTTTAAACATTTATTTATTTTTGAGGGGGAAGGAGAGGCAGAGAAAGACAGAGGACCCAAAGCAGGCTCTGTGCTGTGAATGCAGAGCCCAATGTGGGGCTCAAACTCATAAATCATGAGATCATGACCTGAGCTGAAATCAAGAGTCGACCGATTAACAGACTGAACCACCTAGGTGCCCCCAAGAGATTCGTACCTCTGTGATCATGGTTTCTTGATGCCATTTCTGTGCCATTTTCATGACTGGTTGTGCGTGGTGTGTTTCTTGGACTTGGCCATGTCTGCACCAAAGTCCACGGCTTGCATAGCAGTTTTAATATAGGAGTATTTCAACTCAAATGCTAGCTCTGAAGAGATCAGATGGTGTTTTGTGCAAAGCTTTTAAATCACAAAAAAATAGGTATAAATGGCAATAATGTACCAGTCTTTCCTCATTACCTTTATTTATTTATTTTAATGTTTTATTTATTTTTAGGAGAGAGAGAGAGACAGCACAAGCAGGGGAGGGTCAGAGAGAGAGGGAGTCACAGACTGAAACAGGCTCCAGGCTCTGAGCTGGCGGCCAGCACAGAGCCCGACGCGGGGCCCGAATCCACGAACCGCGAGATCATGACCCAAGTGAAAGTCAGACGCTTAACCGACTAAGCCACCCAGGCGCCCCTCCCCATTACCTTTAAATTGTATCATATTACTCTAAAATATTGCATATAGTAGCCTGCTTGCTTCTTTCCCTTGTGTTTGTGGTGAACCTATTGTCATGTGTTCTTCAGAAGTCAACTGCCCTCTTCGCCTGTCTGAACCCCGACCACTGTCAGCCTCTGCATACTCCAACCACCCCCCCTTCCTGTGTTTGACCATACTTGTCTTCAAAGCCGGGCTGGGCCAATAAGCCCTTCTAGCCCTTCTTAGCTCTAGTGTATCATCTGTGCTGCATTATAATGCACCTTTTGGAGCCAGGGTAGAAAAATGCTTGCTACAGCCATGTTCTCCACAGAGTTTAAGAAAATCCTGATGCAAAATGGGAGCTTTAGAAACATGTGTTGGTTAAATAATCCATATGGGAAAAAAGAGTTCATATGTAGCTTTGAGTGTCACAACTAAATAAACGGTGGTTCCTGCGTTCGTCTGTGAACAGGTGAAGATCTGGATGCAAATGATCCTTTGAGGGGGTTTACTAAGAATAGTAACATTCCCAAGGGGGAGGTGAGTGTGTGTGTGGGGAGACCACAATAGAACCTGAGAGTCTGAATTTTAAGAAACAGCACAACTAACCTTGAAATGCAATGAAACAAAGCTCATTGCTAGTTGCTAACCCAAGGTGTATTTACATCTCCTTTACTAAAAACTTATTTTCTACAGGACAGGTCCATACCCAGCTACGAACCACATTTCCCAGACTCCCTTGCAGCTAGAGTGGCTATCAGACAACCATGACCAACAGGATGTAAGCAGAGGTCCGTGGGTGTGATCCTCTGGTAAAACTCTTAAAAGATGATCAAATTCAGCCAGTACTGGCTCTTTGCTTTTCACATTTCCCCTTCTTCCTGCCTGGGGACTGTGTTAGAAGTAAGCATCCATCCTGTAGCCATCAGGTGATGAGCATGAGGACAAAAGCTACACAGTGGGAGGATGAATGGCTTCTCTCGCAGTGGAGAGAAGGAATGTGGATCTCTGAAGCGCTGTGGAGCCTTAGTACTGGGCCTGGATGGCTTATTTCTAGATTTCTTTTTCCTTTAGAAAAATCAGTCCGTGGCGCCCGGTGCCTCTGTCGGTTAAGCGTCCAACTTCGGCTCAGGTCATGATCACACAGTTTGTGGGTTCGAGTCCCGCATCAGGTTCTGTGCTGACAGCTTAGAGTCTGGAGCCTGTTTCGGATTCTGTGTCTCCTTCTCTCTCTGCCCCTCCCCCACTCGTGCTTTCTGTCTCAAAAATAAATAAAACAAAAAAAAAATTTTTTTTTAAATCAGTCCTATTTGCGGGGCGCCTGGGTGGCTTAGTCGGTTAAGCGTCCAACTTTCACTTAGGTCATGATCTCGCGGTTCGTGGGTTCGAGCCCCGTGTCGGACTCTGTGCTGACTGCCAGCTCAGAGCCTGGAGCCTGTTTCAGTCTGTGACTCCCTCTCTCTCTGACCCTCCCCTGCTCACCTGTCTCTCTCTCTCCTAGAAATAAATAAAAAACCATTAAAAAAAGTAAAAAAAAAAAAAAGTAAAAAAATAAGTTGTTTGTGGAAACCTATTTGATGCTGAATGTGTGAACACCATGGAGGCCCTAAAAGTGTCAGCCTTTTGTTTGTGGGTAATGCTTTAGCTACTCTTATCTATCCTCATCCCAGCCACCTGTAAGGGGGGGTGTTTGCAGAAAGTAGGCCTTGGGGAAGGGATTGCCCTACATCACCAATTGGGAGAAGGTGTAAGCATTAACTTAAGTTCTGCCTTTACCTGTACCTTAATTCTAAATTAGGCTCTTTGTCTCGGGGCCAGGCTCAGTTGTAATTCTTGTGTTCTTAACCCTCTAAGTCTTGGATCTTCAAGGCCCTTAGGAAGAGCCTTTTGACAATCATCCATAGAGCTTTCATCTAAAATCTCTCTTGTAAAGGCAGGAATATGCTTTTCCTTATGAGGTATCTGTGTTCAGAATATGGGTCTGATATGGAATATTGTGAGGCCTGGTCAATACCAGCACAACATGAGCCAGTAGTAGCAGGAGATACCAGTTGTCATTTCTCATGGCAGGAGCTGTGCAAACACTGCCATTTCCTTGCTGTGACTGCCATCCAGAGAGGCCGGTGCGGCTCCCGGCAGACAGGAGCAAGGACGTTTAGGGTAATGGCAAAATTAGTACTGGAATGGAGGAAAATGGAATTGCTGCTGGATGTGGAGGGAAGGGAAGGAGAGGGCAACGGACTGGGCAGAAAAGGTAGGACAACGGAGGGTCCTGGAGATGGTGAAGAAAGGTGGCAGGGGGGCAGCTGGAGGGATGGCTCATCCACAGGTATGCTGATAGGTGACGGCGGGCGTGGGTGGGGGATCCTGTAATCCTGGTTAGTGGAGCACAGAGACAAGGACAGGTGTGGCCAATGGTAGGAGCCTTATGGGAGCAGGCTTTCCCCCTTCTTCTCTTCCCCCCTTCCTTTTTTTTTTTTTTTTTGTTTTCTTCCTTCCTTCCATCCTTTCTCTCTCTCTCTCTCTCTGTGTTCACTAAGGAAGGGAAAGGAAGGTCCTCATCTTCTTACCCATGGATCTCCCAGCCTCCTTCTCCCCCGTGGTTACAGAAAAGACCAACCCCTCTCTGCGTACACTCTGGGTCCTGCCCCATCGCACCTGACTTGGGTACCTCTTCTTCTCTACATTCCATCTTTACCTCTCTGCTAAACCATTCTCACTCCTGCAAAGATGCCTCCGTTCTTTTAAAATATGGTCCTCCAACTCTGTCTCAGAGGTACGTGCCATCTGCGGATTCCTGGGCTCCACAGGAGACTCGTAGGGTTCTCAGGCAAAGTACGCACAGCCCTGCTGCTGCTTTCATTTGGAAAACCTAACTCATTCCTACCTCCTCCCACCCTGGGCCACCTCCATCCCCATTCCCCCCATTCCTCCGCTCCTCTCAGAGACAAGCTTCTCCAGATCAGTTGAGACAAGCTTCTCCAGATCAGTTACGCTGGACTGGCTGGCTATCACCTCATCCTCACTTCCCATTCCCACTTCCAACCTGCTGCCCTGTGGCTCTGCCTCCCAGTCTCTGCAGTGAAAAATCCCAGGGAAGTGTCAGGGTCTTCCCTGGGGTAAAAGTGGAGGATGCTTTTCAGTGCCCTCTCTGGCTTCTCAGCAGCCTTAGTCAAAGTGGACCGCACCCCACCTCCTGAATAGTTCTTCACTCAGCTCCAGAGGCACCCCGCACCCCTGGTTTTCTGCATACTTCTCTGGCAGGCTCTGCTTGTCCTGTGCTGATTCCCCTTCTTGGCCTCTACGATGGGGAACCAACTGCTTTTTTCACTTTATGCTTCTATGTGAGGCAATCCCATCCGATTCTATGACTTCAAATACCATCTGTATTCCAATAACTCCCAATTACTACCTCCAGCCTTGTCACTCCTGGTGAGCTTCAGACCCACATATCCCTCTGTATAGATGTCATTTCTCCTCGGATTCATAGGTTCAAAACGCAGCTCTTGATTCTCACCACTTCCCTGTCAAACTTCTCGAGCCTCTGTATCTTAGAGCATGGGGCCCGGATCCATCGGTTGTTGAGATGGCCACCTAGGGGTCATCCGTGATCCCGCCTTTCCTCCCTCCCGTCTTCCTGTCCCTTGAACGATGCATTTCCTCCAACCCACCTCAAATGTCAAAGCCACGCAAAAAAGCCTTTCTGACTGCAATCAGGTTTTCCTGTTACATACATACATACATACATACATACAGCGTCCAGGAGCTGGCCTCAGCATTCCCCTCCCTTACTAAGCTCCCAGAAGCAGGCTCAATAAACTCTCCCGAGACAAAGGGTAAGCTTTCCCTACACCACGGGCAGCCCTGTCCCAGGCGGGAACCCAACCCTGCGCAAGTCTTCCGGGACAGAACACGCCTGGGCAGGCGCAGGCGGGAGTGGCTGCGCAGACAGCAGCGGTCGCCTCAGTGCGGCTTCCGGGTCACGCCCCCGCCCCGCGAGCCTCACTGGGACTCCGCCCTCCAGGAAAGGGGAGGAGCCTCTCTCGCGGAGCGGGGCGCGGTCGCTAGGCCCCACGGCTGCCGGTCAGCCGTCGCCTTTAAGCGCGGAGGGCGGGGGTCACGTGCCGGACGGGGTGAGGGCGTGGCACCAGGAAGCGGCCTCCGTGCCCACTGGGATCGCCGCCGCCGCCGCCGCCGCTGCCCGGCCTGACTCGCCGCGCCCCGGTGCTGGGCGCCGCTAGCCCGGCTCCAAGCTGGCGGCCGCCCCCGGCCCCCCCGCCGCCGCCGCGGCGCCCGCTATGGGCGAGGAGGACTACTATCTGGAGCTGTGCGACCGGCCGGTGCACTTCGAGAAGGCGAACCCAGTCAACTGCGTCTTCTTCGATGAGGCCAACAAGCAGGTCCGGGCCGGCCCGCGCCTTCCTCCCCCGCGCGGCCAGGCGCGCCCTTCCCGCGTTCCCCTGCGCCCCCAGGCCGGGTGCCGGGGGGACCAGGCCTGGGGCCTCCCCTCCGGTCCCGGCGCGGGACTGGCACCAGACCCGTGCTGCTGGGGGCCGAGGGACCAGGCGCCACCCACCCAGCAGCGCCCTTTGCCCGGTGTGGTCCGCTGTTAGCTCGCCAGCCCTTTCCCGGTGTCTTTGTTGTGTTCGTCATTAGTTACACTTGGCAGTCAACGTTTAGGCGCCGACATTGACCTTATTCTTGGAATTTTGGAAACGGGAGGGGGAAGCAGTGTGAGGAGTAGCAGGGTGTGCGTAAGTGTATCAGTGGCGCCTTTGCTGAACCGGATTAGAATTTGTAACCTCGGCGACCCCCGCCCGGTTTTGCGCAGTGGGCAGCACTCAGAATGGTATAAGCTTTTTGGTCTCTGCTACTCCCTTGCTCCTTAAAATTCGTGTGAACACCAGGCATCTGTAGATGGGTGCGTGACACGTTAGTTTAGCTGAACCTAGAGTGGGGTGTGGTAGAAATAATCACTTGTAGGTTTGATGTATGTGTCTAAAGTCTTTCAAAGTTCAGGCCGTTAATGTTGCCTCTTTTCCCTCCTAGGTTTTTGCAGTTCGATCTGGTGGAGCTACTGGGGTGGTAGTTAAAGGCCCAGAGGATAGGAATCCCATCTCATTTAGGTAATTCTTGACATTTACAGAATAATTTTCACCTGGAAACAAAATATTTTTTGTTATTTATTTTTTTGTTTCGTATTCAGAAGGTGGTTTTAAAAGTTTGTCCTTTATCTTCTCTAAAAGTTCTAGAGTGTATGCTCATGCCAGTCCCTGTCTCTCGGGAGAGGGAAGCAGATACCTGCCGAGCAGTTTTGGTGGCATGTGTTAATACTTCTGTCAGAGTGAATGTGTCGAGTAGTTCTCTCTTGATTTGGGAATCAAATACTCTCAACATATGGTGCCTACTTCCTCCTACTTGAAATTAGCAAGTCGGTTTATTAATGTGCCCATTTCCGGTGTCTTGAAGGAGGAAGGCCTTTGTTTGCTTGTGGTCCAGCTCTTTCCAGAGTGTGTGCTAGGCGGTGGAAGTTTCTAGGTTAGTGTTTCCTGTGTAATAATGCATGTTAAGAAAATCGCAGCTTCCACCAATGGTCACTGGATGTCCCAGTGTATGCAGGTTGAACCAGTATAATTGCAAACGGCACTTCCTTTCACTTTCAGAAGTATCTTGATTTGGTTGATACATTATCTGGTCTTTATTCCTGTGATTACAGGAAGGGAAAGTGTAGTGTGGGCCCTCAATTCAGCGTTGATTTAAGTTGTTTGCAGGTGGCCCGTGTTAATAAGAACAAGCTTTTGAAGTAGAAAATAAATCACTCATCATTTGTTGGCAAACATGATTGCAGCCCCCGTGCTAGGCACTGGGCATGTGAAGGTTTCAATTAGCCTGGCACCCTTTGGGAGAGCTCTTAAATGTAGTGTGGGAGACAAGGGTGTAGACACAGTCTATCGATTGTGAGAAAGTGCTGTAACAGCACTGTGTTCAGAATTGGGGCACACAGAAGACATGAGACATTTATCTTGGGGTAGGCTGGGGAAGAGCATTGCCCTCAGAGAGGAGGGGCCCTTTGAGCTAAACTTTAAAGCTTGAATGGAATGATTCTACGTGGGGATGGGAAGTGGCCTTTCAGATGGGGAGAACACCAAGTGCAGAGCTGAGCAAGCGTGGTGTTTGGGGGGATTCCAGGTCTGTGTAACTGAGATCAGATGTCCTTGCAGGGAAGGAGAGGCGGTATGGTTTGGCCACCGGCGGGCATCAGCATGAACCTTATGTATTCTATTATGGGATCAGGGCTTTATCCTGTTGGGATAAATAGGATTTATTGGGATAAATTGTCAGATGGGACGTGGCACGATCTTATCAGTATTGGGAAAGATCACGCTGTTCATGACATTGACGCTAGATTACCTGGAAGCATATCAAAGTCAGGGCTGCTACTGAACGAGGACTGCAGTAGTCTGAACCGGGCCTACTGAAGACCAGACCCAAGGCAGAGTAGACTGTAATCACATGCATACTCGGGAGGTAGTTGTGAAGGTCTTGGGTGAGTTCTTGATCATTTGGGTGTGGAGAGTAACAGTGAGCCCATGATACAGATTTGGGGGCTTGGTGGGGTTGCGGAAGAAGATACCAAATTTATCCTCTTTTAAATTTTAATTTTAATGGCGAACGTTTTAGCAGTTTTGTGTATTTTTAACAGTTCTCTTGGGGTATAATTAACTGCATATATTTAGCGTATACAGTTGATGAGTTTAGACATGTGTTAACCATCACCGCAGTCGTTTAGTTTGCTTGTGCCGATCTGAAATTCATCCCTTGACTTCCCTTTGTAACTTGTGTTTGAGGCCCTGTAAGACCCCCAAGGTTGGGAAGCAAATGGAAAGCGTACACTCTGCTCGCTTGGCTGCGAGAGCGATGGGGAGGAGAGGTGGTGGCTTGTGGAGGAGGTTGCTGTGTGGCTATTACTTATTTATGTCCAAAGTGACTCTCCGGGGAAAGGGCATCTGTTCTCCGTTCTCCAGTCACTTGTTAACCACAAAACTGTAAATTTTGCCAGCGACATGCTGCCAGTTGGATTTTGTTGTTTGAAAAGAAGTCGTGATAGTGTCAGAAATAGAATTTTCAACTAAGATTGGCTGCTTCCTGAGTATTTAACTCGCCTTTTCTCACAAAATGATAGATGCTAGAATTCAGTTCTTAACTTTTTAACTCATAATGGACTTTTTCCTTAAAGAATGGAAGACAAAGGAGAAGTGAAATGCATTAAGTTTTCCTTAGAAAATAAGATATTGGCTGTTCAGAGGACCTCAAAAACTGTGGTAAGACATGTCTCTATGTTTTTAAAATTTCTTTAAATGCTTATTGTATTTTTGAGAGTGAGCGAGCGAATGAGCACACGAGCAGGGTAGGAGCAGAAAGAGAGAGAGGGAGACACAGACTCCGAAACAGGCCCCAGGCTTGAGCTGTCAGCACAGAGCCTGATGTGGGGCTCGAACTCACTAACCAAGAGATCATGCCCTGAGCTGGTCAGTGCTTAACCGACTGAGCCACCCAGGTGCTCCTGTTAATTTTTTACAGTTTTATTTAAGTAATCTCTAAACCCAACATGGGGCTCAAACCCACAGTCCCAAATTCAAGAGTTGCACGTTCTGACTGAGCCAGCCAGGTGCCTCCTGGACATATTTTAAAATACAGAATAAAGAAAAGGACCTTAGAAGTACACTTAGAAGAGAATGGATTACATAAAACAGCTAATGGAGGCATGCATTTTAATATCTTGAGAGTTATAGTTCTGTTGTACTGTATTTGAGCCTGGAGAATTCTTTTTTTTTTTTTAATGTTTGTTGATTTTTTTTTTTTTTAAATGTTTTTATTTATTTCTAGGAGAGAGAGAGAGACAGCGTGAACAGGGGAGGGTCAGAGCGAGAGGGAGTCACAGACTGAAACAGGCTCCAGGCTCTGAGCCGGCAGTCAGCACAGAGCCTGACGCGGGGCCCGAACCCACGAACCGCGAGATCATGACCTAAGCGAAAGTCGGACGCTTAACCGACTAAGCCACCCAGGCGCCCCTAATGTTTGTTGATTTTTGAGAGAGAGAGAAAGAGAGAGAGAGAACGGGGGAGGGATAGAGAGAGAGGGAGACACAGAATCCAAAGCAGGCTCCAGGCTCCAAGCTGTCAGCACAGAACCTGATGTAGGGCTCGAATTCATGAACCGTGAGATCGTCACCTGAGCCAGTCAGATGTTTAACCGACTGAGCCACTCAGGCACCCCGAGCCTTGGGAATTTTTGAAGATGAGAGAGACATTTCAGGGGATAAATACTTGTGACCTTAGTTTGTCATTTTTGACTTAAAAATGTTTTAAAGTAATTTGGAACCTCAGGCATCTTTTGGATTGATTGGTAGCACATAGATCATGTAAGTTGTATTTGTGCCAACTTTGTGAATTAGCATTACTGGAGTAACTCCATTTACTCACTGCTTGTACTTTCAAATGCTTGATGCACTATGAACAGACATTCAGAGTTAGAGCACCTGTTTGGCATTTTCGCGTCCCTAAGTATTCACCATCACCATTTGTATCCTAGAGCAAAAACTATTGGAAACAGGCAGAGCCTGATTTCTTCCTGTCAGTATTAATTGCTAAAATTGTTGGAAAGCCTCTTATAAGAGGCACCAACACATTTCTCTGGAATCCATTGATTTTCAGTTATTAGTTTCTAAATGCTAACTGGATAATTGAATTAACTTTTTTTTTAATTGGAAGGAGGCAGATTATCCAATTGATCTTTTTAGTTTTCCTGTCTTCCGTCAGTTTTTTTCTGACCACTTTTTAAATTTGTCTTCTGTCTTGTGATATGCTCGTGTCGGTTGGCAGTTTGCTGCTTGATCCAAATTTCTCCTTGTGGTGGTTTTATTTTTCAGGATTTTTCTAATTTTATCCCGGATAGCTCTCAGCTGGAATACACTCAGGAGTGCAAGGTACAAGCCCGGGTCCTTTCCTGGCTGCTGGCCGGCCCGCTGTGTGGGGCACGTGGTGGGGTCCCTGGGAATTGCCAGCACACACTTGGAGCCAGGCTGTGCCTTATGCTGACACCTGTTACACTGGCCAGTTTTAAAAGTTTTTTTTTTTCTTTTTAATGTGTATTTACTTTGAGAGAGAGAGCATGTGGGCACGGAAAGGGCAGAGAGAGCATCGCAAGCGGGCTCCACATTGTCAGCACAGAGCCCAACTTGGGGCTAGATCCCAAGAACCGTTAAGCTCATGACCTGAGCCGAAATCAAGAGTGGGACGCTGAGCCCACTGAGCCACCTAGTCAACTCAGTTATAAAAGTTTTAAAAGCCTGTTCCTTCCAAAAGATGAAGTCGGGAGGATTAAATGGGTGACAGGATGTTAATCACCTGGTGACATCAGCACTTTGTCGCCCCGGCACCATCCCTGTGCTGGCTGTGCGGGGGGTCGGGCCCTGGGGTCCTTTCACAGCGGAAGCGAAGGGTTTAGGAAGAGGAGTCTTTTCTCCTCGCCTGATGCTGTTTCCTTTCCTTGATTTGTTGTCCTCGTTGTGACCTTCCACTTTCTTTCCCCAAGTGGAGGTTCTAATCCTTCTTAGTTAGATTTGCTGGGTAGCATAAACCAGGTGAGGGGGGGCTCAGAGCAGCCATGTGGCACCCTGGGAAGTAGCAGAAGGTGCTGGTGGCTGGGTATGGCCTTTAGTGGCTTCGTGGTGGTTTTGCTAAATGGAGTGTAGGGTGGGCTCTGCGACAAGGAGAGGCCCTTCGGCCCATGGACTGAGCCCCTCACAGACCTCAGATTCTGTGCGCCCCAGAGCCTGGGTCCCAGCCCTGTGTCGCCTCGGGCTTTGGGCCCAGCTGTGCAGCAGGGGAGCTGAAGGGGTGGGCCCAGGGCTCCAACCCCGTCTTGGTCCACACTTCCTGAGCACCTTTAAGCCTTTCTACTTTTATAATGCCCGTTTTTTGAATACAGCTTGACTAAGAGGAAGTCAGCTGTCCTTCGACTTCCTTGAGGAAGAAGTTGATATCTGTGCGTGCTGGTCAGTTACCTTTCTGTGAAATTCAGGCCTTTCCATCTGTTCTTGACCAGAAGGAACTAAGAGTCAGGTGCTTTAGTGCGGTGTCCCAGGTGGGAATCTGGGAAGGTTGCATTGAAAAGAAAGTTTGATTAGTAAGTAATCAAATCGGGGTAACTTTTATTAAAGAATGATAGAAACAGAGTATTTTGAAGAGTTCTACAAAAGCTTATTAATTAAAAAAGCTTTTTGTTGTAATTCTTTTCAGACCAAGAATGCCAACATACTTGGATTCTGTTGGACCAGTTCTACTGAAATTGTCTTCATAACAGATCAAGGAATTGAATTTTACCAGGTATTATGTTGATCACTCTGTTTGCTGGACAGAGATCTGTGATTGCCGTGCGGCAGCCTTCCGAATTCACTACTAAATAGATCTTTTGAGACTCTAGAACTTTAGGTTTTTGTTTGGGTTTTTGTTCTTTATTTCTAATTACAAGAAATACATGTTTTTAGAAAATACACATTACCAGGCTACCTGGAAGGTAAAAAAGTCCCCCCGTAATCCCTAGAAATAACTAGTATGACTAGTTTAGTACATTTTTCTTTATTTTCCTACACACATGCAAACTTATTATTACTATTTTTTATAAAAATGGCAATGTTGTATATTAACTTGTGGCTGGCTTTTTTTGCATGGCAGTAGGACTTGGACATTTGTCCATATTTTATTCCGAGTAGTATTGTGTTGTGTGGTGTGCTGTGGCTTAGTTCATTCCCTGTTGATGAACCTCTGCCTTGTTTTCATTTTTTTATGATTGTAAACAATTATGCAGTGAACATGCTTGCTTGCAAACATTTCTTTATGTTCTTGGGTGAGGCACTTCTTGGAAGGGGATTTATAGCACAGGTACGAACATCCAGTATTGCTAAATTTTGTCCAGAAGTTTGCACTCTGACTGCCGGTGTAGGGATCTGTTTTCTACATTTTTGCCAGAACTGCAGATGAGGAGTCCATCTCCTCATTAGCCCTTTCTCAGAGGAGATAGTTTGTAAACACTCCCCATTGCACATGTGCCTTTTCACTCTGTCGACTTGACTTTGTACCTGCCTCATCATCTTGGAGTATGTTCCAGCTGCCCGACCGCCGAGTGTGCTTCTGAATCTTTCCATGGAGCTAATCTAGACAGTGTTAGGATCTTCTCAGGGTTTAGTTTTGTTGACCTAATGAAGGCAGTATAACTTAGAATGTACGGATGGAGAAAATACACCCGTGTGAGCATAATGTGAGAGTTTAATGCCATGGTGCTTTGTTGTGGGGCTGTCCTCAAAACCTTTGTAACGACCACCAGAAAGAAAACAAGCTGCACAAATCTCATACACATGGAGAGCTTTGTGTACACAGCAGGGTGGATGGGATCACCTGCTTTCCTGAAGGGCTCCTTGTGCCAATCATGTACCTTTCTGTGTAGAGGAAAATTGTACATTCACATCATCTAGATGGTCTGCAGATCTTCAAGAAATAAATTAAAAAGAAAAGAGGACTCCAGCACATCCTTATCATACCCAAATTGTCCAGAAACCCGCGCCTCTCCACCCTGACTTCCACATTGGCTCTTGAGCACAGTACACTAGGAGCATTCGTATCTTGGGGCTCTAGACCATGTTCCTGAATGCATCCGAATGTTTAGAGTGTATTTAAAACACGCCTCAACCGGAAAATATTAGGTTTGCATACAGAGTGTCACGAACACGATGGTTAGCGAAAGAGAGCTGCTCCCAGACTTGGTGCTACTTGGGATCAAGACGGAGGCCAGGTGGAAGGCAGGTGCTGCAGGCTCGGCGTGGGTGATTTGGAGCACGGCTTCGGGGCACGCGTTGCTACCATGAGCTGGAGGAGGGGCGTCATCCTGGCTCTTGGGGAGGTGATGCCCAGAGAGTGTGTAGGCTCTTGTGGGGGCAGTTGGCCTGCCTGGGCTGTGACTGCATAACGGTGTCTGTGCCGTATTTTCTCCTCGGTCAGGTATCCATGCTGCCACGTCCCAGGGTCGTGGTGGGAATAAATGAGCCAAGATCCATAAATCACTGAGCGTGGGGGTCGGTAGCTGCGACAAATGAAAACTGTGCAATTTAACTCAGGGTTTTTTTCCTGCTTTTTCCTGTTTTCATTACCATCAGTCATCTTCCATTTTGGTGATTTTAAAATAGAGACTCTGTTTCTTGAACTTTGCTTCAGGTGTTGCCAGAGAAACGAAATCTGAAACTCCTGAAGAGCCAGAATATCAACGTGAATTGGTATATGTACTGCCCTGAAGGTGCCGTGATTCTGCTGTCTACCACGGTCCTTGGAAATGTGCTGCAGCCCTTTTATTTTCGGGTAAGAGTGAGCCTCTCTTTAGGAAAAATTCCCTTTTTCCCCCTCCCACCCTGTTCCTCTAATATACTAATGTGTCCAGGACTTCAAAGGGACAAGTTTCTCCAATAACCTCACCACTTCTGACCACTAGAGGGCACACTGTACCATCCCGGCCTGGCCAGGGATGACTTTCTGTGGGGACAGACCCCAGGGAGTAAAGGACATAGTGGGACTTTGGAAAGGATGGAGAGAGAGAGTGCACGTGCCTGTCCTCCGTGGTTTTGTGTAGGGAATGCTGAAGCATCGAAGGGGTTTAACCAGCTAAAACTTGTGTCACCCCAACAGGCTGGCACCATGTCAAAGCTGCCCAAGTTTGAGATTGAATTACCAGCTGCGCCCAAGTCAACCAAACTGAGCCTTTCTGAGAGAGACATCGCGATGGCGACCATGTATGTCTGTCTGTTGAGAGAATTCCTTGCTGATGTTGCTTTTGGTGCTAGAAGTACCAGAAGTGCACCCTAAAAGCACTGCAGGGCCGCCCTTTCCAGAGGTGCCCACATTGAAGCACATGATGAAGGCTCCCGCTTTTCCGTTCAGTGCTGAGATTTTATGAATAGAGAAAACTGGTTGTTGGCTTGGCCTTCTTTTCTGATTTTCCCAGCTTTGTGATTTTAGGGAAGTTTTTTGTTTTCCTCTCCCTCCACCTTTCTGGTCTGGTAAAATGAGAACATTGGACCAATTTATTTTTTAGGTATCTTAGTTCTAGAATTTTTTTATTCCGTGAGTAGTTGAAGGTTATCTAGGACTTTTTTAAAACTAAAACAGTCCTTGCTTTAAAGGACTTCTTTAGAAGCTTCTTAAAGAAGAACATCGTTTATCTAACAAGCATGGAACTGAATTACTTAGTAGGAAGGTATATGTAGAGTATCTCAATTTTTAAACTTCAGTTTGGAAGTTTTTTTTAATATTTTTTTATTTATTTCTAGGAGAGAGAGAGAGAGACAGCGTGAGCAGGGGAGGGTCAGAGAGAGAGAGACACACACAGACTCTGAAATAGGCTCCAGGCTCTGAGCTGGCAGTCAGAGAGCCCGACATGGGGCTCGAACCCCCGAACCGTGAGATCATGACCTAAGCAAAAGTCGATGCTTAGCCGACTAAGCCACCCAGACGCCCCCATTTTGGAAGTTTTAAACAGAATAATAGAAACCGGTGCAAAGAATACCTTAAATGTACCCATAAACCTACTAAAAAACGTCCAAATTTTGCTCCTGAATTACTTCTGAGTCTTCTGTGGCCTAAAACATTAGTTTTGAACGTGAACATTCTTTGGCAGTTAGAATGCCTTTTTTTTTTTTTTTTTTTTAAGGCCATCTCCTGTGGCATCCCGGTTTAGAGAACAGATAGAGTGAGAGCAGCCCTCACCCAGTGGTGGCAGAGACCCACTCCCTTCCCTCTGGTCTCATCCTAGTGGCAGACGGAGGACTGTGTCACCCACCAGAATAGCAATGTGCATGCGGGAACTGGTCACAGAAACATTTCTTCCATGAGGCTTATAGATGAAGAGTGATTATATTTTCCTGTTAATAAGGAATATACTCATTACGTCGAACTTGGAAGATTTTTTAGAAAAATTTTTCAGAAAAAAAAACAGATTGAGTATTACTCAAGGATAGCTATTAACATGCGTTTTTTTCTAGTAGTTTTGGACATTGTGCAGAAAGTTTGTTTTCCTTTTAAAGTACTGTGATGGAGGTATATTTAGTTTTGTGTCTCCCTTTTCACTTTATGTAATGGCCTTGGTTTTTTTAGCTAACTGCACTTTGTAAATATTTTTGTTGGCTGCGAAATAGCCCATTAGGGAATATATCATAATTTACTTAACTCTTACGGCCTCATAATTCAGCGTTTAGGATGGAGGAATTTCAGAGGGCCCGGTGTGACGTGTCTCTCTTTGTTCTCTAGATACGGACAGCTTTACGTTCTCTTCTTGAGGCACCATTCTCGGACCTCCAATAGTACAGGAGCGGAGGTAGTCCTGTATCATCTCCCACGGTATGTTGAATGCTGTCCTCTTTGTCCAGTTTTAAAATATGAACTAAAACTTGTCGATCTACGTTTGGACCTTTCTGTTCTCCTACAGAGAAGGTGCGTGTAAAAAGATGCACATATTAAAGTTAAATCGGACGGGGAAGTTTGCCCTAAACGTGGTGGATAACCTGGTGGTCGTTCATCACCAGGATACAGAGGTAGGAGCTGTGTGTGGGCGTGTGGTCTGTCAATGTGGCTTAAGAGCTAGGAAAATTGGGGCGCCGGGGTGGCTCGTGCCGGGGTGGCTCTGTCTGTTGAGCGGCCGACTTCAGCTCAGGTCACAATCTCACGTTTGTGAGTTAGAGCCCTTGCGTCGGGCTCACTGCTGTCAGCAGAGAGCCTGTTTCGGATCTTCTGTCCCTCTCTCTCTGCCCCTGCCCTGTATGTACTTTTTTAAAAATAAATGAACATTAAAAAAAAAGTTATGAAAATTGACAAAACATTCAGAACAAAGACCATGCTAAAGCTTTGGTCTTCCAGATGCAAATAGGTTTGGTATTCTAGATGGTGGAGAAAAAACAGTGGTTCCCTATCCATTGATTACAGGTAATTAAAATCTATTCCAGAAAGTAGCACATGAGGGTATTTGACTCTGGAACAATTATTTGGTCGGCTCAGCTAAGCTGGGAACTTACTGCAGAAGCACAGTCTCCAGTGAGCACATGAGCTCTGTGTTTCCTTTATGGGGATATATAATGCTAGGTGATCATGATTTTGAGGCTTTGTGGCCTAAGAGAAAGACTAGAACGGGTCCTTTTTTCCCCCCTACATGGTTAGCTGGGTATCTGGTCACAGACAAGCTCCTTGTGTCCCAGCCTTGTCTTGGCTAATGAAGGTCTTTCCAGCAGAAGTGAGAAAGATCTGCTGAGATCACTTGGAGCTCTTCAAGGGCAGCCTGTCATAAATGCCAGGGGTGTGCATAGGGGACAGTGTAACAGAGTCGTGACAGCACAACAGACTCCTCCCCGCCTAGAACCAGCCTGCAGCAGTGCGGTGCAGGGTGGGGCGGGGCATGCAGACTCTGAGCTGATGGGAATGGTGGGATCTGAGAGAACAGAAGGGGCAGTTAGGTCGTGGCTTGTTTCAGCATCAGAGTTTTACTTTTCTCCACTTCAGACATCGGTGATATTTGACATCAAGTTAAGGGGAGAGTTTGATGGCACTGTCACCTTCCATCACCCGGTGCTTCCGGCTCGCTCGATTCAGCCCTATCAGATCCCCATGGCAGGTAAGGGGACCTCCACGTAGTGGATGGAATGAGGGGTGCACATGGGGGTTTCCATGCCCATGTGCTTTTGGGGGGCTTTGTGTTCCTTCCAGCATCTTCCTTTTCTGAGGCTAGTTATGTGAGCATTAAAAGAATAGGTTGTGTCAAATGATTGTCTTGTATCTCCTGCTTACTTGGGAAGAAGGTAAATTCTGGTGAACTGGAGGGAAAACCAAATCTAGACCTTAACCTTCAATTCTGTTTCGGTTGTTCGGGACCCGTTAGAAGGCAGTCAGGTTCGAACTGGCTAGTTACAGTAAAACAAATGCCAGGTGTGACCAGAATGATAGCCTAGACAGAAACTATTAAGAATTCAAGAATCCATTGAATCTCTGGCCTCCAGAGTGTGGGTTGGTAAAGCACTTTTTACGGCTAAAGACTGTGTGTCATGTTTGACCTGCTAGGTTGTAAGCCCCTTGCAGGCTTGTAGCGTCTCTGTGTCTTGTCTGCCCCGTGCAGTTGCAGGGTGTACCATCAAGATGCACTTGGTAGCTTCTCTTGTTCCCCCTTCTGCTGTTGGTCTGTTCAGCTGGTGGTTTTTGAGCTGCCTACACATTAGGATCACCTGGGGGGCTCTACCCACTAAGGGCACCCGCTGTCACCTGAGAGCAGTTCAGTCAGTGTGATTGGCAGCCAGAGTTGAGGCCCACTTGCAAGAACTTCACTCTCAGGTTCTAGATTCAAGTGTTCTTTGCCTTAGCTTGTCTGGGCCCTTCCCTCTTTTGGGCAGTCCATCCAAGATGACCATTTTTTCCAACCCGCTGATTAAAGCCTGTCTTCTGATTGTCCCTGGGTAATCGGAGCAGAGCTGGGGCCGATGTTCGATTTGCAGGGCTGCATTTCTCAAGTTCACCATGGACGCTCGGGCGGTGCATCTGGTAGTTGGGAGTCCCTGTCATGTGAGGTGTTTGAGGTCTGTTTCCTAGAGGAAATCTCTGTGCCTGGACCTACTCTGTGCAGTGGAGAAGTGAGCTAATTATTTAGACAATTAAAGCACAAAACACTTTTTTTTTTTTTTATTTTTATTTATTTATTTATTTATTTCTTAACAGGTAAACTTTCCTTTATTTTTTTTTTTTTTCCAAATAGTTTATTGTCAAATTAGTTTCCACATAACACCCAGTGCTCATCCCCACAAGTGCCCTCCTCCATGCCCACCCCTCCTCCCCCCCACATCCACCAGTCCTCAGTTTTTGTCAGCATTCAAGAGTCTCTCATGGTTTGCCTCTCCCCCTTTCCCCCACCATTTCCGCCCTTCTTCTCCCCCTTGGTCCTCTGTAAGCTCCTCCTAATCCTCCTATACGTGCACACATATGATATTTGTCTTTCTCTGCCTGACTTATTTCGCTCAGCATAACACCCTCAAGGTCCATCCATGTTGCTACACATGGCCAGATTTCATTGTTTCTCATTGCCATGTAGTATTCCATGGTATAGATAAACCACATCTTCTTGATCCATTCATCTGTTGATGGACACTTAGGCTCTTTCCAGGTTTTAGCTATTGTGGAGAGTGCTGCTATGAACATTGGGGTACATGTGCTCCTATGCATCAGCATTTCTGTATCCCTTGGAGTAAATTCCTAGCAGTGCTATTGCTGGGTCATAGGGGAGTTCTATTGTTAGTTTCCTTAGGAACCTCCACACTGTTTTCCAGAGGGGCTGTACCAGTTTACATTCCCACCAACAGTGTAGGAGGGTGCCCGTTTCTCCACATCCTCGCCAGCATCTAGAGTTCTCTGATTTGCTCATTTTAGCCACTCTGACTGGCATGAGGTGGTATCTCAGTGTGGTTTTGATTTGTATTTCCCTGATGAGGAGGGATGCTGAGCATCGTTTCATGTGTCTGTTGGCCATCTGGATGTCCTCTTTGGAGAAGTGTCTGTTCATATCTTCTGCCCATTTCTTCACTGGTTGTTTGTTTTTCGGGCGTGTAGTTTGGTGAGTTCCTTGTAGATTCTGGATATCAACCCTTTATCTGATATGTCATTTGCAACTATCTTTTCCCATTCCGTTGGTTGCCTATTAATTTTCTGGGTTGTTTCCTTGCTGTGCAGAAGCTTTTAATCTTGATGAGGTCCCAACAGTTTATTTTTGCTCTTGATTCCCTTGCTTTTGGGGATGTGTCAAGTAAGAAGTTGCTGCGGTGGAGGTCAAGGAGGTTGTTTCCTGCTTTCTCCTCTAGGGTGTTGATAGTTTCCTGTCTCACGTTCAGGTCCTTTATCCATTTTGAGTTTATTTTTGTGCATGGTGTGAGAAAATGATCTAGTTTCATTCTTCTGCATGTTGCTGTCCAGTTCTCCCAACACCATCTGTTAAAAAGGCTGTCTTTTTCCATTGGATATTCTTTCCTGCTTTGTCAAAGATGAGTTGGCTGTATACTTTTGGGTCCACTTCTGAGTTCTCAATTCTGTTCCATTGGTCTATGTGTCTGTTTTTGTGCCAATACCATACTGTCTTGATGATGACAGCTTTGTAGTAGAGGCTAAAGTCTGGGATGGTGATCCCTCCTGTCTTGGTTTTATTTTTCAGGATTACTTTGGCTATTCGGGGTCTTTTGTGGTTCCATACAAATTTTTGGATAGTTTGTTCTAGTTTTGAGAAGTATGCTGGTGCAATTTTGATTGGAATTGCATTGAATGTGTAGAGTGCTTTAGGTAGTAATGACATCTTAACTATATTTATTCTTCCTATCCATGAGCATGGAATGTTTTTCCATTTCTTTGTGTCTTCAATTTCCTTCATAAGTTTTCTATAGTTTTCATCATACAGATCTCTTGTATCCTTGGTTAGGTTTATTCCAAGGCATTTTATGGTTTTTTATGCAATTGTGAATGGGGTCAGTTTCTTGATTTCTCTTTCTGTTGCTTCATTGTTGGTGTATAAAAATGCAACCGACTTCTGTACGTTGATTTTGTACCCTGCAACTTGGCTGAATTCTTGGATCAGTTCTAGTAGGCTTCTGGTGGAGTCTGTCGGGTCTTCTATGTAGAGTATCATGTCATCTGCGAAGAGTGAAAGTTTGACTTCTTTGCCAATTCTGATGCCTTTGATTTCCTTTTGGTGTCTGATGGCTGATGCTAGGACTTCCAGCACTATGTTAAACAGCAGTGGTGAGAGTGGGCATCCCTGTCGTGTTCCTGATCTCAGCGGGAAAGCTCTGAGTTTTTTCCCGTTGAGGATGATGTTAGCTGAAGGCTTCTCATAGATGGCTTTGATGATGTTTAAGTAGGTTCCTTCTATCCCAACTTTCTCGAGAGTCTTTATTAAGAAGGGATGCTGTATTTTGTCAAATGCTTTTTCTGCATCTATTGACAGGATCATATGGTTTTTATGTTTTCTTTTATTAATATGATGTATCACATTGATTGATTTGCGAATGTTGAACCAGCCCTGTAACCCAGGAATGAATCCCACTTGATCTTGGTGGATGATTCTTTTGATATGCTGCTGGATTCGATTTGCAAGTATCTTGTTGAGAATTTTTGCATCCGTATTCATTAAGGATATTGGCCTGTAGTTCTCTTTTTTTTGCTGGATCTCTGTCTGGCTTGGGAATCAGTGTGATGCTGGCTTCATAAAATGAGTCCGGAGTTTTCCTTCGCTTTCTATTTTTTGGAATAACTTGAGAAGAATTGGGATTAATTCTGTTTTAAATGTCTGGTAGAATTCCCCAGGGAAGCCATCAGGTCCAGGGCTCTTATTTGTTGGAGATTTTTGATCACTGATTCAATTTCTTCACTCGTTATGGGTCTGTTCAGGTTTTCTATTTCTTCCCGTGTGAATTTTGGTAGTGAGTGTGTGTTTAGGAATTTGTCCATTTCTTCTAAGTTGTCCAATTTGTTGGCATATAATTTTTCATAGTATTCCCTGATAATTGCTTGTATTTCTGAGGGGTTGGTTGTAATAAGTCCATTTTCATTCATAATTTTGTCTATTTGGGTGCTCTCTCTTTTCTTTTGGATAAGTCTGGCTAGAGGTTTGTCAATTTTGTTTACTTTTTCAAAAAACCAACTCTTGGTTTCATTGATCTGTTCAATTGTTTCTTTGGTCTCTATGTTGTTTATTTCTGCTCTAATTTTTACTATTTCTCTTCTTCTACTGGGTTTAGGGCGTTCTTGTTGCTCTGCCTCTAGTTCCTTTAGGTGAGCTGTTAGATTTTGGACTTGCGCTTTTTCTAATCTCTTGAAATAGGCCTGGAGAGCAATGTACTTTCCTCTTAGGACTGCCTTTGCCGCATCCCATAGATTTTGAATTGTTGTGTTTTCATTTTCATTTGTTTCCATATATTTTTTAATTTCATCTCTAATTGCCTGATTGGCCCATTCATTCTTTAGAAGGGTGTTCTTTAACCTCCATGTTTTTGGAAGTTTTCCAGACTTCTTCCTGTAATTGATTTCAAGTTTCAAAGCATTGTGATCTGACAGTGTGCATGGTATGATCTCTATTCTTTTATATTTATTGAGGGCTGCTTTATGTCCCAGTATGTGATCTATCTTGGAGAATGTGCCATGCGCACTTGAGAAGAAAGTAAATTCCCTGGCCTCAGGATGTAAAGTTCTAAATATATCCGTCAGGTCCATCTGGTCCAATGTATCTTTCAAGTCCATTATTTCTTTAGTGATTTTCTGTCTGGTTGACCTATCCATTGCTGTAAGCGGAGTATTAAAGTCCCCTGCTATTAGCACATTCTTATCTAGAAGCTTGTTTCTGTTTGTGATTAATTGTTTTAGATATTTAGGTGCTCCCATATTCGGTGCGTAGACATTTATGATTGTTAGTTCTTCCTGATGGATGGACCCTGTAATTATTATGTAGTGCCCTTCTTCATCTCTTGTGATTGTCTTTAATTTAAAGTCCAGTTTGTCTGATATAAGTATCGCTACTCCGGCTTTCTTTTGATTTCCTGTAGCATGATATATATTTCTCCATCCCCTTACTTTTAATCTGAAGGTATCTTCCCGTCTAAAATGAGTTTCTTGTAGACAGCATATAGATGGATTTTGTTTTTTAATCCATTCTGCTACCCTATATCTTTTGATTGGAGCATTCAGCCCATTTACATTCAGTGTTATTATTGAAATATGTGGGTTTAGAGTTAAAGCACAAAACACTTTTATTTGAAATCAGTGACTGACCTGGGGATGTGATTTGGAGTCATCCGGGACGCGGTTCTTTACTGTGAATGTGTAAATGATGACAGGTCACCTTTGGTTATTGCAGAAGAAAGAAGAACTCTGAATGAATCTGCCATACTTTTCTCCTTCCTGGGAGGCCATTTTCATAAATTGTTCTCAACTTCCTGCTTCCTCCTTATATGTGTTACCAGTAGTACAAGACAATTCACTCCTTCCTTATTTAACTATAGTCGAATAACCATTTACTGAAGGCTTTAAAAGTATTGCATTTCCCCTTGTAAGCACTGATGTGGGCAGTATTTTCTGGTGGCATCATCCTTGGATGCTTGTGTTTTTCCATTTATAGGCCCTGCTCCTGTGACCAGCCAGTCTCCCGTGCCGTGCAAACTCTGTATCCTTTACAAAGGCCTTGCCGCTGTACGCAGAAGGGAAGATGTTACCCTCACCCCTTTATATTGGTGTCTGAGAGTGATCCTGAGGCCTTGGCGGCTGTGAATAACCTGAATAATGTCTTGGGAACCTCCCTGTGGGTGCTTTCCTCACCACCTGGGTCCCAGTAGCTTCTGCAAATCGGGGGCTGGCGAATGCTAATCAGAACTGGGTTTGTCTTTTGTTTTCATCCTGGTTTACCATTTCCTATAACATGCAGATTCTTCATCCTGGATTGTCTTTCAGCCGGACATCATCATCAGCGCAAGCCAAGGTGGGTCAGAGGGGACGGTCATCATGTTAAACAGTACTTGTTGGCTTTGGATGACATTTGTAGCCAGTGACGTTTTCAAGGTGAATCTGAGAAATGACCTCTCCCTTCAACCTAGGGAATGGGAAAAATTTTCACTTTATACTCTGTTCTGTTTTATTCTGAGCATATATTCTTATTTTTTAAATGTTTATTCTGAGAGAGAGGCACAGAGAGAATCCCAAACAGGCTTCATGCTGTCAGTGCACATTTCAGTGTGGGGCTTCATTCCACAGCCTATGAGATCACGACCTGAGCTGAAATCGAGTCGAATATTTGACTGACTGAGCGACCCAGGTGTCCCGCATATATTACTTTTATTATAGATAGCTAAGAACGGCTGTTCCCCTGCTTCTAGCCCATTCAGGTCTGTCCATTCTGAAAGGCCAGACTCCCATAGCATGGCATGCAAGGCCCTCCCTGCCCTGTCCTTATCTCCCACTATCCTTTGCCGTTTGCTGTTCCGTCTGCACAGAAGTGCGCTCCTGCTTCCCACTGTGCTGGCGCAGCTCCTTCAGGATGCTGGCTCTCTCTTCCGGTCACCCCCCAGCACCTGTATCTTCCTGTTGGAGTACTTTCACATTTGTCTTCAGTCATCCATGTATTCTCGTCTTACCTGCTGGGATTCGCAAGGAGAATTCTCGAGGCCTCCACTGTCCGTCTGGAATGGTGCTGGTTCTAGACCAGCTGTGGGACAATTGAGAAGGGGTCACCCAGGTCATCTTTAATGCAGTTTTGAATTCTCTTGTGGAACCCCAATTGAAAAAGGCGCTACTGGCCTACCTGGCAGTGTGGGTGTTCGGGAAATCCATGCATTGGTGAGTGGATGAATTAAGAGCTTCCCTTGGGAGCCTCTGGAGTTCCCTTTTGACATGGAGAGCCAGTGCGGGAGAAACCAAAGTATAGGACCCAAGTTAATACCACATGTTGACATCCTTTGCTACCTTCAAGGTTAAAAGGGAGCTGACTGGATGTGGGGACAGAACTGCTCTGAGTTGATTGAAGACCTGTCACTTGCCTGTATTTCGGGAGCTATACCATTGATGCCCCTGTGATCAGAGAGGGTGACCTTGTTGGAAGGAACCATCAAACCGGCAGGGGTAGTTGACAGGGTGTCCTTCTGTTGTGTCCTGCACACCCTGGACTGCGCTTGGGTTAGTCACAGAAAGATAGTAACAGTGCTCTGCAGGGTTCCCCCCTCCCCCACACCCAAATGAATGTTTTAGGGGAGCCATCCTTTGGGCTTCTGTTCTCATTTGCATCCTGTGTGAAATCTGCTTCCTCAACCCAGGTTACCTCTGGAACCTCCAAGTAAAGCTTCAGCCCATCGTAAACCTCTTGCCAGATAAAGGAAGACTGATGGACTTTCTCCTCCAAAGAAAGGAATGCAAGATGGTCATCCTGTCTGTCTGTTCACAGAGTAAGTGGACAAGTCCTTCTCCACCAGTCTGATTCTAGTACGGGGCTTGTGCTTCCCACACCCTTTACTGGGAGCTGGGCCACACTTGTCTGCTTTGTCCATAGCGTGTAGCCTCATCCTTCACTTGAAGAATGGATTATTTAACCCCCTGGAAAGACCAGGAAATAGAAAAAGGACTTACAGTGTCTTGGGTAGAAAAGCTAAATGGGATGGTTCCAGGTGAAAGCAAAGCTAACCGTGGCGCACCTGAAGGTGATGAGCTAGCATCCCCGGCCTTGAACGGTTCCCAGAATCCAGGTCACTCACTGTGTATGTGTCCACTTTGAGCATTTTCTACTGAAACCCTCCGTAGCTCCTTTTTGGAGTAACCAGGAAGGGCTGGTGGGTGATTTCCAGTCTCAAATGATACCCTTTCTCTGAATGCCCCTTGAAGGTGTTTGCCCTGGTAACCCTTTGAGATTAGTCACTTCTACGCTAGCAGGCCAAGTTCTGAAGTGGATGTAAAGTCGGCTGACCTGTGTGAACATTCTTTCCAGTGTTGAGCGAGTCAGACAGGGCAACATTGCCCGTGATCGCCACGGTTTTTGACAAACTCAATCACGAGTATAAGAAGTACCTGGACGCTGAGCAGAGCTACACAACGGTAAGCTGTATGTGTACCGGGCTCTCCTCCACCCCCGTCCCCACCCCCCAGTGTGTCTCCTAAGCAATTCTACCTCGAGGTTCTGCTGAGATAACGCCACTGGGGTGTGCATGCCCGGCGGCAGGGTGGCTGTGAGGGGGAGACCCACAGATTCAGAGTTTGCGCCTCCCGTTAGCTTGAGGTTGCAGGTCACTTAATGCCTTCACTGGTTTTTAACCTGTGTTGAATCTTACACACAGATAGATCCTTGGCCCTACCTGTTTTATGGATAAGAAAAACAGTTTCTGCTTTGCCTTACTTTGTACATCCTTCTGTCGGGTCAGAGCCCAGACTTAACACATTAGGAGTATAATCCTTTTGCCGCATCTTCTTTCTTTCCTTTTAGGCTGTAACCGCTGTAAAGTTAATACTCCTCCTAGCATTCGGTCAGTGTCCTGTCAGGATAGTGATGAAGTGTTAGCCCTCTGCTTCCACTGAGCAGGTTCGCGTGTTTTTCGTGAACAGGTAGAAACCACTGCCGTGGCCTAACCAGGTTCTGCTGTATGTTAGGATAAGTGGAATGACCTTCACTTCAAGGACCTGATTGGCCCTGAGGCTTAAAACGGAAGTGGTCGTAGACACTAAGGAGAACCCAGAACTGCACTCACTCCCCTTTAGCTCCTCAGGGGTAACAGAACTGATGCGGCCTACTGAAGGCCAAGTGACCTTGGAACGCACCTGTCCCTGTCCTATGAGATACGAGGTGGGGTGGAGGGGCCTGGGCTCTTCCGGAGCCACCCCGGCCTTGCTGCTGGCTTACTGGGCTGTGGGAGATAGGAGGTCTGACCCCAGATGCGTTTCTGTGCGTCCCTGCTCTGGCTCTGAGTCTTCACACACTCATGCTGGTCAGAGTGTGGTCCACCTGCGGCGACGCTGGCGCTTCTCCAGCCCCCGCCACGGCTGCACAGTCAGCACTGGGGTGAGCTGCTTTACAGGGTTCGCCGAAGTAGTCTGTCTTCTCACGAAAGTCAGCCATATTTGGGTGGCCTGTTTACCACTCGAAAGCCCACACATCCAGCCATACAAGCGGTAGGTGTTCCCTTATTGTAGGATCAGTATGCCACTTCGTTTTTATTAGAAAACAAGTATGAGAAAGTCCACGATAAAGAAAACGAGGGATTTTAAGTGGTGAGAAAAATGTGTCTTGTGAGGAAAGGGACTTCTGCTTTTTAGTTCCATCTGTGAACATTGGCCTATTTTCAAGATGACCCACTGACTTCCTAAACCCTGCCCCAGCCTGCACAGGAAAAAATGGTTTTGTCCATGTAATAAGTGCCATCCTCTGCTGGATCTTAGGAATTCAGTCCTCTGGGAGCCCCTGGAAGCTGATGAGAGTCCCGTTTGCAATGTGTTGTGTAGGCAGTAGAAGCGGGGCCGAGCCGGAGCAGCCCGCTCCTCAGAAGGCCGGTGCGGACCCAGGCCGTGGTTGACCAGTCTGACATGTACACCCATGTCCTGTCGATTTTCACGGAGAAGAAGGTGGGTGACAGAGTCTCAAGCAGAGATCTTCTCTGCAGGGAACTGAGGAAAGCAGTAGAACGCCTAACGTGATGAGAAGAACTGGAGTTATCTTGGGTGAAGACCTAGTGCTCAGAGTTTGGCATCTAATACTCAGGCCAAGACGTGACCATCAGTGGGGGAGGTCCTGGAGGGACCTGTGCAAAGCAGCGAACCAGCACCGGGCCAGATGCGCCCGGAAACAAAGCGGGTGGACGGACAAGGAGCTGCAGGCGGCCTCCTTGCGAGCGTTTGACGTTTTGAGACTACTCTCCTTTTCCTCTGTAGGAGATGCCTCATAAATTTGTGATAGCCGTGCTGATGGAGTATATTCGCTCTCTTAACCAGTTTCAGATCGCAGTACAGGTACCTTGCAACCATTAGTGCTCCCAACTTAGCGGCGGGGTCTGCCTACCAGACTCCAAACTCTGAGGGACTCTCCCGACACCACCATGTCGGGCTCGGGTGGGATGAGTGGTGGTTGAATCAAGCGTCCCATCAACACGTAGGTGACAGAAACCCTTACCCGTCACTTAGAAAAGCTCCATTCCTAGCACATCTGGCCTCACACGTGTCGTAGTCGGGTGATCAGGAAACAGCCTCCCTCTGTTTCTGTCCTCAGCACTACTTACACGAACTTGTCATCAAGACGCTCGTCCAGCACAACCTCTTTTACATGCTGCACCAGTTTCTGCAGTACCACGTCCTCAGTGACTCCAAGCCTCTGGTATGTGCCCCAGGCTTTTATTTCTGGGATTAAAAACTTAGGATTTAACCATCTGACCCCTTATACTGAAGCTGGTGTGAAAACGTGTCTTTCAGGCTTGTCTGCTCTTGTCCCTAGAAAGTTTTTACCCTCCCGCTCATCAGCTCTCGCTGGATATGCTGAAGGTAACTCTTGCTACATCCCTTTTTTAAACTGCGTGCTCATCTCTTCCTGTTGCTGGCACTCACCTGGACTTCTCTCCCCTGCCAGCGCCTCTCGACAGCAAACGATGAAATAGTAGAAGTGCTTCTTTCCAAACACCAAGTGTTAGCCGCCTTAAGGTTCATCCGGGGCATTGGCGGCCATGACAACATTTCTGCACGAAAATTTTTAGATGCCGCGAAGCAGACCGAAGACAATATGCTTTTCTACACTATATTTCGGTTTTTTGAACAGCGAAACCAGCGTTTGCGAGGGAACCCGAACTTCACACCAGGTGAGGGTGCGGCAGCGGCGACAAGGCATGGGGTGAACACAGCAGCAAGGGATGGCTGGCAGGCTAGGGGGTGAGAAGCCTTTTGGGGGCAATTCTCCTAAGGGGAGCCCCTGCATGAGCTGTTTTAGAAACAAAACCCCATGACGGCAGTAGGAGGACAGTCAAAACACCCCTGGACTCTGGATTAGGCTCTGGAACCTGCAGTGGCTGCCGCCTGGGCACGGCTCAGGCCTGACCGCGGGTCTGGGAATGCTCCTTTCTGAAGAGTCGGGCATGAGACCGGAAAGAGCCAGGAAGGGTTTTAGACGGCCTGGGGCTTATCAATCACTCTGCTCTGCAGAGCTCTGACACCTAGGAGATGCCTCATAAATTTGTCCCCTCCTTTAGGAGGGGGAACCAGCAGGCCACTTTTATTTCAGGCCTGCTGACTTTTTGTAGCTTAGCCAACAGTGCAGGATGGCGTGGCCGGGACAGGCTGGCCTCTCTGCTTCTGTCTCCGAGCAGGTGGGGCTTCGCTGGGTCTGTGAAGGTGCCCAGTGGCCGTGCATGAAAGAACAACTCAAAAGCTTAGGAAAACGAAGTATTTTATGAAAGAAAAATAAGTTAAAACCCAGCATACATATCTATGAGCTGTAAAGTCTTCATTCTCGTTTCCCTTTCTGTGCCGCAGCTGATCAAATCTGCATTTCTTTTACAGGCGAACACTGTGAAGAACATGTTGCTTTTTTCAAGCAGGTTTTTGGAGACCAAGCTCTAATGAGGCCTATGACATTCTGAAATCACTCGCTAGTTTTTTTTATATATATAAAAATGTGTACAAAGTTAATTTATTGCATTAATAAAGCTCTTTAAACTACAAAATGTTATAGTAAAGTCTATCTACAACATCCTCAAATGTTACTAAAAATATGGTATAGAACTTGTGTGATGGCTTACTCCAAAACAAAAGGACAAACGTTGCATTGATTGGCCTTTAGAAAGTGTCAGGGAGCAGATCCCACTCAGCCACGCTAGCGTCACCTTCCGCCTACCAGAGTTGGGTCTCATTTCCAGAGAACCGGAAGGCCCCGCGGCGTCCTGGGGCTGCTTTCAGATCAGGTAATACTGCTTCACGTCCCGTCTGCGTTCCTGAGTTTAAGAAGCACTACGACCGAGGCTGCTGCTAAGTAGCCTGATGTCCTGTACCGTCCAGCATCCAGCTCAGCCTCGAAGGCGCCGCCACTGTCCAGTGGTAAGCTGAGCGACCCAGAGATACAAAGTCCCCCAGCCTCGCAAGAGGGCTAGAAATTTAGAAGCTGTTCTCGCTCTGTACCTTTGTATGGCTCTTGAGTGGCCAAACTTTTGGCTTTATTTATTGATGGTCCTGTGAGGGATTAAAAAGAAAAAACAACTTCTGGATCATTTCTTTAGTAGAAAAGGAGGGCAACAGGGTAGTTCTGTCACAGTACAAACTTTCTATCCCCCCGAGATTCAAAAAACCCAACTCCTGTGTTTCCTATTCTCAATGCTTCAATTTGTTCTAAAGCTCCAAGTCAAGCAAATTAGTACAATTGTCCTTTCAACCGTAGGTCATTTAAGGAAGCCGAGGTGGCTGCAGAAGGGAAGAGAAAGGACAGTCTCCAGAGACGAGCTGAGGAGCAGAAGCAGCGCTCTGCTGGGGCAGGGAGGCAGGGACCAGAAGGTGCTATCGGCACTGCTGGGCCGTGACTGGTGGTGGGGTCCCTCTCAGCCACCCCTCTCGTAGCAGCGGGAGAGCCCCCTGGGCCACCGCCACTCAGACTCCTTCACTGTCTTGACTTCCGGGCCTTGTTGCGCAGAGAAGGGGGCCTCCAGGAAAAGCGTTAGCAGCTCACGAGTGAAGTTGTCTGTACAACCGTGAAGCCCCTAGACGAGACTCTTGTCTCAGAATTTTTGTTTTACACTTGTACCATTTATTAAATGACCATTAGTACAAGTTTAAATACTGCAAAAGAATGCTTCTAGATCTTTCTTTTCCTTTAGTAGCACACTCCCTGTACCCATTTGAGAACAAGAACACTTACCTATGTAGCTGAGTAAGACCGGGAGGAAGATCAAGCCGTGAGTGGCTCCCAGTAAGACCATAGCCAAATACATCCTGAAGTAAAATATCTGGAAAATCTGAGATTTGGCAAAGGCCAACACCACAATCCCTCCAAATTTTGTTAGTGTGATTCCACTGAACACCTGAAAGAGACGGGTTTAGAAAGCACCAACCTACTCTAATTCCACATTTCCTCACATAAGGATTTCTGGATGGACAAGGCCCAAAGCAACAGGGTGGGGGTCTGAACCCCAGCTTTCAGACTTAAAAGAAGTATTACATTCTACCGGAAATTGTTTGATTTGCTGCTTATGGGCCTGAAAAAAAAGGTGTAAGTAAGGGTAAAATGAGCGGATCCTGCGTAGATCCTGGATTCTGTCTTTAAACAGAGATTTCCTTACAGTTTTAGGTGAACACAACTGAGTATCTAAAATTGTTATAAAACAGAGTTAGTTGTTCCTCTGTAACAGTATTTTCTATGGCGGCAAAGTAGTTGGCTGATAGGCTGAAGCAGGCTGTGGAGTTGACCTAAGAAGATTCTGGGCCTGAACTACTAATCGCAGGTGGGCTCTGAGTGTGACTGCTCCCCTCGCTTGTCAACACATGGCCGGCCTGTGTCTTATGCGGAAAGGGCTTCCGGCCCTCAAACCAAACCTCTTGGTTCTTTTCCTGCTTCACTGCCTACAAAGGATTCACCAATGGGAACAGTTATAAAGAATTTCAGTATATAGCTATTTTGTGAAATGCCTGGAAAACCTATCCTTGGCTGTCGTTATAGGATTCAAATCCTGTTTTCCCTAGTGAATTTTTTAGTTGCTGAGAAGCACTCAGTTGAGGAGCTGGGCACTTTATGTGGAAATCTACCCAGGCTACTCACAGAACTGCCCGTGTGAGCAAGCGCCTCTTCTGCCCGTTGCACACGGCTGCCCTTCGTGCTCACTGTGAACGCTCTCGTTATGTGGCTGCAGAACTCCACAGAAATGCCACAGCTCTGAAAAAAAGTGCTTCCATGAGGACACCCTTTTGTGATAGAAAATTCTAAGCAAGCTGGCCCTCTTCTCCCAGGACCTGTGGTTTGCAGGGTACCCCAGGCAGCTCGGGTGCCCTCACTGGCCCTTTAACTTCATATATACCAGTCCCCAATCATACCAACTGAAGCTGTACTAGGTGACTCGTGAGACCCTCAAGGCCCAGCACCCAGAGCTCCAGTTTTCTACAGCAGATTTGCTAAACCCACTTAAGGTTATCCCCACCCTCCAAGAGCGAGCACGCGATCACCAGATTTGCTTTAGTTGGGCCTCACTACCACCTCCCCCCATAACAGTTCATTTCTTAAGTACAGACACTTTCTGTTTTAATCCTTTCTCAAACGCTCAATCGTCAAGATGATTAAAAAGCACCAGGCAGGGGCGCCTGGGTGGCTCAGTCACTTAAGCATCTGACTTCGGCTCAGGTCATGATCTTGCAGTTCATGGGTTCAAGCCCTGCGTCGGGCTCTGTGCTGACAGCCAGCTCAGAGCCTGGAGCCTGCTTCGGATTCTGTGTCTCCCTCTCTGACCCTCCCCTGTTCACGCTGCCTCTCTCTCTCAGAAATAATTAGAAAAAATAAAAATAAATAAATAAATAAAAAGCACCTGGCCATTGCCTGAGAAGCAAAAGGTACTAGGTAAGAATTCCATCGGGAAGGAGTAATTTTTCTAAATAAAAAGTGAAATCTTGTCATTGGGCTACATGTTTTTTCAAATGCTTCAGAATAAGAAATCAAAGGCAAAATACCCTCGTGACACAAGGAAGTCCCATTTTCATTGTCCTATGCACCTCCCACGTCCTCACTCCATCTAGCACCCATCCCGCTTGTCCAAGAGCAGGGGATGGCCTTGGTCTTTTACCCCAAGAACCGGTTCATGGAAGGGACATGGGAGTTAGGGACAGACTGAGTGGACCAGGACTCACCATAACCAAGTTGACCAAGGATACTGCATTCAGACTGATGCCCCACAGCCACATGACACCAAACATATTGACCAAGATCATGGCGATGGTGACACACATGATCACTGCAGACCACAGATCACAGCCCAGGAGAACCACGGTCACCAAGAAGATGGCTCCCAGGGACACGCTGAGGTTAAAGATCGTGTCATCAATAATGGTCAGGTACTGTTCGTAGAAGACATAGAACACACTGGAGGAGAGAGAAGAAGGTTCTGTTGCAGCTCATTGTTGCTTCTGGAAGCTCTACTTTTCATGCTGCCCCTACTGCAAAACTGAAACTACTCAGACCATCCCCCTCCTAATCCCCACCCCACCCCTGCTTCCACGGAAAACCAGGCTGTCCTGTCAGGAACAGGTTGGAACTCTTTCGAGTGAGATCACAGGGGTGGGGAAAAAAATCACTGCTTTCTTCTACTTTTCCATATTTTCCAAATTCAGTATCTCCTAAAATACTCTCTTACTAAGGAAAACACCCCAACAAAAAAGAAAAACCTCCATAAAGGCTCTGTCCCAGGAAGTCAGCAGTGAGGAGTACCTGGCAGTCCCTGGCCAGGAGCGCCAGCTCAGCCCTCTCCGTGAAGTCTGGTCCCTGGGTACTGTGCCCGCCCGCCCCGGCATCTTTTTTCAGAGTGTGAGCGCCAGCCCAGACACGGAGTTTTGCGTGTCCAGCATGCAGACCTCAGTGGGTGCCGTGGATCCTGGCCCTCTTTGCCCAGATGCTACTTCCCTTGATGCACTGTGCTTGCACTCATGATGGAGAAGTTGTCAGAATGAAAGCTAAGTATCTGCATCCCACCAAGGGAGCCGCCAGTGTGTGGGCTCTAACCTACAACTCCCTGGTCTAGAAAATTCACACTACCTGTATGGGAACACACGATAATTACTTCCTTCAAGGCCCATGGTTTTGGTGATGTTGCTGGCGATGAGGTTGGCTTTTCGCATGGCGTCAGTAAAGTCAGCAGAGGTCTGCAGCACAGTGTGATAGGTCATGAAGTAAGTGGCTCCAACGGCCGTGTCATTGCCGAGGATGTTAACTGCTGAACCGTAAGCAGCATGTCCCCTAAGAGAAGACTCGGTGGTGTCAAAACAGCCTCACCTTGTACGGAACCTGCAGAACCTGAGCACTCAAGGCTAAGTGAGATCATCTGACCCTGGGCTCAGAATTCAGGCCAAATGTCAAGTCCAGGGATGGGAAGGCCCCTTGAAAGGGAACGAGGAAGGTTTTAGCTTGTTCTCTCTCACACTGGCTTGTCTTTACTGCTCTTGGTCGTTGTGGTACACAGGGCTGTTGTTTCTCTATCTGGTTCTGCTTGCAATCGAATGTGCTTTCGTACAGCATTTGCACAGCAGTGCTGGGTAACAGGAGGCAGGAAAGGCAGGGCCCCGGAGTCGATGGCCAGGAGACTGGTTTTGGGGGTGCCATGTGTTGGCCACGGAACCCTGGGCAAAGTTATAGAATCGGGGCTGTAGTGTCCTCTGCCAACAGGTGTACTGCCACCTACTCCCAGGGCCGTGTGAGGAGTCACTAAAATAATGTCGGTGAGATGCATGGCACACGACTGCCACTTGGAAGGTCCCATAAGTGGTGGCTGCTGCCTTCCTAACAGCTGACTATACTTGGATTTGTTTTACGTAGGCCAAGGCATTCAGTCTGGAAGCAGACCGAGCTGCAAGATTCATTCTTATTTTTAGACACAGTGCCAAGTACAGGTCTCAAAGCACAGACATGACACACACGTGACCAATTGATGGGATTCTGGTCAAATTAGATGTTCTTAGGAAAAACAGGGGAGTCCAGGGTTTACCTAATATACATATGGACACTCATCTTCCTCCCACAAAAGGTTCCAAATCAGCCCAACCCGGACATCCAGCCATCTTCCCGGTTTCTGGGCCCAGACAAGCTGCTTCCATGGGGCGCTGGCTGTGTGGCTCGAAGGGGGAGTGAGACACCCCACACCTCGTGTCCAGACAGGCTGGCGAGAAGAGTGGTGGGGCTACCACAACCTAAACCTTAACCTCGGATGGCATTACCAGACATGCTGTCTTCCGCACTCACAGAAACAACTGAACACGCTGAAATGCCTCATGTCCCTCCTCCCCTTCTGCCCCGCTGGACACCTGCACAGGGCTCTGCACCCGTCCATGCAGCCAGGACAGAAGAGGAGGGAGCAAATGCTCAAGCCAGGGTGAACTCAGTTGAAAATGACGGCGAGTTTTCTCTAAAGGTGTTCTAGGTTTCCCTGCTTTCACAGAAGGACCGGGACAGGGCGGGGAGGGGAATGAAAAGAGACCTTTCCCACACAACTGCTTCGAGCCTAGCCCCACCGCTGGCTGTCCAGCGCGTAGCTACGGGAGGCGAGCACGTATCTGAGTGGCGCAGTGGCACTTACCCTTTGCCGCACTTGGGGTTCGGGTTATCAGAAAGGAACATGGGCAGGAATCTCATGAAGTCTCCACCTTGAGGCCTCTGTTTGCCCTCCTGGGTGAGGGGCCTGCAGCGGATGCAGGCAGGGTCAGCCACTAGCATAAGCACAGAGGAGGGACCCAGGTGAGAAGAACAAGTCTCCAGATTTTATTTTAAAACATTTAAAGACACTGATAAAGAAATGAGGGGGATTCTTTTCCTGAATCTCAGATTCTTTTCCCAGATCCCAAATTTCCAGCACAGGTGATTTTCAGAGTCTCATACATCTCAGCTCCCAACTTCACCCGAGGCAGCCTGTACAAACCTTCTTCCCCGAAGCAGGTTTCTGCCTCGAGGATGACCCCAGTTGGTGGTGTCAGAGTCCAAGGCTTCCACGTTTTTATCAAGAAAATTCTAGGACAACCTCAACACTGCTAAGCTAACTGTAGGGCAACAGTGGTAAAGAAGAGGGGCCCATCTGTGAGACACTACGGCCAGGTACCTATCATGAGATGCCCCTGCCTGGGCCCTGTGTAGCCTGCAGCCCTGTGGGCTGGTGGGAGAAAAAGAACACAGGCCACTTCAGACACAGTGGCCAAGGGAAGGGATGACGATGAAGGCCATGAGACCCAGCGCTGGCAGATACGTAGGTATAACCCGAGGTGAAGTAGATTCGTTTCAAATTATAATGTCAAAAGTCTTCAGAGAAAAGGGAAAGATCTGGAAAAGGAGATGAAAGTACCTGATGCGTTGCAGAACTGGTCGGTGCTGTTGTAGACTCTACAGCAAGAAGACTGAGGCTTGACCCAGTCAAAGTAATCATCAATCCAGGAGGAGGGAGCAAAGCCGATTCGGGTACTAACGAAAAAGGGGAGAAGTTACTGACTTCCTCCACAGGGAGGAAGTCTTCAGAGTCAGTCCTTTTTCTGAAACCTAACTTCTTTTTCTAGATTTTACACTGCTGCCCACTCAAAAGACAGATCTCATTACCACTTGATGGAAAACACTTCAGAATAGGAGTTGGTAAATTAATGCTTTAAAAGCTTTTGCTCAGGTAAAGCTAGAGTTAGCATGATTTGCAACAATGAATTTCCTAAGCAAATCCATTTGCAGTGAGAAATGTCAGGCCCGTGCGGACTCTGGCTGCTTCTGTGACAGTACAAGGTGACCAGGTGGTACTGACTAGCTGTCCAGCTGGGCCGCATTGAAGATCTGCTGCACCAGGGAATCGTTGTTGCAGCCCATGCCTCCGCACACCATGTTCTGCCCTTTCAGGGAGGTGTAGTCATGCCCTTCCTCCAAGACAAAGTACACGGGTGGACCTGCATGCAGGTACTTGAGGGACTTGAAATAATCCATCACGTAGGAGTCCTGAAGAAACAAAGAAGAGGACGGAGTGTGAACACTCTGATGATAACGAAGTAACGTGGTGATGGCTAAGGATCAGGAGAGCGCTGGAGGCTGCTGGCTGACATGCCCCCTGCTCAGATTCGGGGTTTCCTACCCAGCCAGCTCCCTTCTGCTCACCCTCCCTGCACCCCAGTGCTCCCCTGGCTGGCCTACCATCAAGAGGACACCTTACAAGGTAAAAGGCTTGCTGCTCGCCTTCTCTGGCTCCCCAGGGGGCTGCCTGAGAGTTCAAATCCCGAAGACGGCTCCCACGGGCACAGCTTTCTCCAAACACGGGAGAGCCTGTCAGCACTTGCATTCTGAAGCAGGCATTAGCTTGAAAATAACTGCAGGCAGGTCTTGAAAAATGTGTTCATACCACTGGTTACACAAGGTGAAAGAGACAGCAACTTACATCTGGCATTGAGAGAGACTGATCCAATCCAATTTCCACTTTGTTCAGGACCGCGATACTGAATGACAGAACACCCACGAATACTGCTACCTGGAATGAAAAGTGAGTTATAAGGCAGTGACTGCTTACCGTATTAGAAAGTAAGAACAGAAAATCAGGGGGTAATCTAGATTTTTAGCAAGTGCCCAATAAGAAGTGTTCGATAAATGTTAAGTGTTACTTTACCATTATTGGAAACTAACTTATGTGCTTTGAGTAGAGAAGTGAGAGATGATCACTGTCGGCTACATCTAGTACATAAACGACAAAAAGCTCTTGCGGGGTTCCTGGGGACTAGGGACAGTGGGTGGTGTGGGGAGGGGTGTGTGTGACCCTAGAAGGGGAGCACAAGGGAGAGTGTTGTGACAGAGCACTTCTATATGTCGACTGTAGCAGTGGTTCTATGAATCTGCACGTGTGATAAAATGACTGAGAACTAGACGCACACACCGTACCAACATCAGATTCCTGGTTTTGACATTGAACTGCAATTATGTAAGATCCACAGGAAGAAACTGGGCCTTCTCCGTACTCTCTTTGCAATTTTCTATGAATGTATAATTAGATCAAAATAAAAACTTGCTTTTGTTGACTGCTAAAAGCTAGCTAGAAAAACATTTTATATATTTGTATATATTTGCTTTTGCAAATATACTTAGCAGCTGTTGGAATCCCCTTGCCAAGCAGATTTCTTCTTCTTTTTAAATTTATTTATTTATTTTAAGAAAGAGAGAGTGAGGGGAGAGTCAGAGAGAGAAGGAGAGAGAGAATCCCAAGCAGGCTCTATACTGTCAGCACAGAGTCCAACTCAAGGCTTGGTCTTATAAACTGTGAGATCATCACTGGAATGCAGATCAAGGGTTGGACACTTAATCAACTGAGCCACCCAGGTGCCCTGCAAACCAGTTTCTTAGAATGCATGACAGACCTATTTTGGGAAGGAAAACCACAGACAAACTCCTACCACAATTGGTCTCATCCAGTCCTTAAGCAGAAGTGGAGAGTAAGAGTGCTTGAAGAGCCGAAACAAGCAGCTCTCAGAAGCCTGCACACTAGTTCCGTCTTCAGAGCCTCTGACACAGCAAAGAACATCCAGATGGTTCTTCTGAGAGGACAAAGAGGAACAAAGGTCACACCCTCCCACTGCTTCACTCGCATTCTAGACCCTAATTAGGAGACTGTAATCCTGTTAACAACTTACCTCTTGCCGCTTAATGTCTAACCCCAAGAGACTCACAAAACAGGTAATCTGAAGAAGGAAGTCGATGAGGACTGCCATCCCGGCAAACAGAGAGAAGGTGTGGACGGCCGGCATCTTTGAGAGTGCTCCTGCAGGGGACAGAAGCTGCCACGTCACTGCCCCGCAGCACAGGACTACGCAGTCTTCCACTCCTGTGGGCCTGGCAGCGTCAGGGGACAGCAGGCTGCAGCCATGAGAAGACCCTTGCCCCCATGCCGCCACCCGAGTCTGTGGATGTCACACCAGAACTGGAAACGAGTCCGTAAGCCCAGTGTTCACTTGGGGAGTCACTTGGGGAGTTAAATGTGGGCTCCTATGCTCTAACCCTATCCTACTTAATCGGGACAGTGGGAATTGATACCCGATTTGATTGTATTTGAGAGGCTCTCCGGGCAAAGCTATGCACATTAAACTTTCGGAACCACCAATATGGGTCGATTCTTACGGTACCTTTGATGCTTTGATCTAGAGAGAGCAGTATTTCTCTCTGCTATTACATCAACAGTGCTAGTCTCCCACTTCTGTCACAATCAACTGAGGGTGCGACAAGTCAGAGGTACTAGCTTAACACCCAGGAACTCAAACTGGCATCCACAGTATCCCATGTGGCCCAATCCATCTTAGGATGAAAAGCCGCATTTAACAAATATGAATAGCCAGCATTTAACAATGAGGTCTTACACAAAAATCTAGATTCACAGCTTTGCTTTAAAAAAAAAAAAAAAGAAAAAGAAAACTGGACCCAGCGCCACTGGGCCAACAACATGTAACTGCCTGTTTTAGACCTGTGCCCTCTGCGTGCCACAACCCCACTGCTCCTACTGTCCCCCAAAGTCACTCCAGCCTTGAGGCACAGTGTCTATTACCATCGCACTTGCGCTGATTTGCTGAAAAAAGGGGAAGAAGAGCAAATAACTATCGTTGCACCTATATCCGTCAAGAGGAAGTATAAGGGCCGCAGGAGGCAAAGTGCGTTGCTTTGTGGGAGTGAAGAACAGCTTACTAGCGTGTCTGACTTGAAAGACGGCTACCTTCAGTGACCCTCCAACAAACAGCCCCATGTATGGTGACCCTGTAGCCCAAGGAGGCGTTTCCATTTGTGACCTACAAATCGTATCTCTCTCTGGACTCATGGGGCAATTCTAATCCAGCCTCCTGCTCAGAGATGTGCTCAGTTTTCTTGTCCTACTGTCACTGCACAGCAGAGACAGGGGCAGGTGGCCCTGCCAGTAAGGCTGACTGGTGACTTCTCTATAGGAAAGAAACCTGAAAGCACTGGCTCTTGCTGCAGCTGGTTGGCCTACAGTGGGGAGCGGCCCGTGCACCCGTGTGCCCCAGTGCTCTGTGGGCACAGAGGTGGAAGGCTGTCTGGGGGAACGCTGCAGGCCACCGGCCATGGACTCTGGAGTGCCGTGTGGCTCTGTGAGAATGCCCTTTTCACAGATCAACATTGGCCACAGGTGCCAAAAAGGGGGAGCAGCAGAGGAGTTCCAGGTACCTGTCACCCCAGACCCCAACATCAACACTGTCCTGAAACACCAGGGGCAAGAGGACGCTTCCAGAACGACACCCCAGATACGGCCAGCAGTTTTCCCCGTGGCCTGCTCTGCTGCTTTCCGGTTACAGAATAAAGCTCAAGCAAGCAAGCAGCCCAGATCCTTCTACTCCCAGGCTCAGAAAACTGTAGGACTGGTAGAATTCAGAGAGTGATTACCTAAGAAAAATGCCACGGCCTCTGAAAAGGAGGACAGGAACATACTAGGAGCCACTTCTCCTAGGACCCTGCCCAGCTGCTGATCCAGAGTCTCTCCTTGAAGACGTTCATCTCGCTTAAAAAAAAACAACACACACACACAAAACAAAATAAGGGCCGTTAAAATTTCTAAATAACACCACCACCTCTTTGCTGCCGTTAAAATTTCTAAATAACACCACCACCTCTTTGCTGCTTTAACTCCTGGTAAAGAAGAATGATTAGTAGTTTGTTTTTTTTTTAATGTTTATTTATTTTTTGAAAGAGAGACACAGACAGGGGTGGGTGGGGGAGGGACTGAGAGAGGAGACACAGAATCTGAAACAGGCTCCAGGCTCTGAGCTGTTAATACAGAGCCTGACATGGGGCTTGAACTCACAAACTGCAAGATCATGACCTGAGCTGAAGTTGGACACTTAATCGACTGAGCCACCCCGGTGCCCCTAGTAGCTTTTATTTATTGTACATAAAATTTTATGGGAGACCCACAACTTGTCATGATAATTCATCTGGCTCTTACTAAGCCCCTGCACTAGGTAACAGGTGAGAAGCTCAAGGAGAGACTTAGCATCTTATCAAGAAAACACATGGGATGTAGGCTGCAGGTGGCTGGACCATTCCCGACAATCTTACATGCCACTGAGTCTTCAAGTAAGGGGATTGGGACAGAATAAATGGACTGAGACCATTTTCTGCATCAGCGGGCATTTCTGACAAATCTTTGATTCTTTTACACTATTGGAGATTTTAATAACAGTCACGTCCAAAATACTCTCCACAAGCATGAGAGCCCTTTTTTACATACGTACTTAAAACATGAATTTTCATTTTGTATCTATTTCACCAACCAAAGAGAAGGGTGAACATCTTGGTCTTGAAATGCCCCAAACAAGATATGGACACCAATCGGCAACACAGAGAAAAGGAAACAAAGCCTCCTTGTCGTCCACCCTCGCAAATACTCCGCATGTAACTGGAGAGCCACGAACGGAGCCCAGTTCTTGGTCAGATGCCCAGCTCTGTGAGACTCTGAAAACATACCTGGTAGGCCTGGACCAGAATGAAGATGTTGTCCACCCCAACAGCCAGCACCAGGAATGGGATGACTTCGATCACAATGAGGGTGAGGGGGATCCCAATGTAGCTGAAGATGCCCAATGAGCACGCCACTGAGCTCAGCACAATGAGGATCCCCGCGATGCCGAGGGAGATTTTAGAGTCCACCTGAGACATGCGACAAAGACACAAACTGTCAGAGTACCATTTGTCTTAGGACCAAAAGGTCCTCACGTTTTACCTCTTTTTGGGTATAACTGATTTGGAGTTAAAAGTCCTGAGTTCGAGAGAAGAAATGAGAAATATTCTAGGTCTTCCCTAACAACATGTTTTATGGGCGACCATTCTTAGCTGATGGCATGGACAAATTAGAAAAAAATGGATTGTGGGAAATACATTGTAAGTTTAAAATAAACTGAAGGCTTGGAACTGGAGAAAACAGATGCAGGAAACAAAAATGTTACATACAATTAAAACACAGGGGAATGTACAATAGTTTTGAACAAAATAAATTATGATTAAGTAGAGGCAAAAATAAGACATCATGCTATGCACTGCCATTTCTTTCCAACAAAGACACACACACACACACACACACACACACACACACACACACACACACACCACTTACTAGAAGCCTGCTACAGCTTTTGATGTGCCCCAAGGCTATGGAAATGTACAGAAACATGATGGCATAGCTGATTATAACAGTGAAAATGTCACCGTTACTTTCACGATTTAGTTCGTCTTCAATACTTCGCTCGGTAGTGAAAGAAATGGTCAGATTTGGATTCTCGTAGTTTTTCACAAAATTAATAAACCTAAAGAGTGAGCAAATTTTATATTTTTAGTTAAAGCTCAGTGATAGCTAAGTGAGAAACTTCTTCCCAACTTCTATGACACAAAAATCATGTTTACTTAACCTGTGTCCACATCAGAATTTTCTACATTGGAGACTAGAAGGTGAGACACCCCAGAGTACAAAATTCCAGACATGCCGAAGTTTCTACCACTTGAATCGTTTAGAACAAGTTTAAAAGTTGGTTCACAGGGTTTGGCTTTGGCACCACATATACTAAAACTGGAATGAACCAGAAAAGATCAACATGGGCCCTGAGCAAAGCTGATAAGCAAATTCATGAAGTGTTCCGTTAAAAAATTAAAAAGGTGGTTCATGGTCTCTTTTTCACTAAAAAAGATTTCTACATAAAGTATATTATGATAAAGACATACGCTCGTGGAACAAACTTTTAAAAGCTGATTTACAGATTCAATGCAATCCCTATGAGCCTCAGCTGATAAGCTGATTCTAAAATTCACAGAATTTGCAAAGTGCCCAGAAGAGGCAACCCCTTGTTTTTCAAAGAAGGACAGAGGTGGAGGACATACACTTCTCGATTTCACACTTTTCTACAAAACAACAGCAGTCAAGTCAGTGTGGTGTCAGCATAAGGACAGACATAACAATTCAAGATCTGAGGCATACAACTCAGAGTCCAGAAATAAACCAGGTATCTGTGGTCACCTAATATTGACAAGATGGTAAGACTATCCAATGAGAGAAAGAATAATCTATTCAACAAATGGTCTGGGATGACTGGATAGCAACATGCAAAAAAAGAATGAAATTAAACTCTCCCCTCATGTTACATAAAGAAAATTAACGCAAATGGATCAAAGAACTAAAGGTGAGAGCTAAAAATATAAAACTCCAGGGGCACCTGGGAGGCTTAGTCTGGTAAGCGTCCAACCTCAGCTCAAGTCTGATCTCACAGTCCATGAGTTTGAGCCCCACATCGGGCTCTGTGCTGATAGTTCAGAGCCTGGAGCCTGCTTCCAATTCTGTGTCTCCCTCTCTCTTTGCCCCTTTCCTGCTTGCACTGTCTTTCTCTCTTTCTCAAAAATTATAAATACACATAAACAAACCAGGCATAAATCTCCATGTCCTTGGATTGGGCAATGGTTTCTCAGATAGGACACTGAGAGTATGAACAACAAAAAACTAGAAAAACAAGACTTCAAAACTAAACACTTGTGCTTCAGTAGACACCATCAAGAAAACAAAACAAAAAAAAAAACAAGCCAAAGACTGGGAGCAAATACCCAGAAATCATAGAGCTGATAGCAGGCTTGTAGAATACATAAGAATTCTTACAATTTAATAATAAAAATACAAATAATCCAGTTAAAAATGGGCAAAAGATAGGAATAGACATTTCTTTTTTTTTTTTTAAACTTTTTTTTTTTTTTTTAAATTTCTAGGATAGAGAGAGACAGCGTGAACAGGGGAGGGTCAGAGAGAGAGGGAGACACAGACTCTGAAACAGGCTCCAGGCTCTGAGCTGGCAGTCAGCACAGAGCCGACGCGGGGCTCGAACCCACAAACCGCGAGATCATGACCTAAGCGAAAGCCAGACGCTTAACCGACTAAGCCACCCAGGCGCCCCTGGAATAGACATTTCTTGAAGGAAGTTATACAAATGGCCAATAAGCACCAAAAAAGATGCTTGAAATCATTAGCCTTCAGGGAAATGCAAATCAAAACTACAATGAGATACCACTTCACACCCACAAAGACAGCTAGACTCAAAAGGTCAGATAACAAATATTGGTGAGGACATGGGGAAATTAGAACTCACATTGCTGGTAGAATGTAAAATGGTGCAGCCACCATGGAAAGCAGTCTGGCAGTTCTTCAAAGAATCACCATTATGACCCAGCAATTCTACTCTGGGGTGTACATCCAAAAGAAATGAAAACATAGAAGCTCACACGAAACTTGAATATGGAGGTCTACAGCAGCATTATTCCTAATGGCCAAAAAGGTAGGAACCACCCAAAAGTGCATCAAATGATAAGTGGATACAAATGTGGCATATCCATAGGATGAAGCAGTACACAGCCATAAAAAGGGATGAGGTGCTGATCCATGTTACCACTTGGATGAACCTTAGAAACACACTAAGTGCCATAATCCAGACACAGAAGTCCACATATTCTTCCCTTCATGTAAAACTCCAGAATACAAAAATGTATGGAGACAGAAAACAGATTAATGTTTGCACAGGACTGGGAGGTGAGAGGCTGGGGGTGGGGGGGTAGGGGTGACAGCTAAAGGAGATGGGGGTTTCTTTTTGAGATTAAAAAGAGATTCTAAAATTCGCTGTGGTGACAGTTGCAGGTATCTGTGAATACACCAAAAGCTCCTGAATTACACACTTTTTAATGGGTGAAATGTATGGCATAGGATTTATATTCCAACAAAGGTGTTAGGGAAAAAAAAGGCACTGGAAAACATAGTCAAAAATCCCATTCTCTGTTCCTATTCTGTAGGGGTTACAAATAGTCAACAATTTCCCGGCCCCTTGCTTCACATTGTTTCCAGGGATGGACAGCATGGATTGCAGCTTTTGTGTCCTACATCTGGAACCACTTATTTGCCTATCTTTAATGACTGCATGATTTCCTACTGTGCGTGTTCCCCACGAATGCACACCCAGCTTGCTCCCGGTGTTTGCTAGGAGAAAGGGGTGCAGGGAACATTTCTGCATAAAACGTTTGCATTCCAGTGCAGGGATACTGATTCAAACGATGTGTATAAATACACCAATTTTTTTTTCTTAACATCATTAGTACCAAATAAAAAAATGACTAATTTAGACCTGACGTTGGTTATAATTGAGCCAACTGTGATTTAAGTGCGTTCTGTTAGCACCCAACTTCCCACATGACAAAGACAGCAACTCACTCTTTTTCCCAGGCCTGGGCCCTCTGCAGCTTCTCTGTATCATTATAGTAATTATTGACAGGAAAGGTAATCACAAGGGCGGTGGCATTATTATAGTTTTGATCTGGAAAGGAAAAACGTGACATTAAGAAGAAGCATGTAGGAAATTAGACATGAAAGGAAATCACACAACAGCTGGGTGACTGATTTCTCACAGGGGCTGTAGACTGTGCTCTAAAAACAAATCACAAGTTCACTGACAGTTGTCTACAGAGCTCAGTTAATGAATAAAAAGGACGCTGTTATCTGGTGTAGATAGTTTCATGCAGGAAGGGTCACTTCTTTCTTTAACCAAACAGCACATGCATGGTAAACATTTTAAGCAGAGCAGAAAGGTGCTCAGTGTCTCTCATTCCTCAGTCCTTAGTTCTCCTCCCCACACTGTGGCCACCTCACCTACTTCCCAGAGACGCTCCACGCATGCACAGGCACGCACCTGTATTCTTTCCTTTCTTTCGTATTATTATGGTGACACGCTGTTCTGCACATGACGTTTTTAATTTGTGTCTTGGCGATGGCTCCATTTTAGGATATAAAGAGCTTCCTTATTCTTTTCTCTACTGTATTGTATTTTCTAGTATAGCTTAACCAATCTCCAATTGATGGACATTTTCCGCAATTTTTAAAATTATAAACATACTACAAAGAACACTCTGATATTTTTCATGCGTAACATACATATTTGCAGAATCAATTCTTACAAGTACAACCACTGAATCAAAAAGTATGTGCAATTCTAATTTTGACAAATTCCCCCAAAATGCCCTCCAAAGAGGCTATCCTGTTTTTCCATTTCTTTATTTAACAAAATATTTACTGAGACTCTGCTTTGTGCCAGGCATTATTTTAGGTACCGTGGATATAAACCAGTGAATGAAAGAGGAAAACCCTGACTTCCTGGAGCGTACATTCTATTCTAGGAGCCATATACACTTCCAGTAACACTGGGGTCCCATGCACCCCACGTTCACTCACAAGTTTTATCAAATGTGGGTTTTATCAAACTCTTATGTCTTTGCCTCTCTGTTAGGGGGAAAAGACTGAAGTGAGATGCATTTCACTATCTAGGAGTGAGATGAGCATTTCCCCCATATAATTAGCAGCCATTTGTATTTATTTCTTTTGTTAACTTTCATATGGCTTTGCCCACTTTTGTTTACCTTTCCTTTTTTTCACAAGAGCCCTTCATGTATACATACATATAATATATATATTTTAAGTTTATTTATTTTTGAGAGAGACAGAGCACAAGCAGGGGAGAGGCAGAGAGGGTGACAGGGAGACACAGAATTTGAAGTAGGCTCCAGGCTCTGAACTGTCAGAGTAGAGCCCAATGAGGGGCTCGAACTCACAAACTGTGAGATCATGATCTGAGCCACAGTCAGACACTTAAGTGACTGAGGAACCCCCTAGAGCCCTTCATATATTAAGGACACACTGTTATGTATACCGATTTTACCCCATCTGGTTTGTTGCTTTCTTTCTTTTTAACTTTATGATGTTTGTTTTCCACATAGGAATTAAAAAAAAGTGCTGATTTGCATCTGTTAATGGAAGAAAAACACTTTTTTTTTTTTTAATGTTTATTTACCGAGGGAGGGCGTGGGGCAGAAAGAGAGGGAGAGAGAAAATCTCAGGTAGGCTCTGTGGTGTCAGCGCAGGGGTGGCTCAATCTCAGTAACCTTCAGATTGTGACCTGAGCTAAAATCAGGAGTCAGATGCTTAAATGACTGAGCCACCCAGGCACCCCAGAATTTTAAATTCTTATGTAGTGAAATTCATTGTTTCCTTTTGTGGCTTCGGGGTTTTATGTCTTGCTTAGAAATGGCTTCTCCATTTAAAAATTACTTAAAAATTTTCTTCTATATCTTCTTCTAGATCTTTAATAAGTTTTACTTCTTAAAAAATAAGTTGTACTTCTTATATTTAGTAAGTTTTACTTCTTATATACTTGAAGTTTATTTGGATAGAAGGAATAAGAGATCAAGTCTAATTTTGATGGCTGTGGCTTGCCAGTTGGCGACACTATCCTTTCCCCATTAATTAGAAATAACATTTTATGAGGTGAGGAAAATTTAAATACAGACATATCCTCTCCCTTCCCATCAGCAAGGAGAACAACATCTATTTGGCCTCTTCTGTGGGCTGAAGAAAAACCTGTTCAACTGCCTATTTTGGCTTCGGAAGCCAAAGGTGTCACCTGAATCATTACCCCGTCATAGCTGGTACAGTCCATTCCAAGTGCCAATGGAACCAGTAATGAGCAAACCAACTGCCCTCCCCTTATAAGAGTGTCTCAATCCTCAACCAACTGGTTTGGGAGAAAGAACCAGATTACTTTTGTTTCTTTTTCCCCACGCCTCGCATATTATTTCTCTTCCATTACAGACGTTCTTAACCTGAGGTCCATGGACTCCCTGAGGGTTCTGAGGATGAGCTTCAAGGGTTCCATGAATGCCTTGACACTGAACAATGAATAACGTGGAGGGCACAGCTGCATAAATCTGGGGAAGGGTCTCTAGCTTTCGACAGCTTCCCAAACTGTGGCCTTAAGAAGACTAACACCATCCACTTCTTTTAAATCAGAACAAAACCCAAAGCCAAAGCCCAGAGAGAGAATGTACTTGGGATTTACGAGATAAGGAATTAATAAGACTGCTCAATTTATGAAATCTTCATAATCAGCACTTGACTGCTAGTGACGGAACCAAGACCACTTCATCTAATGGGAAAAGGAGAAGATTCTCTTACTTACCATCATAGCCTCCCAACACAAGCCACGGGAACACTGGCCCACCGAACGTACCCAGGCAAGGATCATGGAGCAAACTGGTATCGTTCAGAGAGGCAGGAGCCCTGAGAAGAAGTGTAGAAAACAGCTCCCAATTACGACAAGCCTCAAGACATCACAGAGACCTAAACATCTGCAGACAAGTGTTAAAGAGGCCGATGATATCCTAAGCATGACGTGGGCTCTGTGGCTCTGGCAAGTGAATAATGCGGCTTGGCACTTGCCTTTGGGAGCTGAGCTGCTGAGTGAGAGGCACACAAATATAGCACGACATGGTCGTTAGTGCACAGGCATGGCGCCACGGGACGGATGTCACACGGTGCATGGAGCACTGGGGAGGGAGCACTAACACACAGAGGAAATTGCCACCGAAAGCGGGAGAGCAGGCATGTGCGGGAAGAGAGCAGCAGGATGGCTGTGTGAGGAGCCACACCAAGTCCTGTGGAGAGCACGGGGCACTCACAGAGGGGAGAACTTCAGAGGGAAGGGACGGGGCTGGAAAGAGGGAGGGACAGACAATGAAAAAAAGGGTGTCATGAGCTCTTGTTTTACAAAGAGGACCCAGGTGGCAAAGCGGAAGAAGGTCCAGAGGTGGGAAAGAAAGGGGAGGGAGAGCCCCCAGACTGTCGGGAGGTCTGTGCAAGGGGGCAGACGAGGGCAGAGCAGTGACGACGGCCAGTGGAGGAACCCGCACCTCAGGACACATCCTAAGCAAGGACACATGTGCAGGTCTCACACAGAACCCGAACCATGGCTCTTCCAAGCTCACGGCTGATGGACCCAGGTCCTGAGGGGTTGGATCACCTGCTTGGAGCAAACAGGCTGCAGGGACGCAGTCAGAGACCAAGCCCCATCGTCCCGCACATCAGACTTGAGAGCTCGTCCAAATTAAAATCTATAAGAGTTATGCAAGGCGGGCAATGGGGAAGGATGCAGAGGTACGGCCTGAAGCCGACACAGGTGCCATCACATGACACAGGGGTCTGGGGACAGGAGATCTGCGCTCGGTTCTGGGGGCACCCGGCATGCCGCTCCTGCAGGACCTCCAGGGCAAAAGCCCGCACAGAGCTGGAGGGTGAGGAGGGAGGTGAGAACGGGAGACACGGAAGGGCAACCATGCAGCACACAGAGCCACACATGGGCACGAAGTGGCCCAGGCAGCGCTTCTGCACTGATCTGAACCACACCCCGCCCTGGACAGAACGCAAGTCTCACGCATCTCCCTCACTGTCAAAATTGTGTTAACTTCCGTTTTGTAAGACTGGAAGTAAACAGCTTTCTCTTTAAATATAAAAATTGAACAATATTATTTTTTTTTCAGTTGTGAAACTGCCCATGGCCGCCCTGTACCATCCACCCTATGGAGAGTGCTGGCGCAGGGGATATGGGCGTGCCCTTACTGTTTTATGGGGGAGCTCAGATTTTCAGAGGTGAGCTCCTTGAATCAGTGCAAGCCAGGCTCACTCGGCTCAAGAGTCACACCCTCATAGCCAAAATAGAACCAGACCAGATGTCACAGTAGCTGGCTCCTGAGGTGTGGTTAGCTGACAGCACACTCACAAGTGACCAGGAATAATTTCTCTGTCCCCATAGTGACAAAACAGCCACGGTGGCCGTCTGGATGAACAACGGTTTCCAGGCCGGCTCAGGGCCTGAGGGACAGCAGGCCCACCAGCACAGGCTGTTCTCCCTGCTAGGGGACCAGGCCACCTCACAGGTCTCTGAGCACAGATGCTCTGTGGCTAGTGCCCATGACAGAGGCCGCCTGCCCCGCTAGACGTGCCTCCAGTGGGAAGCAGCTTCAGTGCCCTCCAATCGCAACTGCACCCCAATCCTGCCTTCACTCTTCAGGGGGACACTGCATTTTTAAAAACAATTAGACACCATGGTAGAAGTTTATATTTGCAAGACAAGAAAAAGCACTAGAGGCTTCTATTCTTGTACTGTGAGACCAGTGGCTGTGGGGCAGATGCAATCATGTGTTAGCAAATCAGGCACATTTGCCGATTATACACCATATAATCAGCCACTCCCTGATTATACACCATGAACACTCCCTGAGCGCTCCCACCCCAGGGCCTTTGTGCTTGCTGGCTGTCTACTTGGAACACCTTTCCCTCCAATATTCACAGGCTCCCTCCTTTCTTTTCTGTCTGCAGGTCTCCTCGCCACCTAAAGCAGCACACCCCCAATGCCTTCCATCTCCTCGTCAGGCTTAACCTCTCCAGAGCTCTGCTTTCCACCTGGCATCAGGACAGGTATCTATTTATTCACCCTCGGTCTCCCTCCATCAGAGCGCACATGTCACAGGGCACGTGCCTCTGCGTGCTCACTGCTAGGTCTCTGGCACCTACAATATGTGCGGCAACAGCAAGTGCTGGCGTGCAGGTGGGCCGAGCGATGACCGTCTCCCGCCACGTACCGTACACAGTACAGCAAGTGCGTATGATAATCTGCATACACGAAGAAGTCGTCTCCTATTTTACGGTCCAGCATGGAATGGCTGTTCTGGAAGTAATTTAACACACTCAGGATGGTGCAATTCTTGTTATAGGGTGAGAGGGGGGCCACGCAGATGTCCTGAAGTGTCACAGTCTCATTGTTGTAAGATGCAGTGATATTTTCGATGGCGATCTGTAAGTCAAGAACCTGAAAGAAGATTTTAAAAGTAAACAAACCCAGAAACACATCAGATTTCTCTCAGATTGTGACTAATTGTTACTGCCCTGACAGGTGAGAAGATAAAAAGTATTTGCGGAGGGGCATCTGGGTGGCTCAGCTGGTTAAGCATCTGACTTTGGCTCAGGTCATGATCTCATGGTTTGTGGATTTGAGCCCCACGTCGGGCTCTGTGCTGACAGCTTGGAGGCAGGAGCCTGCTTCAGAGTCTGTGTCCGTTTCTCTCTGCCCCTCCCCAACTCATGCTCTGTCTCTCTCAAAAATAAAATAAGCATTGAAAAAAAATTTTTTAAAAGTTATTTGTGGAAAAGCCTTCCTCACACAAGGTAGAGGACTAAGACATGCTATGGTTAAATATCGGATGACAGCAAAGGCCCACTCTTAAGAGACAGCAGCTGGGATGGAGACCCTCTTGAGAGGTGTCCAGAGAGACAGAGAAGGGACTCTGACATCAGGACAGATCTCAGGGCAGGATACATGTACAACTCCCGTTCTACCCTTCTGCAGTAATAACAGGGTCAGAGAGGGGAGACTGGACAGTTTGCATGGGTCTCTTGACACCCCCTCTTACTAACAAAATGCCACCTACTGCCTTGTGCTGTACTAGGATTATTTATGTATATCCCCATATTTCCCAACAGAGAATACATTCCTGGAGGTAAATGACTACGTTGTGCATCTTTTGCAACAAGCTGAGAAAAAGCAACATGGTCACTCAGTGGAGAAAAGATTCTGTTCAAGTCTTGAACCATTTTGATGTTTTTCAAGATACCAGACTTTCTGTAGGCAAGAGCAATATTTAAAGGAAAAATCATGTGATCAAGCAACCATTCATTAAAAAAACAAGCGGGATGCCATTTATTCACAGATAGAGTTCTTCAGGTCAAGTGTGATAAGGGAGATCAGGAAGGTTTAAAGGCCTCTGTAAGAGAGTGGGATGGATCTCTCCAAATGCACCTGCTACCAAATGCAGGCTGGGGCTCACCTTCCCGAAATGATAAATTCATTCCTGCAGGGGGCCCAGCAGCAGCTCCTGCCTAGGCCCCCAGAACAACATTAAAGAGACTTCATTCCTTTGGGTCCTGGCACATTACCTTTCAATAGCCAAAGGAAAAATTTAATAAGTTCCTAAGGTAAAATATAAATACATTCTGCTTCAATAGAATCGTTTCTCTCAATTTCAATAAAGAAGCAAGGCCTGCTATATGAAGGAAATACAAAAGCAGTCTACGGTCAATTTTTCAGGAAGTTCGACATCCACCATTCACTTTCCTGAAAAGTAAATGAAAAGCACCTTTACCTTTTTACTGTTAAGATTTTCAAGATATATCGCCACATTCAGCCCCAAGCCCACATCAGCTAGAACCCGTCAATATGTCAAAGCCAGCAAACAAACCACCCGGCTCCCCAGAATGGATTTCTGCTAAGAGCACATTACCTGGTGCAAGATCTCGATGTCAAGTGGAGGTCCGAAGGGCACGTCAGACCCCGAGGGGTATGGCTCGTAAGTGTGTGCACTGGTATGGGGGGCCTGGATGATGAGCTGCTCCGTGCGGAAGAAAGGCCCAAAGTGCGTGTCAAAGTACTCTTTCTCCAGGCGCGCCTGGCTGCTGGGGGCTGACCACAGGTCCACTGGATTGGTTGTGACCCGCACAAACACCAGGCCTGAAGAACAGGCGGCAATGAAGGCCAGCGAGAAGAAGATGATGCAGCCTGGGTTCCGGACACAGAAAGAACCCCACTGGGAGAAGAGCCGCTTCAAACAGCCCTCAAATGCCGCACCAAGCGCGTCGCAGCAGGACGCCTCCCCTGGAAGAGCGGGAGAGGAAGGGAGGGTGGAGGTTAAGAGCCAAGCCATTCCTGAAAGTCGGAACAGGGAAAGCGTTAGCTACTTCTGCAGGGGCTGGGAATAGTGGCCGCGAATAGTGGCCGCACCAGGGATGGCACGAGATCCGGCCCCCGGCATTCCCCGCCCCCAGCACCTATCTGCTCAGGAAGCCATCTTCCTTGCCTGCCCACGGTGACAGTGCCTGCCATCCCACCCCACAGAGGAGCGATGCTCACACAACAAGCAAAGTCCTCTGAGCACTCTGTCCCAGGTGCTGCACATCCACCTGTGTGGCTATGCCTGTCCCTCCACAGCTCTTACCCCAGTCCCTAATTATCCTGTCCCAGAACAGCACATGAACATTTGCTGAGGAAACGTGTACTCATACAAACATAATCCTAGCCATCTGAGTACAAATTTGCCTACCTTTGTCCCTGGCATTTACAGAGAAAGCTATGTTGCTATCAATGGGGGTGTACTCGGAGACAAAATAGCGTTTTCTGAAAAACAAAAGCACAGAGGCAGTATTAGTGCATTTTCGACATAAGGAGGCCATTCCTCTGACAGTCCTGGAGACCCATGACAAGCTCACTGCTTCATCCTAGTTCCTTCGGTCTAATTGCTGCCTTCTTCCCCCCAGGTTCCCTTGCACTAAGTCCTCCTGCTCACCAGTCTCAGGAGAAAAATCCAAGATGGTATTAAAAACAAATTGATAAAGGATAATTTCACCTTGTGGCCTTCATTTATGTTTAAAACTTCAGATCCTTTAAAAACACAGTGAACACTGGGGCGCCTGGGTGGCTCTGTCAGTTAAGTGTCTGACTTTGGCTCAGGTCATGATCTCAGAGTCCGTGGGTTTGAGCCCCATGGTGGGCTCTGTGCTGACAACTCAGAGCCTGGAGCCTGCTTCGGATCCTGTGTCTTCTCTCTGTCCCACCCTGCTCACACTCTGTCTCTCTCCGTGAACACAGTGAACACTGCCATGCAGCAGCAACAACCACATCTAGCGCCTGGAGCCAGATGATTAGCCACATCACTCTAACATCAGTCTCCAGTACAAGGAACCAAGGCTCCTTGCAGAAGAGGTGGATTCTAGGGCTGGCGCAGGGAACACATGAGATGAGCCTGGAGCATTTTGTGATTCCAAGAAATGAGAATGGGCTTTAGAAACATGAGGACATGTTAAAAAACAAAACAAAAACAAAAGCCAGAGTAGTCAATCAGAAGGTCCTCCCAATGCTCAAAACTGGAAAGATCTGAGCAGTGAAACAATGACAGTATTGGACTGAGCCCACAAAAATTTTTAAAAAGGTCCATGATGTAAATATAATTGAGTAAGGGGTGCCTGGGTGGCTCAGTCAGTTAAGCGTCCGACTTTGGCTCAGGTCATAATCTCACGGTTCATGGGTTTGAGCGCTGCGTCGGGCTCTGTGCTGACAGCTAGCTCAGAGTCTGGAGCCTGCTTCAGATTCTGTGTCTTCCTCTTTCTCTCTGACCCTCCACTGCTCACACTGTCTCTCTCTCTCTCTCTCTCAGAAATAAATAAAACATTTAAAAAATATATTAAAAATATATATAATTCAATAAATAAGTAGAGGGTTAACAGTCTATACAGAGTAAGTGTTAATAGTAAATGCAGAAGAAATGAGGGGAACTATAAAATCACTAAATCACCCCTCGGCAAACACCACAGTAGTAACTGCTGTAGACAAGATCCACCAATGGAGGCTAAAATCAGTGGCTGACAGCTTGAGGAGAAACAAAGTATTAGCAGAGTTTGGACCTATCTCTCCTAAGATATTTATCGACCTCAAAGGGAGAAACAGTAACTTTCACGTCCTTCACCAGGTGATCAAGGTTAACATCACCAGGGAAGAGACATACTGAGCTCAGGTACCAGCGATACGTATTATACCCTGAGAAGGACATATCAATTCTGTGATATTCTGGTCAAAAACACATAACCTCAATCTAATCATGAGAAAATATCAGATAAAGCCAAATGGAGGGATATTCTACAAAATAACTGGCCAGTATGTATCGAAAGTGTCAAGGCCATAAAAAGAAATGGAAAGACCAAGGACCTGTCACAGACTGGGGGAGAATGGTAAACAAAAAGTGAGAGTGGAGTGGGGTCCGAAAACAGAACAAGAGTATCCGAGGAAAAGGTGGTGGTATCTGAATAAAATCTGTGGCTTAGCTAATCAGACCATACCATTATTTCCATGGTTTTGATCATTACACAGTATGGCTGATGCAAGTTACAGCAACAGGGGAAGCTGGGTAAAGGATATATAAGAACTTCTACTATTTTTGCACCTTTGTGGTAAGTCTAACATTGTTTCAAAACAACCAGTTAAAGAAAATATATTGTCCTTATCAAGGGGCAGAAAATTAAAGGATTATAAGCACTGTATGTAATTAGATTTGAATCAGATTCAGCTCCTCTGACTTTCTGTTAAAGAATGGGTGGTTAATGCACAGTGCTTTAAATCAGTCATTTTGAACAAATCAATGAAAGCAACTTCATGTTCTAACAGGCTTCTGATTGTTTACTAGTTGCAAGCCAAAAGCAATTCATTGAGTGGTATTCACGTGATATTGGTTTCTTGGTTTCATTAAGCTGGAAGTACCACTTGAATAATCTTGCTCTTCTCGCCCTGGGGAATAAATAAAATGGCTCACCTGTAGCACCACAGAGCAAAAAATGCTCCAAAAAACATGAGCAGAAACGCCATGTAGGTGGTCCACATGATGACGTACATGGCGTCTAAGCCCAAGATTCTCCAGGGCACAGGGGGGGGCGGGGGCTGGGGCTTGGGGCCACAAACGATGGAGCAGTCCTGGCAGCTGCACGGCCCCGTGACCTCATCCACAGACTCGTCACAGCCCTTGGTGGCATTGTTCATGGGCTCCATCCCATGGGCTGGAAGATCTGCAGGGAGGATGGGGTTGAGTATCTCAATTACAAACAAAAATTACAAAGCTTGTATTAAATTATATTTAAACCTAGTGATAAGCACACTGACATACCAAACATGATCATAAGAGTAAAAAGGACTGGAGGTTTCTGGCTGATCAAATGATGTTTTGCTGCTTAGTCTTATAAAATTTTAAGTTGCTTCAAAAAACTTTGGGTGCAAGGTTTGTTGCTGAGATCATGAGTGCCCCACATTCCAGGGGAGATCTCCACTGAGGAGTGAGTCTAACATTATTATTCCAGAGCTCCTAAAAAGCCTCTCTAATACTTCAGTCTTTTTTAAAAAAAGAAAAGAAAAAAACAAAAACCCAGGCTCACTCTTCTAATGAGGCAGCAACACCGGAAGGCAATTCCTTCTCCTCGATCCTTACTGCTGGCCCCTAAATTAACCAGGGCCAGGGGAAACGTTCTAGTTACCTCTCTCACCAGAGGGAAAGTCCAGGAACCAGTTATCTGAATTTGTTTACATTCCTCTTGCAGATTAAGCTTCCTGGGCTTTAAAACCACATCATAAATACGAAGAACTTGGGAGTCTACCTGAAAAAATGGGTGTGATGGTGAAAGGCGCCTGGCCGTTGTCCTTATTAAACATGTACTCAATCCAGTTGGTGGCATTGCAGGCTTCAGCGTCCTTCCCACACAGCAGTCCCAGAGCTTTGTCATTACTGGAAGGGGCCTCCACGTCCCGGCAGGCGTTGTACATGGCTGGCAGAGGAAGAAGGCAAAAGCATTGAACACCATGCAGAGAAGATCTTACAAAGGGCCTCTCAAATGCGAATTCAGCCACATGGCAATCCGAAGCCATGGGCTGGTAGGCAGGACAGTAAACACTAAGGGCAGGAGTGGAGACTTATTGCCCTGCAAGTAACATGCTGGGCTAGATTCCAAGTAACTAAAACATAAAAAGCACACAAGAAAGGCATGCATAACTCACAGGAGCTGGAAGAAGTATTACCACCACTGCAGAGAAGAATGGACTAAGGCTGAGGAAGGAGAAGTAAGAACCTTAGTGACTCTTCACTCAATGAAGCTGGTTCCAGAAATCTGGAACAGGAAACTACATAGCTGAAGGCTTTGGGACGTAGAGGGGAAAACTGTTTTTAGAGGAGAGGTCACATGTGAATGAACCTAATACTACTCGCTCTCTTGGCTTTATTTGAGTACACACAAAGACAACACACAAAATAAGGAAAATGTCAGTGACATTTTGCACATAAACATGTAGTAGTAATGGGTCCTATAGTAACATTCATTAACCAGCCCCTACTGTACAGGCCACTTTCAGGCAAACAGGCTTGAGCGATGGAATGCAGAAAAGGCCCATCAGCTGACCCACCTCAAAATATCCATAGGCCCTAACAGACCAATGGGCTACTTCCAGCTAAGCACGGTTACCAAAAAAGAGAGCATCCCGGGAGCACCTGGGTGGCTCGGTCAGTTAAGCTTCCAACTCTTGGTTTTGGCTCAGGTCATGATCTCAGGGCTTGGTTTGTGAGTTTGAGCCCCAAATCAGGCTCCAAGTTGACAGCACAGAGCCTGCTTGGCAATTCTCTCTCCCCCTCTCTCTCTTCCTCTCCCCTGCCCCTGCTTGCTCTTGCTCTCTCTTAGAATAAATAAACTGGGTGAAAAAAAGGGGGAGAATTCCACACATTGCTATACCTCCTCCTTGTCCCCTTTTAAGAACAGCCCCCACCCGCTATTTTGTTGCAGACAGCTTTTGTCTGTCCTACCCACTGCTCCCTGGCGGTGTATTCAATAAGCTTCTATTGCCTGTGCTCTCCCTCAGGTGAATTCTCTCAACCTTCCCAGCCAAGGCTGCCAGCCTATCATCACCCTGCATTTGGGGACCTCCATCCAATGCAGAGACACCTCATTTAGATACCACATCTACTTGTTAGAAACTTCCTAGGATCTTCTTCCCTAAACATTAAGGAGACACTGATAAATTCGCCACGTTTAACCCTCACTCTTGAAAGGAAGTTCAGATAAAATGACTTCTTTAGAACTATGATTATTCTATTGCCTTCTGGCCTCTATCACTGCTGGTAAGAAAATCTCCAACTGGTATTCTTTTGAAATGATTTGTATATTTTTTCTACTTTTTTTTTTTTTAAGTTTTTTTTTTTTTAGTATTTTTTTATTTATTCCTAGGAGAGAGAGAGACAGCGTGAGCAGGGGAGGGTCAGAGAGAGAGGGAGACACAGACTGAGACAGTCTCCAGGCTCCGAGCTGGCAGTCAGCACAGAGTCCGACGTGGGGCTCGAACCCATGAACCGCGAGATCATGACCTAAGCGAAAGTCAGACGCTTAACCGACTAAGCCACCCAGGCGCCCCATCTACTTCTTTTTAAGACACTTGTCTTTGGAGCTTTATAGTTTTTCTATGCTGTATTTACCTGTGGATTTTAACAGCTTTACTGAGATGTAATTACATACCATACAATTAAACTATCTGAAGTTCCAACTTAATGGATCTTAGCCTAGTCTCAGATATGTGCAACCATCACAATTTTAGAAGACTTTCATCACCTTGAAATTCTGTACTCTTTAGCTAATCCTCCCTCATCTCCCCCCTCCCCCCAAGCCCTAAGCAACCATTAATCTATTTCTGTCTCTATTGTACATTTGCCTACTTTGGACATTTCATATAAATGGAATCATATAATATGTAGTCTTTAGTGGCTGGCTTCTTCCACTTAACATAATGTTTTCAAGGTCCATCCACACTGCAGCATGTATCAGTACTTCATTCCTTTTTATGGTGCCATACAAATATACCACATTTGTTTATCTACAGATCAGCTGATGGATATCTGGATTGTTTCTACCTTTTGGCTATTAAGAACAATGCTCCTATAAATACTTGGGTACAGTTTTTGTTTGGACACGTTTTTACTTCTCTTGTGAGTGGGAATGACTGTGTCATATGGCAACCCTATGCTTGTTTCAGGAACTGCCAGACTGTTTTCCAAAGCGACTGCATCTTTTACATTCCCACCAGCTGTGTATGAGGGCTCTAATTTCACCATACCCTCCTACACTTGTTATCTGACCTTTAGCTTCTGTCCTACTGGGTGTTAAGTGGTATCCCACTGTGGTTTTGATTTGCATTTCCCTGATAACTAACACTTTTGAGCATCTTTTCATGTGCTTATTGGCCATTTGTATAATATCCTTGGAGAAATGTCTGTTCAGATCATTTGCCCATTTTAAATTGGGTTATCTACTTATTATTGACTTGTGAGAGTTCTTTATAGTAGATACAAGATTTTTAATAAGTAAATAATTTGCAAATATTTTTGTCTTTTCTTGATGGTGTCCTTTGAATCACAGAATTCTATTCTGATCATGTCCCCACATATCTATGTTTTTCTTTTGGTGTCATACCTACGAATCCATTGTCAAATCTGAGGTCATTAAGATTTATTCCTATGTTTTCTTCTAAGCATTTTCTTGTTTTAGCTCTTACATTTAGGTTTTTGGTCCATTTTCGTTTTTGTCTATGGTGTGAGGTAAGGGTTTAATATTCTTTCTTCATTGAATGGACTTGGCACCCTTGTCAAAAATCAGATGACCACAGATATATACGTCTAAGTTATACCTTAGATTGATTTTATTTTTTATTTTTATTTTTTTTTAAATTTTTTTTAATGTTTTATTTATTTCTAGGAGAGAGAGAGAGAGAGACAGCGCAAGCAGGGGAGGGTCAGAGAGAGAGGGAGTCACAGACTGAAACAGGCTCCAGGCTCCGAGCTGGCAGTCAGCACAGAGCCCGATGCGGGGCTCGAACCCACAAACCGCGAGATCATGACCTAAGCGAAAGTCGGACACTTAACCGACTAAGCCACCCAGGCGCCCCAACCTTAGATTGATTTTAGAATCAATTTCTACAAAGAAGTGAGTTGGCATTCTAACGGGGATTGCACTGAATCTGTACATCAATTTGGGAAGTGGCCATCTTACCATTTTTAAGTTTTCTGATACATCAACATGGAATATCTTTCCTTTTACTAAGATATTTCTTTTATTAATGTTTTATAGTTTTTAGAGTGTAAGTCTGACACTTCTTGTTAAGTCCTAGGGATTTTATTTTTAATACTATTGTTAATGGAATTTTCTTAATTTCACTTCCAGACTGTCCATTGCAAATGAAGACATACAACTGATTTTTATGTATTTTCTTTCTTTTTAATTTACCTGGCTTCAGGATTCATTTTCTGCCCCCATGTCTAAGGATTTCTCTCTCATCCAATCTGGAAAACTCATGGCCATTATCCTTTTGCTTATTGTTTCTCCTCAACTTTCACTTTGCCTTCTCTGGAGCTCCTCACATTATCCTACATATCACTTCTTTAATGATTCTAGATTGTTATAACTCTACACTGTTTTCTAGGTAATTCTCTCATTATCTTCCAGCTTACTATTTGGTTTTCAGGTTTTTATTTTATTAAATATTTTAAGCATATAGAAAATATGGAGAATAATACAATTCTCATGTATTTAGCACTCAGCTATATTAATCTTATTTTACATTTGCCTCAACATTAAAAAAACCCAAAATACTATAGATACAGTTGAGGTCCCCTGAGTACTCTTACCTATGAATTCATTCCCTTGCTTAAGGTAAAATCACAATCTGAATTTGATGTTTATCTTTCCCATACATATTTGTGTACTTTCACGATACACTGTATCCACAGATATGTAGTACTGTTTAATATAAACATACTACATATATCCTGTTACATTTTCAACTTTTTAAGTAATTCGAGTGAGTGACATAACTAATTTATACATTTTAACAGTTTTAAATATTCCATTATAGACCATGACTATGCTCCAAATATATTTATCCATTCTCCTCTTAATTAGCATTTAGTGCCTCCATTTATTTAACTAATTTATTTATTTATTAATGGACTTTTAATTAAAAAAAATTTTTTTTAATGTTTTATTTATTTCTAGGAGAGAGAGAGACAGCGTGAGCAGGGGAGGGTCAGAGAGAGAGGGAGTCACAGACTGAAACAGGCTCCAGGCTCTGAGCTGGCAGTCAGCACAGAGCCTGATGCGGGGATCGAACCCACGAACCGCGAGATCATGACCTAAGCGAAAGTCGGACGCTTAACCGACTAAGCCACCCAGGTGTCCCTTAAAATTTTTTTTTTAATGTTTATTTCTGAGAGGGACCAGTGTAAGCGGGGGAAGGGCAGAGATAGAGGGAGACACACAATCCAAAGCAGGCTCCAGGCTCTGAGCTGTCAGCACAGAGCCCGACGTGGGGCTTGAACTCGTGAACTGCGAGATCATGACCTGAGCTCAAGTTGGACACCCAACTGACTGAGCCACCCAGATGTCCCTATTAATGGCCTTTTTAAAGAGTTTTAGGTTCACAGTAAAATTGGGCAGATGGTACAGAGAACTCCCATATACCTCCTGCCACAAGACCTCGCTACTTTCAAGAGCACCAGAGTATACATTTGTTACAACTGATGAACCTACGACACATAATTGTCATTCAAAGTCCACAGTTTACTTCAGGGTTCACACTAGGTATTGTACATTCTGAGTTTTGGCAAATGTATAATGACTCAGGCCCACTTTATAGTATTAAAAAATAGTCTCCCTGCCCTTAACATCCACTGTGCTCCTCCTATTCACCCCTTCTGCCCCTAGTCCCTGGCAACCACCGATCTTTTTACTATCTTCCATAGTTTTGCCTCTTCCAGAATAATAAAGCTGGAATCATACAGTATGTAGGCTTTCCAAATTCACTTCTTTCACTTAGTAATTTGGATTTAAGATTCCACCATGTCATTTCATGGCTTGACTTCTCATTTCTATTTAGTGCTGAAGGATATTCCACTGTCTGGGTGTACCCCAGTTCATCTGTTTACCTACTGAAGGACATCTTGGTGTGAATTATGAATAATGCTGCTACAAACATGCGTGCATGCGTTTTTATGTGGACATATGTTTTCAACTCTTTGGGGTAAATGCCAAAAACTACGATTTCTGGAACATATGGTAAGAGCATTTTTAGTTTTCTAAGAAACTGTCAAACTGTCTTCCAATGTGGCTGTACCAGTTTGCATTCCCGGCAGAAATGAATGGGAGTTTCTATGGCTCCACACCCTCATCAGCATTTGGTGGTGTTAGTATTCTAGATTTTGGCCATTCTAACAGTTGCATGGTGGTATTTCACTGTTGTTTTAATTTGGAATTCCCTAATAACATACACTATTGAGCATCTTTTCATTGGTCTTCTTTGGCAAGGTGTCTGATCAGGATTTTTGTCCATTTTTCAAGCAGGTCCTTCACTTTCTTATTGTTGAATTTTAAGAGTTTCTCATTTATTTTGGGGCGCCTGGGTGGCTCAGTCAGTTAGGTGTCCAACTTCAGCTGAGGTGATGATCTCATGGCTCATGGGTTCGAGCCCCGTGTTCGGCTCTGTGCTGACAGCTCAGAGCCTGGAGCCTGCTTCACATTCTGTCTCCATCTCTCTCTGCCCCACCTCTGCTCGGACTCTCTCTCTCTCTCTCTCAAATATAAACAAACATTAAATAAAAAAAGAGTTCTTCATATATTCTGTAACAGTCCCTTGTGGGATGTGTCTTCTGCAAATATTTTCTCCCAGTTTGTGCTGTCTTTTCATTCTCCTGATGTCTCCAGTTTTTGATGATCACAGAAGTGCCATAATGAATGCTCTGATATGGTCCTTCGTTTATGTGCATTAGGAGTTTCTCTACGGCAGGCATTTATGTAAGTGGAATTTCTGGAATGAGGGTATATTTATCCTCAACTTTACCAGGTAGTGCAAAATTGTTTTCAAATGGTTTTCAAACACTCCTATTAAGTTATGGTTACCAGTGGTGCAATATATTAGCATTCCTATTGCTTGAACATCCTACTAATATCTGGAATTGAGTAATTTTTACATTTGTGCCAATCTGATGTGTGAAACGGCAGCTCACTGTTTTAATCTGTAGTTCAGTGACTGCTCTAAGTACTAATTGTTTACCTATCTTTTCACTTACAGTTTCTGCTTTTCCTCTACTATAGAACCCTTCCTTATCTTAAAGTCATAAATATATTCTATATTTAATTCTAAAAATGTCCGACATTAGGATTTTTAATCTATATATTTTTAGTGTGATATACAAAGATAAACATTAGATGATCAGTTTTATCACGCTATTTATATACTAGTTCATTTTCCTTTAATGATTTGTAACAACACACCTGTTATATATCAATTTTCGATAAGCACAGTTCTGTTTCTAGACAGAATGCTCTCTTTTCATTCAGTCAGGTTGCCTTTTATGTCACATTTTTTGGTAGACCTATTCCTGTATGGCTTATTTTATTGCTTTTGTGAAGGAGACAATCTTTTAACTAATTATTCTAACATCATTTTATAATTTATTGTTTTTTACTATTTACATTTTTCTATTGAATTTTTGGTTATATTTTTAAATGATCATTACAATTAAATCTGTATGTTGCTCTTATATGCTGAAATCTTACTCTCTTATTTTGTAGATGTTCTTGGACACACTCTTTATTCAGTTGTGTCAAATCTGCTCTTTATCTTTTAGTTCATTTAAATGACTATTTCTCATTAATAGAGCCAGCTGGTTCTACTTCTAATCTTTTCATTCTTTCCCCCTTATGCTCTATTTTTTCAGGACTTTTTTAATTCAATCATTTTCAACAAATACTAGATGGTCTTTCTCAGACTATCCTATGATTTCTAGTTGTTATGGATCCTTTTCTCCTACCGTGGTATCTGCTTACTCTCCTTTATGGTGATGTATTTCTTCAGTCAAATCTCCCCTCCTGCTTCCCTTTTTAATTTCTACCTTTCCACACTTTCTCTTCAGTTTTGCAATTAACTCATGAAGTTACACAATTCATGTCCACTAGAAATGAAATTCTAAAGGCTTCTAAAATATACAGAAAAGTAAACTTGCACATACTACAAATGTCCAGTTAGGAAGGGATTGAATAAATGCTTCAAAAAAGATTGTTTTATAAAAGGTTATAGCTCAGGTCCTAGATACATGCTAAGCAACAACTCACATTTCAGGGCCACTGGAATTTAAGATGGTCATTTTCACACAGTTGACAACAAACAGGAACAACCTGACCCACTGTCCTGATACCAACTGTAAAAAAGGAATAATTAAAAATTTACTCACAGCTCTCCCCCCCAAAAAATGTTTACTCACCATTGGCAAAACTCTCGCCAACGTAGTACTGTAATTCTTTTACATTTGTTTTCGTCTGGTTTGTAACAGGATCAACATAATCTTCAGTTGCTGTAACATTCAGAAACTGACTTTGTCGAGGGCTACACGTCAGCTCGCAAAACAGGTTCATTAGGTTATAGAAACAGGATGGACATCTAAAGAAAAAGTAAACTATATTTTGTCTGATCTTAACAGGTAATAGGGACAGCAAAAAGATGATGTACAACAAAGAATATTTAAAATTTATTATCAAGCGACAAGTAAATTATCTAAGGACTTCTTAAACCCAACAATTCTGAACCTAAAATCTCATGTTAAAGTACAGATGTCTCTTTAAAAACTGTCCTAATTACTACACATGTGTTATCTAGGTGAAATTTCAGAAAGACAAAAATGCTTCTCTGAATTCTGTGCTTTGCAATTTATAGACAGTTTCTTTGTCTTGAACTAAAGGGACTTAGGAGCATCATGGGGACAATATTGATTGGGAAGAAAAACAAGGGAGGGGCGCCCAGGTGGCTCAGCCAGTTAAGTGTCCAAGTTCGGCTTAGGTCATGATCATGTGGTTTGTGGGTTCGAGCCCCACATCAGGCTCTGTGCTGACAGCTCAGAGACTGGTGTCTGCATTGGATTCTGTGCCTCCCTCTCTCTCTGTGCCTCCCTCTCTTGTGCTCCATCTCTCTCTCAAAAAAAAAATGAATAAACCTTAAAAAAAAAACTTAAAAAAAAAAAAAAAGAAAAACAAGGAGAAAATGAGATTTACATGTCAGAGTTTTCATTTTGCTACTGAAGGGCTTTCTTCAAGCCCCAGGTAATCCCTTGACCCTCTGTAAACACAAGAGGAATCCCCATGACTTGAGAAGAAGGTATAAGAACAGCAGCGGTGTTCTCTGGAAGCACACGGGTTTTCATGAGGACCACAAGCTGTCTGCTGTCCTTCAGGTTCAACGTTTAAGCTTCTAATGGTGACCTGTTAGGTGGGAGGACTCTCTCCCTAGTTCGGCTCACTGTTATCTGCAAAAGCTACTGCTTCATTAGCCCTGCATTCTCGCTGCACTACCAGTCGAGATGACTCCCAACTCTGGTCCAGTCCAGGTGCCCACAGGACACAGAACAGGGAAGGTGGTCCCAGCCTTCAAAGCCCCTGGTCCAGTAAGAGTGTAGACACGCACAATGACCTGCTCTCAGGAGCCCTGTGCGTTACTGTGACAAGAATGGGAACAACAGTTACACTATTCTAACAAACACTGCTCCCGGGGTGCACAGATTTCTACCACATTCTATGAATCACAAATCTCTTTCCATGTTACTATGTTTAATCTCCACAATCATCAGCTCTGACAGTTGTAATGTTAGCTTCTCATTATTTGCTGTTATAAACAGAGCTGACAACACGAGGGAAATCTGATTATCTTTTGATCTCGGTTATCTTTCCATCCACAACACCTCACCGAGGGTAGGTGTTAAACAAGTGTATTCTGACTGAATGGTGGCTCCAACGTGACTCCATCACCAGCCACTAGCCTTCCACAGGGTACGCTAGTCCCTAGATTCTCAACTGTTTCATCTGTTATTATAGAGTGTGCTGTCCTGAAGAACAGCTTAGGGATGGTGTTCGGCTCTGTGCTGTCAATTCAAACTTCTGGGAAGATGCAGGGTTTCCTCAGAGGGTGCGGCCCGTCTTGTCACCTGCAGCTGTACGTGCACAGAGAAGCACCAGCCCCTCTTCCTATGTCCTTTAACAGGGCGCTTTATCAGGGTGCTTCCATGTGACAAATTTAGAAAGATACCATGATGTGCTGTTCTACAGACCACCAGCAGCTTGTTCTTTTGCACATTTGAGAACGGCTGAGTAAGCTCAGAGAACACCTATTATGCAACCCTTTTCACGGCCCTGGTCATAGAGAACAGAACGGACTGCACAGCGAACTAATGTTGACAAAATCACCCAGCTCTGCCAGAACAATCATGTTGACAGCTGTCAAAGGCGAGCTCTATGGAGGTCTGGGACTCTAGCATCTCAGGTCACTGCCGGAAGACAGGAGCACATGCTATCCAGGGGTGAGGCAGAGAGGGAGGCGACACAGAGGACTGCATGGAGGAGGCTCTCGGGTCACAGTCCTGGCAGGACCACCAGATCCTCTCCTCCCCACGCCATCCAGAGGCTCGAGTATGAAAAGGCTGAGTACCTTGGGTGAGGACATCTCAGAGGAAGCCCACGCATCAGCTCTGCATGTAACTAGGAAGAGAATTAAATCTGCTACCTATTAACTTTATCGAGAAATTATCCTTCATTTTTGAGAAGTCGTAAGATTGCTTTCTTGAAATCAAATGGAAACCAACTTTTAAAAGGAAATCAGTATGGGAACCTGGGTAGCTCAGTCAGTGAAGCGTCTAACTTCAGCTCAGGTCATGATCTCACAGCTCATGAGTTTGAACCCCATGTCAGGCACTGTGCTGACAGCTCAGAGCCTGGAGCCTGCGTTGGATTCTGTGTCTCCCTCTCTCTCTGCCCCTCCCCTGCTTGTGCTCTATCTCTCAAAAATGAATAAACATTAAAAAAAATTTTTTAAAGGAAATCAGAACATCGCTAGTTAACAAGTGCCCAAAATCTACTATTTTTTTTGTTTGCCAGGTGGTCAACGTACCTGGACAGAAACTGTAGGGGCAGCTGCAGGTTGTCTTTAAGTGTCCGGAGCTGCTGCACATCACAACAAAGACTGACACTGTCAAAGAAGAATCCTGGACAGAGTTCCTGTTGGGTGAGAAAGCATGGTTCTCAGAGCAGCAAAGTCAAATAAGGACACACATTACTCAATAAGACAATTTTACTCACACGGTCCTTTTCAGGTACAGAAGGGTAAGGATTGTGTTTGCAAAGTTCTTGCAGGATTCGTTTAAAGGGCTATCAACTTAACTATTTATAAGTGAGGGAGTAACAAAAGTAGAAGCAGTAGAGTTATTTCCATTTTTTCTTATTTGGAAGCTCCCTCGCCTCTCTGGACAGCCAGTTTGACCACTTCGGTTTTCTGTTTAAGTTTAACCCAAGCGCTATTTACTACTTCCATTAGTCATGCCAGGGAAAGTCAGATGAAAGCAGCAAGGAAGTCATGGGGACCTGCCACTATGTCAACTTGATTTTACATTAGTGAGGCCTCTAAAACCAGACTTTTCCCCTTGATTCTTCCAGTTCTTGTTTAATATCTCTGTGTATCAGGAAAGGTAAACAAGGCAACAGAGAACAGAATCCTGGTAGCAACCAAAGTTCATAGACTCTGGATGGAAAACGGAGGAATTGCTAAAATAAACAGAGGACAAGGAAGTCAGAGCCACTTTGCAGCCCAGTCCATGTGAGTCCTGAAATCCAGGAACGGAAAAAAAGTCAACTTCTAGTATATTTTCAAGAAACTGCAAAGAGCGACATTTGTGGTACCAAGGTCAGTCCCTACATAGTAACCTGCTATGCGGAAACTACTTGAAAGGCAAAAAGTCAGTCCCAAAGAAATCAAACCTCAGGAGTTATTTTATCTTCCTTGCTATTCTGTGCCCCAGACAAGCATTTGGGTAAGATTTATGCCTGTTAGTTTCAGCCCCACCCCTCAGTGATTTTTTTACAGTATAATTACAGAGGATCTTGTAATACCATTTTGTGTTTCCAGTGTCTACGGGAACAAACTCACCTGCACTAAGTCATAGCCATCCTTCGGCAGGGGTTTGGGTGGCCCTGAATATTTGCAGTTGTACCTCTTATCTCCAGATGCAATTCCGCACTCTCCATACCAGATGCAGGACTGCGAGAACACCTATAGACAGAGTCGACACAAAACTCAGTTCATCAGGGCCCCAAGGACAGTGAAAAGCACCCATTCAAACACTATTATAGAACCTTCCAACATTACCTGCAAAATGAAGTGACACTAAGAGGCACTGGTTAGTTAAATGTTTTGCAAAGTATCAATTAAAACTGACAAGATGTCTAAAATGGGCTTGTCAAGTCAGTCAGCGAAGAAGGTAACAGAAATTACGTATTTACATAATTCCCAGTTCCTGCTAGTTTACTGACGATGGAAAGAAGCTATAGTTCCATGTAAGGATCACCAAGAATCAGTGTAGAGGAAAGCAAGCAAGATAGTACGTGAGTGTGCAATGATTAAAGCTATTTTTGCACAGCTGCATAAGAAACTACATAAGCTCCAAATAGTGAAAGAACATTTCCACACGTATTTAGGTTAATTCACGTCAGCCTATCATGAGTAACGTGAAAAGAAAAACCAAAACCCCCAATAAACTCTAAGAAAGAAGAAGAAATACCTCATCCTCAAGATTTAAGTATAAAGTAAGGAATGTGCTGGCTTTAAGGAACACCACCTCAGCAATCTTAAAGGAAAAATAAAGATTTCTCAAGAGCCACTCATATTTCCCACATGAGAGTCACCAGGCTGACAGAAAACTCAGAAGGGGAGGAGGGTGCGGTGTGAATCATCGCAGCATCATAGCCACTGAGCTCCAGGGGCACAGCCTGCTCGGCCTTCCAATCATCTGTCCAGTGGGGAAGAAGAGGCCATCAAGTAGCAACCGTGACTCCCAAGATACCTCCTGGAAAAGTCATTAAAAAAAATCTGAACAGGGGCGCCTAGGTGGCTTAAGTCGGTTAAGCGCCCGACTTTCGCCTAGGTCATGATCTCACGGTTCGTGGGTTCGAGCCCCGCATCAGGCTCTGTGCTGACTGCCAGCTCAGAGCCTGGAGCCTGTTTCAGAGTCTGTGACACCCTCTCTCTCTGACCCTCCCCTCTCACGCTGTCTCTCTCTCTCCCAGAAATAAATAAAACATTAAAAAAAAAATTTAAAAAAAATCTGAACAGAAAAGTGAATTCTCTCCAGGGCAGTGGCACGTGACTAACACGTATGCAAGGAGGAGGTCAGTCAGTCTGTGCTGGTTCTCAGCATTAAGATACAAACCCACCACAAGCCCCAGAGGCCCTAAAAATATGAAAGAAAAAACAGGCAGGAGGTTGGGGTGTGTATGTGCAGGGAATCAAAGGGGTCAAGATTACTTTGAATTCATTTCTCAGGTATTTTCAAACAGAAATTAGGACTTACTCTTATCTGGATTCATTAAAAGTCATATGTTTGAGCCACAGGGACTGAAACTATACAAATGAGGAAGTGACAAGTATTCAACAATGCCACATATCAAACCTTTGGCAAGAAGCTGCAAAATTCCACCACTGGTTTTATTTAAAAAGAACTGCAATTATTTCCATGAACCTAGGGATTCCAGGAAAGTACTACTCTTTCCAAAACTTTAGTTTTCCGACTAAAAGGAAATTATCCATCTACTTAAGTCTGAAAAGGCAAAGAAGCTGAGGAGGTGGCAGAACTGCTGACATGACGTGTAATTTAAACACAAGTGACCCCGTCCCGGACCTCACAGAATTCTCAACAGAGCCAAAGGGCAGGCAGGTCCAAGCGTGGGGCAGTCTGGCAAGTCACCCACTGGAGTGACAGAAGGCCACTCAACAAACCGCAGCTCTGGCATGACTCACAGGAAGGGGGTCTGGAGTCTCAGTTCCCTTTCCTCCAAGCTCAGTGTTACGAAAGAAAATTAAGCCCAATTAATACTCAGGGCGGTGCGGTTCCCACCCATCCTTTATAATCCACTTCTTTTATCTCAAGGTTGTTTCCACTCATGAGGTAGAAGAGAGGTGGGGCAGGGGGGTGGAGGGAGGGCAGGAGTCCTGGGTTCCAAGCCTCAGAACTCACGAGGCTGTCGATCACTGTGGCTGCTGGGCCTGACCACAGCTGGAGAGGTTGCTGAACCCGCGTTGAGCAGTGCTCCCTGTGAACAGCAGCTCGTGACCCCTGCCCATCTCACGGGTTTGGCGTGAAGATCAGATAAGGCAGCATGTGTGGAAGTACTTCCTGAACTGTAAAGCTATCCAATCAAACGCAAGGGATTATTATTGTCTTCCAACTCTTCAGGACCTCTTTGCTGGTAAAACACCTGAAATGAAACACCTAGATTTCTTTGGGCCCAGGAAAATTGTGTTTGACTCAGTGCTAACAGATTTGCTTCCCAGAGCCATCCTGTGTCTGGAAGCAGCCCAGGCCAGTGAGGCCCAAAGGCACTCACAGGCCATTTACTTGCATGGTAGGCATGATTTCAAGTGCTCTTCATTTTTTAACCCAATTCATCTTCACAACAAGTTGATGAGGGAAGTGCAGTTATACCCATTTTACAGATGAGGAAATGGAGGCACTGAGAGGCTAATTTGTCCAAGAGTGGCAGAGCCAGGATTCAAACCAGGGCTTTCTTGTTCCAGAAACAGGCTCGCAGTAAAACGTAATTGCTGGCATAATGAAGGTCCTCACTCTAGCACCACACCCTCTCCTGACAGCACTCTGGGCAAGGCATGGTCAGGTGAGCACTCACTCACACAGCTGAGCCGGTGGGGGAGCCCTCTTTTCCCCCTCAGCTCCCTCTTACCTCACCTACAGCTGGAAGCGAGAGCCGCTGGCCCAGTTGGTCAGCGCTCCTCAGCCCCTCGGGGACCTCCACCACCGGACCCCCCCTTCCACATTCTCGACCTCATCTCTCTGTGTGTCCCTTCACCTGCTCCTGCCGATAAACGCCACTCCCCTATCATTCTCCCTCTTGGTCAAAGGACTCCAATTTCTCTCCAGCTGCCCTTCCAGTTACCTGCCTGACAACCCCAGGTTCCCCGAAGGAAACCAACCTTTCCTCCACTGCCAGTCTCTCTCCGTGGGGTTTCAAAGCCCCAGGAACATCTCCGGGAAGCTCCCGGTGCAGGTGCAGTTTCCGGCGCCCCTTCCTTCCCATGCAGACCGCCACCTCCTCTGCAGACCTCAGCACGTGTCCCAGGCACAGCTGCCATGGGGGCTCCTCCTGAGCTGAGGCTCCAAGGCTCTCTGATGCTCCGAAGCCTACAACCCAGCTCCCCACCGCCCGAGACAAACTCCAGACGCCTCACCCCACTTTGGTGTGCATGCATGTCTCCCATCACTCCTATCTTCTGCCCCACACTCAGCGGGACTCGTGGGTCCCTGCACCCCTCACTACCTGCCAAGTCCTCTCTCCAGCCATCACCTCCCCCGCGGGTCTATCCTGACCGGGCCAAGCATGGCCCCTCCCACGCTGAGCTCCATCATTCCAGCTGCTCCTGGGCGGGCTGCCACCACCGCTGCCACCGTCACCTCCGCCGCCCGGCGCAGCATCCAGGGACTTGCTAAGAGCGTCCCTGTTTTCTCCCTTAATTCTCAGATCTATGAAGCTGGTACTAGAACACCACCATTCTACAGATGAGGAAACTGAGGGTCATACAGGTGGTGTGACTCATCTGAGGAAACTGAGGGTCATACAGGTGGAGTGACTCATCTGAGGCCACACCTAATAATGGCAGAGCCAGGCCCCACCCGATCTCCAAACCAACACAGCAGAGCGGGCAGGCAGGACTCTATGGACAAAGACAGCAGGTACATCTCAGGACCCCTGGAATGTCAGGGTCGCACATGCCACGCCGAGACCACAGGTGGGCTGTGTGACCGACAGGTCACACACAGGGCACACGCCTTCCCAAAGTACAGCGTGGCTGAACGCTGCCTTTACTATGATTCAAGAGCGGCTGCTGCGGACTTCACAGCAGTAACAGTCACTTGGGGAAGGAGCCATGCTGAAATAAAACCTACCAACGCCTGCGGTCCGCCAGAGCCCAAAGCGCCCCTGAGCAAACATGAGCTCGGTGCTGGAGACATGGTGGCCGCACAAAATGTTTTTGATGTCACCGAACTGTACACTTAAAAACTGTCAGTTTCATAATATGTGTTTTACCACAAAACATGAGCTCCGATGTCCTTGGAAAAGCCCAGGAGCCAGGACTGCACAGAGCACTCTGTTGGTTATCACACTCGGAGACTGAACAAAAAAGTGTGACTGTCCATTCAAACATAGAATAAAAATCTATGGGTCCACATGCCACACGACACATCTTGTTAAAGCTCCACTCGAGTCCTGGAGACGCGAGTCTAAAGGATAACAATTCTTCACAGTTGGTCTCGTGGTCACTGACCAGTCATATGGAGCTATTTATAACTGCAAGAGCCATCTTACCGAAGCATTTTAAATTTGTACCAATTCCTAAAACGTTAAAAATAGATGACTGTAGATTTATTTTTAAAGTAGGCTCCACATGCAGCCCATGTGCTGAGCCCCTCATCACTCATAACTGAGCCCCTACTTTCTTTAATTGCAGACTCCACACCTACTCATCACAAATATGCAGACATCCCAGGTGGACATGCAATACCCTGGAAGCCCCACTCCTGCTTCTTCCCCCTCCACCCCCTTTCCCAGATTTCACTACTGCTAATCTATCAGGCTTTTAATTCCTCCCAACAGGCAAACCTGTAGAGACGCAAACACACAAAAACATACAAGTGTGGTACCTTTAAAAAATTTTTTTATTTACATTCTAGTTACTTAACACACACTGCAGTATTGGTTTCAGGAGAATTCAGTGATTCATCCGTTACAACATCCAGTGCTCATCACCCATTTAGCCCATCCCCCCACCCCCTTCCCTCCATTAACCCTGTTTGTTCTCTATCATTAAGGCGTGGTAACTTTTTTTTTTAATGTTTTATTTATTTCTAGGAGAGAGAGAGAGAGAGACAGCGTGAGCAGGGGAGGGTCAGAGAGAGAGGGAGTCACAGACTGAAACAGGCTCCAGGCTCTGAGCTGGCAGTCAGCACAGAGCCCGACGCGGGGCTCGAACCCACGAACCGCGAGATCATGACCTAAGCGAAAGTCAGACGCTTAACCGACTAAGCCACCCAGGCGCCCCAAGGTGCGGTAACTTTTAAACAGCCTTTTCACAAATCAATCTGGATAACCCTGCTCAGACTGGCTTTTGGCTGAGCTTGATCAGCCCTTCGCTGTATTCATCCAGGTCCCAGTGTTTCTTCACAGATTTCAGCCCTGCCTGTGTTGGAATGTCTCCCCATTCATATAAGCCTCTCCCAAGACTTGTCACCTCCATTAAGTTTCACTCTGACTCCTCGCCTGGCTCCAGCACCGAGCTCTCCGGGGGCAGAGGCAGGTCGCCCCAGGCAGCCCCTGGCCAGTGCTCAGAGGCATCCTCCTCACCGCTCAAGGCAGCAGGTGTTCTGAGCCTAGGGCTCTGGTGAATGATGTCCGTTCCTGTCACTTACATTCCACAAGCTCCTACATGCAGCCCCTGGGATGGAGGTTGATAAACTTTCCCACAGAGGGCCAAATACTAAATATTGTAGGCTTGTGGGCCATAAGGTCTCTGTGGAAAACACCCAACTACCCTGTTGTGGCTCAAAAGCAACCACAGACAACAGGTACATGATGGGTGTAGAGGGGATGAAGAAAACTATTCACAACAACAGGCTCTGGCCAGGCTATGTGATTTGTGGACTCCTGCCCTGGGATGAAGTAGGATGAAGGAGAATTGCAAAGTTACTTACGTATGCGGAGAGAGGTTCCACCAGTAGTTTCTGGTTATTGTCTCGACTCCCTAGGAAGACCATAAAATCGTAAAGGGCAGAAGCCCAGGTGTTTAATTTCCTTTCAAAGTCTCTGCGGTACCTTATCCAGTGTTCATCAACTCAGAAACCATCAAATCTCTTGATGGGCTGTAAGAGTTCAAGTGGATTATGTAAGAAGTTCAGAAATAAGAACCAGTGGTTGTTTTGGCTTTAAATGAGGATTTAGTAGAATGTCTCTACTTTTAAACATTAGGTCATATGTCTATTTCACAACATGCTCTAGGGCTTAATTATCGGCTAGATGACCGGATAGCGAAGTTTCTTTCTTTCTCTCTCTTTTTAAGTGTATTTATTTTGAGAGAGAGAGAAAACACAACAGGGAGGGGCAGAGTGAGAGGCGGAGAGAATCCCAAGCAGGCTCTGTGCTGTTAGCACAGAGGCCAAGCTCACAGTTCATGAGATCATGACCTGAGCCAAAAGCAGGAGTCAGAGCTCTTAACTGACTGAAACCACCCAGGTGCCCTGGGAAGTGTCTTTCAACAACAGTTCAGCAAGTTAAAAAAAAAATGCCCCTCCCACTATATGTCAACAACTACACCAACTGCAAAACAGACTCTAATAGGGAACTCTGTAAAAGCACATCTTATCAGACGGAGAAGCTCTGAGCATCAGCAACAGAATCCTACACTCCAGGCTGCCTTTGGTAAATCTCAAGTATTACCTAAGTCATAATACAATGCTTAGTGAACAACCACCACATGCTGGGCACGAAGTTAAGTGATTCCTTCCTCATTGCCTCGTGTATTTCTCAGATACCCTCTGGAATAGTACTGTAGCATATTACTGGTAAGGAAACTAAGGCTCAGAGAAGAGTCTGTGAGGTCACATGGCTCCTGAGTGGCAAAACCAATAATGAGAATGAAGACTGTGAAGGCCAAGAGCAAGCACTCCCCAGCCTATCTGCTATCCCCGCTCCCTAGCTGCGGCACTGCTCCAACTCCAGCTCAGTTTGTATAGACGTGTTGGATTTTGACCGTGCGCCAAAGACGGGCTGCACCATCCACCATAATGCTGTGTGAGCATCCCTCTTTCTACATAAATGTGTTCGCTTACGGAAATAATGACTACCACTTACACCTTCTTAAGTACATCACTAGGCAGCTGTCGAGTCATTTTAGTTACCACCAGTGAGCATCCTCGGCTCCGGGCGTGCTCTTGGCCACCACAGCACATGGAGTGCAGGGCCGGGTCTTCTCACCTCTGCCACTGTCCTGATTGGGTAAAGTTGATGGCAGAACCTAGAGACACACCAGCTCAAGCTCCAGCAAGGGAGGATGGGGGGTAGGGAGAGGCCTCTGTAGGAGCAGAGTCCTGGCCAGTCAGGGCAATGCAGGACAGGATGGAGAGACAGAGAATTCTATCCAGAGATTAAGTTGCCTCCTATTTCCTTGCAGTCAGGTAGGCAGACCAAACAAATACGGCAAAATATGTGGGATAGAGGCTGGTCTGGGGTGACTTCTACTGATGGAAATCTTTGGAACTACCAGCTAATGTGGTAAACATATCCACATAACAGGGGATAATTTGTGTGACCACTAGGAGTGCCTGTAAATGGGTGTTTACTTCATACATTTTTAGATAGGCTCAGCCAGTCTTCACTTTTACAAATAACCCCTCTAGCTTGAAGTTCAAGTGACTTGCCCAAGGTCACACTATTAGTTGGCATCAGACATTTCTGAGCCTTAGCAACCACAAGTTTGAAAAATATTCCAAAAGTCACAAGACTAACACAAAACAGCGGATGGGAGTGTATAATGTCCACAGGTCCCTTCCTAAGGAACATGTGGAAAGTGTGGCAAATGAACAAAGGGCCAGGCCAGCAGGCTAAGTCCATTCCTGATTCATTGCTGGATTTTGGAGAAGCCAGATTGGAACTAGGAACAAGCCTTGAATGAGATGCCCTGTTGGTCATCTGGAACATCTGCTGATCAATTTAACTTGCTAAATATGACTAACCTGGCACTGATATTTTGAATCTGAATAAATTGGAGAACAGAAATCAGAGACCGGAGCTCAAGTCCCTAGTCTGCCATTTACCAGCTATATGACCTTGGGACAAACTTAGGCCTTAATATCTCTTAATTTCCTGTAAAACAGGGAACACAGTATCCCATCTATCTTAAAGGAGTTCTGTGGTGTCGAGATGAGACCAGATGTGTCCCAGCAATGGAATCCAATGAAAAAATTAGGGAACTCTTTTTTCTTTAGATTCTTGTAATCCAGATCATCATTGCTAAAAAGATTGAGATAACTTGCCATAAAATTCACCCTTTTCAAATATACGGTTGTATGGTTTTTAGTAACAACGAGGCAACTTTCCCCTATTGTCTCCAGTTTTCCTCTTGCCTACCTGGTAAGCATTAATTCACCCTCCAAAGGTCAGTTCAAAAATGGACTCCCCATCAGAGTGGCTAAAATGAACACATCAGGGGACTATAGATGCTGGCAAGGATGTGGAGAAACAGAACCCTCTTGCACTGTCGGTGGTAATGCAAACTGGTGCAGCTGCTCTGGAAAACAGTGTGGAGGTACCTCAAAAAATTAAAAATAAAACTCCCCTATGACCCAGCAAATGCATTACAAGGTGTTTATCCAAGGGATATAGGAGTGCTGATGTACCCCAATGTTTAGAGCAGCACTTTCAACAACAGCCAAATTATGGAAAGAGCCTAAATGTCTACCAACTGACAAATGGATAAAGAAGATGTGGTTTATATACACAATGGAATACATGGCAATGAGAAAGAATGAAATCTGGCCATCTGCAGCAATGTGGCTGGAACTGGAGGGTATTATGCTAAGTAAAATAAGTCAGTTAGAGAAAGATACCATATTTTCACTCATATGCGGATCTTGAGAAACTTAACAGAAGATCACGGGGAAGGGGAAGGAGGAAAAAGTTATACAGAAGGGAGGAGGCAAACCATAAGAGACTCTTAAACACTGAGAACAAACTGAGGGTGGATGGAGAGTGGGGGAGAGGGAAAAGTAGGTGAGGGGCACGGAGCGGGGCACTTGTTGGGATGAGCACTGGGTGTTGTATGGAAACCAATCTGACAATAAATTATATTTTTAAAAAAATGGACTTCCCATAATATTCTGTCCTTATCTTTGTTAGAGCACATTTTACATTGTATTGCAAATTTTTATGTATTGATTCTTCTTCCCAACTATGACCAAGACAGAGACAGAAACTACTAACATTTACACAGCACTTTACAATTTACAGACTGCCTTCTGTATAGGTAACTCCTTTGATCTACTTTTGTATGTACACTATCCATAGCAACCACTTTCTATTTATGAAACTAGTGAGTGAAAGGAACTGGAGTTCCTCTGTGGCCTAAGGGGCAGTAATAAGATAAGGAACAAAATTTAAAGTTTCTTTCTTAAATCACCCCAGAGCACTTTGCATCAGAGACAGGTTTGTTTTTTCCCCCGAAGTTTTCTTGCGAAAGCAAATAATCCAAAAACTGAAAATAAAACGCACAGTCCAAGCAAAGAAAAACTTATTGGGCCACAGTTGATTCCTATCAGCCAGAAAGCAATGCCTCTGAATCCTTCCCTCATCTTATCCCCACACCTAAACCCACAGAGGCCCAATGATCTGATGCTTCTGAAAAGAGAGTCTTGGCCATACTGGAATTGGGGAGCCTGCAATCTAGTACTTCAATTCAAGCAATATTTCTCTCTCTTTCCATAAACACCATGGGAAGTAGGCATAGTTGTTAACCTGACTTTACAGAGGAAGAGACTAAGGCTCCAGGTGAATCACCGGCTTGCCCAGGACCACTGGTGGTTAAGCTTTTACCCCCAGGTAAAAGCTGCTGCCGCTGCAGTATCAACACAGATTTACAGCTTCAGAAGGAAGGCATTCTAGTTGGGGGAACAGGATAATAAATGTCCTGGATGATGCAGCATTTGAACTGGACCTTGGAAGACAGGCAGGGTTTTGACAGCAAGTTGTTTTTTTTGGCCGGAGAGCGGATGCCCTTCACAGAGCTGTGGGTGACAGGGCAGAAAGGGGTGCCCATGATCAGATTAGAGACAATTTAACACTGGCTTCCCCAGTAGGTAATGTGTCATCCTTAAAACACCCTGAAAAGCCTTCCTTTTGGGAGGAGTGGAGGGTGGGGAAGGGTTACCCAGGAAAGAGAGACCATACTGTCTTCAGACCAGAGGGATTCTTTGTTCTGGGTAATATGACAAACACTGAGGCAATACAAAGGCCTATTCAGCGAGCCGTTTTCTTTCTGCTCACTCGCTAAAATAAAAACCTCATTTTCCCTTGATTACTTATGTTAATAAGATATCTGAGCACAGTATCAATCAAGGAGTAGAAGAGACGAGGAAAGATTAGTCATCTGAAATTGGGGCGAATGTAGGTTTTCTTCAATGCTTTCAGGTCAAAAGATTAAACCATTCCTGATCTCTTCTTCAGGAAAAACCATCTTCATGGCTTAATTCCTATCTAGACCTCACTACGCTCTAAGTTCCTCAAGAAAAAGCTTAGAAAAATTAGTCAGGAGAGATATACGTGATTTCTCAAAACCGCACACATTATTTGGATGACCACAAGGCTTCAAAGTCGTGCAGTCTAGTACTGTTATTTCATCGTCTGAAAAATTAAAAATTAAGAAAAGCAAAAATCCCCCCAAAGGGCAGTTAGTCTGTTAATTCTGTGAGAGAACTTCCTGAGTGCTCAGACTGAACCCAGACCAGATGCTGTCACTGGTAAGAATTCTCAAAGCAGGCCTCCCTTCTTCCTCCCCAAGCCTGCTCAGGTGTGCTGAAAGCCTCTGCAGACTAGAAGGAGTTAATGTGTAAAATAACAAAGGAATCTTTCCAGTTAAGATTTACAGACCTATCCAGGTATTTTGCAAGAGACTCCTGATGAACCTCTGACCTACCTGAAAAGTCCTATTAGGACAGGCACTCCTTGGCCATCAGCCTTGGATACTACCTTGAGGTAAAAGGATTTCAGAGTTAAGTTAAAGCTACTTACTGGGGTGAGGCCTGTCTACTAGATCCTGACCTAAAACTCTAGGGAAACCAAACAGCTGTATTTTCTTAAAGGCACAGAAGTGCTACTGTTTCTTGAGTTTTTATCATAGTGATAAGGTCTCTCCATATATCCCATTACTTAGTAACCTCAATAATCCTACAAGGTATTGTCTGTCTTCAAAAAAACTAAGGCTTGACAGAGTAATATGTCCAGAGCAAGAGCTAGTGAGTGGTCTACCCACTGACCCCATTCCAAACCACCTCCCTGCTCTCTTCTGCCCCCCTCCCAACCAGGCACCCAATGTGTGCCCTTCCACAAGCCCACACTGCTGGGGACCCCTTCTACATACAGAGAGGAGGGAGCCATGGCTCTTCTCCTGGTTCTTGGGCCCTCATCGGGTCAGCAAAACCTACCTGCTTCTAAGAACTACCCAGAAATTTGAGAGACTCCCCTAGTCCAGGGAAGCTCCCTAATCTGCTTTCCCTTCTGATTTACTACCACCTCATTGTTGACATGTCCATGAGTGGGCACACGGTCACCGCATTCCCAGAGCTTCACTCTTGTAGCTTCACCTGGTTTAATGAGCACTATGCTATATCCTTAGACCTTCACCCACCTCCCTTCAACCCCTGTTTTTTCTTTTTACTTTTTCTTTTTTTTTTTTTTTTGAGTTTATTTACTTTCTGAGAGAGAGAGAGGATCTGAAGTGGGGGTCCATGCTAACAGCGGAGAATCCCACTTGAGGCTCGAACTTGTAAACCATGAGGTCATGACCTGAGCCAAAGTTGGACGTTTAACCAACTCAGCCACCCAGGCGCCTCAGCCCCTAGTTTTAAAAGAGAAGACAGTAGAGGTGTCTGGGTGGCTCAGTCAGATGGGCATCCAACTTCAGCTCAGGTCATGATCTAGTGGTTCATGGGTTCGGGCCTCGCACTGGGCTCTGTGTTGATAGCATGGAATCTGGAACCTGCTTCAGATTCTGTGTCTCCTTTCTGCCCCTCCCTCCTCACGTGTGTGTGTGTGTGTGTGTGTGAAAAATAAATATTTAAAAATAAATAAATGAGAAAACTGTAGACACAGAAATAGCAGTGAATGTAGCTAAAAATTTCTCAATTTTTTCTGTTCAAAGAACCAGCTTTTAATTTCATTGATCTTTTCTTATCTTTTTAAGTTTCTAACTCATTTATTTCTGCTCTGATCTTTATTATTCCCTTCCTTCTACTAATTTGCTCTTCTAGATTCCTTAGGTGTAAAGTTACATTACACTGTTCAAGATTTTTCTTCTTTCTTGAAGTAGGCCTGTATTGCTATTAACTTCACTCTTAGAACTGCTTTTGCTGCATCCCATAGATTTTAGTATGTCATATTTCTGTTTTAATTTCTCTCTCAGTATTTTTAAATTTCTCCTTTGATTTTCCTTTTTTTTTTAATATATATATATTATTTATTTCTAGGAGAGAGAGAGAGAGAGACAGCATGAGCAGGGGACGGTCAGAGAGAGAGGGAGTCACAGACTGAAACAGGCTCCAGGCTCTGAGCTGGCAGTCAGCACAGAGCCCGACGCGGGGCTTGAACCCACCAATCCCGAGATCATGACCTAAGCGAAAGTCAGACACTTAACCGACTAAGCCACCCAGGCGCCCCTCTCCTTTGATTTTCTTCAGTGACCCACTGGTTGATGAGGAGCATGATGTTTAATATTCTCATTTTTGTGGGGTTTATTGTTTTCTTCTTTTTTCAAAGAGATGCTTTTCTAGTTTAAAATTTGTTTACCGTTTATTTCTGAGAGGGGGGAAGGGCAGACAGAGAGGGAGACAGAGGATTGCACTGACAAGAGAGCCCAATGTGGGGTTTGAACTTATGAACTGTGAGAACATGACCTGAGCTGAAGTCAGATGTTTAACTGACTGACACCCAGGCACCAGCCCCACCCCCCCATTTTCTTCTTGTAATTAGTTTCTAGTTTCCTATAGATGCATGATATGGTTTCAGTCTTCTTGAATTTATTGAGATCTGTTTTGTGACCCAACATGAGATCCTACAGAATGTTCCATGTACACTTGAGAAGAATGTGTATTCTGCTGCTTTCAGATTGAGTGTTCTGTCCATATCCATTAAGTCCATCTGGTCTAATGTGTTAAAGCTGTTGTTTACTGATTTTTTTTGTCTATCCATTGATGAAAGTGAGATATTAAAATCTCCTACTATTACTGTATCTTTCAATTTCTCCCTTTAGGTCTGTTAATATTTGTGTTATATATTTTGGTACTCCAATGTTGGCAGCATATATGTTTATAAAAGCTATATGTTCTTGCTGGATTGACCCCTTTATCATTATATAATGAATGCCCTTCATTGTCTTTTATTACTGTGTTTTAAAGTCTATTTTGTCTGATATGAGTATAGCTACTTCAGTATTCTTTCCAATTCCATTTGTACAGAATATTTTTTCTCCATCCCCTTCACTTTCAGTCTGTGACTATGGAAAAAGGAGAGAGAGCTCAAAATAAGAGGAAGGAGAAGTTACAACTAATACCACAGAAATACAAAGGACCATAGAGACCACTGTGAACAATTATACATGAACAAACTAGAAGAAATGGAGAAATTCTTAGAAACATACAATCTTGCAAAACTTAATTATGAAGATATAGGAAATCTGAAGAGATTAATGACTAGTAAGGAGATTGAAACAGTAATTAAAAACTTCCCAACAAAGTTCAGGACCAGATGGCTTCCCTGACAAATTCCACCAAACATTAAAAGATTTAATACCTACACTCAAAGTCTTCAAAAAATTGAAGAGGAGGAAAAGCCTTCAAACACATTTTATGAGGTCAGCAATATACTTATACCAAAACCAGACCAGGGCACTATTTAAAAAAAAACAAAACAAAAAAACCACAACAAATTATAGGTCAATATCCTTGATGAACACACGCAAACATCCCCAACAAAATATTGGCACACCAAATCCAAATGATTGAAAAGGATCATACACTATGATCAAGTGGGATTTATTCCACAGATTCAAGGATAGTTCAACATCTATAGATCAATCAATGTGATACATCACATCAACAAGATGACAGACAAAATCATATTATCTCAAGGAATGCAGAAAAAGCATTAGACAAAATTCAATATCCATTTATGATGGATATACCCACTTTCAACAAAGTGGATATAGAAGGAACATACCTCAACATAACAAAGGCCATCATGGCAATCCTATAGCTAATACCACACTCAGCGATGAAAAATTGAAAGCTCTTCCTCTACGAACAGGATATCTATTCTCACCACTTTTGTTCAACGTAATATTGGAAGTCCTAGCCATGGCAATTAGGCCAAAGAAATAAAAGCATCCAAGTCAGAAAGGAAAAGGTAAAATCAGTTACTGTTTGCAGATAATACATGAATTCTGTAAAATCACAGGATACAAAATCAATATACAGAAATCTAGCGTTTCTATACACTAACAATGAAAATTCATAAAGAGAAATTAAGAAACAATTCCATTTACACTTACTTCAAAAAGAATAAAATATCTAGGAATAACTTTAACCAAGGAGGTGAAAACTATTAAACATTGATGAAAGAAACTAAAGAAGACACAAAGAAACGGAAAGATAATCTGTGTTCATGAATTAAAAAAATATTGTTAAAATGTCCATACCGCCTAAAGCAATCTACAGATTCAATGAAATACCTATCAAAATTCCAATGGTTCACTTCACAAAACAGGAACAAATAATTTTAAGATTTATATGGAACCACAAAAGATAATGAAAAGCCAAAGAATCGTAAAAAGGAAGAACAAGGCAGGAGATTCCACACTCTCTCATTTCAAACTATGTCACAAAGCTATAGTAATCAAAGTAGTGTGGTACTGGTATTAAAAGAGACACGGATCAATGGAATAGAATTGAAAGTCCAGAGATAAGCCCACATCAAAATGGAAAATTAATCTACAACAAATGAGCCAATAACATACAACAGCGAAAGGACAGTCTGGTATTGGGAAAACTGGACAACCACATGCAAAAGTATGAAACTGGACCACTATCTTACACTATTTACAAAAATGATCTCAAAATGGATTAAAGACTTGAATGGAAGACCTGAAACCATAAAATTCCTGGAAGAAAACATAGGTGGTAATCTCCCTGACAATAGTCTTAGTGATGTCTCTGTGGATATGACTCCAAAAACAAGGGATACAAAAAGAAAAATAAATAAGCGGGACTATACCAAACTGAAAAGTTTCTGCACAGCAAAGGAAACTATCATCAAAATGAAAAGGGAACCTACTGAATAGAACATATTTGCAAACCATATACCTGACAAAGGGTTAATATCCAAAATATATAAAGATTTCATACAACTCAACACCACTACCACCACCACCAACAACAAAAAAACCCAATTAAAAAATGTACAGAAGACCTGAACAGACATCCCCTCAAAGGCATACAGATGGTACACAAGACATACAACAGTCACATGAAAAGATGCTCAAGATCACTAACAGGGAAAAGCAAATCAAAATCACAATGAAGTATCACCTTGTACTTGTTAGAATGGGTATTATCAAAGAGACAAGAAATGACAACCGTTGGTGAGGGTGTGGAGAAAGAGAAACTCTTATACACCGTTGGTGGGATTGTAAACTGGTACAACCACTGTAGAAAACAAAAACAGTATGTGATTCCTCAAAAAATTAAAAATAGAACTATCACATGACCCAAGCTTTGGAATATCTGTCAGAAGAAAATGAAAGCACTAGTTCAAAAAGACTGTTGTACCCCCTACATTCATTGCAGCATTATTCACAATAATCAAGATACGGAAATAACCTAAATGTCCACTGACGGATGGATAAAGATGTGATTGATAGATTTATACAATGCAATACTAGTCAGCTATAAAAAAAAAAAAAACTCTTGCTATTTGGACAGCTAATCAAAATAAGTCAGATGGAGAAAGACAAAAACCAGATGATTTCACTGATATGTGTAATCTAACAAAACAAAAAAAAAGCAAAAACAAAATCACAGATACAGATAAAAGACTAGTTATCAGAGGGGAAGGGGGTTGAGGGTTGGGCAAAATGGGTGAAAGGGCAACTGTATAGTGATTAATGGTACCTAGGCTTGCTGGGATCGCTTTGTAGTGTATACAGATATTAAATTACGAAGCTGTACACCTAAATTTTATGTAATAACAACAGCAATAATAATAAATAACAGTGAGGCATTCATGACCTAGGACGCTGAAGGAAAAGCTGACCCAGGGAGTTAGGCCCCATTCCATAGCTAATTATTACAGTGATAAGGGGAAACTCAATTATCCTCTGCTGGGCCTCAGTTTCTAAAGATGTAAAACAGAGTCAATAACAAGTAACTTGCACTCTCGAGAAGACCAAGCTGACTTACTTAGGGCTGTTTTAATTTGGTGCTTGGCAATTTGTTTCCTTTCTTTACCTCCCCTCCTGCCTCCCTCTTCAGAGGAGAATGGGATATAAAGTGGTCAGATATTCTAAATAAATCCACAGAGTTCGTGTGCATGCGGCAGGATTACTATTATTTTTTTAAGGCAGGTTAAAGAAGATCCCTCCCTCTCTGTACCCACTTTTGTCCTTCCCTCTGATTCCACATCCTAAGCCTAGATAGGTGACCACAGCTGAAATGAGCTCAAGACACGTCAAACAAGCCGCTTCAGTTGCCCCCACGGGGGAAAGTGCTGAAAGAAACCGGGGTGGGGGCCACCCGGGGTTCCATCGCTGGACCAACTTCCCCAGGAGCCACAGGACCCGCGTCCCTTCAGGAAACGAGACGCACTCACCGTCGCAGCTCCCGCCACCCTCCCCCAAGCCTCGCAGCCCGCCTCGCCCCCCAGAGCCCTCCCGGGTCGCGGGCGTCCCCTCACCTGCGCGGGACACAGCAGCAGCAGCAGGAGGCCGAAAGCTGGGCCGCGCGCGGTCATGCTGCCTTGGTGCGTGGCTGCGGACATCGGCGAGACTCGGCTCGGCTCGGCTCGGCTCGGCTCTGCGCGCGGTGCAGGCTCAGGATCCCGTGCGGGCAGAGGGAGGGGACCGGCGCGGGCGGCGGGGAGCAAGCGTTTGTCAGGAGAGAGGAAGGCGTCGTTGGCCCCTCCTCCTTCTGGGTGGTGCCCCTGCCGGGACGCCCAGGACCGGTTCTGGGAGGAGCGGGGCCGACCCGGGGAGGGTGGGGCAGGGGGCGGGGCCCAGCCGGGGCCGGGGCGGAGCCGGACTGGGCCACGGGGCTCAGGCGACGCCGTCCTCCGGCGTACCACCTCAGCGTTTCGTGGTCATATGGTTCTGGGGGTGCGATATAGGGTAGGGACCCCAGACCAGGGCAGCTGAACTTCTGGGATCAGGCCTGGAAGGATATTTCCGAAAGCATGGGTTTTGATGTTTTAACGTTTTCCCCTTTTTGTGTTTTCTGGGCTGGGGACGGTGGGCGAGGAGGTTATAGCAAATGGGAGCACTGGGACTGTCTTCCCAATTCCGATCCCACTCCTCAACGGAATACGTATTTATTTAACCACTGCTCAGCGGAATATGTATTTATTTCGGTCCGGATTAGCATTCCGAGCAAATTCTCCGCCACAGACTCAGCCCCCAAAAAGGAATCCGAGCCTGGGCTTCAGCGACATAAGGGGCGGTGCCGCGCGGTGGCCTGACGGTGTTGTGATCCGGAAACGCGAGGGGCGGAGCGCGGCGGTGGGCGAGGTTCCGGAGCTAACCGGTCTCCGCTTTGTGGCCTTTCAGCCCACGTTCGGAAAAGCTCTGGAACTACACCACCTGCTGGCAGAGCTGCTAGTCGCGTGGCTTTGGACCGGTGGCTGGAGGGACTTCCCGCCGCGCCCTCAGGGCTGACCCAGAGATGGTATCAGAGTTCATTTTTAATTTTGAGGTGAAGTCAAGTAACACGAGGAAAAGGAGGAGTCTTCATTTTTGAGTCTTGCCCTTGCAAAAATAGAATGCATATTATATGCATTTCTAGTAACATTTCCCCTCAGATTTCAATTATTGACACTGCTCAAAAGCATCAGTCATTACCAATTTGAAGTTAAGGAAATGAAAATAAGGACCTCTTTTCCCAAAGCAGAAGCTAGTTTACAATGACAAGACTAAATATCCATCTGTAGCAATGATCAAACCCAGTCCTAGGTAGGACCATGATGCAGGTGATATTCCCAGCACGGTTTACAAATCATCTGGTTTGATTACTGTCTTGCCTGCCCTCTTCATCGGCCCTGGGATGTCCTCCTGGGTGGCTGGGCATTGAAATCATGGGGATTTCCTCTAGACTCTCAGCTAGTCCTAGATCTTACACAAGGGCTTCCTCCTCTCCCAACCATGTTCTTTCGCGTTCTTGGTGATTCATTTGAGATAAAATAGTATTCATTCGTTTTGGAGGGACTCAAACTGTCTCTGAACCAGCAGTGTTATTAGCATCAGCTGGGAACGGCTTACAAAGGCAAATTGGAGGTTCCACCCTAGACCCACTGAATCAGAAACTCAGGACGAGCCAGCTCTGAGGTTTTTTTTTAAGTGTATTTATTTTTGAGAGAGACAGACAGGCAGACTGTGAGTGGGGGAGGGGCAGAGAGAGAGGGAGACAGAATCTGAAGCAGGTTCTGAGCTGTTGGCACAGAACCCAATGTGGGGCTTGAACTCAGGAACGGTGAGATCATGCCCTAAACGGAAGTCAGATGCTTAACCCACTGAGCTGCCCAGGTGCCCCCTCTTTGAGTTTTAATAAGCCCTCCCGGTGATTCCCATACATGCTCAAATTCTAAACTTACTGCTGTAATGGATTCCTTGGATCATAGTGGATTAGTTACCCTTGCAGTTTTAACAAAGTCCAAATGGAAAAAAGAAAAAGCCCTAACTAAATAACTTGAGTAAAGGAAGTATGAGACATTTCGGGGATAGGGAGAAATTATGATGCCCCACTAATTATGTCCACTATTCAATAAAAAGATAACAAAAATACCTTTAGACATTTTTTCCTGGTTCTTTTGTACTACTTCAACAATACCCAAAAGCCTAGAAAATATTTTGTAAATAAACTATCATATTTCTTTTTTTTTAATGTTTTATTTATTTCTAGGAGAAAGAGAGAGAGAGAGAGAGAGAGAGCAGGGGAGAGTCAGAGAGAGAGGGAGACACAGACTCTGAAATAGGCTCCAGGCTCTGAGCTGGCAGTCAGCACAGAGCCCGACACGGGGCTCGAACACACTACCGCGAGATCATGACCTAAGCGAAAGTCGGACGCTTAACCGACTAAGCCACCCGGTAGCCCCTAAACTATCATATTTCTAAGAGAAATGTGGCATTTTGCTGATGACAAAGTAATTCATGCATATAGTAGAAACTTTGAAAATACACAAAAGTTCAGGGACAGAATAAAAAATTATTTATAATTCCATCATTATGAATAATCTGTCACACTATGGTGTATTTGTTCTTTCCATGAAAATTGTTTTAACATGTTGAGATCCTAAGAGAGACTTTTTGTTAGTTTGTTTAAGCAATATTTAATATCAGTATCATTATAAACACCATTAAACATTGATTGCATAATAATAAAGGATAAAATAAGAGGGGAAAATGAATTGATTAGACATACATCTTTATAAATATGCAGAAACATCTTTGGAAAACCATGCATTCGAAAGCATGTATGTGAATATAATATTTTAAAATCAGTGGGACATACTGTACCCAGTTTGAAGCTTGCTTTTTTTTTTACATTTAGCAATATACTTTTCCACCTCACTACTTTTACTAGCTCTATAGGATTTCATTATATGTAATGAAATGTTATTATTTCATTATGTGTATATAACATTTCTGAAGCCAGAGTGATGGAAGCCAGTCTCAGAGCAATACCTATTAGGAAAATACAGTTCACCAGCCAAAACTATTTTAATATAACTCAAGTCTCAAGCCACATTTCTGGTATATATGAAGAGTTTGTGCGGTTCTGATGATACCGTAAAAATTCACCTTTTTTCTTCCATGTGCTTCCTCACATTCCTAAGCTTGTCTGGATTCCACAAACCTTTGCATCTTTCTGTATCCTCTGCTTCACTCATGATACTGTATCAGATAAGTCTAGAAGCTATTGAACATTTACTTTAGGGAGGAAGATGGGAAAGTTGATCCAAGACAAAATTCTCTTTACCTAGCAGATGGAAGGGGAAGTCTAGAAATACTCATGTTGATAGTTTTGATCCATTACATAATTTATTTAATCAACATCGTTTTGGACATTTGGTGTGTCGCTTTGGTTACTGAAAACAATAATGCAATAAACATCCTATGCCTAAATCCTTGTGCACATAGAACTGTTGAAAAAACATATTGTTGGCTCAAAGAAAATGTGCATTTTAATTTTCAGTCTTGCTAAACTGCACGCCAAAGAGATTGCGATTTACTCCTTTGTTAATGACATCTAGAAGTGCCTGATTCCCATCTCCTTGGCCACACTTATCTTTGCCATTCTGATAGATGAAAAAATGGCATCTGTGATTTTACTTATTTTATTTCTTATTTTTAAAAACTGTAATGCTTTAATTTGTATTTTATTAATTATAAGGGAGATTATAACTATAAGAGAGACTATGAGTGAGATTAAGAATCTTTGTACATTCATAAATGATTTTGTTTCTTGTTCTTGTTTTTTATTTTCTATTGCTTTCTTTTTCATATGGACTCGTAAGAACTCTCTATTAAGAAAATTAACCTATTTGTCTAGCATATATGTTGCAGATACTTTACTAATTTATGAGTTTGTGGGATTATAAAAATTTACTCTGTATTTCCCTCTAGAATTTAATGATTTCATGGAAATCATGATCTGGAGTTATTTTGCTGTAAGGAATGATATAAGGGTACAGTTCCCTTCCTTCCTGCAAAGCCGAAATAATCGTACAGGGATACCTGCTCTTGTGAAAGTTATCATTGGCTTTTGGGTTGCCAAATCTAATGACAACCCCTTTACATCATCATACTTCACCTCTTAGCATATTCAACACAGATGATCACACTGTCCTCCATAAAACATGTTCTTTAACCCTCTCATCAGTTACCTCAATGACTAAGCAGTGACTATACCTCATCTTCTAGACTAGGGATGTACTTTGAGTAGTATATTCTTGTTAATAAAATTTTATTATAAGAAAATACCTTTGAATCCTTCTAATATAGAAACATTTTTTTCTTGCTGACTTAAAAACTTCAAAGCAGGCCATGATACAAGTGGGCAAAGAAAAAAGAAAGCCTAACTATGGCACAGATTTCCAGCTTGCCTGGTTTCTCCTTTGAAGGCTGAAGTTCAATAACAGGAAATGAAGACAGAGCTGGGTCTTTGGGGTCTAGGATGCAATTGACTTCACCTGGTGATATCTGAGCCCATTGCTGATGGACCCAGTCCTTCTCTGCTTACTTTTTTAAAATTTTAATGTTTTCCCCTTATAATAGCTTAGGCTGCCATAACAAAATACCTTAGACTTGGTGGCTTAAACAACAGGAATTTATATCTTGTGGCTCTGGAGACTGAGAAGTAGAAGATCAAGGTGCTAACCAGTTAGGTTTCTGGTGGGGACCCAGTTCCTGGCTTCTAGACAGCTGCTTTCCTTCTTTTTTCCTTTGTTTTTTTAAGTTTATTTATTTTGAGAGAGATAGAGAGCATGAGTGCACATGCCAGTTGGGGAGAGGCAGAGGGAGAGGAAGGGAGAGAGAATCGTAGGCTCTGTGCTGTCAGCTCAGAGTTCTACTCAAGGCTCAGTCCCACCAACCATGAGATCATGACCTGACCAGAAACCAAGAGTTGGATACCTAACCAACTGAGCCACCCAGGTGCCCATTGACACCTGCCTTCTGACTGAGTGCTCACAGAGGTCTTTCCTTGGTACACGCGTGTGGAGAGAGAGAAATCTCTTCCTCTTCGTATAAAGACAGTAGCACTCTTGGATTAAGGCCACACCCTTATGACCTCATTTACCCTAATTACCTTCTAAAAGCCCTATCTCTATAAATATACTTACATTGGGGGTTAGGACTTCAATGTAGAAATCTGGGGGACACCATTCAGTCCATAGTACCCCTCCTTTTGCTCAGGAATGCATTATGACTTTTGTGGGCCCTAAGCACCTTTGTTTTGGGGTACCCCTTCCTCCTTCCAAAACAACCACTTAAGGTTACATTTTACAACTGCTTTGGTATAAAGACAAATATAATACAGGCTGGCTTCATTATTACATATTCATTATTATTACATTATTTTCTTCTAATTAAAAGAAATAGAAATTAAAACATTTTCGTGTGAACTTAAATGTATACAGAAGCCCTAGGCCCTCTGTCTATTGTGCCTGATGGAGAAGTTAGTCCCATTTTTGCTAGTAATGTCATAGAATGCCCGTAGCATTCACAAACATTGTAAGTATTACTGACGGATTGCCTAAAAAAAGGTCCGGGACCAGCAGCTAGAGCCAGCCTTAAAAGAAGCACCTACAGATAGTAGGAGGTTACCTAGCTGAACACAGGGAGAGGGAGCAGGTGACCTCCTTATACCTCTCTTCTGTCAGGCTACGCTTTGCCATATTCACTGATTAAACAGACCAGTCCTCATACAGTGCAGGAAAACTACATAAGCACAAGAATACTAGAAGGGGAGCATAGGAGGCCTTCTTGGGGGTTAGTTACCCCAGGTCCATGTAGTCACCATCTAAAGGAAGGCTATAGAACATTTTTAGCACAGCAGAGGCTTCCTCAGGCTGTTTTCCAGTCAATATCATCACCCCTCTCCAACCAAGAGGTAACCACAATTCTGACTTCTAACACCATGAATTGGTTTCACCCGTTCTTGAACTTGGTGTAAATGGAATCATACTCTGCCTGGTTTCTTTTACCCAACATTGTCAGATTTGGGGGTGTGAGACTCATCCACATTGCTCAGAGCAGTAATCCATCCTTTCTATTGCTGAGTAGTATTCCATGGTATAAAAATAGCATGCAAATATTTGGGTTAGTTATCAATGAACTTGCTATGAACATTCTGGCAGATGTCTTTTTGTGTGAAATATGCACTCCATTCTTTTGGATTTTGTAATAGACTTTTAAACTCCATACTTAAGCAAGCTTTTACAGACATCCTCATTTAAAAGAGCTGACAGCTATAACTCATGACTTTGATGCCAGTGGTTTTAAGTGACTCAGAGATGCGGCATTGTTGGTCAGACTTACTGTAAAACATTCTCCCTAGTAAGGACACTTAAACTGGTGATCAATCCAGCCCCAGCTTATATGTGACTTCCATGTAGAGAGGATGCTACCAATGTGAGAATAACTTGAAACTTGGCTCTTGGTGCTTCACATTGGCATTCCTTGGTCTGTAGAGTTCAGTCACACATTTTCTTTGCCTGCGGTGTTTGGGCTCTAATCTTTCCCAAAATAGGGAGTCCAACTCCTATAAATTGGAGACTTTCTTTCTATGGCTGTTCTTAAAAGTTCAACTGTGGGAAGAGGGAGTAATAGCAGCATTTCCCTTGTGAAAAATCAGGGGGTGAGGGACGCCTGGGTGACTCAGTCAGTTAAGCATCTGACTCTAGATTTCAGCTCAGATCATGATCTCATGCTTTGTGGTATCAAGCCCCGACTTGGGCTCTGCACTGACAGCATGGAGTCTGCTTGGGATTCTCCTTCTCTCTCTCTCTCCCTCCCCTACTCATGCTCTCTCTCTCTCAAAATGAATAAACATTAAAATAAAAATAAAAACCAGAGGGTGAAGTCCTAGTGAAGGGAGGTCAGAAGACACCAGACAGAGAAGGAGGAATTCTCTCTGCTCACAGAGACAAAGCTGACGGGGCATGTAAGAACCGAAGATCTTCAATTAGCTTCCTTCAATTGATAAAACATGACTTCGCTTACATTTTATTTATTTATTTTTATGTTTTATTTATTATTTTTGAGAGAGAGAGAGGCAGAGAGAAGGGGACAGAGGATCTGAAGCGGGCCCTGGGCTGACAGCAGAGAAGCTGAAGTCAGTTGCTTAATGGACTAAGCTACGCAGGCACCCCAATTTCACGTGTATTTTAAAATTATCTTTAACGTATTGCTAAAAATAAAAGTGAGGACACCTGGAAAAGATTCTAAGACTTTCCAGACCTACTAGTGCCTCAATGTAACTGAGTGTTAAGTACAGTTGGAGAGCCTGGAGAAACCCCTCTGTTTGTTTGGGTTTATCTTACTGTGCTTGGTATGCTAAGCAGACTGAGGACACAAGCTGGGCACTCAGCCAGCGGAATGGGAAATAAATTATTCTAATTTTTTCCTACAGAGCACATAACTTGTTTTGTGTGTGTTTGTTTGTTTTCCTCCATATGTTGAAGCACAGGTAAGTACAGGGCTTGAGCTGATGTTGGGCAATGGTGTGAGAAATCCTAGCATGGTTCACTCTGGTCACAGCGGGGCCTCCACATAGTTCTATGCACTGATTTTTTTAGCATTTTGTCCCAGTGAAATAACGCTCACTAAACCAATTGCCCAGCAGAGATCAAATGTAGTTTCTCTCATTTTACCAGGAAGGTAGTAAAACATTAACTCACAGGCTCATCGATGCTGCGCCACACAGATCTCAAATCTCTATCGTGTGGCACAAAGTGCAGGCCCACCTCATGTTAGTGTGCTTTGTTATATTATGCTTTACAGGTACTGCTTATTTTTTTTTTTTAATAAACTGAAGATCTGTGGCAACCCTGTATTAAGCAAGGTTGATTTTTCCAACAGCATTTGCCTGCTTCCCGTCTCGTGTCACAATTTGGTGCTTTTTCAAACTTTTTCATTATTTGTTATGGCAGGCTGTGGTCTGGGATCTCTGATGCTGCTATTGTAATTGTTCTGGGGCGCCATGAACTGCTCCTGAATGAGACAGCTCACTTAACTGATAGATGTCATGTGTGTGTTGTGACTGCTGTCCCCACCGGCCATTCCCCCACTGCTCCCTCTCCTCAGGCCTCCCTGTTCCCTGAGACACAGTAGTGAAATTTGGCCAATTAATAATCCGATGGTGGTCTCTACGTGTTCAAGTGAAAGGAAGAGTCACATGTCTCTCACGTTAAGTCAAAAGTGAGAAATAATAAAGTTTAGTGAGAAAGGCATATTAAAAACTGAGATAGGATGAAAGCTGGGCCTCTTGGGCCAGTTAGCCAAGTTGTGAATGCAAAGGAAAAGTTCTTGAAGGTTATTAAAAGTGCCACTTCAATGAACACACAAATGATAAGAAAGTGTAACCACCTTATTGCTGCTATGGAGAAAGTTCAAGCGGTCTGCATAGAAGATCAAACCGGCCACAACATTTCCTCAAGGCAAAGCCTATTCCAGAGCAAGGCTCTAACTCTCTTTGGTTCTATGAAGGCTGAGAGGTGAGGAAGCTATAGAAGAAACATCTGAAGCCAGCAGAGGGTGATTCATGAGGTTTAAGGAAAGACGCCGTTTCCATAACATCAAAGTGCAAGGGGAAGCAGCAAGGGCTGATGCAGAAGCCACAGCAGGTTATCCAGGAGATCTAGCTAGATCACTACTGAGGGTGGCTACACTAAACAGGTTTTCAGTGCAGATGAAACAGCCTTCTATTAGAATAAGATGCCAGCTAGGGCTTTCACAGCTCCAGAGGAGAAATCAATGCCTGGCTTCAAAGCTTCAAAGGACAGGCTGACTCTCTTGTTAAGGGCTACCGCAGCTGGGGACTTTAAGTTGGAGCCAATGCTCATTTACCATTCTGAAAATCCTAGGGCCCTGACGGATGATGCTGAATGTCTTCTGTGTGTGCCCTATAATTGGAACAGCCAAGCCTGGATGACAGCACATCTGTTTACAACATAGTTTACCATATATTTTAAGCCCACTGTTGAGACCTGATGCTCAGAAGGAAAAGATTCCTTTCAAAATATTGCTGCTTATTGACAATGCACCTGGTCACCCAAGAACTCTGATGGACTATGAGATTGTCACTGGCATGACCCCGACCCGCTGAACTTAGGAAAGTCCTAGAAACTTCTATCAATTTCATCTTTTAGAAACTAACAAATTGCCAGAACAGGAAAAGAAACATTTGAGTAGATCCCAGGACTTTGCCTGCTCAGATGAATCAGAAATGCCCTACAAATTTACCTCAGCTTGTCATTTTTATTTTAATGTTAAAAGCTCCTCTGAACATTCATCCCAAGCCCTTGTAAAAGGAGCCTGCTTACCCCTGTTTGAGAAATCATTCCACATGATCTCTTTATTTGTACAAATAGGAGTTTGTGAAGGAATCCCACCTGGTGCGGTCTGTCCAAAACTCATCAGGGAGTGGACCCACATTGGTTAGGTAATAAGATGAATTGTTTTTTCATGACTGCTAACACAATATCCATTCTGCAGCCTATGGATCAAAAATAATTTTGGGGCTCCTGGATGGCTCAGTCAGTTAAGCATCTGACTTTGGCTCAGGTCATGATTTCGTGGTTCATGGGTTTGAGCCCTGCACCAGGCTCTGTGCTGACAGCTCAGAGCCTGGAGCCTGCTTTGTCTTTGTCTTCCTCTCTCTCTGCTCCTCCCCACTTGCACTCTGTCTCTCTCTGCTACATCCATCGCTTCATCTGGACCACTCTCCTTGCTTTTCTCCACTGCAGAAAGCAAACCCCCAAGACTGGAGAACAGCACCGAGCCAATGCAATGCAGACGTTCTCTCCCGAAGCCAGTTTCCTCAGCTGCAAGAGGTGGATAACGATAATACCTATTTCAGAGAGTTGCTGTCAGGGGTAAATGAGGAAAATGCAGATAAACTTTGTGAGATTATCTACGTAAAGTGCTTAGCACCTAACAATCCTTCAACAAATGTTAGCCACTGTTTCTAATGTTGGTATTAATGACCTACAGACTGCATCTGGTCACCACCTGGGAGGCTCAGCCAGCTCTGGCACTGAAACCACTTTGTGGAATTAGGCCCTCCATTTCCCACCCCTATAATCTGCAGTGCAGGCCCACCCCAAAATGCACCTCTGTTGGGATTCCAAGTAGCTTGTCATTGGGGGTGCCCTTGTCCTTTGATGGTGTCCCCACGTGGGAGAAAGAGGAGACATAGCTTTCTTGTGGTTGCAGAGGGGTGTGCAGCAGGGGAGGAAGCTAGGATGGTCATGGAGTTCTCCAGATTCCTGAGGTTACCGCTGCAAATATTTGGAGTTGTGCAAAACCATCAGTGAGTTCAGATAAAAAAAAGCCACTGCAAAGGACTAAAGAGCCAACAGCATCACAGGCTATGAAAATAGAAATTAAGACACACACATACACACATAGATCAATATATGAGGTGACAGATGTATTAACTAACTAGGTGATGGGAATCCTTCCACAACGCCTTTGGATATCAACCATCACAATGTACAATTAAAACTTTCTATTTTCAGTATCTTCTGTGACTATACTAGGAATTTTTGTCTGAATGAAAAACCTTATGGGATCGTTACCAAAGTTCTCCACAGTTGAAATAATGAAATCATTAAGCTTAAAGTCTACTCAGAATGCCAAATGTCAATATATTTATCAACAAACTGAGTTATTAACTCTAAAATTCCATGCTATTAAAAACCACACAGAAACAACTTCTGTTTAAAAACAAACAGGAAAAGGCAGCAAAGGCAAGTTGGGTAGTACATTAAGTTTATTTTGAATTATAACATGGAATGTGTCATCAAACAAATGGAGATAATGAGCACTTTCTTGGTTCAACTAACAAACTATTTGCATAGTTATGTCTTAGGATGCAGAACTCATTGAATTGTGAATTAGATGAACATAAAATAAGAATCATCATAAAAAAAAGAATCATCTACCTGTGTGCAAAATAAATGCAATTTTACTTCAAATAACAGACTTTTGTTAGTTTGTGTTTTAAAACTTTTTAATGCTTCTTTATTTTTGAGAGAGAGCAAGAGACACAGAGTGCTAGCAGGGGAGGGGCAGAGAGAGATGGAGACAGAATCTGAAACAGGCTCCAGGCTCTGAGCTGTCAGCACAGAGCCCAACGCAGGGCTTGAACTCAGGAATGGCAAGATCATGACCTGAGCCGAAGTCAGATGCCCAACCAGCTGAGCCACCCAGGTGCCCCTGTTTAGTTTTTGGTACATGATTAATACAATCATCTTCCCTGTTATCGGTAATGTCATAATCTCATCCAGACCAAATCTGATCCTTCTAAGCTAGAGACCTCTTACCTATAGTACAAAGCCCTCCATTAAATATTACTAAAGCTACTGGACTCATTCTTACTGCTCTAATATTGATCAAGAACATCCACTTAAAACAATCTAACAAATAGGCCAAGGACAACAATATATCTTAGTGAAAACATGACATTTGTGATTTTACCCCATTTTGTCTCCTGGAACTTTGTTATCTGTACAATACTGTTTCAATTTATATCAGTGATCAGCAACCAGTTTTGGCCTAAGGGCTAGCAAAAGGGGAAAAATATAAAGATTAAAGGCTGCACTATTTTCCTCTTCAAAATAAACATAGCTTTATGAAATTCCCATGGAGGAAAGTGTTTATTTGTGCTACTTTGCTAGGTAAAAGAAAGTCAGGGAGGAAATTGGCACTGCTTTATAGTTACTAAAGAGTTTATGTCTGGGTGTTTTAGCAATACCGACAGATCTTTCTAAATTTTTATCCTGAAATTAGATTGCTGACTTGTATAGCTAGTCAGGCTCCAGGCATCCCTGGGGACTCTGTGGGTTGCTCATTACTGCCTTTGTTTGTGATATTGATTAAAATAAGTTGATTTCTGTTGATTGGTTATTTTATCGATCATAACAAACCTGAAGAGAATATCTTCTAATTTCCAAAATTATATTTGGTCATTTACTGGCTTACAGACAATGCTTTTAGTACCACTGCAAGTTGGTTAAAAAAAAAACTTTGGGGATTACATTTCCTTCCATCTTCACATGGAAACCAAAGCAGAAAATGAAAACTAAAGATGTATTTAAATAACAGAAATACCATCAATGTTTATTATGGTAACTATGATTTATTATGGAAAGACGGTTTAATTTTTGCGTGTGCAATTAGGCACTGACTGGGGCATTTAGACACCATTGATTATAAAGTGCATTGAACATAAATTTTGATTCCTCTCCAAGGAATAATTCAGTAAAACTCAGGTCTCTTTCTTGGAATCAATCAGCTCAAGAACATGCATAGATGAACACCTATTAATACTAATAACAGTCTTTTATTACTTATACTCCTGCACTATAACAGCAACATATTGCACTTGCATATATCACATTGTACCCAAGGACCCCAAAGTCATTACGTCAAGCAATGTGGTGCTGGAAGTTCAGGACTGCACAGCCTATTAAGTCTACTCAGTTATGGCAGGGAAAGCGGATTCCCAACAATAGAATCAAGATAAAAGCTCAAAGAGACAAGCCTCAATTTCTCATGGCTTGTAAATTTCTGAGTTTCCAAAATTGCCACTTCCATCCCACTGTACCTACAATATCGATTCTAGGCAAAAAGGATTTTTTACAGATTTGGAATAAGATGAAGGTCAACTCACAAATAACCAATCTGTCTTTTTTATAGTTCAACAGCCCATCTTTGAAAATCACACGGTGGAATGTCAGAAGTGGCTTTTTAATATAAATATGCACTTCACTGATTCAGAATACACATGGCTGAAACCTTTGGGTAGCAGAAAACATTTTACACTGGAATGACATACCTGTATGTGTAAAACATGAGGGAGCTGTAACTTTTAGCACACTGACATTTAATGCAAAAACGAAAGTGCTTTGATTCACTGAAGGTCAGACTTCCAGTATTTTAAAGGCTTTATCATCTTGCTTAAACCTCTTCAAGGGTTTAAGTCTTAGAGTTTAACTGAGAGACCCAACTTAGTGCCGTATAGAATGAGTTTCTCTGGAATCCACAAATCTACCAGGCCCCAAAGGAGTGGGGTCGCAGGCCAGCGTGAGAAGTCCACGTAAGTGACGGCAAGGGGTCCCTGAGCCTTTCTGTCCTTGGCTCAGGGCACAGAGCCTAGCTCTCCTCGGTCAGGGACCTGGGGGTTGGCATTTCCAACACTATTTGAAAAGCAACTTCTTTTTGAACGATGTGATTAGGGTTTCTATCTTTCAGTGAAATATGGAACTAAGTTAGCTCTTCCCGTGTCCTTTACTTCGGAGGAGATGCAGGATACGTTCGTTTTTGGTTAGTTCTGCCGGAAGCTCATTGGCCTGAGAGAAGATAAGATAGGTATTAGTGAATTCCTACAGATGGGATGGTTTTAGGGACTCCAAAGAGGGATCCCTGACCCAAACTTGCTCCTCTGCTGGTGAACAACTTCACTGGACTCACTCTTATTTGAAGGCATTAAAGGTCTCCTTTAAGTGTCTAAATATCACCTATTATTTTCTTACATCATCATTAGAGTTCTTTCTTTCTCTAAGCCATATTCCTTAGGACACTGTAATCTGGCAGCCAGGGTTCAAGTATTATTATTAATCATTGTATCCTCATTTCCAGCACAATGCCTGGTGCATCTAGTATGTGCTCAGTAAAACTGGTAATGTTAAATTTGATAATTTACATTTAATTCATTTATTATATGGGGCAGCTTGTCTGCTAGGGACTTGAGACTCAGGGCAGGTATCTTTTGATGAGAAAACAGAGTTAGGAAACATTCAGAGAATAAGAGATGCCTGGTCAAGAGTAGCTTCAGTGTGTCCTTTCTTCTCCTCATGCTGCTGAGACACATTCTCTAGGCATTTATTTCATGAGTGAGTCCTTAACACATACAGCCAAAGAGGGGCAGCGGTTCTCAAACTTTTTGGTCTCAGGACCTTTTTATGCTCTTAAAAAGTATTGAGGGCCCCAATGAGCTTTTGTTTTTAACTTATTAGAAATGAAAATTAGAACATTTAAAACCATATTAATTCATTAAAAATCATAAATCCACTACAGGTGAACATAAATTGCATCTATGAAAAACAATGAAATTTTCAAAAACAAAAAGGTTAGTGAGAGGAGTAGTATTATTTAAATAATTTGCATATTTCTTTAAAAAATTCTTTTCAATGTTTATTTATTTTAGAGAGAGAGAGAGTACAAGCAGGGAAGAGGCAGAGAGAAAGGGAGACACAGAATCTGAAGCAGCCTCCAGACTCTGAGCTGTCAGCACATAGCCTGATATGGGGCTCGAACTCATGAGCCGTGAGATACGACCTGAGCTGAAGTCTGATGCTTAACTGACTGAGCCACCCAGGGATGCCTAGCTTTGCATATTTCTTGAATGTGTAGCTCAATCAAAGACATTTGGATTTTCATATCTGCCTCTGCATCTAACGTATTTTGGTACATTGTTTTGGTTAAAGCCCATATGAAGAAAATTCAGCTTCACACAGATAAGGTAGTTAGAAAAAGGAGAAACATTTTAAGAGTCTTTTCAGATCATTGTAGATATTCTTTGATGCCACACCAATACTAAACAGGTGGTAGTTTCTTAAAGGCAGTTTCGGTGTGGAATCTGAAACCATATCAATGAACTTTCTACATTAAAAATCCACAGGTCTATCTGTCTATAGGTAGAATGTTTCCCCATGCATGATTTGTCACATCACACACTGGTTATTTGGAAAATGTTCGTTCAATGAGTTATGCCGCTTTTCCAAATGTTGACCCACTGCATACATACAATCTCAAAAGATCACGTTCATTAATATCAGCACCGATTCATCATGAGAGTCTCTAACTGAACGGGGAAGCTGTCAGGCTCACCTGGTGGACACAAGTTGTTCTTTGAAATAAAAATGGTGTTCCAAGAAAGAGCAACTGGTGAGTTACCCACCTGGCAATTCAAACAACCACCTGCGTGCTTTTCCTGGAGACAACTGTTACACATCAGTATACAGCAGAAGTGCTGCATGCACGCTCCCATTTTGTCATGTACAATGTTAAGATGTATAACGTGAGTCAAGATTTAATACAATTGAAATTGCTTACTGCTTCTTCAGAGATACTCTTAAGCAAAAGTAGGATTTTTGTAAAATAATTTATAAAATCTGTAAAATCACTTACAAACTTTTGTTAACATCATTTGCCAATATAGTTTATACCCCTGCTTTGATGTGGAAGGTGCCAATTAATCGAATGCCAACATTACAGCAAATGTCAGCACAGTGGAAAAGGCAAATAACATCTTTATATTATTAACAATATTGTTGGGGGCATCCGGGTGGCTCAGTCCGTTAGGTGTCCGACCTCGGCTCAGTTCATGATCTTGTGGTTCGTGAGTTCGAGCGGGCTCTGTGATGACAGCTCAGAGCCTGGAGCCTGCCTCAGTCTCTCTTCTCTTCCCCTGCTCTCTGTCTCTCTCTCTCAAAAATAAACATCAAAAAAAAGAATATTGCTTTGATTTCTTAGATCTCTTGAAAAAGTCTTGCATACCCTCCAGGGTCCACGGAGCATACTTTGAGAACTATTGTTATACATGAATCACAGGATGTTCCTGGGATTTCAGGGGAGGTGGTTAAGGGATAGAAAAGCGCAGAGAATAGGGTAGAGGACTTGGATGTCCATGTGTCTGTCTCACACATTTTTTCCTCCCATGGCCACATCTGGAACCTCATCTACTTTATCTGGGGCCCTGATCCTTGGTGAAACTTCTGAAGTCCCTACCTTCTACGTTGGGTCCTGCTCTTTGACCCCACCTGCTAGCTGGGACCTCGCTTGTCAGGAATTATGCATGGGGTTGCTGGGGGTTATGTTTCCCACAAATGGTCTGCTGAATAGTATGTGCTGTGGCCGCACCCCCAGCCCACCGCAAAGGACCCTGGATGCTGATGCTGGAATGAATTGGGCAGGAAATTACTATGCTATGTTACTGTAGACCAGAGGCCCCTCCAGAGGCTCAAATTCTACTGTTAGTTCCTGCAGAAACAGACATCGGACAGGCCTAACTGCTGGGCCTGCACGGAAATGCTCCTGGTAGACAGACATAAGCCCCATCCGGTCTCAGAGTATACTCAGGAGTAACTGAGCTGTGTTGCATGTGTTACTGGTCCTTGGTGAGCAGGTTGGCAGGTAGCCAGAGGATCCTCTCTGGTCAGGGAGAAGAGGAGATCTAAGAGGCCATACTTCTTACAAGCTTGCTGAGTGACAGCTCCTGTGTGTGACTGTCTCCATGAATGTCCATGACCTTTACTCTTAAAAAAGGCTCTATATCCTCAAACTGTGTTGTCAACTTCTGGTCAATCACATTGCTGTCTCATATGTCATCCATATAGTTCTAACAACCTGGTCTCATTCTCTCCAGGTTGGTCCCCACTGAATGCTTAGGTTTCTGAGATGTGTGGACCATTATGATGCCTAGTGCTGCAGGCTTGCCCCCAAAAGCCACCTTATTCATTATGGAGCAGGACCGCTGGTCCATATTCATGATACCACAGCATTAAAACACTCTATTTCCCCACTGCTCCTGGAAGAAGGAGCCCTCAGTTGGGAGTATTGAGAACATGGGGCTCCTGTGCCCCTGGGGACAGCTACCATGTGGGGGGTGGCTATTGGGTCATTGGTTACCTCCTCCTGAGGCATCTGCTGTGCAGTCCCGGAGCAGAGGTCCTGGAGCCCCTGGAGCAGAAGACTGCTTCTGTATTCACTTAGAAGTCATTTCCTCCCGGAAGCCTTCAATAGCATTCATTACTCCCCTGCTGATAGCTCTCATTCCTGCAGTGCAATTTCTTGTTTAATTGTCTTAATTCTCCAGTAAACTCTGAGCTCTTTGAAGGCAGAGACTATGGGAATTTCATTCACCATTGTCTCCTAGTACACAGCACAGTGCATGGTATCTAGTAGGTACTCAGTGTTTGTTGAATGAATGAAGGCGAAGAATACCCCCTCAAAAGTCCTGGATGGCTGCCAGATTCCCATGACCCTTGCTTCTAGAGCTACCTTTAAGAGGCTGGCTTCTTTGGGGCAGCTGGTGGATGGGTGGGGTGGGGTGGGGGTGGGGTTCCCTGGAATCTACTCCCAGCTCTGTAAGAGCTTTCGTTATATGCAACTCCAACATGAACAGTCTGGTTGCATTTTTCAGTTTCCATATCAAGGTACTAACATTTCCCTCTTGCCTTCAGTGCTGGAAGGCTTAGTAAGAAAGGTCAATCTCTTTACGAAGTCTATGTCCAGGGTCTAGAGATAAGAACGCAAGGATGATCTCAGCTAGCTTATCACACAGCCAGGCTAGCTAATGGAAAACAAATGTGCATCTCAGGAAGGAGATAAGCAGAAGTGTTGTCTTCAAGCATTCCAATGGTAAGAACAAGGTAAGAATAACTCCACATGGTAAGTGGGAAAAAGAGAGAGAGAGAGACTCTTGGCATGTTTAATTACGCTTCTTAATGGTTTCTTTTCAAATGTCATGGAAAAGGTTCTATGTATTTGCTTTGATTGTTAAAGAAATTAACAGAGCAATCGATGCTTACAAAAACTCAAATAGTAGTTAAGTAGTATAAAGTGAAAATTACCTTTCATACGTTCCTCCATCCATAAGCACCACACCCACTTCTTCCTTGGAAAGTTTGTATTTAATTTTTTTAGGTTTCTTTATTTATTTTGAGAGAGAGTGAGTGTGTGCATGTTGGGGAGGAACAGAGAAAGAGGGAGAGAGAATCCCGAGTAGGGGGTCTTCTTGCTGACATCAGTGCAGAACCCCATTTGGGGCTTGATTTCATGAACCCTGAGATCACGACCTGAGCTGAAATCAACAGCTGGATGCTTAACCTGCTGGGCTCCCCAGGTGCCCCTAAAGGTTCGTAGGTTAGTGTGTTCTCAAAACTTTCCCCAGGCTGCTCTCCTCTCCCGGGCGCTACCTCTGACAACCAATACAGACACGAGTGGGAAAAAATGCAATGATAATCATTTTCTCTATGGGTCTTGGGCATCTTCCCAGCTCCACATTTGATCTAATTGTAAACTAAGGATATTGGCCTATAAAAAATAAGGGCTGGTTTTGTAACAGCAGCGCAAAGTGCCGTTTACAGTGTAAGAGAGACTTTTTCCCCTTTCTCCTCTACTCTCCAAGTTAAGCACAACAATTCTTGAGATATAAACATCCAACTTATGCAGGATAGCAATAAACTCCCAGAACTTTGACATGCTTAGGATACTTCTTTGATGATAGAACCCCATAACTCTACTCCCCACAGCTACTGCTCCAGCCCTGTCCTGGGAGGCTGCACCATTGTTAGCTCGTAACCATTGACAATACAGGGTTTTTAGTGTAATTCTCTGGGTCCAAATGTAACTGCTCATTCATACCTGCTGACGCCTTGCACACCCTTACTATGCCAAGGTATGACGAGAGGGACTGGGGCCAGCCTGAGTGAGGAGACTAGTGGTGGAGCCTTTCTCTTCCTTCCATTCCCTTCCAAAGGCACATCAGCACCTAATACAGTGTCCTCAGGTACACAGCAGATGGTCAGTACAGATACTGCCAACGTTTTTTTCTCAAGTGAAACAAGAATCTGGCCCAGGGTGCACATGACTAATTATCTTGGCTTAGGTAGAAACTGCCTTATCTCTTTGCAGAGGCGCCCAAAGAAGTTACAACATAGGTAAGATAAGGTGGGTACCTTGTTTCTCAGGGCTGGGTCTGCCCCGGCTTCCAGAAGCAGTGCGACTGTTTTAATATTCCCACTGAGCACCGCCGCGTGGAGGGCCGATGTCCCATTCTAAGAGAGAATGACAGTGTGTGTCAGGGGTGAGCTCATAGCCATCAGCACCGAGCTTGGATGTCATCGTAAACCAGCCTGAATGAGAAGACTAGTTTCAGGGCTTCTCTCTTCCTTATGTTCCCTTTCAAAGATGCATCAGCACCTAATACAGTGTCCTCAGGTCCACAGCAGACCGTCATTATAAATACTGCCAATGTTTTTTTCTGAGTGAAACAAGAATGTGGTCCAGGGTGCACATGACTTCATGATCAGCCTGTCAGTTTTATTTTTTTTTTAACTTTTTAAATGTTTTTATTATTTCTGATAGAGAGTGTGTGAGCAGGGGAGGGTCAGAGAGAGAGGGAGACACAGGATCCGAAGTAGGCTCCAGGCTCTGAGCTGGCTGTCAGCACAGAGCCCGACGCGGGGCTTGAACCCATGAACCATGAGATCATGACCTGAGCTGAAGCCGGATGCTCAACCAACTGAGCTGCCCAGGCGCCCCAGCCTGTCAGTTTTAAATGCATTAGGATTTGCTGCAGGAAAAACAATAATGCTACGTAAGATCTTTTTTTTTTCTTCTTCAAGGACAATGTATACAGTTTCCATGTATGTTCCAGCCAAGCTGGAAAGATGGCCAGTAAGCCAACAGCCAACTTGTCAGCACAGCTACCAGTACCCTGCATGCTCCTGTGGGTAGGAGACCACGGTGGAGTTACAGGGCATGAGTGTGTGGGGCGATGAAACCCCTAAGTCCTGATTTGGAGCGTTTTTGAGCACAGAAGGGCCTACTGGATAGGTGGCTGACATTTAACAAAATTTACTGCAAATATCAGAAAGCATCTATGTGCAGTATGGAGCCAGATTCTGGGAGGAGAGAGCAAGAGAATATAACAAATCTAATCTAGGAATGATGGGCAGTCATATGACATCTGTTCCAAAAGGTGCATATGTCTACAAATAGCATCTAAATGCAACTCTAGTTTCCACATTAGCTACTTCCTATAATAATAAAAAAACATTTCCATATTTCATGAAAGAGTAAAATATCATACCCCTAGGAAAATTCCAGCAAAGTAGCATTTTCCTTTCCAAAGCGGCATGTCTGCTTTTATAACATGCAGGACAACTCACTTGTCTGGTAACATTCAACCCACCAGAATGTTAACCAACCTGTCAACCTCATCTATTTGCAACATGGTTAGGAATACAATACCAAGGCAAAAAAGAGCTCTTTGAAATGAGACCAGTTATTGCAAAGTCTATTTCTGAAGCTCATTTCTTTTATCCACAGAGAGTTCACTTTCATAGACTATTTATTCTTTATAAACAATTTTAATGAGTGTAGCTTTCTGGCTTCCAAGCTCATGAAAGATCAGAAGTTGCTCTTTGGGATGGAGGCGGGGGTGGAGGGGAGGGGCTAGACTTTTACACACGCTAAAGGCACATTCCCCTAAAGTGCTAAGCCACTGTCCCAAGTTTAGAATGGATTTCCTGTCCTCCATTTAAGAGAACAGAAGTGTATACTGGGGGTCTGCAAACGACAGTCTGCGGGTCAAATCTAGCCTGCTGCTTGTTTTTCTATGTTCTGACAAGCTGAAATTGAAAAGATTTAAAAGAATACTACATGACAACATGGAATTCCAGAAATACAATGTTCACAAACAGTGGGAGGCAGCCACCTTTGCCCTCATGACTTTCATGTTACAATAATAGACCTGCTCAGTTCCAAGGGACTCTGTGGTCCATGAAGCCTAAAATATTTTACTACATGGCCCTTTATTGAAAAAGATTTCCAACTCCTAGTATATACTCTAATTTATAAATATCTTAGTCTTAAATGTTTAAAATTTAAAAAAGAGTTTTAGGGCTTTACTTCCTGGCAGACCCAGGTCTCCACAATGGCACATTCTTTGAGGTGTCCAGATATTGGAGGTTTATTTTATTTCATCCAAAGTAACAATGTGGTTCTTTGCTCCAGATAATGAAGGGAAGAAACAGGAGCACCCGTCACCCATGTTTTGTGGGACACAAATCCTGTGTTTCATGATGTGTGGAAGACTTTAGTCCAAAGATAGATATATACCAATATAGTTTACTTTCCAAGTTAGTGATTTCATTACTACTATATATTTTTTTCCCATAAAACTAAGTACTAACAGACTGTGGTTCACTCATCTTACCACCTTTTCATTTCAACCTGTGCCCATGAATCTCCAAAGATTCAAGAAGTTGCTGGAAAGTTCTTTCAAGGCTGCAACTAACCATGTGATTATATCTTATACCCAGATTCTGCTGAAGTCCGCTGCTATGGGCTTCTTAATTTCTAGCCTCTCTTTTACAGATTGGTAAAATTTCTCTTTAAGTCTTACCTTCAGAATGCCAAGGGTGGGTGAGAATTTTAGCAACTCCTTTATAACATCGTTATACCCTTTGTTGGCTGCTTTTAGCAATGCTGTCGTACCATCCTTAACAGAGCAGGAAAGAAAAATTGATTATTAAGATATTCGTGTGTTGACTAGGAACTAAATGTTAGTTGAGAATTGGGAATATGCTTCTCAGAACAGGCAAAAGGTGTAAACTAAAGTATAAGCAGGCCATGTCTCAATCTAGGAGCGTTTTAGAGCATATTAAGCAGTTAGTTCTGCATGAAAGAATGTTAAACAGAATATGTGGCTTATTATCTTAGAATTCTGCCATTTGGGAATTCATACACTTCCAGTCCCTTAGAACACCAGGTAAAGGGCAAGGGAACATCAAGAATGTATTTTAGGAGGCAGATGGATCAAAGATGCATTGACTGCAGTTCATGACTTAGCAGAAATTAGTGTTAAACTATTTTTAATGATTTAAATAACTATTGAACTATATTTACTGCTTAAAGTTTTAAATGTGCTTTTCTTTTTGCCTTCTTTGATGTGCAACTTTGCTCTAGTGTGCTCTAGGAGTCTGTGGGGGTTGGGAGTGGGTGGGTGTGGAGTAGGAAGGGGATAGATTGAAATCTGTTAAAAAGAAATGCAAAGGCAAGTTCAAAACTTTATGTACAGCTTCTGTCATTACTTTTTGGCCTGGAAAGATATTTTCCAAATTCCCTTTTCTCCTGCTTTTACATATCAATAGCTGTATTCGGAGGATTCAGCTCCCAGAATTCTCCTGTAGTAAAGGAACTATCCCAGCCTGCTCTAAAGGTTTAGCTGGAACCAGGAAAAAAAAAATGAGAATAGAAGATTTTTCTTTTCTGGCTTCAGAGATATGGGATGAAGAGAAAGAGAGGAAGAGAAAGAGTGGTCAGGAAATGTGTCTTCCCTTTTCTGGACTCAGACTTGGAGAGGGGAGTGGGTCACATAAGCAAGGGTAATGCTAAGGGGAAAAAGGCCAGACACTGAAAAACCAAGCCAAATGCAACCCAACCCAACCCAACCCAACCAAACCCAAAAAGTGAATAGCATAGTGTGGTCTGGTAGCAGGGTCTCCCCAAGGGGTGCTTAGTTCCTATGGGCAATGGGGCCTGCTGTGAGGCCCATCTAGGCAGACTTACGTTACTTCAGCATTGGCTAGGTGGCTAGAGGGATGTGGTTCAGGGGTCCGCGGCTGGAGAAGCCAGGTGAGGTGGAGACCCAGGAGCACTGCCGACCTCAAACTACTGAGCCTGTGCCCCCCGCTGCACTGTGGTCCATGGCCGGCAGGGGGCGCAGCGCCAGGCGCACGCGCAGCCACTAGGGACACACTCCAAAGACAGCCCGAGGCCCTGGCTCCAGCCTCCCGCATTCTCCTGGGACTCTGCTTAGGTGGAGAAGTATCTCCGAAGATTAAACAGTTTTCCTTTAGAGGGACTGGGCACCACTTGCTAAGTTTCAGCTGATTCAGACATTTTCTTTGTTTTCCTGCTCTAGAGCCGGTGGAGGTTGGGAGAAAACCCAGCTGAGTTACAGACAAAATGAAGGCGCGTTTTCTTCTCCGCACTGAAATCTGGAGTGGTGCATGCACTCCCCACCCCCCGCGTGCCGCAGCTGTGACTCTGACTCACGTTGCGGGCGGCGTCCCGGTCAGCTCCGCGCAGCAGCATCACCCTCACCACCTCGCTGTGGCCCATCTGCGATGCGATCCACAGTGGCGCCGTCCCGTCCTGCCGGCGAGGGGAAACGATTGCTCCTGTGGCCACACCGCAGCCACAGAACATCAAGGCAGCACCTGCAGACGCAACCCCCCCACCCCCACCGCCCTGACAAAGGAGGAGGGAAATTTTAACCCTTTTACGCAGACGGGCATTTGGCGGTGCCTGGACTACTCGCGTGATTGCCAATATTCCAGTTTTGGCTTATAACCCAGCCATTTAATGGCAGGGTCTCTTAGCACATGGCGTGATGCACGGAACACGGGGTGGGAAGCGGTGGGGTGGCTCAGCAAGGCAGAACCAAATTTGACAAGCCCAGGGAGAAGTCTTTATTTACTCCCAGGCTTCACATGACACCCCCTGCCTAGTGGGGGCCCTCGTTCCCACAGAAGAGAGGGCAGTTTTCTTTGAGGTGATGCATGAGGATCAGAGAACTAGAGACAGTTCTATTCTTCTGGTGTCTAGAATCCCACCCACCCACTCACTGTCGGCCACGACATTTTTAGGGACTTTAGTTTTATGCAGGATGTGATAGTTTCTTCTGGGGAGGCACGTACACTAGCGAGGTATAGCAGGACATTTGTGATAATATTTCCTGGGTATCGTTCCCCCAAAGACCCTGTTTACGTGAGCACTAGGCTATAAGTGCTCCACGCTTATGGGCGGAGCTCCACAGCGTGATGGAGGCGGGTTGCCCCACAGAAGAAAAGGTGACATATCCAAGGGACAGAGAAGGATTTGAAAGAAGGGTGGCTCCTGCCAGACAGAAAGGAAAACAGAAAATGCTTCCAAGTGCTGGAAGGAAGCTCTAGACAAGGAGTAGGGGAGGTGGAGGTCAGGCAAGAGCGGCCATGTTTTTCTCCTGGGTTGAATCTAGGGGTGGGTAGAAACACCCAGATACATTATGGTGAATTCCAGATGGGAAAGGATTTTCTCCTGTTCTTGGGATGAAACCCAGAAGAACTGAAGGTCTCTTAGAGAAGCTCTGCTCTTGGCTGGTGCCTGAGAGATAGAAGTGGGTGAGGGAATCTGTACCAATGGACCTGAGACAGGCCCCCGGTGCCCCTGGTTCACAGCCACCAGGAGCCCCTGCCTGCCTGTGGGAAATCAGAAGTGGCCTGGAGTCCGCCTGGGGTTGGAAAGAGAAGGCCACAGAAAGCCATGATTTCACAAGGACAAGCCAACAAGGTACCTGTGTAGGATACTCACAGACAGGAGAGGCTGGACAAACCAGGGCAAGGACCAGACGCGAGAGTCCCCACCTCACCCCAATGCCAGGGCGATAGTCTGACCTTTGAGGACTTGGGCCACTTTGGAGGGCAGGAAGAGTAAGGAGGAGCCAGGACTGACTCAACTTAGGCTCTGAGGTAATTAAGGTAATATGGCCCCAACGGACTGTTTTGGTCAGATAAGACTGAAGTACTCATCAGTGGGAATGAGGGCTGAAGAGCAAGATGATTCAATCACAGACACAGAGTTTCATTTTCTGCTGTGGTACATAATTTCAACTCCAGTCTAATAGCCACAGCAGGCGCGGGATGATTGCCCACTGCTGTCCCAGCAAAGAGACGGAGGACAAGGACAAGCGAGCGGCTGGTGGGTGGCGGCAAACCGGGAGCCTAGAAGGATTGGGGGGCTGCTGAGGGGTAGTAGGACGACAGAGGCACCCCCTGTGCTGAAGCAAAGCGTGGAAGAAGGATGAACAGTGAGAGCGGCTTCATACTTTTGCAAGGGCCTCTTAGAAATATTCTTGAATCTGAATATTATTTATTATCAGCAACAGAAATAATACTTTAATTTGTACTTCTGTTTACAAAGCATGTCTACATTCATTATTTAACTTGATTCTCCCAATTCAGGATCGTTCATTCATTCAGTCCACCAACCAACCATTAGTAAGTATCTCTGGCAGAAGTCTCAATAGGACATGACCTCTGTTCTCAAAGGAACTCAGTCTAGTGGAGAAGAGACATGGAAATTTCAGGATGATTACGGTGCTATAATAAATATGGACGAAAGTGCCCAAGATGAACCAGGCTTGCTGCTTACTGTGTGGGGGTTACGGGGGTCAGCTTCACGGTTGGGGTGATATCTGAGCTGGGCCTTAAAGGAGGACTAGGATTTTGCCAACTGGGGCTTGGGAGGAGGGCATTCCATGTAGGAGGAGTAGCCTTTACAGGTGCAGTGGCTTGGACAGGTGTGGCTGGTTCAGGCAGGGTGGCAACTCCAGCTGACTGTGGCGACTCCAGCTGACTGGTTAGGGGGTGGGGTTGAGGGTGGGCAGGAGAGGGAGGCTGGGTGCTGGAAGCTCTTGTCCCTCCTTGCCTGCTCTGGGCTCACTTGTTCTTTCTCACTATGTCCACCAGAGGGCAGGCGAGGAAAGGCAGCCAGCGACAAAGAGGTCAGCAGGCGGCCTGTTCAATGTGCTTTCCAAGGGCTTGGCTGTCAGTAAAAGGATCTTAATACTAGCATGTGGGAAAGTGCTGAGAGGTGATGTATTGGGAACAACTATTAATATCGTCAATTCATAACAGTAATGCTAACACTTAACCTCTATCTCTTTAATTTGCAATGATCGCAGTAGGTGGAAAAAGAAGTCACTACTTCATGGTTAGGAAACCTTGGGCAAATTACCCGGAGCCTTGGTTCTCTCCTGTAAAAACGTTGGCTTCCCAGAGACAGTCGTGTACAGGAAAACACGTAGAAAGGTGCTGAGCACAGGACTGGCTAATGCCTGCTTAGCAACTGGTCGCTGAATCTGCACATTTATCATGAAAAACAATGAGCACCTTAATTTGTGCCTTGGTTTACAAAACACTGCACATGGTTGATTTGACTCACCCCATTTTCCTGTGAGATAACACCTGAACAGGTAGGAATGATTGGTCAAATGAGATTTGGGGTTAAACCCAGGAAGGTGAATATGCTCTAATTTGAGCATGATTGTCAAATCAAAGTATTTATCAGTTGATTATCTGGTTGGCGGAGAGGAGAAGTCTTCCCCTCCAGGACACCTCAATTCTTATTTTCTCTTCTAGTATAATGGTCAGCATCGTCATTATAAAGATGGATTCACAATAACAATTATAAACAGTAAGGCTGCTTAGCTCCTTTTTGTTGAGTTTTGAGAGAACGGAGTAATAGAAAACATGAAAAAATTTATGTTTGTGAATACCTCCTGACAAAAATATATAGTTTTAAAATATATTCAAACAAATCACAGTGAAAGAAATCACGGGAAGTGAGGACCTCTATGGGACCTTTTTAAGAAAAGGAAATAGGACATCTAGCTTGAAGAAGATGAGATTCTTGGAGTTGACAGTTTCATTTACTATCTGTGTGCAAACTGAGCAGAAAAGGATTTCTTACTCCTTATACTTCTTATAAAATATATTTATTAATTTTTATTTACCTACTTTGCATATCAGGTGGCACAAAGAGGGCTGATGGGTAAAGGCTACTCAAGACTTTGGCTCAGTGTAGACAGAGGTGGTAGTGAGGGCTGGTCAAAGACTAACTAAGCTGGTGAGTTAGTAATGAGTCCCCCACACTTGGGGGGTTCACCGGTGGCCGACTGCCACTCAGCAGGATTGCTGGAGAAAGGATTCATGTGCTGGACAGATGATTACACAGGTGACTTGCGCAGTTCCTTCTGACTTGGTTATCCCCTTATTCCATCTGAGATAATATTTTCAAGTATCATCTAATACATTTTGATAGATCCCAGTATGAGATGGGACATATGCCAGGATTTGTTTTGGAAACGAAATGTTACATCATTTTAGTTAGACTCCAAGAGATTACTTAAGAAAAGAATTAAAACCTTCCATAGGAATGAGTATATTTAGTGGCACTAGCTCTTTGCTTTTGCTGCTTCTAGTCCTCACACTTAGGCTTTTTCCATCTCCAGGTTCAAGCCAGACAGTCTTAGGGACCAATTCTATTCTAAGTTGGAGGCCCAAGTAAGGAATCTGGTTAGTAGCAGAGGGGGTTCAATATCAAGACAACTTTGCTACCACGTCTACCCTGACCCAGAGCCTATTTCTCATGGGGTGTCCCCAGTCCAGCAAAGAGGTCTGCAAAAGATGTTACCAGATGCCTCCATTCCTCAGCCTGACCCCATTCTCCCTTCCCACAGGTGATCAGACCAAGGATGGCCAGGCCAGCCAGTCCACTGTGGCCTGGTGTGCAGAGCCTAGTGGCAACAATGACACGGCTATCCCAAGAGTTTGGTAGTCTGCCCTACAAACTTAGGGACTATATACAAGATGAGTAAGCAGAGGATGCTAGAAAAAAAGGAGTAGGGAGAGGAAAAGAGGCAAGAGGGGACTTTGAGATGACAGAGACTACCTGGCTTATGACAGAAAGAGTGCGACCATGACTCCTGATGGGTGTTCTCTTCCAGTGAGGCCTGGATGAAATAGAAATGATAATGGCAAAGGTACCATAATTATCCTGGTTTTACAGATAAAAAAAACAACAACAACCCGGGACTACATCAAAATAAAAAGCTTTGTAGCAAAGGAAACAATTAACAAAACTAAAAGACATCCTACAGAATGGGAGAAGATATTTACAAGTGAGATATCTGATAAAGGGTTAGTATCTAAAATATATAAAGAATTTATACAGCTCAACACCAAAAACCAAATAATCCAATTAAAAATTGGGTAGAAGATATGAACAGATATTTCTCCAAAGAAGATCTAAAGATGGTCAACAGACACACAAAAAGATGCTCAATATCATTTACTATCAGGCAAATGCAAATCAAAACCACAATGAGATACCACCTCACACCTGTCAAAATGGTTAAACTCAACAACACATGAAACAACAGGTGTTGGTGAGGCTGTGAAGAAAAAGGAATCCTCGTGCATGGTCAGCGGGAATGCAAACTGGTGCAACCAATGTGGAAACAGTACGGAGGTTCCTCAAAAAATTAAAAACAGAATCACCATATGATCCAGCAATCACACTATTGGGTATTGACCCAAAGAAAACAAAAACACTAATTCGAAAAGATATATGTATGCACCTCTATGTTTATAGCAACATTACTTACAATAGGCAAGATACGGAAGTAATTCAAGTGTCCATCAATGAATGGATAAAGAAGATATAGTGTACGCATACACAAACACACACACAAAATGGAATGTTACTTAACCATAAAATATTGAAATCTTACGATTTACAATGACGTGGATGGAGCTCGAGGGTATAATGCTAAGAGCAGTAAGTCAGAGAAGGACAAATACCACATGATTTCACTCATGTGGAATTTAAGAAACAAAACAAAGGAGCAAAGGAAAAGAAAGAGAAAGACAAACAAAAGACCAGGCTCTTATTAACTATAGAGAACAAACAGATGGTTACCAGGGGGAAGGTGGGAGGGAGGATGGGTGAGATAGGTGAAGTGGATTAAGAGTACCCTTATCGCGATGAGCACTGAGCACTATATGGAACTGTTGAATCACTATGCTATACACCTGAAACTAATGTAACGTTGTTAACTATTACAATGATTAAGAAAAGAAACCCAAAAGAACACCTGAAATTCAGGGAGTGTGACTTGGTCAAGGTCCTGTGGTTAATAAGCAAAACAGACTGTGTTTCATTTCCTTAAGATCTCCTTATCCCCATAGCTCATAAGCTGCCTCCCACACAGAGACCTGGATCCGGCTCCCTACCTGGCTCTTACAAGTCCCGTGCCAGTCTGGGACTGGTGTCTTGGCCATGAGCCTGGGTCCTACATCTGAGTCTTGTTCTAGTTCGCAGCCACTGATCACTATGTCTTCTCCCTTTGAGGCCTCACTGGAGCTCTGCTCAAACCACAGGCTATGTTCCAGAGTTAACATACCTTTTTGGAGTGCCTACCACGTGCAGAGGGCATGCAAGCAGGAGGGCCTCCCTGTTGCCGTTTGCTTCTACATCCATGCTACCCTGCAGCAATCCGTTGGCTCTGCTTTCTCCCACTGCCCACCACTGGGCTCGTCCCTCCATGTTTGCACCCTGGTATGACCATCACTCTCTAGGCCCCAGCATCTCTGCATACAAGTGCAAATCATGGCTAGAGAGGGCACTTTATGAGGTGGCCTTTCAGCAGGCATCAAGGAGATACTGATTAGCACACTGAGAAGACTAGTCAGAGATGAGTGATGACAGGCCAAACTCAGCCTTGGGTAAACACTCAGACCTTTGCCACTCTATGAAAGTATTGTTTAATAAGGTGGATGAGTTGCATTGGGAAAAGTATAGGTCAAAGCATTTTGTTGATAGAAAACAGACTAAATAGCCCTCTTAAGCTGGTGATTAAAAAGCTTGACTTGTATCAACTCTACTTGGTGAGGTCACATAAAAAGAACTGAAGGTAGGTTTTTAGCTTGACTACAGAGTACAATGATCTCTGTGATTCTTGACTTTTTTAAAATAAATTCTTTAAAAAATAATTTTTTAATGTTCATTTCTTTTTGAGAGCCAGACACAGAGTGTGAACAGGGGAGGGGCAGAGAGAGAGGGAGACAAAGAATCTGAAGAAGGCTTCAGGCTCTGAGCTGTCAATACAGAGACTGATGTGGGGCTTGAACTCATGAACTGTGAGATCATGACCTGAGCTGAAGTCTGGTATTTAACTGACTGAGCCACCCAGGCTCTCCGACCTCTTTATCTAGGATAAACGAAGAGGAGAAAATTTTCAAGTTTCAAATCATGAACTTAGTCTTTCTAGTCTGCCTATGGCTTTGTGATTATGATTCCTTGTCGCAAAAGTCCTAGAAAGGTTTTCAGTTAGTTCATCTATGATAGAGTTACAAGGAAATGCCATTCCTACTATTGTGCAGATTCCTTGCAGCACAGATCAAATGTCAGCTGAATCATTTCAATGGGCTTTGTTAATATCCTGTCGCAGTGCACCATAAATGTGAGGACCCTCATAGAGTGGCCATGATAATCATAAATCAGATAATAAATAATAATCATAAATAATAATAAGATTTATCTAAAAATATTAAGAAATAAAATCTGGCAAACATCTTTGTCTTTATTTTATACATCCAAGAATCTTCTGGGTGTGCCTGGGTGGCTCAGCTGGTTAAGTGTCTGACTCCCGATTTCAGCTCAGGTCATGATCTCTCCGGTTTGTGAGTTTGAGCCCCACGTGGGGCTCTGCGCTGACAGCTCAGAGCCTGCTTGGGATTCTTTCTCTCTGGATTCTGTGCCCACTTACTCCCTCTCAGTCTCTCTCTCAAAAGAAATAAACTTAAAAACATTTTTTTTCTGACAATGACTCAATGTGTCAGATGAGATTTCAGAATAAAACACTGTTTTCAAATGCCCTGCCAAGATAATATTCTACCATGCACCAGCCATTTTCATGGAAACTTTTAATTTAACCTCTTCATAACTTGTGACAAAGTCAGTGGGTACTTCTATCTCTTTTGCCATATTTATGACACTGCTTGTTTTCTAGGAAGGGAGTTAAAAATGCAGAGTTTACATTTGCAAAGAAGACAGAACGTGGACTAGTCTGACCTGGCTAGTCAGCCTTTCATTATCAGCTCAGAGCGGACAATAAAAAGATTATGACTTGAGGGTACAATGGGGTGAGTGTATCCTATAAAAAGGAAAACTTCAATTGCTTCTTTCCCCCCCCCAACTTATTTTATAAACACCCTTTTCCTGAATAACAATCATGTCAGGGCTGGACTCATAATTCCAAACAATTGCATTAGATGCAGTCTTTGAAAGGTCATGTCACTTGATTTTGAGCTGAAAGTGGGGTCCTCCCACTGCTGGAATAGTCATCCACTTTGACCAGATCATCCTCAGTGTAAGAACTGAAAATAGCCATGGGAGTTGTGGAGACCACGGCACTATTAGCTCACTCTTTAATTTCTTGGCTTCAATGTCATCACATGACTGAATGTGGTTTGAGTGGACACAATGCATGCAATATTTGAAATATCATCTCTTATATCAACTTGTTTTTTTATGAACAGTGCCTTAAGCATATGGTTAATAGTATTTATTTTACAAATAGATTTGTCAAACTGCCAGAAATTATTTTAAAAAGATGTACAAATAGAGAGGACCAATAATCTTGATGATCTTTCATTTCTAGTTTCACAGTGGTACACTCAATACTGGCCTCCAAATCAAACATATGCACTCTAAAAGTTACCAATTCTTTTTGTTAACCTTGGCAAAAAGAAGCCTCTGATTCAGAATCAAATCAACACTTTCAAAATAAGAAGGACTGGCAAGAAAATACTAAACTCCAATTCCCAAAAGTCAACTCTTGGCAGGTATGGAAGTGCAACTTTGTCTAAAAGCTTCCTTTCCCAAGAGTTTTCCTGAGGCCATCTAAATCTAAGGATACCTTTAAAATTCTAAAAATGTAATTTCACATTCATAGTGTCTGGCATATGCGGAGTGCTTAAGAAATACTGATTGAATATTAAATAAAATGGCTATCAAAAAGGGGGAGCTTGAAGAGATTGTTTGGATCATCTTGACCAGCCTCTTAATTTCCAAGGAAGGCAGAGAAGTCCAGAGATTCACTTGTTCAAAACCACACAGCTAGTTATTGGCAGAGCTGGATCTAGAACTCAGGATTCCTGACTTTGCCATAAGCCCCGTTCACTTCTTGGGTTCCCATGCACTTCCACTTAAAGAAAATTTTTTTAAATGTTTGTTTATTTTTGAGAGAGACAGAGAACAAGCAGAGGACAGAGAGAGAGGGAGGCACAGAATCTGAAGCAGGCTCCAGGCTCTAAGCTGTCTGCACAGGGCTCTACACAGGGCTCAAACCCACGAACCGTAAGATCATGACCTCAGCCAGTCATATGCTTAACCAGCTGAACCACCCAGGTGCCCCTGCACTTGTACTTTAAAAAAAATTTTTTTTTAACTTTTTTTTATTTATTATTGAGAGACAGAGAAAGACAGAGCATGAGCAGGGGAGGGGCAGAAAGAGGGGGAGACACAGGATTCGAAGCAGGCTTCCGGCTCTGAGCTGTCAGCACAGAGCCCAACGCAGGGCTGTAACTCACACACCGCCAGATCATGACCTGAGCCGAAGTTGGATGCTTAACAGACTGAGCCACCCAGCTGCCTCTGAACTTGCCCCTTTAAAGACTGAAGAAGCCTGAGGCCAAGAGCTCAGACCAACCTTCCCCGCATGAACAAATTGGCATTCTCACATCGGGTTACATTACTGTGGGAATCTGCCTAGGGGCCATTTACTGGTAAGAAATCAGCTTGACTTTTTCCTAGAAAACTACCTTTAAAGTAGTGTTACTTTAATCTGAAATGTTTTGTTAAAAATAAATTAATTAGTGCCAGTCATTCCTATTTAATAAAAGTGAATTAGAATGCTTTAGATTTAAATAGGTCTTTACCCTTTATAAAGCGTGACCTGTATTACCTTGTAATTCTGTTCCTTTAAGTATAAATTGACTTCCCAGATGTTAGCTTGTTCATGGTAAATTAAGTCTCAGTGTTATAACTGCAGGAGATGAAGGCATGGAACCCATGAATGATTCCCAGTGGGCTAATGGGCTCTTCTTTGGTTTGGTGAAAGAAGAAGTGGGGGTAAGAGATAAGGCATCGTATCAGCAGGGGGCTGCGCAGGGGCAGGGCTCCCTGACTCACCTCTATTTACCTATATCCCAGGCTAGCCCACTCTCATGACCTCAGTGCAGCCATAATTTATTTGAACAGGACGCGGCCAAGTAGGCACTTGACCTTAGACACCAACCACCCATGTTCCAAAAATAGTAAATGGTGAAGACAGCCTGATTTCACAAGCTTTCAGGTGAGCCCAAAGCAAAGAACAGGAGAAACCCCAATCAAAGATTAACTTCATCAGAGAGGCAAAAGGCTTTAAAGACCGCCCAGAGCTGTCTGGTCATCTTAGGCGCTGCCCCAGGGCGGCAGGCCCAGCCTGCCCACTGTTCTGCACACTCAGACTTTACCTGCCTCGGTTGGTTGACTTTTGCACCTGAAGACAACAGTAATCGAATAACGTCCAAGTACCCACCCTGGGCAGCTAAGAAGAGGGCCGTGGCTCCATCCTGAGAGATGTCAAAATGAAAGGGTGAAAATCAGCTCTCACGTTTATTTTAAAAGATAATCAATTAAAAATACATATGTTTAATACAACTTTCCATTTCTGTCCCCTACTTTGTTTTCATATTCATGGTGTTTTATTCTTTGGAGTAGTTCTAAAATATCATAGTAAGTCAGGATGAAAAGTAACGTTTCAAACAGTCTTATAAGGATAATTATAATATATGTAATGACCTTTCACTCTACAAAATCTTGATCATGGTGCTTACAATCTAACCATTTGCCAGTAGCATCCAGCTTGTTCAAACAGTCGGTTATCATTTTTCTATCGTCTGCACAGACTTCTCATTAGCTGCCTTCTGCTTTTGTTGTGTGACTTCAGGGTTTATCCCCTTTTTAATTAGTTTAAAAAACACCTACATTTAATATAATCTTCCATTTCATTCTTTTGTCAAGTAAGAGCTAAGTGTTAGTTTAAAAAGAAATAAAAAAGAAAGTCTATTAATAAGCAACAACAAAGTCCCCCAAACCTATTTGGTATATTTTTATGTATCAGAAGTAAAAGTGTCCCCCTTTTTAAAATGTTTATTTCTGAGAGAGAGAGAGAGAGAGAGAGAGAGAGAGAGAGAAACAGAGTGTGAGCAGGGGAGGGGAAGAGAGAGGGAGACACAGAATCTGAAGCAGGCTCCAGGCTCTGAGCTGTCAGCACAGAGCCTTATGTGGGGCTCAAACCCATGAACTGTGAGATCATGACCTGAACTGAAGTCGGACACTCAACAAACTGAGCCACCCAGGTGCCCTACAGTGTCCTTTTAACTAGATCTTTCCTACCCCTTTCTCTTTCTTTCCCCCTTATCCATATCCACCCACCCCCCAACATACAGTTTCTCTAAGCTTTGAAACAAAAGATGCTTTCAAGAAAACTGCCCTCGTAAGAATAGCCATGAACTTGCTCCCTGACAGCCCAGAAGACAGCAATAACACCTGTAAACAACGAAGCAATCCTGCACAAAAGCCCAAAGCAAGTGCTCGTTTCCAATTTTCTTTAGTGGTTCTGTTTGTTTGTTTTAATTTTTTTTTAGGTTTATTTATTTTTGAGAGGGAGAGAGGCGGAGTGCAAGTGGGGGAGGGCCAGAAAGAGACAGAAACACAGAATTGGGTGCAGGCTCCAGATTCTGAGCTGTCAGCGCAGAGCCCAACATGGGGCTCGAATTCATGAGCTATGAGATCATGACCTGAACTGAAGTCAGACACTTAACCAACTGAGCCACCCAGGCACCCCTGGTTTGTTTATATTGTAACTGAATGTGTCTTCTGCACATTTCTTCTTTCTTGAAGACATGTCATTGGGAATGTCAGCAAATACAGCAGTCAGTTCAGAGCATGCATGCTCCCCAGAATCTCACTTCTCACGGCGTTTGCAGAACACGGTGAGCTTCATCATTTTTAGACTGTGGTGGAAAACCTGAGCACGTCCTGGTGGAAAACACCTAGCTAACCCAGTTAATTACCACCCCTCCCATCAGGGATGCTAACCACAAGTTAAGATACAAAGCACCTCTCCCTGCAAGGCCGACCAGGTGGAGGGTGCTAGTGGGTGTCCGTTGAGCTGCCAGACTCCTCTTAGGGCAATCATTAAAATATTAGCCTGTACGGATTATAGAGCAGATGTTTGTATGGGGATAAAATGTTCAGCTGCTCCTCACTGTGTGCGTTGCCACAGAAAATCCACCATGCTCTTAGCAGCTATTTACTCTTGGGAATTTTCTAAAATCAATATCCAAACATTGCATTTTTACTGTGTATTCCAAATTTCTGCTCCTAAAAGCTTGCGGGAGTCATTGACTGGGATCTCCCACGTTTCAGCTGTTTTTAGTGGAAACATTTACTTTGGACTGTTTGGGTAAGGGTAAAAGAAGTTTCAGTGCACGAAATTTCTTGAGTCACTTTATAACAGGAATTGACTACAGGAACGGGCTCTCCCCAAACTCTACATGTCTAAGATTATGTGCCATGCTGGTGAGCCTTTTGGAAGAATGTTATTTAACAGTACAAATATGCCAGTCAATTTGGATTGCTGACTATTAATGGTAATGTTATGAACATCACAACTCACTTTCCTTTTCCAAAGACTTGGGCTCTTCCTATTCAACCCCTCCACCCCCACATATACTCTTATGTGCTCTCAGATATACTTCATTATATACAGCCAAAGGAATAGCCAAAGCTGTAACCTGTGTTTCTTAGATTTAGGCACACATCAGAACCACCTGCTTCTCAGTTGTGTGCTTGGAGATTCTGGTTTAGTTGGTCTGGAGCGGGCCTGGAAGTACTCTTTTAAGGCTCCCTACATGATTCTAATGACAGCCAGAGTTGAGAATCACCCTTTCAGACCAGTGTCAAATGATTCGATCATTCAGTTGGGAAAACTGCAGGTTTTCCTGCAAAGGGTGTTACAGATTTTGAAGTGCAAAGGGTAACGCTAGTGGCTATGTGCTTCAGAGAGGTCTGTGATTTGTCAGTTAATCATGTAAACTCAGGAAAGCTTGTTCAAATGGAAAAGGTCACACCTACACATCTCATCGCATGGCTATGAAGGAATAGTGCCATAGGGCTAAATGGCTAGTGGTAAGATAGCCTAAAATGTGATTCCTAGGTAATTGGAAGTAGGAATTCTTCCACTCCTCACTATGAGATTCTATCAAGTCACTTATCTCCTCATATTTTATTTTATTTTTTGTCCAAAAGCAGTAACATTCACCATAAATCTTCTGGAATTAAAAGAGCCTTTGGGTAATGTGCTAATTGCCAATTAGCTGCAAACAGACCCACACTAGCAGTAGCTGCGTTTCAAAGGTCAATGGTGCAAGCATTTCACAGGTTTTCAACTCCCCAAGCTCACTTGTCTTCCAAATAATTTGATTTCTCCTTCATTTGTGCCCTTCCTCCTCAATAACTCTACAATGGGAGCATTATTTTGGTTTTCAGCAAGTCCATGTGCTGGGCTTGTTCTGTTATGGATAAGCAAGTGTCGCATGATTTTTGAAGAGCCTAATTGCATAAGTTATATGAAATATCTCATAGGTACAAGAGATTTAAAAGGGTGTAACCAAGATGGGTAAGCAAAATTATGTGTTTCTACACAGAAAAAGCTCACCTGGTTAACTACATCTTTTCCTTTGATGTTTCAGATTAAAGTCCTACTGTTCACTAAAAAAAAATTTTTAAAGTAGGTTCCACTGCCAGAGTGGAGCCCAACACGGGACTTAAGTTCACTAAGCTGAGGTCAAGACCTGAGCTGCGATAAGGAGTTGGACACTCAACCAACTGAGCCACCGAGGTGCCCCTAAAGTATTTTTGAAATTGGCATTTCTGGCATCCAAATTTAGACTGCAATAGTTCGTGTGATGAGGGGATGGGTAAGAGTCCACCTAATGTCCCATTGAAAATGCACTCACATAGAGTTGGTCGTGGATATTGGCTCCATGCTTCAGCAGGGTCTCAACCACTTTCATGTGCCCATACTGACTGGCAGCCAGCAGGGCAGTGCCCCCATCCTGCAAGGTATAAACACATTAGAATCAGTGCAGGCACCTATTTACCAAGCAGGTGCTCCTCACATCGTGAGAGCTTTGGAGAAGACATTTCCCGTAGATGACAAGGAACTCACTTTTCCTCTTTTATCTCTTTCACTTTATAATTATGACCGGGTTCATCCTAAAGACATCATTGTGTTGTACATGTGGATGACTTGTTTGAGATAGATTACGGTTATTGGACTGTGTTATTTTGAGTAATTCCCTGTGTCAAATTCAGAAGCATCTATTTGCATCTGAATAAAGGAAACAAAGAATAGGAAGTCTGTACCAATCAGTTCTTCTTGAAATTTCCTGAACAGTCTCCTGTGGCTTCTGGCTAGAGAGCTGCTTGACAAATGTTGACTTCTCTCTGTGGTTCCCCCCAGCTGTGGGCCTCTGTGATTAGGGTGATTTAAGGAGTAACCTTCTGGGGCCATTGTCTTCAAGGGACACGGTCTGTATCCATTAAGAGTGGATAACTATAGCATATCCCATGTGCCTCTCACCATCCTACTGGGCATTTTCTTTTGAACATGTGCCAGTTTGTCCAGATCTCTTTTAAAATGTAAGCCTTAGAACTAAACAGAGCACCAAAAAATAGATGCGGTCTGATGTGGAATGGGACATTCCTTTGTTCCATCCACACCACTTTTATCTCAACGGCCTAAATTAGAATTCGCTTTTATATCAACCACATTGCCCTACTGACTCATTGAGTTTGTGGTCAACTGAAACCTTTAATGGTTTTTCTCAGGTGCTACAGCTAAGGCATTTCCCCCCCATCTACAGTTGGTGAGCTGTTTGTTTGGCTCCGTGAATTGGTAGGTGGACATCTGAGCTAACTGTAAATAATGCAAGAATATGTCATCTGGTTCTGAAATACAAATCAGAACTGTAAGATAGTGTGGTTTCTAAATTTGGGCATAAAGTGTTTATCTGCCTGCCTTCACACTCCCACCCTCACAGGGTCTGATTCAGTAGGTCTGGGGTGAGGCCCAGAAACAGGCTTTCTGACCAGTCACATGAGGGGACTGTGGTGTGCAAGTGGCAGGTGGACCTCACTTGGAGAAACGATGTTGTGGGAGCTCCACTGTTCACGGGCTGTGGCGGGTGGGGCAGGGCCCTTGAGCTGTGATTGGGAGTGGGGAGAATGGAGGACAGACACTGGCGGGCTGAGGCTGGTGGTGGGGGCGGCTGTGGATGGAGTGGGTGGGCAACAAGAACTTGCTTACTAGCAGCAATGAGCACCAACATTCCCAACTTTTGCTCTGTCAGTTTTCTCTTTGCCTAATGAAGTAAGAGAAGAGCTAAAACATAGTGGTTATTATAGAAGAGCTGGTATCTTTTGTTTTTAAAGACATATTTTTGGGGGATATAGATTCAATAATGATGAGAACAACTGTGGAAACAAAGGCAGTTCTGATTACAGGATCATATGAAAACTCAAAGCCTCTGGACATTCTATTCTTCCCATGGAAAGTTCTAGGATACCTGCAGCTGACCTAATGGAAACATTTGGAATTGCACTCTGGGTCCCATGTTCCACGGATTTCTGGGACAGCACAAACTGGCTGACAGACAAAGGCTTCAAGCCAGCATTAACTTGTTAACCAAGAAGACTGACACAGCCATAAGGCTGGCTGTGCATGATCATTCTGACTTCGAAGTTCAAAGAGTTGAGATTTCCATTTGTAGGACTTTACTTTCTCTTCTTAGTTGTATGACTTTTATAATGAAAAATAAAATAATTAATATAAAAACTATATATGCAACACATATATTTTGGATTATTGTATATTATATTCAGCATGTTTGGAGGCACGTGCAGAGTCCAATCGCAGTTTTCAGAACAGACTGATCCTATTTGAAATTCGAATCTTACAGAAATTCACAGCATTTTAACAGAAAAAATAATTCACTGGAAACTCTCCTGATACACAAATATCACTACAATGGATTAAGAAAGCCTAAAAGATTCCACGTAAGGCAAATTTCCAGGAGTTTTTTGGTTATGATTAGGTTGGAAGTAAGTTGATAATTACATAACTGATAAAGCATTTCAAATTCTCCTATTATAAACCATTATCTTGTAAAATCAAATTGCGAACACAAAATTGATCTTTTAACAACCTCAGTTTTCTTATCCATGTGTCAAACATGAAGAATCAATGACTTCTTTAAAGGAAGAACTACATTTCCTTGCCTGACTGTATCAACTGTAATCATGTATTATATATTTCAATGAGGACATCTCAGAAAGTAAACTGCTTGTCAAGTCACCCTTCTTAGAAATCTCTCAGATTTGGGGCACCTAGGTGGCTCAGTGGGCTGGGCATCCGACTTCCACTCAGGTCATAATCTTGCAGTTTATGGGTTCAAGCCTTGCATCAGGCTCTGTGCTGATGGCTCAGAGCCTGGAGCCTGCTTCGGATTCTGTGTCTCCCTCTCTCTCTGCCCCTTCCCTACTAGAGCTCTCTCTCTTACAAATAAACATAAACTTAAAAAAAAAAAAAAAAAAAAGGAAAGAGGGTCGCCTGGGTGGCTCAGCTGGTTAAGCAACCGACTCTGGCTTAGTTTATGATCTGACGGTTCATGGGTTCGAGCCTCGTGTCGGGCTCTGTGCTGACAGCTAGCTCAGAGCCTGGAGCCTCCTTCAGATTCTGTATCTCCCTCTCTCTCTGACCCTCCCCTGCTCATGCTCTCTCCCTCTCTCTCTCCCTCTCTCAGAAATAAATAAAAACATTAAAAACAAATTTTAAAAAAAGGAAAGAAATCTCTCAGATTCACTAACATTGGCTTAATACTTCAACAGCTCCTATTACAGCACTGTGATTAACCTTGAAGTGAAAAAAAGCACGTGAAAACAGGGAAACTTATGAAGCCCCTGCTACTATTATCCACTCTGCTAACAAAAGTTAGTGTCCCAAAGTAGAACACTACCAGTTCAAGACAGAATTTAAATAATTTCCCATAAAACTCTCCAGTTGAGAGCCCAGAGTGAGAATGTTATGTTTTATATTGAATCCCTAGGACTACCTTTGAACCATGACAAGTAACTTTGTGGAACCCAGCCTTCTTAGGTTTGAAAATCTTGTAAAAAGGGAAGCACAAATTCATATTATTGAAGAAGAGAAACGAATATTCATGACTACTGATATTCTTCAACAGTGTATGAAATCAAGAAAGGTCTCTTACTTTGGTCCTAAATTCAGTGGATGCTCCAAATTCAAAGAGAAATCTCACGACGTCATTATGTCCTTGCTGGGCAGCAAAGAACAGGGCAGTTGTACCTGACTGGGAGAGAGCAAGAGGCTGGTTTTAGGACATACAGACTTGCAAACAAAATAAAACAATATCCTTTTATGTAACCCTTCTAGCCTAGGAGGTGGCTACACTTGGACTGATTATATTCCTCGTTCAGAGAAGTGAGAACACGAAAGGAGAATGTATTGTTGGTGCAATGCAATGAATGGTGGACTCAAAAGATATGTTCCTCTACTAATTTCTGGAACTTGTGAATATTAGCTTATAGGGCATGAGATGTGATTAACTTAAGGATTTTTGAGAGGAGGCACTTATCCTGGCTTAGCCTGGTGGGCCCTAAATCCAGTGACAGCTGTCTTTATAACAGCAATGTAAAGACCCATTTGACACAGAGGAGAGGGAGAGGCAATGTGCCCACAGAGGCAGAGATGCGGCCACAGTCCAGGAATGCCTGCTGCCACCAGAGGCTGGAAGAAGTAAAGAATGGGTTCTCCTTGGGGCCTCCAGAGGAGGTGTGGTCCTGCAGACACACCTTGAATTTTCTGGCCTCCGTTATCCTAAAAGTGGAAATTCTGTTATTTTAAGTCACCTAATTGGTGGTAATTTGTTACAGCAGCCTCAAAGAACTAACATGCTTGGTAATATAGGGATTCATTCACACAGGGAAGAATTCCGGAAGAGTTCTGGTTACAAAGTTTAGTGCCCCAGAGTAGAAAGCTACCAGCACAGAAAGAATCTCAGTAATTCATTCAAAAGGGCTCCAAATATTTCTCAAAATGGGACATAGGAACATGAAGCAGCCTGATTCCAAATCTTAAACCTATCAGTGATACTCTGAGACACATGTTTTAGCATCCTCTCTTCCCAGCCATTTATACAAGCCTACTCAAAGACTGGTAGCCAAATCATTGGGTAACATGAGCAAATTCATACCACTCTTGTGGGCGATACATAGTTTTCATATAAAGACCACTCTTCACTCCAGTGCTTGGAGCATGGAATAGGTGAATGCTACACTTTCCCAGGTACGGTGAAGAGAAAACACTCCTTCCATGGCTTGCCTGGAAGTGTTAAAGTGGTAGGTTCTTACCCAGGTGGGAGAAGCCAGGAGGACTGTGCCCTAAGGATCACTGATCACTCCAAAGCTTGATCTTAAGTGTGTGTATATGTGTGTGTGTCTGTTTGTATGCATGTGTATGTGTGTGCCTGTGTGAGAGGGAACAATGAGCCCAGCCATTGTGGCAGAACACTTCACAGTCATGGCCATCTATCTTGGGCTACTCCCCCAACCAGAAGCTGCCCTGGGGAGGCACAGGTAGTGTGATCATTCCCAGAGCCTTTCAGCCTACAAGGCAGGAGTGATTTTCTCTTCGGTTCCCACAGAAACAAGTGAAAACATCCTCTCATTGCTTTCCTACAGTGGATGACACTGGGTTCCAGAAACCTTAAGATGTAATCAGGTCTGGGGGAAGAAACTGAGCTAGAAAAGGAAAACTATCATCTTCTTAATAGATACTAATTTTAGAAACTACCAGGAAGGGGCACCTGGGTAGCTCAGTCGGTTGCGTGTCTGACTCTTGGTTTCAGCTCAGGTCATGATCCCAAGGTTGTGGGTTTGAGCCCTGCTGCTGAGCGTGGAGCCTGTTTGGGATTCTCTCTCTCTCACTTGAAAGAAAGGAAAGAAAGAAAGAAAGAAAGAAAGAAAGAGAGAGAGAGAGAGAGAGAGAGAAGGAAGGAAAGAAGGAAGGAAGGAAGGAAGGAAGGAAGGAAGAAGGGAGGGGGGAAGGAAGGAAGGAACGAACGAACGAACGAACTACTAGGGAGAATTTCTAGAAATTGTTTCTTTCTTCACTAAGAAAAAAGATTTGTTTTTCACTATTTTTTTGATATATTGATTTAAAAGTTGTATTTCAGCAGCTTGAGTCAATTTTGGAACATATAGGTAGCATCAATGATTGTGCACATGAATGTAGCATCTGTAGACAATAGGAGCCAGACTTCATGACAACTGTACATGCAGCTCTTATGCCTGGGAGCTTGAGCCAATATTACTGGTTCTCTTGAGCAATGGTCTCTCAGGACCATTAGCTTCTGGTTCTTGCAAGCTTTGTGTGTCTAGATACCCAACCTTAGAAAATAATGGCAGGTATTTTTTCAGGAAACAAATATTTTGATATGGATTAAGTGGAAAAAATGAATTAGAATGAACCAAGGCTGGGGTGCCAGGGTGGCTTAGTTGGTTAAGTGTCTGACTTCGGCTCAGGTCATGATCTCACAGTTCATGAGTTCGAGGCCTGCATTGGACTCTGTGCTGACAGCTCGGAGCCTGGAGCCTGCTTCAGATTCTGTGTCTCCCTCTTTCTCTGCCCCTCCCCTGCTCGTGCTCTGTCTGTCTGTCTGTCTCTCTCAAAATAAATAAACATTAAACAAAAAAATTTAAAGAATGAGCCAAGGTAGAAGCCTGTTATATGGGTGAGTTCCAGAACTCTCAGCTTGCCAAACAGATGAGGTGATCTTGGGATCTCTTCTCTTTAGCAGCTCTATCACCAGAGACTGGCGTGGCTGCAGGAAATTCAGGGGACCACTGGGAACTCACACAGCAAGATCATTTGAGTCACAGGTTACCTCTAAACTGGACTTTGGTAAGTCCTTGAGGGCCATTTTGTTCAATGCACAATAGTTTTCATACCCAAGAATATTAGTTGAGCAACCAGAACCAAACAGATCAATGTAAAACCATAAAAACCATACATTGGCTGGAAATAAAACAAAGGTTTCTCTTCTCTCTCAGATTTTCACAATTGTTCTCAAGATATTTTTATACATGTTGAACTTGCCCTTCAGGATAGAGTTTTTTGAGTAAGCAGATCTGAACCATATTGTTTTTATTAAAGATCATCTGTCTTTTCTTTAAAGTTATAATAAACCAAGGCTGTAAAGCATAACAGAAAAACAAAACGATTAGGGTAATTTCAGACTATAATTCTAAATGGGCCCAAACATTTTCCTCCCAGAAGGAAATTAGCTGCTGACGTGAAAAGTGGCCTAAAACAATGCTCCAGCGTTGTGGAAATTGCTCAGAAGAATCTGCGTGTGAGAAGATTGATTGGATTTGCTACAGTTTCTCTGAGTGGCTCCTCTTGATAGACCAGGCTTGCTGATCCAGGACTATGGAGAACCAGCCTCCAGATTCTATCCATCAAGTGCTAGTCTTCCATGGTCCACAGCCAAGGTGACACCCAAAGGGGACAGAGGACGGACTTTAGATGACCCATGGACTATTCAACCCTCACACCAGGGATGTCTTCATTTGCTCACTCAAGGGGAGCAGTCCAGTCTAGAAGATGGAGTACTGATGGATGAAAGTTTGGTTGATGAATCATCCTTTCTGAAACAACTATAGGGCAGACCCTCGAATAAGACTGGATTAAGGAAAATCAAAGGCTCCAGTTTGGATTGGAGCTTGCCTCAGGATGCCATCTTATGTCTCAGTCAGTGTGGACTGAGAGGTCAGATTCGCTTCAGGGATGACCTGTGGCTGTGTCTCCGTAAAGGTGAATTTGCAAGGCCCGAGATTAAATCTGCTCAGAAATAAATGGATCCCCTCAGACCTGAATCCCAAAGTATGTTAAAATGCCCAGCCTCCCACTGCTCTTCTGCACTGGAACAAGAATGGGCCCTCTAGGAAGACTGAACTCCCAGGATGGCTCTTGAATGAACTAACTCATATTAGTCCAATGTTCACCACATGGCTTTTTTGGGGACAGCGTATTTAATATGTGGCCAGTCAGAGAAGCCCTTTGAAATAATGGATGGTTGAGATAGTCCAGCAAGTGAGCCTCATTAAGAACAGGTTGCTGGGGTGCCTGGGGGGCTCAGTCGGTTGAGTGTCTGAATTTAAGGCCCGCGTTGGGCTTTTTGCTGTCAGTGAAGAGACCACTTTGGATCCTTTGTCCCTACCCTCTCTCTGCACCTCCCCTGCTTGCATTTTCTCTAAGATAAACATTAAAAAAAAAAAAAAAGAAGAGGAAGAAGAAGAACAGGTTGGTGACCCAATCCTTTGAAAAATGCAATGATCTTTATGGAAATCCTATAACTGGGGCGCCTGAGTGGCTTGGTGGGTTACATGTCTGACTCTGGATTTCAGTTCAGGTCATGACCCCATGGTTCGTGAGTTTGAGCCTGCTTGGGATTCTCTCTCTCTTTCTCTCTCTCTGCCCCTACCCTGTTTGCACATGTAAGCATGCATGTGCTCTCTCTCGCCCTCTCTCTCAAAATAAAGAAATAAACTTTTTTTTTCCAAAAAAGAAAATCCTATAACTTCTAAAGCACCTCATCCCAAGGGAAGAAGGAAGGACTGATTTGAGCTTGGGAGGAAATGTCTGAGTGTTTAAGGAATGTGGTTAGAGGTCCTGTTACCTCAGACTACAACCCATGCTTGAGAACAGTCATTCAACTGAAGTACAGCTAATGATCCATTCCTGGGCCTTATTTTAGGCATAATAAAGCCTGCAATCTGGATTCTAATGTTATTTAGGAAAAAAGCAATGATTACTCGTCTTCCTTGCCAATTCACTACTGTGAACATTTTGAGTCATTCTTATTCAAGTGTAAAACCTGACCCACCTCTCTCTGGAGATTGATGTCTGCTCCTTGCAGAACCAGTTCCCTCACACAGTCTACGTGGCCGGCATAGGAGGCCACCATGAGGAGCGTGGTGCCATGCTAGATGGAGGACAGACAGATGAACGGTTAGCCCATCATATGTCAGACAGGGTCCTGGAGAAGAGGCTGCAGAGAAGTCAGCTCCACTTGGGACATGTCCAAGTGCAAAATTTCCCACAATAATAAAGGCATCTCATGCAGACTAGACGGGAAAAAGCAAAGCGACACATTGCTGAGGGTGGAATTTTCAATTTAAAAATTCACTTAATCCCATTACCTTCAGAAGTGGTCCAACTGAACCGTAATTACTGCACTTTAAGGCAGTAGGGATGTAATGGTCTCATTTTATGATTCCTATTAAATGATTCCTGAGCCAAAACACTGTTATTAATGTAGAAGATGGGTTAAGTGGTACCAGTTGGTTTTCTGAGTTTAGAAGTCTTTATATTAAAACTGATCCAGGTAAAGATAAAAGGCACCTCAGGGAAATGGGAGACCACAGTAGTCAGTCAGGAGCCCTGGGGTTCATGTCTGCCTCTGTCCTCAACCAACAGTGTAACCTGGGGGCAAGGTGCTCGTAATTCTTGGGGTTTGTAGTTTAATTTACAGTCATTTTGGAGGGTTTGGAATAGTGATCTTAACCACTACCTCTGCATGTGCAGCAACCTGTCTTTTGGGGGTGGATGACAAGAGAGAGACAGATGGTTCTGCACAGAAGGAAGGCTCACTAGGTATAGGATGGTAAGTGACTCATAAGCCTCATTTTAATTTCATCAGTGGGATTTTGTAGGAAGACAGTAGAATTGAATGGTCACTGACACTATGATCTTGGGCTACTTATGGAACCTTTTCAAGGCTCACCCTCCTCATCAGCAAAATAGGGAATAATAAAAGCATCTTCTGGATTATATTAAATGAGTAAGTGATATAATGCAGGCAATGTGCTTAGAATAGTAATGTTAGATATTCAGTAACTGTTAAATATTGAAACTTTATGATACTTCAGTAAATGTTCGGTTATCATCTGGCTTTTGTTGATCTCTGTGAATGACAATACTAATTTTGGGAAAGTCTTACTTGCTATGGATGAAAAGGACAGGTTGAGTAAAAGAAAAAAAAAAGCTAATGGCCTCATAGAAGTACTCTATATTTTTTCTACCTCCATGTGACTGCGTTTGGTATTTGAATGCTAGACATCTGTGTAGGCTGTACCATCCATTATTAAGTTGAACACCTTTGTCTGTATTTTCCGAGATTAGAGTAGTGCGTGGAAGTTGGTATTACTAACTTCCTCCTGAATGTGAACAGTTTTTATTTAGAATGCAGATAGAAGAATCCTTGAATTAAAACCAATCTTGGGGTACCTGGGTGGCTCAGTGGGGTGAATGTCTGACTCTTGATTTCAGCTTAGGTCATGATCCCAGGGTTGTGGGATTGAGCCCCTCCATGCTCAGCATGGAGCCCGATTAAGATTCTCTCACTCTCCTTCTGTCCCCTCCCCTGCTTGCACACACTCTCTCTCAAATTAAAACAAAACAAAAATAATGTGAAGGATTGCTAGGAAGACAGTGAAGTAGGAGGACCCTAAGCTAACCTTGTCCCATAGATACAATGGGAATATCAAAGATATACAATAGCAGTTACAATAGATAACACTCACATTGGTGTAAATAACTGAAAATGATCCAAAGATTGGAAGAACAAACTCCATAACTAAAGGTAGAGAAGAGTCCACACTAAAGAGGGTAGGAAGGGTGCAGATGTGGTGGGGAGCTAAATGGACCACTGCTGTATGCAGGGAGTGGGGGATTGGAGTAGGGAGGGAGCTGCGGAGAGGGAAGAGAAACTGACTATTTCACTGGGGAACCTGTATGTGGAAGATTGAGTCCTCATAATATTTGGCTTTGAAAACTGGAGGGATAGAATTTCTGGACTTAAATCTTACAATTTTAAAAATCAGTGGCCCAGCTCTGGGAGAGACTGGAAGGTGAGAGAAAACTGAAATCTTTACCCTTAAAGAGACAGCACCACAAACAGCCCATGGAAATAGAATACAGAAGAAGCAGTTTGAAAAATGCCTGGGGTATATGTGAGGGAGATTTATTTACTAGTCCCAGAGGTGTGCTGGAGGAGCTGGGAGCATTGGAAGACTTCTCCAAGAACAAAGGAGCTGGCAGGAACCATTTCCTTCCCTGCCCTCCAGCAAAAACACAACCACCTGCTGGAACCAGTGCAGCACCCACATTCGCTACCTAGCTTGCTAACACCACTGCCCCTTCTTCTCCCCCAACCTTGGGCATGTTGTGGATCTACCCCCTCTAATACGTTCTTGGTCAGAGTCTACTCAAACCAGGGCCACAAGCCTGGTAATGGGAAAGCAGCCGCAGTAAGGGCCAGCACCACTTCAAAGTAACTCCTGCCCTGGGGAGAAGGAAAGGTAACAATACACAGCACTCATACCGCAGCCCCAGCAGTGGGCTGAGGGCAGATGGCTGGTCTGATTGCAGGCCCCGCCTACCAACAAAAGATTCTCTGGACAACATGGGGAAAGTACACTGTAGTTTGGTGTTGCTGCATCTCTGGCAAATACCTAGTATGATTAAACTCAAGCCCAGGACAGCCCCAGACTGGTCCACTAACACTACAGGGACCAAACACTGCCCAAAACAGGCAAAGAGAGCCACTGCAGATGTCTGAACTGAAGGAAAAAGTGGCCCAACCACAACAGCTGGGCACACAACACATATAGGAGACACCTCTGAAGCACCAGTTTCTGGTGAACATGGGACACTGCACTGCAAGGCACTACAGGACCTCTTCTTCATAAGGCCACTACTTTCAAGAGCAGGAGATGTAGCTAAGTTTCCTAATACACAGAAATATACACAGAGAGTTAGACAAAATGGGGAGACAGAGAACTATGTCCCAAAGGAAAGAACAGGACAATATCACTGCAAGAGACCTAAGAAAAATGGAGATAAATAATATGCCTGATAGGGGTGCCTAGGTGGCTCAGTTGGTTAAGTGTCCAACTTCAGCTCAGGTCATGATCTTGTGGTTTGTGAGTTTGAGCCCCATGTCGGGCTCTGTGCTGACAGCTCAGAGCCTGGAACCTGCTTTGGATTCTGTGTCTCCTTCTCTCTGTCCCTCCTACTCTCTCACAAAGATAAATAAATGTTAAAATTTTTTTAAAAAAATAATAGAGATATGATAGAAATCTATCTCTACCTATTCTCTATAGTGATAGAGAATTTAAAGTAATGGTCATAAAGATACTCACTGGAATTGAGAAAAGAGAGAAGGACATCAGTGAGACCCTTAAAAAGATAAAAAAGAAATCAATCAGAAATGAAGAACACAATAAATAAATTTAAAAATACACTGGATGGAATAAAGACTAGACTAGAAGAAGCAGAAGAATGAATCAGTGACATGGAGGACAGAGTAGTGGAAAGGAATCAAGCTGAGCAAGTGAGAGAAAAAAAGTATGCAAAATGAGAATAGATGTAGGGAACTCAGAAGTATGTAGGGAACTCCATCAAGTATAATAACATTTATATTATAGGGATCCCAGAAGAAGAGAAAAGGGGGCAGAAAATTTATTCGAAGAAATAAAAGCTTATAACTTCCTGAATCTGGGGAAGGAAACAGAAACCCAGATCCAGGAAGCACAGAGATCCCTCAACAAAATCAACCCAAGGAGATCCACACCAAGACACATAGTAATTAAAACGGCAAAAAGTAGTGATGAAGAGATCATTTTAAAAGCCACAAGAGGAAAGAAGAGAGTTAAGTACAGGAGAAATTCCATAAGGTTATCAGCAGATTTTTCAGCCAGATCTTTGCAGGCCAGATCTTGTAATAGATATGCAAAAAAACAGAGAAAGGAATCCAGGAATATCTCTAAAAAAAGCCAACTTACTATGAGAGAAGAGGGCAAGAGAAGAATGGAACAGAGAATTACAAAAAACAACCATAAAACAAGCAAGAAAATGGCAATAAATACATACCTATCAATAATTACTTTGAATGTAAATGGACTAAACACTCCAATTAAAAGACACAGGGTGATGGAATGGATAAAAAAAAACAAGGTCCATCTATATGCTGCCTATAAAAGACTCATTTCAGACTAAAAAACACCTGCAGATTGAAAGTGAAGGGATGGAGACACATTTATAATGCACAGGGATATGAAAGAAAGCAAGGGGAGCAATACTTATATCTGACAAAATAGATTTTAAAACAAACTATAACAAGAGATGAAGAAGGACACTTATAATCATTAGCAAGATAGAACAATTGTAAATATTTATGCACTGAACATGTAAGCACCCAAATACATAAAACAGTTAATAACAAACAAAAAGGAACTAATCGATAATAATACAATAATAGCAGGGGACTCCAACACCCCACTTAAATCAATGGACAGATTATCGGAACAGAAATTCAACAAGGAAACAGTGGCTTTGAATACACATTGGACCAACTGGGTTTAATAGATATATTCTGAACATTCCATCCTAAAACAGGAGAATACACATTCTTTTCAAACGCACATGGAATTCTCCAGAATAGATCACATATTACACTACAAAACAAGTATCAACAAATTCAAAAAGACTGACGGTATACTATGCATCTTTTCTGACCACAATGCTATTAGATAGCAACTATAAGAAAAAAAAATCGGAAAGAGCACAAATACATGGAAGTTAATAACATGCTACTAAATAATGAATGAGTCAATGAAGAAATCAAAGAAGAAATTTTTTAAAAAATACAAGGAGACAACTGAAAATGAAAACACAAAGATCCAAAATCTTTGGGATACAGCAAAAGTGGTTCTAAGAGGGAAGTTTATAGCAATACAGTTCTACCTCAAGAAGCAAGAAAAATCTCAAGTAAACAACCTAACATTACACCTAAAGGAATGGAAAAAAGAACAAACAAAACCCCAAAACCAGAAGGAAGGAAATAATATAGATTAGAGCAGAAATAAATGCTATAGAAACTAAAAACAAATAAACAAGCAAAAACCAATAGAACAGATCAATGAAACCAGGAGTTGGTTCTATGAAAAGATCAACAAAATTGGAAAACAGTGGCTTTGAAAACACATAGGACCACTTAAATTTTTAGCAACACTCATCAAAGAGAAAAGAGAGAATTCAAACAAACAAAATCAGAAATGAAAGGGGAGAAATAACAACCAACACCATCGAAACACAAAGGATTATATGAGAATATTGTAAAAAAAATGTCAAAAAATTAGACAATATAGAAGAACTGGAAAAACTCCTGGAAACATATAACTTACCAAAACCAAATCAGGAGGAAATAAAAAATTTGAGCAGACCAATTACTGGCAACAAAATTAAATCGGTAATCAAAAACACCAAATAAACAAAAGTCCAGGGCCTGATGGCTTCACAGGTGAATTCTACTAAATATTTCAGGAGAAGTTGATACCTAGTCTTCTCAAATTATTCCAAAAATATAAGAGGAAGGAAAACTTTCAAATTCATTCTATGAAGTAGTATCTGTTGATGTATTAAGCCAGACAAAAGTCTTTCCTTTATACTCAAAACTTGCTAGCCTGACAGATTGTTAATTTTCTAAAGATTAAGGTTACTTTATTTCACTGGCTGCTGGTAAAATATATCTCGTAAAACTAGCTGATTTTGAATAGAGGATACAGGGGATATAAATGTGGTGAAGACTCCAACAAACAGGACAGTGAAATACATACATTCATACATCTAAAAAGGCTGGAGGAATCTACCATCGCCCATCTTTGTGGTAGATGTGCATTAGAGAGATGAAGGAAGCAAAAAAAATGTAAACATCAAGCGAAGACACCATTACCCTAGAAGTGAGGTGAATGTTAGCAAATCAAAGCTTTGCCATGTGGTGGGTGGCCTAGAGATAACATATTCATTCTTTAAATGCTGTTTGTCAGAAGTTTGAACATGGTCGTGAACTTGAGGTTGGGAGCGGTTCCCAGGAGAGCCTCAGGGCCTCCTCATGCATTCCATCAGCTCTCCTGGGAGTCCCAGGTGAACCTGAGGCAGGGCAGGACTGGTGTAGAGGTCATTCAGCTCCAGAGGCGCCTGGAACCCAGACTCCATGTTCAGGTGGCACCTGAAGGAGGTAGAAACTCTCCCGGTGAAACCTGGAGGGGAACCAACACCTGCACTGTTCCCTGTCTCCGTCACCGCCAATCTTAGAGGCTCTTTCAAAATCCATGTCTGAAATTACCATCATTTAGGCTCCCTCCTTTGGGTTAAGGAATTATTTCTCCGAAAGCTGTTAACAAAATGAATTTTTATGATAAACGAGGAGGAGTAAACATATTGGTATCTGGTCCTAGTAGCAAAATTTCTGTCTGAAATAGCTACTTGTCACCCAGCAGACAGACAGAGACAGAGGATGAGCTCTGAGAGAGAAAGCAGGTGGCAGGACAGGTGGCACTGAGGAGGAAAGGGCACAGGGAAGGCTGAGTACGGGGTACTGTCTGGGGGGCAGGATGTGCGTGGTGCTGTGAGGAGGCTCCTAGGACACTGGATATAAGGAAAAAGCAACAGAGGTGGCTGAAAACAGGTGACTTCAAGACAAAGAGGAGAAGTGGTCATCCACATGGCCAGTGGGTGAGGCCACAGTGAAAGCCAGCACTCCTAGTCCAGTTTGGCCCAGGGGGGCACTGCTGCCCATGGAGACCCAAGCAGGACTGGGGTGACCAGTTCACAGATGCCTGACCCCATACCAGTCTGGGTCCTGGCAAGGAACAGATGGCACATTTGCATCAGGATAGTGGGAGGAAACTTCAATAATGTATAAAGCTGTGCCCTGGGTGCAGGGACACTACAGGAACAAGGCTGGACGAAGAGCTAGCAGCAGTGGCGCTCTCCTGCCAGCCCGGGCCTGAAGGCACAGGGCTGGGGTGGGGACGGTAGACACTCCTAGAGAATGAGAGCATTGCTGCCAGACAGAGCAGAGGACACTGGGGGTCCTCCCACTCTCTGATTCCTACCAGTGCTCCCACTGGCCAGACCCAACCAGAGGCCAGAGGGAAGCAAGTCCACGAGGCTGTACATTTCGGTCTCTGGGACACACAGCAAGCTGGAGAAGGGTCCGAGTGGACCTGGAGGTGCCAATGCCAGATAACGGCACACCGATGCCCCCAGTGGGCAAAGCAGAACAAGCTTTGCTATCTCACCCAGGCTGATGGCTGATCTCATGTAGAGAATCTGTGCAGTGAAAGCTGGAAATGGCACATCCTGCTTTTGGGAAAACAATAGGGCTCATCTGAAAACATTTTTACTCCTAAAATAAGAATATTTCTGCTGTTTCTCTTTCTTTTTCTCATTTGAGGTTTTCCTGATCCCCAGAGATGCAGAGTCCTGCTGAATACAGGACTACCTCTATCTGGAGAGGGAGGGCTCCCTAAGTGACACCTGTAGAGGGCAGTAGAATCGATTTTTAGATCCCCTCCTCCTGAGAAGCAAACTAACGTTTGCAAAGACAACAAAAGGTAGGAAGCTTCAGTTTTCTTACCCTCATAGAAAGGCCCATTTTCTACATCCGGGGCAGCCCACTTCTGCTCTGAATCATCTCCACTCTCCGTGAAAGGAGTTGGTTTGAATTCTTGGCCTAAAAACCCTTTCCTCTTGGAATTTGACAATTCTGATTCCCAGTGAGGTGCCACTTCCTTTATTGTGGCCACCTCTGGTTTTATGCACATGATGGTTTGCCCAGTGTGCTTTTACGCTCACCATGGTACCTTGGAGTTTTACAAAGGCAGGCAAACATGAAAGAATAGATCAGCATTGCAAAGGGAAATGTATTCATGAGCTGCTCTCATGCCAGCAGGGGAAATGGCATGTCCTTCGCATGCATATACCGAATGAATCCATCCGTACACTGTCCCTGCAGTCCACATCCACCCGACCGCTGTTCAGCAACAGCCTGAGCAGAGCCAGGTTTCCTCTCCTTGCTGCCCAGAATGCAGCATTGGCAAGTGGAGTTTCCTTCTGCAGAAGCAAAACGAAACAGGCTCTTAAGATAAACATCAGTTAATCTGACCATTTCTACGCAAATACATCATTCAAAAGGCGAATTTCCAGATGTGTTGTAGCATCTGAAAGACCGCTCCTCCAGCCATAGATGATGGTAATATACTTGGTTATGGAACACATTCTGTTTCATACCAGATACCGGAACCACAGTGCTGATATGAAGAGCAATGTTGTTGATAATACAGCACTATTAATACTCTATTTCCCACTAATGTCCTCACTTTCCTGCCTCTGTGTCTTTGTTCACAGTTTCCTTTTTACTTGAAATGAATTCTCCCCCATCCTTCAAGCCCAACGCCCAGGTTAAATGCTATTTCCTCCCTGAAGTGTTCTCAAATCCGTCTTCACCTCTATGCAGAGAGAAATCTCTCCCAATTCTGACCTCAACCCACACCTTTTCTGTGCTTTCAACTTTCTACCCATTTCCAGCTGTCTGGGTAAATGTTTCACTTTCCCTCCACCAAATTTTCTTTGCTTTGGCTGGAACTTGCCAGGGGATTCATTTAAGAATAAAGAACTCTGGGCAGGAAATGCTGTTACGTGTCCTCATATGGATCCTTCTTTCCACTGCTGTGTGATTTTAAAGTTGCAAAGTTAATATGGGAATCATCCTATGGAAGGAATACAGCTGGCAAACAGGTATTGAAAAATCAGACTGGCAGAGTGGATTGCAGTACAATTGCCTTTTCTAGAACACATCAGTTTGGATCTGTAGAGAACAGTCCATGCCGGGGGAGAGTGAGGCTGAAAGAGAGGTTCTGGAACCAGACAGCTTTGCATGTCAACCCCAGCCTTGGGCAAGTGACTTGGCCTTGGTAAGTCTTACACTACCTGACTTGAAGTTCATGGTAAAGATTAAATAATGTAAGTTAATTGGTGAATACAGTGCCCAACATATCATAAATGCTTACAGATACCCACTTCTTTCCCTCTGTCCACTTTTCTTTACAAAGTTGAAATAGATAGGCAAAATTAAATTCAGAGTATCAATACTAGTAAAGAATTTTTTTGGTCTCGGGAAATTTTCTAGCATTGAAATTATTTAACAAAAGCACTTTTTGGGTGGGCTTACAACACCTATCTGACCCCAAAGGGCTTTTGTGTAATATATCTTTTAGGTATACTGACAAGATATTAAATTCAGTTTCTCTTTTCTTTTATAAGCTTCTTCAAGGCAGGCCTATTTCTTCTTTTTTTTTTAAGGTTATTTATTTATTTTGAGAGAGGGAAAGAAAGAGAGACAGAGAGCAGGGGAGGAGCAAAAAGAGAGGGAGAGAGAGAATCCCAAGCTGACAGTGCAGAACCCGACTCATGAACTCGAACTCATGAACTGTGTGATCATGACCTGAGCCAAAACCAAGAGTTGGATGCTTGACCTACTGAGCCACACAGACATCCTTTAAATTCAATATCTTACTTGCCTATGCTAAGTTAAAAAGAAAACACAACAATGTCAGCCACAGGACAGAGCCATCTAAATATTAATTTTTAAAAATTTTTAAGTAATCTCCACACCCAACATGGGGTGCAAACTCACAACCCTGAGCTCAAGAGTCACATGCTCTACTGACTGAGCCAGTCAGGTGCCCCTCCATGGAGCCATCTAAAATGAAAGAACAGTGAGAGCCCAAGCAAGGTGGCATTTGTTGCTATGAGGATTTTTTGTCTGCAGCCCTTCAGCTCATGAACAACTTAGTGCTCTTAGTGCGTTCTTGGATGAGAGCGTGGCCAAGTGGGGAATGCTAAGCAAGTGACAAACATACTTCAGATAGTTTCCCGGCTCAGATAGGAGAACAAATGCCACCTCAAATTCCAGATGAACAATTTGCTTTCCGTGAAAGCCTAAATGGGATGGTCCTGGGAGTTTTCAGGCCAAACTGCACTGGTGACACTCACACCTGGTGTTTGTGCCTCTTGTTCCAATCTAGCTCCATCATTACATCTGTCAATAACTGGCCAAGGCAATGGCCAGGCAGGCCTGACTTGTATCATAAATCATGAAACAATGCCCTTTCGGCAGAGAGATTTCACAAGGCCAAAATGAAGTTTGGAGGATGAATTAGGAAGAGAACGTAGTATGCATCAGGGAACAGCTCTGCTGACTTTTCCTGAGACATGAAGACTTGAGAGTAATAAATTGGAAATCATTTTTAGTGATGTTGTTGTTTCTCTTTAACCCCAAATTGTTTTCAAAAACCACTGGCACATGACAAACTTCTATCGTCATAATAAGCTCTCCAACTGGGAGCCTTGAGGATGGCTCTGGGGCTTCCTCTCCTCCCAGAGCCAGATTTCCTGGTTTCCTTTGAGGTTCTAGAAACTGAGCTTGGTGAACAGCTGTAAAGATTTCATTTTCCCTTGATTTACCAAGAGATGGAGGCAAGATGAGTAGTTGATTTGGGGTAAGAAAGAGCTGAGTTCAAGTCTGAAGCCTGCTACTTCCCAGCTCTGTGACTCTGGGCAGGTTATTTAACTTCTCTCTGTCCCAGTAAAATGGAACTAAGAATTCCAGTGGAAGCACCTCCGCCATGTGTTGTTAAAGGATTAGAGGGGAGAATACATGGAAACACAGTTTGAAAGTAAACACTCAAGAATTGTCACTATAAATGCTATTCCTCACAGCTCTCTGAAATGCTGGTCCAGGCATTGGCAATTTGTTTGGTCACTGGCAGGTACTGGGGTCAGGGGCACTGGCCAGGGGTTAGGACATGAAGTATGAGCCAAAACCTTGAGCTCTGCTCCAATGGCTTTATGGCCCCGCAGGAAAGCATGTCATGCCAAGGCATCAGAAATTATCACAGGTGGGGTGCCTGGGTGGCTTAGTCGGTTGAGCGTCCGACTTTCGCTTAGGTCGTGATCTCGCGATTTGTGGGTTCGGGCCCCACGTCGGGCTCTGTGCTGACAGCCAGCTCGGAGCCTGGAGCCTGTTTTAGAGTCTGTGACTCCCTCTCTCTCTGACCCTCCCCTGCTCACGCTGTCTCTCTCTCTCTCCTAGAAATAAATAAAACATTAAAAAATTAAAAAAAAAAAAGAAATTATTACAGGTGCTAGAGAAGGAATGTGGATTACTTACTGAGAGAAGAGAATGGCCAAGCCCATATGAGGCGGGTGGCCAGGAATGGTTTCAAAGAGAAGGAATTCTCGAGAAGAGTTTTGGAAGACAAGCGGGGAACTGGGTAACAAGCATCCCAGGCAGAAAGTGTCATGAAAGCAAAGACATGGAGGCTCTCCACAGCATTCTGGGAACTGTCACTAGCTTGGAAGGGCTGGAATTAAAGGAAAGGAGGGGGAAGAGGGCAAGGAACAACATGGGGCTGTAGGCAGTGAGGGCCAGATCCTAAAGGATCTGCGCTGCTGTGCGACAGAGTTTGCCAGGGCACTGGGGAGCCAAGACAGGGTTTTAAGGTGAGGAGATGCTATCGGTTTTGTGTTTCAGAAGGGTCCTTGTGGCAGCTTCAGGGAGAATGGGTTGATGACTGGAGCTAGACTGAGGGCAGTGTCTACAAGGGTTAGGGGACTATTACATAGATGGGGCAAGAGAATTTAAGGGCCCGAGCTCAGGCAAAAATAGTGGGATGGAAGGATTAGACTGTATGTGCGGAAGAAGGTGGGAGAAGGAGGCTGGGCTGACTCCCAGGTCTCTGGTTTGAGCGCCTGGTTAGGGCAGTGCCATTCCTCAAAGTGGGAAACATCGGAAGAGGGCCAGGCTTTGGGGAAAAGGAGTTCAGCTTTGAACATGCTTTCCAGTAAGGGGCTTCCTGGTGGAAAGGACTTCCGAAAGAATGGATACATTCTTCCATCCCGCTGTGGCAGACACATTTAGTGGAGGGCAGGAGTCTTGTGCTTGTTCAACACTAAGTGCTTGCTCTGTACCGCTTGGTATGTCCTCTGCACAGGCCGTCTCACCGAATCCGCACCATTGCTCAGTGAAGTGGGCACCCTAGCCGGCTGCATGGGTGAAGGTAAGGGAGATGACAGACAGGCTTGGGGTCACACAGTCTGGTGCCTGGCACTGCCGTTAGCCATCACACTGTTCTGCCTCCCGGGGAATTCTGGAGGCAGCAAGGAATAAGGCAGTGCTGACCCCAATGACCTCCTTCCTACCCTCATTCCAAGCTCCTCTTCTGCCAAGATGGAAAGTCCCCTGACCCCCCTTCTCTTTAGGGTCTACACACATCACATTGCCTGGACAACTTGCAAACCTCCCCTGGGTACGATATGCACATAATCATAAATGCTGTGGAGTGAAGCCGGGGCAAGACCTCTAGCCTTCGAAGGAGACGATGCATGCGGAAACGCTTTGCTATTTAACCTCTGTCTTGATTTTTCTGATCTCTGCAACAAGGCCAGTGAGCCTCCCTCGGGCTTGTCGGTCATGATCTGAGGAACGGCAACACCAACCACGGCTGAGATCTCGCTCTTTATCGGGTATGCTAAGTACTTTCACTGCTCTGACGCATTTCATTAGCAGAACAACGGCACGGCATCGGTGTTTTCATTATTCCCATTTTTAAGAAGAGGCAACTGAGGCACAGACATGAATTACTCAAGGTCATACAGTTAGCAAGTAACAGAGCCAGCATTCAACCCCATCTTTGAGTCTAGAGTCTGAGGTCTTTCCCTGTGAGAAAAACAGAGTGTAAACTTCGACATATGCCATTATTTTATTCTTTTTTTTCTCACCTCTACTTCCAGATTTTTGGCTCAAACACTGCTCATTATTACACTACCAGCAATTAGTTACAGGAAGGAAGGGGAGAGGAAACAGAAGGGAAATTGTTACTTGTACAGAACTGGAATTCTGATTAAAAGCTAAGAGGGGGGTAGAGATTTTAAAAAGGTAGAGTTGAAAAAAGGGTTTAGATCATGCGGGTTTTGATTGTGCATTTATTAATTCAATCAAGAGGACATGAGCTTTTCTCAGTCATGAACTTCTTCGATGTTAGAGGCCACGTTAAGTAAGAATAGAATGCAGGACTGGGAAGCCATGCACAGAAGGACACTTTTGAGATGATGCGGGCTATTCTCATCCATTGTCCCCTTTGTGCTAAGTATCTGAAATTTTCAGAAGCTTGATAAACATTAGAAAAGCCTACTCCTGTGTTGTCAGTACGGTTACACTTCTCAAGGTGATAGGAAGCTGAAGAGAAAAAGTGATTCGCCCCAAGCATTCTGCCTTGGAGGTAGGATCATTCAACACCAGCATTTCCAAACTCAGGACTCAAGACCATGTGGACAGTCTGTTTAAGACCTAGATCTCGAGAACAGGCAAATCTACAGAGAGAGAAAGCAGAGTTAAGTTATTGAAAGCTGGGAAGCTAGTCAGCTGGGGTCTAGAGTGACGGGTGATGAAGATATTCTAAACTTGACTGTGCTGATGTTTGCACAAGTCTGAATATACTGAATAGCACTGAAATGAACACTTTACATGGGTGGGTTACATGATACGTGATTTGTATTTCAATAAAGCTGTTTAAAAACATGCATGGCTTAGGGACACCTGGGTGGCTCAGTTGGTTAAGCATCTGACTCTGGATTTTGGCTCAGGTCATGATCTCACGGTCTGTGAGTTGGAGCCCAGCGCTGGGCTCTGTGCTGGCAGTGCAGAGCTTGCTTAGGATTCCCTCTCTCTCGCTCTCTTTCTGCCCCTCCCCTGATCACTCTCTCTCAAAATAAATAAATAAACTTTAAAAAAATGTGGCTTTGTAAATTTATTTCCCTGTAGCTCATCCAAATAATTTTAGCTGACTGGTGGACTGGAGCTAATGATGGATGAGATCATTTACATACTTTCAAAACAAGGATGGAACATATAAGTGCTCATACTTTTGGCCAAGGCATTAGCAGTTTCCATCATGAAGATGAAACATGGCATTGAGATGCTTTATCCTCTTGAGTAAAACATGCTCAAGAAAGGCCCAAGTATTATTTATCTACCAATGTTTCCTCTACAGTGGTGACTTCCTTCACTGTGTTAAGGGTCTAATTCCTCAACTGTGTTAGGCTTTTGACAACCTCAGTCCTGAAGAATAAGTCCTGAGTAGTTGAAACAGCTGTTAGAAAGTCAAAAGTCAATGCACTGAGATCTGTGAACTTTATTCCACAGAGGCCCAGACCTGCCCCCTGAGTTTGCTTTTACTTTAAAAACAATTCTAACTGGGGCGCCTGGGTGGCTTAGTCGGTTAAGCGTCCGACTTTCGCTTAAGTCATGATCTTGCAGTTCGTGGGTTCAAGCCCCATGTCGGGCTCTGTGCTGACTGCCAGCTCAGAGCCTGGAGCCTATTTCAGAGTCTGTATCTCCCTCTCTCTCTGACCCTCCCCTGCTCTCTCACTGTCTCTCTCTCTCTCTCCTAGAAAAAAAAAACAAAAAAAAAAACACGTGTCTGTTTTCCCAACCAGAACAAATTAGGACTTGCCAATTATGAAAGAGGAAGTTTACTGGAGATAAACTGATAGCAGTGATTGCTGACAGCTTAATGGAGGAAGGAGAAAACATAGATGCAAAAGGGGTCCGTGTGGCTCAGAAGCAAATAGCCTTACATGTGATTACTCTAAGTCATGAATAAGAATCTACCTTGTGATTTATAATGCTCTGTTCATTCTCCCATAGACTCAGCTAACAACGCCAGAGCTTTTATTTATTTATTTAATTTTATTTTTAAAATATTTTTATTTATTTCTAGGAGAGAGTGAGAGAGAGAGAGAGAGAGAGAGCGAGCGTGAAGAGGGGAGAGTCAGAGAGAGAGGGAGACACAGACTCTGAAACAGGCTCCAGGCTCTGAGCTGGCAGTCAGCACAGAGCCCGATGCGGGGCTTGAACCCACTACCACGAGATCATGACCTAAGCAAAAGTCGGACGCTCAACCGACTAAGCCATGCAGGCCCCCCTCAACGCTAGAGCTTTTAAACAAAGGCTTTGTAGATCCAGGAACAAGGGCCTCTGAGACTTTCTGAGGCCCGTGAAAATGAACCGTTAATCTCTGGCTCTAAAATCAAAGTGAATGAATAAATAGCTACAAAATGTACTATTTTTGTCAACTTCTATTCACTGCTAAATTTGGTATTGAGAAAATATTGATGGCACGTGAAAATAATTTGTAGGTCTGATGTTCTCAGCATACAAGAATTATGGGCTATATATGAAAACTGTAGAAAAATCATGGACAAATGTAAATTAAGTGTTATTCATGGCTAAGTTGTTTTTAAAGCAATATTATAAAAACCCTTCCAAAAATGTACAATAATAAGTCTCTATTATGATCTTGGGTTGTGGGTACATTTTAATATATTTGATAGGATGCTGGCGAGGGCGAGTGCTGGCTTAGGCAACTAGCCTGTGACTCTACTCCCCTTGCCCTCAAGCCTTCCTTCTGTGCCCTTTGAAAGTCCACTTCCAGGAGCATCATCTCCTCATCCTTAACCCGGCATAGAGGACTTCCCTGTCTCCGTGCTGTAAGCCCCCAGCACCTCCAACACCAGCTCTGGGGTAGAAAATGGGGTTAGGCTGTCCTCATTTGTCTTCCAGACCTGCCCTTCCAGTCAAGTGGACAAATCTCTATTCTTTCACGGCTCAGGTCATCCCACCTTCTTGTCCTGGGCCTCACCTCACCTAGTAGCTGTCACTTCCTGATCACTCTTCCTTTTTCACTGCAAATTCTGGCACCTTCCCTTCTACCCACCCCAAATTCTGATCTTATCCTGGCCTTCACTTCACAAAACATCGATATGGTCACTAAACCTTACCTCCTTTCCTCTAACTCCTGTGGAAGAGGGTTTCCTCCCCATCTGTCTAGTGGGAACCCCTACCACTAATGAAGTCCCACTCATGTCCTCTGCCTCACTCTCCTCCTGAATGCTTCATCACTCAGCTTCATCATCCCCTCTATCGAGCCACCTTAGCATCCTTTCAAATATTTATTGGGTGGCTCAGTGGGTTAAGCATTTGACTCTTGATTTCAGTTCAAGTCATGAGTTGTGGGATCTGGCCCTGCGTCAGGCTCTGTGCTGAGCATGGAGCCTGCTTGAGATTCTCTCTCTCCTTCTCTCTCTGCCCTTCCCTAGCTTGCACACATTCTCTCTCTCTCAAACTCTATATGGTAACTCTATATTTAGCTTTTTGAAGAACGACCAGACTGTTTCCTAATATGGCTGCATCATTTACACTCCTACCAGCAATGTATGAAGACCTGAATTTCTCCACTTCCTTGCCAACACCTGACATTGTCTGTCTTGTTGATTATCGTCATCCCAGTGGGCATGAAGTGGTGTCTCATTATGGTATTGATTTGCATTTCCCAGATGCCCTTGGCTCAGAGGCACATCAGTATAGTTTAACTATTATTTGTATTAAGACCTCTCAATAGAGGCAAATCAACTATCATCCCTTTCACCCTGAAATGTGAGGATTAAATGGAATGACTTTAAACTCGTTTAAGAGAAAACTCCTTTGGACACTGAAGTCCGGTAATCAATTGCAGCTCCACTCTGTGCTGAACTCTCAGCTTCACGTCCAAAAAGTGCCCCGAAGAGGAGGCGACAGTGGTGCCACTGGCCTTCCGAAACGAGGACGCAGAACCGGGAATCCTTGCCGCAGCCTGGATCTGTTCGGAGGCGCCGCCGCTGGGAAGTGCTGACTGCGAGACTCCTCCCCGCCCCGCCCCCGCCAGTTACCCGGGCGACAGTCCCCGCCGCCCCTTCGCCCAGAGGCCAGACTCCCCGACCTGCGGCCCTAAGTACCGAAAGTCTTTCAGGCAGAGCACACAACCAAAACCACAAACCACAGGAGCCATCCTAGCCAGGTCGCTTCCTCCAGTCCCTCGCCAGCAGCCTGCGCGGCGCTCACTCCACCCTGGGGGCCGCGGAGGCGGCGACAGCGACCCCGGAGGACCCCAGGTGCGGGCTCGCCGCCGCAGGTCTGCCGCCCGGCCCGGCACTCCCTCCCGGAGTTCGCGGCGCTCACCTTGAAGGACATCTTGCACATGTCCGCGGCAGCCCCTGCGCGACCCGCGCGCTTCCGGCCCGGGGCGCCCGCTGCAGCCCGCCCTCTCGTCCCCGTGGCGTTCCGCAGTGGGGCGGCCGCCCGCGCCGCGCGCTCCCGCCGCCACCGCCTCAGACTGGGCCGGGGCAGGGGCCGCCGGGGGCGGGGCGGGGCGGGGCCGCCGGGGGCGGGGCGAAGGGGAGCGCTGGATGGGGAGCACCCAGGCCCGCTGTCCACCAACCCACCCAGGAGACGCTGACCTCCGCTGGCACTGTGCGCACTCTCTATCTACACACACACACACACACACACACACACGCACACACACCACGCACAAACCACTGCTCACACAGCCACAATCGCAGTCTCACACTCACCAGTGTGCAATGCCGCACTGAGCACATTGTCCACCTTCAACATACACAGTGCTGTCCACACTCCCGTCCACACACCCGCCCTCTTTCCTACACATTCCATGTATATCCTCAATGTTGCTACACATACACACACTCCAGACTCCACACACACACAGATTCACACATAATACTCCCACGCTCATATCTGCCTAGACACACTACACACCCACCCCCAACCCTACACCTCTCACATTTTCCAAAAGAGCATGATCTGTATCGGATGCCTCCCAACCTTCATTATCGCACAGATATTGATAATATAAAAGAAACACAAGAAAAGAATTCACCCATCCTTCCACCACCCTTTCAAATAGCTATTTTCATTTTCATTTCTGTCGTTTTAGATGTTCTTTTCTTTCTCTTCCTTTTCTTTTCTAATAATCTGTTTTTGTTTTGTTTTGTTATGTTTTGTTTTCCTCCTGGGGAAAGAGCTCAGAAACAAGCCTTTTGATTGAATGATATGTGGTATTTTCTTTTTTGAAGGTGAAGAGCAAAATTAGAAATGTTATGCAGAGCCCTCCTCCTTTTGTTTACACCAGTTGCTTCCTCCTTCCTGCCTTTCCCTGCACAGCTGGAGTATCTTGAGCTGTTCACTCCATACGCATACTACCTTGCTGCTGGTCCAGGGCTGGTTTGGGGGAAGTAAGAGCGGGAGAGTCACATTTTTTTAAATTAAAAAATACATTGTTTTTAAAGCGTAAAAGACAATAAAAGCCTTTTTAGAAAATTCAAATGTTAAAGTAAAAGTAGCTGTCTCCCACCCTCACAATATAGGAATCTACTTATTCTCCCCCTCACCTGTTTGTGCCTTCTTCTCTTTTCTCAACTGAATTGGTAATGAATACTTAATTCAAAAGTAAAAAAATAAATAAATAAAAGCTCAAGATGAAATAAAAAATGTTTATTTGTTATGGATAAATTGCATTACTTTGCGCTTAATTTTTAAACAAAAACATTAAACATTTTGATAGAAAATTTCAATTTTTAAATTGAGAAAGACTCAAAACTTTGCCTTGCCTTAGATGTTTATGGATGAGACAGTTTTGACGTTACCATGCAGCATTGTTATGACGATTGAGCATGGGAGGTTTTGCTTTCATAGTTTTGATAAACAAAAAGAAAGAGCATATATATATATATAGTATATATAAATATAAAGCATATATATATATTTTTTTAATGTTTATTCTTGAGAGAGAGAGACGATAAACAGAATGTGAGCAGAGGAGGGACAGAGAGAGGGAAATACAATCAAAAGCAAGGTCTTGTCTCTGAGCTATCAGCACAGAACTCGAAGCAGGGCTCGAACTCACAAACCATAAGATCATGACCTGAGCCAAGAGTTGGACTCTTAACACACTGAGTCACCCAGGTGCCCCAGGAAGAGAGTATATTTTGAGATCTGTCTGTATTATGCCCATTCCACAGCTGAAAAAAGTGAGGTTCTGAGAGATGACGTAATTTGCTAACGAGTGATGGCGCTAGACCTTTAATTAAGTCTGTCTCGCTCCGAGGCCCATTTCCTTTCCACTACCACTTGCTGCTCAAAGTTGGTTTTGGCAGTGGGTCTCTGGCAGTACTGCTGATGGGATTCTTGTCACGGTCACCGGAAAGAATATACCAGTGCATCATCCCATGCCTAGCTAAGTTCATTGTCATAATAAAACCCCCAAATGGAGCAAAACCTTCATGATCACCACCAGGCAACTCCATCGAAAGAGGGAGGCCCATCCAAAACTTAACAGTGATGCATCAGGCCTAATATGTGAAACTAAATCCTCATGGTCCTACCCTCTCTAGCCAAATAATTTCTCACTACCCAGCAGAGTGTCTCCATCCTTGTCAGAGATGTTCGTTGTTATCCCCCTCCCTCCCATTCCTGGGTCTCTCTTCCCTCCCTCCTCTTCTGCCTGCTCTAACTCAGACCCTGACCTTCCTGGGGTTCCTCTTGCTCAAGTCCCCTTCCAGCACCCTGCCCTTCAGCCATCTCTCTCCCAGCCTTGCTGACACCATAGAGTCTGATGTTGCTCCTAGACTTCACTTCTGTTCCTTTTGACTCCTCCAGCCGAATTTAAATTCTTCAAAGTCAGATCCCGGGTTTTCTAATATATCTTTCATGTTCTTCAGGGGCTAGTTTGCAGCAAGAGAGATGGTAGGTGGTCAAGGTTTATGAATCGTTGATTCAGTTGGAGATTCAGGGGATTGTGTTATCTATATCTCCATGGTCAGACGTCCCACTACGCCTCTCCACAGACATCCATGATTCGTATGCACCAGCATCCGTGTTCATCTCAAAGGAGGCTGTATTTGCTATCACCTTCTGTTCATACCAGTGAAGACTGTCATGTGTATGTTCTCGATGTCGCACTGTCCCAGTTTATGCTCCAGCAGGATTTGCTCTAGACAGAACTGTGAAGTAGGTTAGATTAGTCTCCTGAGCTGTCTTCCGCCTCTTTTTATGTGATCAGGACCCTTCACCGCAATTAAGAGTCTGCTCTGGACTTGACTGTCTACATTTCCTGTCTGCCTCTCACCCCATATATCCCAAATGGTTAGCTAAGTCTTTGCTGGGAATTTATACTAAATGAGCCTCATGCAGCCCAGAGTATAGTGACACAGCACTGAGAACTCTGCCCTGGCATCCATGGCCCGTTTCCTTTTCGGTATCAGAACATTAATTTTACTCAGGTATCTATCATACTCCACCTTGGGATATGCTTCAGGGAGCCCAGCCCCCTTTTCTGTCCAGGCACTCTGATCTAAGCTGGTGATAGTGCCTGGGTTAGGTGTGGGCAGATGACAGATCCTGACCTCTAAGATATGAGAAGAGGTGTGCTGGGGGCTTCAAAGAAAGGTTTCCTTGCTTCTAAGAGAGGTAGCCAGGAGGAGAAGGTCCTTTCTTCCTTAGGACACTGTCCTGTATGGATCTGATGCCTGGAATGCTGCAGCCACCTTGGGACCATGAGGAAAGCTATCCCCTGAGGATGGCAGGACAAATAGATGGTGTCACTAAAGTCTATGTTGACAAACGAGCTGCTCTGCCCCTGGACTTCTTGCTGTGTAAGCCACTTTCTGTTGAAAGTATTCTGATACGGGATGAAAATGGAAGCAAGGGGTGGGGGACAAAGGGTCAAGAACCTCAGCCACATTGATTATGTGTCTATTATGTGCCTGCATTTTGAATGTCACTGAATTTTATTCTTATTCCAACCCTGGGTGAAAGCTATCACTGATGATGAAATTGAGACTCAGAGTGGATGCAAAACTTGTTCGATATCACAAGGACTGGAAGTAGGAAAGTGGCTTTTGAACCCAGGCAAAGAGAATAGAACTCCTTCCTGCTCTGTCATCCATTCTGTTTTACCAGGTTTGTATGCAAATGTTTGTTGAGTAAATGTCAGAATGAAGCTTCCTGTTCTGCATTTTATAACCTTAAGGTTACAGATAATATTCCTTAGAACAAATGAATTGCTGACAAGGTACAATGAGAAGGGGCTGGAGCACTGTAGCCAGGTGGTACAGATAGATTTTGATTATTAGTTTTCATAAGCAATATCCCTGCCTTTGGTAGGCAATATCCCAACCTATAACTAAATCCAGGTGATACATATAGATTTTGATTATTGCCTTTGATAGGCAATAACCCTGCCTGCTTACTCAATATTTTTAAGGTGAAAGTTTTAGCCTAGTCGAATGAATTTTTTTTCTGATTACCAACCCAGAATACAAAAAGAGAAAAAGGCAGAAGACCAACAATGACCTGTAAAACAATTTCCCAGAGTCATCAGGGGTTAAATATAGCCCTGATATTTTTTTGAGCATGCAGTAACATAATTGGAAGGATGTGTACTCTGCTTTTTTCTTTTTAAAAAATTATACATAATCATGTGAGCATTTTCCTCTGGCATTAAAGATTCTTTGAAAATCTTGCATTCAAAATTGGCTACACTATATTTAGCCTTCCTCCTATTATAACACCTTTTAGTCCTTTTTCCTATTGTAAGTACTTTCTTCAAGGATAAGACCCTATAAGTTCATTGTAGTTTGTATACTTAAAAATAATGCTAATAATTATTTCATGCCTAAAGTTTATTCACATCCCTCATTATTTCTTTAGGATACATTCTAGGATTCCAGAGCTAAAGCATAGGAACATTGTGAAAACGGACAATTCATAAATAAACATTGCTTTTCAGGAATGCTACAGCAATTTTATACTTCCATCCAAGCTGGTTAAATTGTTATTTGAGATTCTTCTCAAAACTTCCAATGACACTGTGTAAGCGCAGACATTATAGACGCTAAGCTTTCTATGTATCTGTTTGCTTTTTTATACCCCTGCCAGATAATATTTAGATTCTCTTAAATAAATGATATAGAATAAAACAGGGTAAAAATAAAATGAGGATTTAAAAATGGGACAGAGAAAATTGAAAATAGGAAAGATAATGCAAAACTGGAAATGAGGGAAAACATAAAGAGGGAAACAGAAAGGACATACAGTTGGCTCTAAGCTTTTAAGCAGCTAGTGCAGAGGAGCGACACAATCATGATGATCATGATGGTTCATCACGTCCGTCAGATCAAAACTCTTCAGCTGCATGAAAGAAGGCCAGCTATTGCAGACAGAAGTGAAATCATATGGAACAAGGCACAGTTTCCTCAATAATCTCTTAATGGCAAATGCATCTGTGAATTTCACAGAGCTGTTCTGGGGACATTCCTTTCTGTAAACTGACAACCTAACATCAAAGGACTTCAGGAAAGCCCCAAATAGCACAGTTTAGGTACAGCATCTGCTGGGCCGGCTTCCAGGAGAATGGGTGGACCAATGACCCTTGGGTGGTCCTGTGTAAGTACTGTTTCCCTTGAGTCAGCAAATGACTCAGTTTGAGTTTTATTCCAGCTGGTACCTGGAGCACAGTTAGCTTAAGTATGAGGTTGAATCATGTAAACAATCAGTAGAACTAGGAAGAAGAACTCCCCTTTTATAATAGTTCAGAAGCCTGACATGAACTTGAATGGGAGACTATCCACATAGCCACGGAATAAATACAGCCCAGGAAGAAACCAAGGTCGGATGCTACTGAGCCCTGGTAGACAGAGTACTTGACCGTGGACATCAAGTGGCTCTATGGCCAGAACTTCCCATCATGAGCTAGGTTCTATCAAAGGTTGCAGACCCAGAAACAATCCACCCTGAGAAGATAGTGGCATATCTGGGACCAAGTCTGAGCAGGATCAGATGGCACCAGCAAAGCTGCAAGAGCATGTCGCCAGCACCTCTCTTTGAGTTCGCACTTCCTGTTTGTGGAAAGCCCTTAGGACATCGTGATGGAGAAGGAAAAAGCTTGAGCTTGGTTAGTGGCTTGCCTGTTAGGATGGGGGGATGGATATGAGTGTAAGCTGGAAGTGGATGGTGGCTGCATTACAGTACCACTTAGGACTGATGGTGGCTTGAAAACCAGCACTTCAGGTGGAAGACATGGCCATCTACTTTGCATGGAGAAAAGTGGCCTAAGGTTAGACTATACATGACTCAGGAGCAGAGGAGCATGGCTTGACTTGTGCTCAGGTCCTAGGGAGGAGATGGATTGGAAGACTGGGGAGAAGGAGCTCTGGAGTAGAGGCCTGTGGGTAGACATATTGGAGTAGGCAGATAATGTGAAGACTTTTATATTACATACTAATGCTCAATGGAGAGCAGTCACCATAATAGAGGCACTAAATGACCAAATAAACAAAATGACTTAACCAGTTGACATCAACCATCCTCTATCGTTGGCCTCCCCAGTACTGGCATGATGGGCACATGTATGATATAGCCATGGCAGCAGAGATGAAAATCATGAATGGGCCTAATAGCATGTGCTCCCATTTACCAAACGTGATCTAGCTACTGCGGCCACTACATGGCCAATAACAGGGACCAATCTTTAGTTTCCAGTATGTCATCATCCCTTAAGGAGAAACCCTAATTACCTGGTGGCAAATGACTACATTTGACACTTGTCATCCTAGAAGACCAATGATTTATTTTGACAGGAACAGACACATACTCTAGGTATGGGCCTACCCTCCCTGCCCATGGGGGTGAGCTAACACTACCATCCATGAGTTTGTGGAGTCCTTGTTCCACAGCACAGAATCCAGAATAGAATTATACCAAAGCAAGAGAACCATTTGGCAGCAAAGGAGGTGTAGGCATGGGCTCATGGCCATGGCATTCCCTTGTCATATATTATACCATGTCACCCATAGCTGACAACCACTTTAGTGTTGGGGTGGCATGTTGAAGGCGTTAGCTAAAGTACCAACTTGAAGATAATACTTTATAAGCTTAGGGTACCATATTTCAGCACACAATATGCAGTTTAAATTGAAGAGCTTTCCATAATGCTATGTCCCCATAGCAAGAATACAGGAGTCTTCAGACCAAGGGGTAAAAGCCAGAGTGACCCCACTTACCATTATTTTCAATGAGCTACTTTTGTTTCTTGTCTCAGCAACTCTACACTCTGCCAGTTTAGAAGTCCTGGTTCCCAAATAGAAGAACATTTCCACCAGAGGACACAGTAGTATTCCCATTTAACTATAAACTACAGCTATAGCCTGCACACTTTAGGCTCTTTGTGGCTACTTGCAGCAGGTTAAGAAGATGAGTCACCATCTTGGCAGTGACATTAAACACATTAAACAAATATAATGTTATGTCAACTATACCTAAATAAAAAAGGAAAAAAAAACAATGCAATTCTTACTCTGATGAAAACGATTTTTAAAATGTTGAGTCTGGGGCCGCCTGAGTGGCTCAGTCAGTTAAGCGCCCGACTTCAACTCAGGTCATAATCTTATAGTTTGTGAGTTTGATCTCCACTTCAGGCTCCATGCTGACAGCTCGGAACCTGGAACCTCCTTCAGATTCTGTGTCTCTCCCTCTCTCTGCCCCTCCCATGCTCATGCTCTGTTTTTGTTTCTCAATAATAAAAACATTAAAGAAAAAATTTTTTAAAACTTAAAAAAAGTTGAGTCTGATATTAAAAGATGGCACGGAAGCTGTTGATATGCTGTATCTATTTTGCAGGGTCTTTTAATTGTAATGAGCATATTGTAAATACTGCTGTTGATTTAGCTATTTTTCATGTGATACTTAAATCCATTTCTTAAGAGATTCCTTTGTTGACAATCTATTCTTCTTCATCATACTTCTGAAAAGAATATTCTTTGGGATCTAATTTGCTAAAATTTTTCTATTGTTCATTGATGAATTAATAAAGTTGTGCTCTGCTTGCTTGCCAAAGGGTGCTCTCTTTCCTTCTGTGTGGGGCATCTGAATGTTGCCTCAAGGGGAGCACTTGGCCCATAGAGTCCTGGTCCTGGCTTGTCTCTTTATAAAGATTCCAATGTACCTCTTTTTCTCAAAGAGGAGGAAGGGCCGCAGTGACAGAGGAACTTCACAAAATGGTCCCACTATCCCCCCAAGGGGCAAGAGTCACCCAGGCCTTTTCACCCTTGCTTTTTGGTATATTCTAGTAATTTTGCTTTTGCTATCCATCATAGCAATTTAACAAAATGTTTGATTTCCCTCACTTCCGTGACAGGATTTGATGATGCTTTCTTGGGGGCTAGTTGCCTTTGGCCCAGCTCCATCACATACTTTCTGTTGTGTGGATTGAAACTTGTGCTGACCCGTGACCTAGGCAGGATTTCCAGCAGTCTCATCTGTGACCCAGTGGATTAAACACTGCGGTAGAAAGGCCAGCGCTACAGCTTCTACATCTTAGCCAGTCGCTTAGATTTTTGCCTGAAGTATTTGATTTTCATTTGGATGCTTAGCATTATTGTAGAAATCTCAGCTTCCACAGCTTCGAACATTTATTTAAAGACAGTCGGGTTAATATTTGGAAAGTACCCTCTTCCTGATCTGGCCCTTGGGAATAAGAGCTTCTATCATGGATGAGCCCAGAAGTGCATCCTAATTGAAGCTGCTTTTAGCCTTCCACTGGGGCTGTGAAGGGGTGGCAGTGTGAAAGCATTATCTTTCAATGTACTGAGGACCCTGAGTCCTTACATTTTATTGCCAACTTGCTAAACCCATAAAGGGCAAAAGGGTAGCAGACACATACACACAGTCTTAGTTCCAAATTATTTGTAAAGTTGGCATTTGTTTCACTTAATCTTTAATTGCACCAAAACCATGTAAGAGAAGCCAAAAAAAGCTGAGTTCATTCCTTAGGGAAAATGGGCTACAAGACTCCCATGCTATGGACATTCTCTCACAGCCTTACATGGGAGCCAGAGTGAATTTCTGATTTAATTTCATTTGTGAAGAAAACAGATTTTCTTTCTCCACAGTGGAAACAACAGAATATAATGTTTTTTATTAACATTTGGCTTTGGTGGTCCTTGTTAGACCATTATATGTAATGTATTCAACTGTATCTTAAAAACTGTGCAAATCTCAAGTGTGACAAGGGGCTCATTATTTCCGTGAGGTTTCCTTGGTGGGCTTCTTACAGCTGAGGGGTAGGATGGGTTACAGGGACTTCAGTGAGATTGAACATTTGACTGTGAGGCACATGAAATTAGAAACCATTTTGCCGCAATCTCTTCACAGTCCAATGCCACATCCAGCCCTAGCACATAGTAGGTATTCACTGAGTATTTTTGAATGAATGAATGAATGAATGATCACAAATTATCTAAGGATCCACAAGCTCCTCACATATGGAACCAAAGCTTCTGATGTTCTTTTCTTTAATGAAACTTGGAGTCTGTGTTCGTGGGTTTCCTTTACTCAGGAATCTAAGGCATGTGGTACTAGTTTGTCAGGGAAGCCATTGGACAGGCAACAATAAAGGACTTTGCCTTATTTTCGCATGAGGGCGACCATCAGAGCTTCACTGAAAGCAGAGCCTTCCCATCCTGCCCTCCAAAGACCTCTTATCACTGGTCCCAACATGGGCTGGAAGGACCCTGAGGGGCCTGAAAATTACTACTAAGGAGCTTTGAACACCATCTTTGTGTGTTTGTGTGTATTTTAAATTAGCTGGTCTCCATGTATATATATGTGTGCTGCATGCCTGTGTGTGTAGGGAGAGGGGTGCTCTGGAATTATGAATTTGAACCATGACCTTTTGTTTGTCCACAGGATGTCCACCACCCCCAATTCCCCATTCCCCAAGAGGTGCAGATCAAGCTAAGCTTAGATTACAGCCTTTCATTGGGCACTGCTGGATTTGGTGCATTTTGAGCAGGTGTAGGATTCTCAGTTCCCACAGCAAATGAAATGAAGAAGGAGCCACCCACAGAAAGTGGAAGGGTATTGGGGAGAAATTCAAGTGATTGCACTGGAAAGAGAAATGTAAGCCAAAGCACTGGGACAAGCCACAATCAAATACAACTTTTAGACAAAATGGTTCTTATAACATTTGCCTTTCATCTGGCACTGGTATAATAATACCACAGTGATGTGCCCACCCCAGGATGGGACCAATGCCCTGAGTTGTTCTGTAGTAAGTACTGCCAGATCTGGGACTCAGCAGGTGGCCTGAGGGCCAATCTACTCTGGCTCATTCCTGGGGCTAGTCAGGCTCACTGAGGGGTAGGTGGGAATCCAGAGAACTGTCTACAGAAAGCAAAGAAACCTGGAGGCTGATTCAGTGTCCTGGGGACAGACCGTAGATGGTGGGCATGGCAGACCAGCTAACCCGAGGATCTTACAGCACTGAGATCTTCTACAGGAGTCCTAACAAGGCCCTTCAAGACCTTGGGTTTTGGCAGAGTAAAAACTAGGCAGCAGGGAGTTATGTCCTATAATGGAATCATCAGGTAGAAGCAGAAGTGCAATTGCTAAGTACTGATGTTTAATGGCAAGAGCAAGGGAAGATTCCAGGTTCTGGGAAACCAGGATCACAAGGAGGACCCTGTACAGAAATTCAGACACGATGGGTCAAGACTAATTCTAAAATGGGGCATAAAAATAACAATAGCTAGCCAAATTGGAGCCATACGATGTACTGGCATTGCATTGGACCCTTTCTAGTGATGACTTCATTCAATATTCACAAAGCTCATGCCAAGGATAAAATTTTTCAGATGAAGAAACTGAGACTGAAAGGCGGTTATTTAACTTGTCCAAAGTCACAACGTCATAGATGGTAGTGGAGGGGGGAGCTGGGACCCAACCCCATGTCTGTAACTCTACAACCTGTGGTTTTAATGAGAGTTTACTCCATGGAGGAAGACTGGTCAGGGAGCAGGAACAAGGTCAAGGGCAATGAGAGTGAACGCCAGCAGGGTCAGTCCAGCCCTACAGCAGGCATGTTCACATACATTGTGTCATTTAAACTTTGTGGCATCCTTTTCCTCCTTTTGTTTTTGTTTTTCAGATGAGGGATCCAAAACATATAAAGTGGCTTGCCTAAAATTACACAGGAAAAAGGCAATAACCAATTAATGAGACTACATGTCAGAGCAAAGCCAACAGCATGACTGTCCAGAGGCTGATGTGCCACGGGAAGGAAGAGAACTATGAATTTAGTATGGGATACCTGCTGTACATCCAGGCCTCCTTAATCTGAAAGCCGAGTTAGTAAAGGTCCTTTAGGGTAGAGAGCAATTTTGAACATCCATAACTTTAAGGAGCCTGACTTCGTATACTAAGTGTAAGGACACACTTTCACCTGACATAACCCAATGATGCATTTCGTCTCCATAATGAATGAGTCATGGATTTAGTCCTTACATTGAGTTCAACACCTTCCCCTCATCTCTCTGCTCAAAGGCAGCTAAATCAGTAGGTGCTATTATGGAATAAGTGAAAGCTAATTTTAACTTCAGCTATGTGTCATTTCTTTTGAGTTCTCTAAACCTGGGTGTAATTATTACTCACACCAAGCTAAGAGAATTAGGCAGGTTATTTCATGCCCTTTAAAAAAACATTGTGAAACCTGACTTTTAATATTTGTTGTATGTACAGTTGAGTGAATGGTAAAGACTTAACATAATATTGGAGCATCACAGGATTAGAAATTATCCATCAAGTAAAACAACCCAGAAAATTAATAGGCAACCAACGGAATGGGAAAAGATAGTTGCAAATGACATATCAGATAAAGGGTTGATATCCAGAATCTACAAGGAACTCACCAAACTACACGCCTGAAAAACAAACAACCCAGTGAAGAAATGGGCAGAAGATATGAACAGACACTTCTCCAAAGAGGGCATCCAGATGGCCAACAGACACATGAAACGATGCTCAGCATCCCTCCTCATCAGGGAAATACAAATCAAAAGCACACTGAGATACCACCTCACGCCAGTCAGAGTGGCTAAAATGAGCAATCAGAGAACTCTAGATGCTGGCGAGGATGTGGAGAAACGGGCACCCTCCTACACTGTTGGTGGGAATGTAAACTGGTACAGCCCCTCTGGAAAACAGTGTGGAGGTTCCTAAGGAAACTAACAATAGAACTCCCCTATGACCCAGCAATAGCACTGCTAGGAATTTACCCAAGGGATACAGAAATGCTGATGCATAGGAGCACATGTACCCCAATGTTCATAGCAGCACTCTCAACAATAGCCAAAACATGGAAAGAGCCTAAGTGTCCATCAACAGACAAATGGATCAAGAAGATGTGGTTTATCTATACCATGGAATACTACATGGCAATGAGAAACAATGAAATCTGGCCATGTGTAGCAACATGGATGGACCTTGAGGGCGTTATGCTGAGCGAAATAAGTCAGGCAGAGAAGGACAAATATCATACGTGTGCACGTATAGGAGCATTAGGAGGAACTTAACAGAGGACCAAGGGGGAGAAGAAGGGTGGAAATGGTGGGGGAAAGGGAGAGAGGCAAACCATGAGAGACTCTTGAATGCTGACAAAAACTGAGGACTGGTGGATGTGGGGGGGAGGAGGGGTGGGCATGGAGGAGGACACTTGTGGGGATGAGCACTGGGTGTTATGTGGAAACTAATTTGACAATAAACTATTTGTAAAAAAAAAAAAAAAAGATTTAGGTCCATAATAAGGCTGTTCGAAGGAAAAGAGAGAAAAAAAAAAAGAAATTATCCATCAAGTAACAATCAGTCAATCAACAAATGTTTGTTGACTTCCCACTCTGGGTCCTTCATTGTTCTTACAGCATGAGGCTGTAAGTTCTTTTGGAGAAGTCATTTAGACTAGTGCATCTTTAGCTATCTGTGAAGAAAGACCACTTAAAAAATTATTTTTTTTAAGTTTATTTACTTATTTATTTATTTTGAGAGAGAATGAGAGAGTGTGTGCTAGTGGGGGAGAGAGAGAGAGAGAGAGAGAATCCCAAGCATGCCCAGCGCTGCAGCTCGGAGCCTGATGTGGGGCTGGAACTCACAAACTATGAGATCATGACCTGAGCCAAAACCAAGCATCAGATGCTTAACCGACTGAGCCACCCTGGTGCCCCTAAAAAAATTCTAATCCATTGTTGACCAATATTTTGTAATGTACAGTAAAACTTGGTTATGAGAAAAATAATCACATTGTTGATGTCATGGCAATATCGGATTGCTAGAAAGTTTATAAACACTCTCAATTTTTATACTTTTTTCATCACAACATTGCGTGGACGGACAGTGGTCCACAGACCACACTTAGAGTGGCACTGATTTAAACAAGGCTTAACCACTCTGGAACCATCTCAACAACTGAAAGACCAGTTTTTACTGATGTCTCTTTCCATTTTTTTTCCTTTTTGATTCTCGTATTAGTGCAATTGCCAATGCTTGATGATGATTTTTAAAGAAACTCTTTGTTTCAAGATAAACCACACATTCCCCAATTGAGAGATAAGGGAAAAAGGCTTCCCTCAAAAACCAACCTATAAGGTATGTGAAGAATGAAAGAAAGGAATATAAAATATAACACAAAGCTGAGGGGAAAAAAATGAAGCCAAGGCTATGTTTGCAAACGAGGATCACAAATGGTCAAGAAGTTACTTTTAGAGAAAAACTATGACTCACAAGACAGCTACAAAAGGAGTATGTGACTGTGCAGATTCACATAGATACAGAATGAAGAAATCTATTTTTAAAGAATTGCCCTTTCTGGCACTGTTCTTGGTGCCGTGGCAGAACTCTTATTCACAGGAACATTTTTTTTTTTTTTTGGAACGAAGTTAGCAGCATTTTGGCAAGAGCAAAAACAGGGCATGAAACTCATGAGATCAAATTTTTCTTTTCCCTAGATGCTTACCCAAGAGCAAGAGCTAAAAAAGAAAAAGAAAAAGTAAGAAGAGATAAACTTAATTTGTCTTAAAGGCATTAGCTTCATAGAAAAAATTCTAAATAAAGAGGTCACATTCTAAAATCTCGATTTCCCAGAAATGTCTTAAAGTAAAAACTTCCTCACCCTAACTGGAAAGAGTGTTTTCTGTATTTCACTTCAAATGCTAACTCAAGGCATTTAAGAATAGAACATGCAAATAGCGGGTGATATTTATCAGACATTTGATGAATGAGAAGAGACAAGATTCTGAGTGTTGATGCATAACAGACCACCATAAAATCCAGGAGCTTAAAACAACTACAGATGGTCCCTGACTTAACAATGGATTTGACTTAGGTTTTTTTGCCCTTATGGTGGTGTGAAAGTGATACACATTCAGCAGAAACTGTACTTTAATTTTGAATTTTGATCTTTTCCAAAGCTAGCGATGGGTTGGGCACCATTTTTCCTCATGACGCTGGGCAGTGGCAGGTACATCTCCCAGTCAGCCACACCATCATGAGGGTCAACACCTGATACACTTAACAACCATTCTGTACCCAGACGACTATTCTATGTTTACTTCCAGTACAATAGCCGATAAATTACATGAGCTCTTCAACACTTTATTATAAAGCAGGCTTTGTGTCAGATGATTTTTCCCAACTGTTGGCTAATGTAAATGTTCTGAGCACATTTAAGGTAGGGTAGGAAAAGCTGTGATATTCAGCAGTTTATGTACATGAAATGCATTTTTGACTTATGATATTTTAAATTTATGATGGGTTTATTGGGATATAATTACATTGTAAGTTGAGGAAGATTATTTATGATTCAGCAATCTGGGCTGGGATCAGCTGGGCAGCTCTGGTGGTCCTGCTTGGGGTCTCTTATGTGGGTGCCTTTATCTGATGGGCTGTACTAACTAAGCTAGCTTCATTCATGTGCCTTGCATGGTCTCATAGGACTTCTTTCTACATACCCTCTTTCTCCAGCAGAATAATTGGACTTCCTTACAGTATAGGATCTGGGTTCCAAGAGGGTGAATTCTAAAATGACAAGTGCTTATCCAATCTCTGCTTGTATCACACTTGCTGATGTCTCATTTGCCAAAGCAAGTCACATGACCAAGCTCAGACTCAGTGTAGGAAGGAACAACACAGGGCCAGGAATTCTCAGAGGCATGACTCATTGGGCGCCAGTATGCAATGGTCTGTCATAAAGTTAACAAAAATTTTTTTTAATTATATTAAAGTAAATTCTGTTTGTCTTAATAGGACAGAATTAGACTCCTTGGAAATTCCAACTCATATTCTAGAGCTTTGTAAGATGGCACCTGTATTTGGGGATGTTCTTCATGGCTTGTGGGGCTATAAAGATTTACCAGATTATATCAACCAAGAGAGCCGATCAATTCATGAATATTTATGAGCACCTATTAAGTCATTATCACTATGCAAAGTGGTATGGAAGACACATTTTTCTTGCATTCAGAGTACTTGCAATGGAGTTGCACAATACAAATAGTAAGAGTAACGTTGCAAACAGTGTAAGACAGAATATAACTAATGCTAAATTGTGCCATATAGAATGTAAAGAAGTAAAGAATTTCAAACTTCTAGTTATGCCTTGTTCTGATGAGGCTTTCAACACATAGAGGCATGGCCTAAGAGTTATAATAATCCATTAATAATCCAAGCCTGAGCATGTAGATTTGATTATACTGTCTGGTTCTACTGGTCTTCTCAGGGGTAGAAGGCACCGGCAGAGAACAAGGGATCTCAGCCACATCAAGAAAGGTGACTAAACTTTCTCAGACTTGAGTCTTTGTCCTTTGAGAAAGCAGATGTCTTGCAAGACAATTTGTCAGCATCTGCCTGGTTCTCCTGTCTTTGTAATGTACAACCAAGCTGTGGTTCTGCATCCTACTGCACTGGGAAGGGATGACAGCTGAACAGTTGTGCTGAATGGTGGGAAATGTGATGGCATTTGGAGCAGCAAATTATCCCAATGTGGGGCTTAAACTCATGACCCTGAGATCAAAACCTAAGCTGAGATCAAAAGCGGTACATTTACCCGACTGTGCCACCCAGGTGCCCCCACATTTACATTTCAGTAACAGTACTGCCCAAATGATGGAAACGTTTCATAATCTCCTCTGTTCAATATGATAACTGCTAGCCAGATGTGACTTTGAGCACTTGAAATGCAGCCAATGTGACTGAGGAACTAAATTTTTCATTTTGAGTTTGACTTTAGATAGCCACACGTGGTTCTTGGCTACTGCATTGGACAGCTCAGTGCTAGAAATCCCTGTGGCAGCGGTACAGATGATGGACCAGATGAGGGCATAGCCGGAAGGACTTAGAAGACTTTGTAACAATACAGGTGTGAAATAATGTGATCCCAAATTAAGGCTGGGGCCATGGGAATGCGTGGAGGTGACCGACTTGAGAACTACTTAGGAAATGAAATGGGTGGGATTTGGCACCTTACTTGACATGAGGGAGCAGCTCAGATCACAAGGACAGGATGAGTACTAACGAGTAGGGACAAATGAGTATACTTAAGAGAATGAGGCCAAGTCCAGACTATGGAGCAGAAGGGCTTGGATTGATGTGGTAGGCAGTAGGAAGTTGTGGTAACACCTGGGTCTGGCATATGATGCTGATTTTCCCTTACTATGCAAGACAGGTTGTAAGTGAGAAAGACTGAAGGTGGAGACAGCAGCTGGGGTTGAGAGTGGTCTGGACGAGGTGGAGATCATGGGAGGGTGGATAAATGGGTAAACTCAGGATAATGATAATCAACATCATTTAAACATAAGGGATTATAGAAAGAGAACAGTCCACGAGAAACCCATGTTTTCCAGTCTGACAGGGAAAAGGAAAGGGCAAAGCGAATTCAAGATTATTAGGCACCTCTCTATGAATGAAGCACTATGCTAGACGCTTTCACAAAAATCCTCTATGTGGGATGCTAGACAAACTAGTGTTGTCACTGAGGGAAATACATTGGCCAGGAAGAAGGCATGGTTAGTAGCGTTCCAGTGCATATATTTTGAATGTGACTTATATCCTAATTGGAAGATCTACTTTTTTACATGTATTTTTTGTTGAGGAGGTGGCAAAAGAGAATTAAGGGTGTATAGGCAGCGTTTCTTTTTTTTTTTTAAATACACTTACTTACATAGTTTATTTCATTAATGAACAGTTTTAAGAGATTTTGTTTCATGGTAATAGATCTGATATTATTCTTTTGGCTTAAACAATGGAAGTTGATGGTCTTAGAGTTCTGGAGGCTAGAAACCTGAAATCGAGTACAGCAGGGTTGCTTCCTTCTGAACGATGTGAGAAAGAAACTGCCATGCTTTTGTCTGTTTCTGGTGGATTGCTGGCCAACTTTGGCATTCCCTGGCTCACAGATACATCATTCTGATCTCTAACTTCATGTTCACAGGTTCTTCCTCTTTGTGTGTGTGTGTGTGTGTGTGTGTGTGTGCATGTAACTTTCTCTCCTTTATAAAGATACCAGTAATATTGGATTAAGGGCTCATCTTACTCCAGTACGAACTCATCTTAGTGAATTCCATCTGCACTGGCCCCGTTTCCACATTCTGAGATGCTGGGGGTTAAGACTTCAATGTATTAATTTGGGAGGAGGACACAGTTTTGTGGGGAATAAGCTTAGGAAGTCTCTGAACTTGCACCATATGGGTTAACAAGGCACAAAGAATTAGAAAATCATAGGATGAACACACCCAATTTTGGGTAAATAAGATTACATAAACAAGATAGCGGGCAAAGGCCCCCAGTCCAAGACAAAGGTATAGGAATAGGGAATCTCAGGATGAAACCATCCAAGATGAGGCAAACAGGATTATGTATTCACAGAGGAAATGCCCCCCAATTTAGTACAATAGCAGAAAGTTGCTTTCACAGGAAGAAAGGACCAAATTAGGTAAACAGGCAAATAGGGTGATAGACTGCTGCTGAGCAAAGTTTCCCGGAGCAGGGCTAATTAGCAAAAGAAAGGTTCCTTTTTGACCCTGAGGTAGCATGCTCTGTCTTTCTTGTGCCTCAGACCAGTTTAGGTAAACATGTTTGCTGTAAACAACCTTCCACTCAACACCAGAATCTTGTATTATATTGACCCAAACCCCTACCACCACATATCTTCAAAACCCCCTTTCCCTTACACCCATGAGTTAATGTTCACCATTTCATTGTCTCTTTATGCATGTCCATCATCCTTGTAAGCCTTCTGATCCCAATAAAAACAGAGCAAGGACCCTTACTCCAGGCTCTTGTCTCCTCCCAGACATTAGCCTCTCTTGTATTTTTTATCCTGCATCCCACTTCCTTGCTGGACAAGAGAGAACTCCAGACCCAGAGTCTACAACAAGTTTAACCACTAATAGTTTTCCTTCTTGTCCTCTCACATGCAAATACATTCACCCCACCCTAATACTCATTTCAGCATCAACTCTAAACCCAAAACCTCATCTACAGCAGGAATGGATGAGACTGGGGATATGATTCATCCCGGGGCCAGTTCTTTTCCATCTGTGAACTTGTAAATGTTTTGCCCGAATCGCGAGTCCCCTGAGACCTCCAAGGAGCCGACACCGATGCAAGTACATAAGGGTCTTTATTACAAGCTCTAGCAGGGGCTCATCCTTCAACTGGTGCAGCGGCAGCAGGGTGAAGCTCCGAACAATAGCGAGCAGGGTTTTTATGGGGTAAGGGACCGGGGTGTTAGGTGCACACATTGTACATATAGCATCATCACATAAGTACCAATCATAATTGTACATCACCCATGGCAACAGTTTTGACCATTCAGTATCTGTGAGGTATTCATTACTTTTGGCGGACCCAGTCATGACCTTTGAGACTCCTTTGAAAATGACCAATTATGAGGTGAGTTTAAAGGGCTCATGTGGGGTTCAGGCAAGTGGTGAGTGATTGGCTAGTTTGTACAAAGTAGTTATCTATAGTCACCAGACCCTGACTCAGACCACAGGAATGTTTCTTCTATCTTTCTTAGCTTCTTTTGATTGGCTGACCTGAGGGTGGTCCGAGGGTGGCTTCAGCTGAAGTTTTTCCTGGAAGTGGGGCTATGTGCAGCCCGAGGTTGCTCTTAATGGGGGCCTTAATCTCAAAATGGCGTTACTTAGGCTCTTCATAAACTCAGAAACAAGTTATCTGCTTCTAAAATACAACGACAGAACAATCATAGGATAGACATCCCATTCTAAAAGGGAGAAATTGGATGACGAAAAAGGGTCGTGGGTCCCAAGTATACCTGAAACCTAGCAGGGCAAATTCTATTAAGTTTTAAGGCTTTTGAATAATCCCTTCAGTTTAATGCTCTGTCCTCTCAGTATCTGATATTATTTCATTTAGCTATTTCTTTAATAGCTAAAAGGACTTTGTCCTTCAAAGTTAATAGGAAAATACTTTGAAGAATGTTAAGCATATAAAAGTGTAAGCATCAGGCAACAGCTCAATGAAACAGGGGCATAGTATTATTAATTCAGCTAAACCCAAGTAAACCTAGTTCAATACTCCAACATAACTTTAAAATAAAACAATAAGGTTGTGAGGTGAGAAAACAGGAGAAAATGAAGTAATAGCTTCATTCGGGCTTGGGTTAGCTTCTTATTTATCATTGAACACTTTATAATGAGGGTCTTCTTTTTGCTTCCCTTTATAGTAAATATATTACAATAATAATTCAATCAAATGTACTAGTTAACACTCCTTTTTTTTTTTTTAAAGTTTATTTATTTATTTTGAGAGAGAAAGAGGGTGAGCAAGCAGGGGAGGGGTAGAGAGAGAAAGAGAGAATCCCAAGCACCATCACCACAGAGGCTGGTGTGGGGCTTGAACCCATGAACTGTGATATCTTGACCTGAGCCAAAACCAAGAGTCAGGCCTCTAACTCACTGAGCCACCTTAGTGCCCCAATAACACTGACTACTTTAACAGATAATGCCCCAAATCTTGGTGGCTTAATTTTTTTTTAAGTTTATTTATTTATTTTGAGAGAGACAGAAACAGATTGAGTGAGGGGAGGGGCAGAGAGCGAGGGAGAGAGAGAGAATCTCAAACAGGCTATGTACTGCTAGCGCAGAGCCCTGTGTGGGGCTCAAACTCAGGAAACCGTGAGATCATTAACTGAGCCCAAACCAAAAAACGAATACTTAACTGACTGAGCCACCCAGGTGCCCCAATTAGTGGCTTAATTAATGAACTTCTATTTCTTATTTATATAACAATCCAATGCAGCTGTATGGAGCACAACCTTCCATGTGGGACCCAGGCTCCTTCCACATTGCAGACCTCCATCTCCTAGGGCCGTAGAGTCCTTTGCTTCCAGGCAGGAAGAGATAAAGCATAAAAAGAAGGCATTGATGAGCCCCTTATCCTCACCTTTCATTTGCTCAAAATTTGCCATATGACCCCATTTAGATGCACATAGCATGGGAAATATGATCCTAGAATCGGGGCCACTTCTCAGGATGTCTCTACACTGTGCAAGATGAGCATCCATCTTTGGTAGGAAGCCAGTCATCTTCATCACACCAGACTAGATTATGTCCTCATGACTCTTTGGTATTTCTTGTCTCCCTCTCCATACATACCACTGACCCTGTCCCCCTCCCACCTCTTCCCACCTCCTCAGGGCTACACGTGTAGTTTACTCACATTTCCCAGTTGTTTTAGGCCTGGCTGTCTAACTAGACATTCTCGGAATCCTCTTTGGAATTTACTTCTATGAGAAACACACAGTATAAGACAAGGACTGGTAGCCCCATAAACATAATCAGATACTGTATAAGTCTAGAGTAAACCTTTACAGAAATGAGCAGATTGGATCTACATTCCCTCTTTTTTTTATATATATATATTTTTATTTATTTCTAGGAGAGAGAGAGAGAGACAGCGTGAGAAGAGGAGGGTCAGAGAGAGAGGGAGACACAGACTCTGAAACAGGCTCCAGGCTCTGAGCTGGCAGTCAGCACAGAGCCGGACGCGGGGCCTGAACCCACGAACCGTGAGATCATGACCTAAGCGAAAGTCGGACGCTCAACCGACTAAGCCACCCAGGCGCCGCTACATTCCCTCTTAAGAAGGAAGTATTGAAGTTCCCCATTTGTTCCACGAACTACCTAGCATTTTTTTTTTAAATGTTTTTATTTATTTCTAGGAGAGAGAGAGGGAGACAGCGTGAGCAGGGGAGGATCAGAGAGTGAGGGAGTCACAGACTGAAACAGGCTCCAGGCTCTGAGCTGGCAGTCAGCACAGAGCCTGACGTGGGGCTCGAACCCACGAACCGCGAGATCATGACCCAAGCGAAAGTTGGACGCTTAACCGACTAAGCCACCCAGGCGCCCCGACGAACTATCTAGCATTAAGAGATATTAAAAAGTACTAAGTGATGAGATATTGGGTTTTAAAATTGTTTATTAGACCTATATTCTAGTCCTCAAGTGAAATGAATTCAATCAGAATTTTGATAAATATTTACCAACCTGCTGCTCTAAATGAGGCACTTCTATAGAGATCTTAAAAGATAAAGAAAAGAAATCTTTGGGCCAGGCTCTGCCCTTCTGTATTGTTGAGTAGCCCTTTACTGGATCTGTTGAACAAATTCTAATAAATGCATGTCTCTGAAGTGTATTTTGGACCTAGAAACAAAGTAAAATATGGTTGAACACTAGCTGGTGACATATTTTAATATGTCAGGTCTAGCCCAAGGTTAGCTCTGGGCTGGTAGGAACAAATTTCAATATAAAGAGGAGGTACTATTACACGTGTGTGCTTTCTTTTATGCTAGCACTATTGCTTGTAATAACACACACCTGGGGTGGGAAGAAGGCATCTTCCTTAATAACAAATGTATAAAATTACTGGCTCTGCCCAACTGCATATTTCACCTAATGGCCAGACTGGAGTGTGTGAAGCAAGAGCTGGAGAGGAAATTCATGCAATTGGAATGTGAATTCTTCATAGGGTCTTTGGCAGAACTAACTACCAGGGAGTGCCCTGATGGGAGGCACCAGTGTCAAGGCTCCAATCAAAGCTAGAATCTGCCTGCAGTGAGCAGAAAAACTGGATACTGAGAATTCTACTCTGGTTTGCTTAACGCTGGGGATTCTGAGCTCAGAAGATGAGCCAGACACAAGCTGTGTGCCAAGGGAGCATGCCTATTTTACAAGGAGCTCTTAGATCTACAGGCCTGGGGCAGGCAGGCCCACAGTAAAAAAAAGTAGGGGTGAGGTATTCTGTAATTCTAGGCAGGCATGCAGCTGGGTTCTGGATACCATTTCACAGTAATGAAGACCAGGGTCAGTCCCTAAACCTTGGCTTCTTATCTAAAAAATAAAAATGGGTGGTAGTACAGCATAGGAAATATTGTCAAATAATATTTTAATAACTTTATATGGTGATAGAGGGTACCAATACTTATCATGAAGAGCATCACATAATGTATGTAATTGTCCAATCACTATATTGTACACTGGAAACTATATAATGTTGTATGTATGTCAACTGTACCTCAATTAAAAATAAAAATACAAAGAAAAGTAGAAATGAAAGAAATTCTATTAGTGAAATTCTTTCAAAGCAGCAGATTATGATAGAAGCATAATAAAAGGACAAACACAACACACATACATGCAAACACACACATATACATATGTATAATTTTTTTTTTTTAATGATAGGATAGTTGGGTTCTAAAAGATGCTTTCAATCTTAGGGTTTGCAATGAAGCTAACCAGTTGGACGGCAGAACTTTATTCATTATCTAGTTGCTTCTGGTTTTCAAGGGGGAGGTCTCACCAAGTGTGTGGTAGTACAAGAAGTAGATATGCCTTTGTTTTCCTGTTTTGTTTGTATTCTTTTCATTGCTATTGGCCTAGAACGACATCATTGTTTTCTCTAGGAAGTGATGATGAAAAGGAAAACTAACCTGTTCCTTAAATGAAGCCAGCCAAAGGCAAGTTGTTGTATTTAATGATACACTTCAAAGCAGAATAGCAATGATAAGCAGGACCCCGGATTTCTGATCCCAGTTCACATTCCTAGGAGGGCTTGGGGTGGGGGAAGGGAAGGAAGGAGAAGGAGGAAACCTATGCTTGGCTTACAGGAGCATCAGCCTGAGCTTGAGGCTAGTCCCATCCCTGTGCTAAAGGGACATTACTGCGTTTGACTAGGCCCTTGCAAGACACAGCGTGTGGTGTAGGTTCTGCATGTTTAGGTTCTTGACTCTGGACACATTCTTTTCAACAATGGCATGGTGAGTTGCATTTCCATCTTAAAATGTGAAGGACGGAGCTATGCATGAGTCACTTCTGAAGTATTGGGAGGCCAGCCAAACCTTAAATTCACTTGTGTTCCTTTGGGTTTGTTCATAACCAACTATGCATGTCTGTCACACCCAGCCCTGTAGGACTAAGTAACCCAGCAGCAACTCTTGTGTGCCGCCCTTCCGGAGCCTTCTCACCTCAGATGGGCCTCCCCCAGGCAGCTTTTTCCTCTGTCCTCCCAGAGTCCTAGGAGCTTGAATGGGCATCAGCAGTCCTATGCCCTGCTTATTATTCCTATTTTCTTCAAACATGAACAAGACATCAAATTTCCTCAAGGATCATCTTCCCCCCTTAAAACATCATAGCCTCATCTTGCCTTAAAAACACAGGTGAACCTTAAATTTGCTGCTTTCATGTTTTTTAAAAATAAAGTTTATTCATTCATTTCTGAGAAAGAGAGAGCACAAACAGAGGAGGGACAGAGAGAGAGAGAGAGAGGGAGACACAGAATCTGAAGCAGGCTCCAGGCTCTGAGCTGTCAGCACAGAGCCCAGAGTGATCATGACTTGAGCCAAAGTCTGACGCTTACCTGACTGAACCACCCATGTGACCTTGATTTTGTCTTAGGTCATGATCTCATGATTGGTAAGATTGAGCCCCAGGGGCCCTGCGTTGAGCATGGAGCTTGCTTAAGATTCTCTCTCTCCCTTTCTCTCTTTGACCCTCCCCGATTCATGTATTCTCTCTAAAACACACACACACACACACACACACACACACAACACACACACACACACGACCACTTGTTCATACATTCCTTCATTTAAACTTCAGAGCAGCCTTCTTCCCTTCTTCCAACCAAAGCATCATTAATCTCATCGTATCTCTGATACCTGGGACTGTGATTGTAGGTGTTCTGAGACGTTCGTTTTGGATACACAATCTTTAGAAAGGTAACGAACACACTTGTACTCTGACATCACAAAGTTATTTTTAAAAATTTTTAACTGTTTTATTTATTTCTGAAAGAGGGAGAGAGACAGCATGAGCAGGGGAGGGTCAGAAAGAGAGAGAGATACAGACTGAAGCAGGCTCCAGGCTCTGAGCTAGATGTCAGCACAGAGCCTGATGCTGGGCTCGAACCCACGAACCTTGAGATCATGACCTGAGCCGAAGTTGGACACTTAGCCGACTGAGCCAGCCAGGTACCCCACAAAGTTATTTTTAAACAGTTAAAGTGAATGATATTACATATCCCTTGACTAAAGAATGTAATAATGCCTATCAGAGAGAACTACTGTCCTTGTACAATAAAGAAAGCTTGTAAGTCATGCTCTTAATTGTTGCCTTTTACAGCAAACTAGGAAGTTCTGTGAGGAAGAGACCTTGATTTGAATCCACAGATGGTCAGTTGTGACGTTGAGGATTCTCAATATCTCAGTGAAATGGCCTGGCATGGTGGGAGGGTTACTGGCTGGGTGAGGAACAGCTTCTTTAATTTAGATTTTGATTTGAATTTGCATATTAATGAAATTATTTTGGAGTCTTACCATTGGTTGAATATTTTCCTTCAAATAATCTTTTGTCTGGAAGGACTTTATAAACGGTATGTAAAATCTTTCTCATTCTTTCTCAGTCTTCTTTTGTCAGCTAAGACAGGATCAGACCACTTTGGGCAGGACCGTTTCCTGGGCATTCACTCAGTTGATCTATTTAAACAAGTAAGTTCTTATTAGGGCAAAGCAATATAGGCTCATTATTGGAAAAATGAAAAAAAATAGACACTCAAAAAGAAGAATATAAACAAAAAGTCCCTTCTCTCCATCTCGTCTATTCACTCTAGAACATTCTACTGCATAATTTAAAGTCTTTCAGTCTGCTTTCACACACACATGTGCATATACATGCACACACACATTTATACATACTTTTTATATTTAAGATATATTTCAGTTCTGCAAAACTCTTTTTAAATAACAGCTGTATTAAGATATAATTCACGTATTATAAATTCACTTTTAAAGTACATATTCTGTGGTTATTAGCATATTCACAGGATTGTACATCCATCAGCATTAATTCCAGAACTTTTTGATCATCACATACCCATTAGCAGTTACTCCCTATATGATATCTAGCCTTTTGTGTCTAGCTTCTTTTACCTAGTGTAATGTTTTCAAGGTTTACCTGCATTATAGCACGTATCAGAACTTCATTCATTTTTATGGTGGAATGCTATTACATTCTATGGATGTACTACATTTGTTAATTCATCCATCAGCTGGTAAACAATGTGTTGTTTTTACTTTTTGGCTATTACAAACACTGATAAGAACATTAATGTACAAGCTTTTATATGGATGTATGTGTTCGGTTCTCTTGAGTAGATACTTAGGATTGGAATTGATGGGTCATATGGTAACATTAAGTTTACATTTTTGAGAAACTGCCAAAGTGTTTAACAAAGTGTCTATACCATTTTGCGTTCCTTCCAGCATTGTATAGGGGTTCCGATTTTCCATGTCCTCACCAGCACTTGTTACTATCTGTCTTTTTATTACAGCCATCTACTGGGTGTGAAGTGGTATCTCTCTGTGGTTTTGATTTGCATTTCTTTGATGATTAATGATGTTGAGCATTTTTCTGTGTGCTTTTTGGCCAATTTTTATATCTTCTTTGAAGAAACATCTATTCAAAAAATTTTTTCCAATCATCTAATTTTTTTTAGTGACTGTAGAGTTCTTTATTCTAGATATGAATCTCTCTCTCTCTTTTTAAATGTTTACTTATTTTTGAGAGAGAGAGAGAGAGAGAGAGAGCACAAGGAGGGGAGGGGCAGAGAGAGAATGGGAGACAGAGAATCCCGAGCAGGCTCCAGGCCCTGAGCTGTAGGCATAGAGCCCAACATAGGACTCAAATTCACAAACTGTGAGATCATGACCTGAGCTGAAGTTCGATGCTAAACTGATTGAGAAACCAGGTGGCTCTGGATATGAATCTCTCTCTCTTTTTTTTTTTAAAAACTTTTAATGTTTTATTTATTTCTAGGAGAGAGAGAGAGAGAGAGACAGAGTGAGCAGGGGAGGGTCAGAGAGAGAGGGAGTCACAGACTGAAACAGGCTCCAGGCTCTGAGCAGGCAGGCAGCACAGAGCCCGACGCGGGGCTCGAACCCACGAACCGCGAGATCATGACCTAAGGGAAAGTCAGACGCTTAACCGACAAAGCCACCCAGGCGCCCCTGGATATGAATCTCTTATCAGATATATGATTTGCAAATATTTTCTCCCATCTTTGGGTTGTCTTTTCACTTTTTTGATGATGTCCTTTGAAGTACTAAAGTTATAAAATTTGATGAGATTTTATTTAAATTTTTCTTTTGTTGCATGTGCTTTTGATGTCATATCTAAGAAACCAGTGTCTAATCCAAAACCACAGATATTTACTTTTATATATATATTTTTAAATGTTTTTATTTCTAGGAGAGAGAGAGAGAAAGAGAGAGAGAGACAGCATGAGCAGGGGAGAGTCAGAGAGAGAGGGAGTCACAGACTGAAACAGGCTCCAGGCTCTGAGCGGGCAGTCAGCACAGAGCCCGACGCGGGGCTCGAACCCACGAACCGCGAGATCATGACCTAAGCGAAAGTCGGACGCTTAACCGACTAAGCCACCCAGGCGCCCCGACTACTTTTATATTTTTGTCTAAGAGTTTTATAGTGCTAGCTCTCACATTAGGTCTTTGACCCATTTTGAGTTAATTTTTGTATATGGTGTGAGTAGGCACCCAACCTGACTTATTTGCATGTGGATAACCAGTTGTTACATTTATTGAAAAGATTACTCTTTCTCCATTGAATGATCTTGGCACCATTGAAAGTGGTTAAGATTGAGTGACCATGAATGTAAAGATTTATTTCTGGACACCCACTTCTATTCCCTTGATCTATATGCTTATCCTTATGCCAGTACCACAAGCTCTTGATTATTGTACATTTGAATTAAGTTTTGAAATTGGGAGAGTATGAGTCCTCTAATTTCATTAATCTTTTTTCAGGATTGTTTTGGCTGTTCTGGATTCTTTGCATTTTCACATGAATTTTAAGATAAACTTGCTAGTGTTTGCAAAAATATCGCCTGGGATTTTGATAGGGATTTTACTGAATCTGTAGATTGCTTTTAGGAAATATTGCCATCTTAACAATATTGTCTTTTGGGGCACCTGGGTGGCTCAGTCAGTTAAGCATCCGACTTTGACTCAGGTCATGATCTTACAGTTCATGAGTTTGAGCCCCACGTCAGGTTCTGTGCTGACAACTCAGAGCCTGGAGCCTGTTTTAGATTCTGTGTCTCTCTGCCCCTTACCTACTCACACTCTGTCTGTCTCTCTCTCTCTTTCTCAAAAGTAAATATTTAAAAGTTTAAAAACAAAACAAAACAATATTGTCTCTCAATCTATGAACATGGAATGTCTTTCCATTTATTTAGGTCTTTATTTTCTTGCAAAGATGTTTTGTAGTTTTCATTGTACAGGTCTTGAGCTTCTTTTGTTAAATTTATTTAGAAGAACACTCTTCTTTTCGATGCTATAGGAAATGGAATTTCCCTTAATTTCATTTTTGGATTGCTCATTGCTAGTGTTTAGAAATACAATTGATTCTTGTACATGTATTATTTTATAACCCTTTTTCTTTCAAAAAATTGTGAACATCTTTCTGTGTCAGAAAATGTAGTTGTATAACATCATTTTAGTGACCTTCTAGTATTTTGCTTTAATGTTTTCTTTAATACAAACATTTAATAAAAAGTTCACTGTGATTTTTAATTTAACCAGCTCTGCACTATTAGGCATTAAGTTCTTTTAAACTTAAAAAAAAAAAACAACTAAAATAATTCTGATACATACTTTCCACTAAATAAATCTTTGCAAACTTCCTTAATTTTTTCCTGGATATAAATGTCCACAAGTGGAGTTGTTAGGGCAAACTATATGCACATTGATGTCATTTGCTAAGCACTGCAAACACTGCCCTCCTGAAGAGTGACAAGGTTTTCACTTCAACCAAGGCTGTGATACTTCATTTGCTTAATTCTCTGATTTACTATTAAAAAATATCTTGGCTAGTTTGGTAGGTGAAAGATGAATCTCACTGGTGCTTTGTTTGCATTTCAATTCCCGGGAAGGTCAAAAGGTGTTTATTAACATATGAAAAGTTTGCTTCCTGTTAATTACATTGGGTTTCTCATCCTTGACTAATTGAACTGTTTCTAATTGTTTTGTGAAGCAGTTTGTATATTAAAGTTATTAATCCTATGTCCTTTATGGTGTACATTTTCTCCTCTCATTGGTTTTCCATTTTTGTTTCATTATGGTGCTTTTGGATGTACGGAATTTTTAGTTTTTATGTCAAGTCACCAATCTTTGTGGCTTCTCCTTTTGGTGTTACACTCCAAATTCCTTTCCCTATCTTTTTATTTTTTGAAGAGCAAACAGATTAAATCGGCACACTGCCTTCTTCCTTGCACGTATCCCAGTATTTAATAAATATGCTGGTGGCTTCTCTTTCCTTTCAACTGCACCAGTGTTATGCCTATCTCCATCTTTGCTCAGGCAACGTTCTCACGTGGCCTTTTCCCTTCTCCTTCCTTCACAGCTCCAGTCCTGCTTCCGCCGAGGCACGTCTATCAGTCTGGCCAGCAGCAGTGACACTCGCTCGGAATTGCTTAAGAGTTCGGGGAGGTATCCCGCGTACAAGACCAAATCTCAGTTTCGGGATGGGGGTAAGCCTCTGCTCCAAAGCCAGCTTGACAGCTCCAGTAATTCGCTCAACATCCTTCGGTTTACCTGTAAAATTTCGCAGATTAGGCATCTAAAAGATCTCCTCCAGAGTGTCTTTGCACAAACGTGGCAAACTACAACCTGCGCTGTTGGCTCTCTTTTAAACGTGTGTCCGTTCCACCACTCCCAATTCCCGGTGAGCTCCTTGGATCCCAGACTCCGTACGTGGCGGCAGCGCCGCATCTATCGTTGGCGCACAGTGTTTGAGAATTGACGGGACTTGTCTTTTGACAAATGAGACTTGTCCGGGAAGCCACAATGTCTTTGATGTAAGTTCTGCAGGCAGTGCCAGCTTGCTCTGATGTCTCACCCAAATTCGCTGCAAGCCTACTCCCTTGTCCGAGGTCCAGAGCTGGCTTTCCTCTCTGGTGTGTGACCGCGCGCAGCCGGAGAGGAAAACTTTCTGATTTCTGCGCGGGGCGTGGGAAGGTGGGGCGGCCCCCGCCGCAGCCGCCAGGGTGGGAGCCCGGGAACGCCTTCTGCGCTCCCCGCCCGCGAAGTTTGCAGCGCGCAGCGCGTTCGCAGAGACCTGGTTTCCTGGCCCGAGGTTAGGCGCTGTCATTTCTGCTCCGCTGGGTGCCGGCTCCAGCCGCTGCGGGTTCCAAACCAGAGAAGCCGCCCCCACGCCGCCTCCGGCTCCAGGCGCGTGGGGCGGGGTCGCGCACGGCCGCCGCCCACACCCGCGGCTGAGCTCGCTCTTCCCGGGAGGATCGTGCGCTGCAGGATGGCGGTGGCTGCGTGGGCTCCAGGCTGGGCATCGAGGCCAGTTCTGCTGCTGCTGCTGCTGCTGCGGGCGGTGAGCGCCTCTCGGGACCCCCGGGCCGCGGCCCGGCTCAGCCTGCACCCGCCCTACTTCAATCTGGCGGAGGCGGCGAGGATTTGGGCCACGGCCACCTGCGGGGAGCGGGAGCCTGGCGGCGCGCGGCCGCGGCCCGAGCTCTACTGCAAGTTGGTGGGGGGACCCACCGCTCCGGGCAGCGGCCGCACCATCCAGGTAAGGTCCCTGGAGCGAGCGAGGGGTGGAAGGGAGCGCGCCCCCTCCCCGCTCTGCCCAACTACCCCACGCGGAGGGAGGGGGTCCTTCCCCCGCGTGCGCTAGAGAGCCGGGACCAGGACGGGGTCCCCCAGGCCCAGCGCGGGCGGGCGACCCGGGAGGTGGGCACGGTGCGGAGGTGCGAACCTGCGGGAGCCCCAGCCTCGCCCACGCGCCGCCCGAGGCGGGCACCGGCAGAGCGCGCGAGGTGAGTTAAGGCTGAGGTTAAGTTCGGGCGCGCTGAGCAGAAAGTCCCAGAGTGCGCTCCGGGGTGCGTAGAATGTACGGAACTATCGCCCAGTCTGTCCCCGTCACTCAGGTAGCGCCGGGCCAGGCCTTGAGTGCCCTGGGCGCCTCCTAGGCCTTTCTTTCTCCCCGACCTTATTCGGAGAAGTTGGTAGCAGTGGCTTTCCGTGGTGTATTTGGAGAGAACTTTTGGGTTATATCGGTAGCATCACTCCGATGTCGCCGAAGAGATGCACCTCGCCGCACTGCCTGAAGTGACACCATTCAGGGTCGCTGGGGCGAGTGAGACTTGAAATGGGCAGCCTCGGACGCGGTGCTCAGGGTCCATCAGAGAGTCTTAGCGCGAACACCTGGTGGAAATAATAGTGTTGCTGGTGCTTAATCAGCATCTGGACGTGTGCCAGGGCTTGACACACGCCCCTCACAACAGCGCTGGGAACTGGATCCGGGAAGAGGTTGAGAAACTTCCTGCGTCTTCAAGCAGGTCAGGGAGATTTGAACCCAGTACTGACTCCAAGTTCACTTTACCCCGAGCCATAATTCATAATTGCCTCCCTCCTTCTACTGGGAAATACTGCTGAGGAGTAGGAAAGTGTTGCCGGAAGAGGGAGTAATTTTGGAGCTTGTCTCCAAAACCAAAAGATTGTCATTGAGAATCTAGGTCAGAGTTTTAGAAACCAACTCTTGGTTGTGCATTTCCATATGTAGCAAATTGTTGAACATGCAGTCACAAATTTTGTGCATGTATTGCTTTACTAATATATTGTATGCACTGTAAAATAAAAATTAAAATAACTGATGAAAATACTTTTAATTTTATTAACAGCGCTAAGTAATTTTGTTTTCTCTAAATACTTAGTTTGCAATTGTGTAGAGCTATTTATAAATTTACAGATTTAATTATTTATATAATTGATTTTGACAAATTGAGTTTACCACTTATGATCCAGCAATTCAAGGTTGGTTTTACACTAATGCTTGAACATTTTTTAAAATATTTTTATTAAAAAATAATTTTTTAAATTATTAATTAAATTAGTGATTGTCGTAGCTGGAAAGATACCTCAAAAAAAAAAAAAAAAGTAGATTCGTGGAGAAGTTCTGCATTGACCACTGAGTTCCAGAGTCAGCTACATAGTTCACAGAGTCCAGGTCAAAATGAAAATGTAAAGACCTTGTTCAAAAATTATGAATTTCAAATGGTGATAGCGGAGCATTAAATTAAGTGAAGGGCCTTTCTGAGTGTGGGATTCTGTGTAACTCCACAGATCTGATACTGCCTGAATTCATTAAATCATGGTACTCATGTTTCTGCCCCATCCTTCAGTTATTCTAAAAATTTTTTAAAGTAGACACTTGGCCAGCCAATGTTTGCTTTTCAAATGGCATTCGGTACTTCCTTGTAGGACGGTATTGTGTTTTAATGGTTTAAAAAATAGACTCAGAACTCACTGCAAGTCTTTCTTTTAATATTAAAATATATTACAAAATTCTGTGTCCATGTTTTTAAAATGTGCAAATACTGAGAACTTTTAGAGTAACACAATTCTGTCTTTTCAGCAGCCAAAAATGAAACATTTCCAAAACACTCTTTTCAAAGTGTACATTTCTTGGGGCACTTGGGTGACTCAGTCGGTTAAACCTCCAACTTCAGCTCAGTTCATGATCTCATGGTTCATGAGTTTGAGCCCCACATAGGACTCTGTGCTGACAGCTTAGAGCCTGGAGCCCACTTTGGATTCTGTGTCTCCCTCTTTCTCAGCCTATCCTTTCTTCGCTCTCAAAAATAAATAAACATAAAAAAATAACATAAAAAAAGCATATGTTTTATAGAACAATATTTACCTTTTCATGCATTGTTAAAACAGCAGCTTTACCTCAGTGAGTACCTCTATTTTTTGTAAATATCTATCAGGTAGTGCATTACTGGCAGCCTTTGTCATTCCAGAATAAGCAAATTAGAAATTTTTGTGGGAAAAAATGTGTTACCCGTCTTTAAATTTCAATCTCTTAAGTGGTTTACCATGAGCGAACCGGTGAATCTGTGTCATAAAAACAATTTCATTATTACTCCTCCTTGTAGTTCAAGGTTGGAACTATTCTGCTCTTCAGAAGAATAGAATCCACATGTCCACTTAACCAGGCACATGTAAGTGTCGATGTGTCATGGTCAGATGATAGCCTGCTGGAGCCGCTCCTCCTCTTCCCTTGGACAGAGAGACACTCAGGACCATTGTGACCAGCTGACTTGAGGACAGGGTAAAGGCCCTAAGCCATCTGCACATTAAATATTAGTAAAACTGAATTTCTTCACTTTTAAGTTAAATAAACAAGTTTTAATATCCCCTCCTAGCATCCCATTGGATTGCCTGGCACATCCTACTTTGGAGAGAATGGCCCTAATTATGGAAAGAATAAATAGGAGAGGAAAGGCATGAGAGAAATTTTCAGTTGTCTCCTTTCCCCTAGATTTGCCTAGGAATGGATGATCTTCATTCCCCTCCTCAATGGGTTTTTTTTGTTTTGTTTTGTTTTGTTTTGTTTTGTTTTGTTTTGTTTTGTTTTTTGAGTGCTCATAGGTTGATAGTACCTTTTGGAGGTCCAGAAAAGTCCTATTTTCTGGTCTGGTTGAGTTGACTTGGTCCTTAAACCTTGGTTCACAGTCCTAGATAGAGTAGGAAGTGGCTTCTCTGAGGTTGTTCAGCAGACTGCATTCCTAGGCCAGGCTATAGCCAGTGGAAAAATAATGCCATCTGGTGTTATGCCTTATTCTTCCCTAAAAATAAGGAGTGAGCACAAGCTTCTGCTGAATAGTTAGGGGCTTGAGGAGATCTCACTGATTGCTCATGTAAGAGGTTCTTACCTAATGAGGATGGAGAAGACAGGAAAGGGGAGTTGGAAAAGCTGGACTGTTAGACGCTCACTCTAGCCCAGTGTTGGCAGCACTTGGTAGAGACCCTGCCTTTCAGAAAACTGAGGGGTGATGGGAAGCGAGTAGAAGAAAGGAAGAGAGACTGTTGTACCTGAATGGTGATGATCTTGGATCTATTTATGTACAGCTCAAGATGGGAAATGGAGAAGACTTAACAAGTTGTGTTTCTTTGAACTTTCTAAAAATAAATCTTTAGGGCCAGCCAGGGTTTAGAATTTCAGGCAGAAAGATCTTGCAAAAAATGTAAAAAATGAGTAAAAGCCACGTCTTTGGATACAACCCGGGTTTATGGTCCTGATTCTAGAATAATTATTCTGATACTTGAATGGTAGCATGTGTCAAAAGGTAGAGCTTTTTAAAAGCCTGAAATTTTTGTTTGTTGTGTGAAAAATATTTGCTATGGTTTCTCCAGACTTCAAATTCATTAAATAAGATTTTATATACTTGTTACTGCTCAGACATTAAGTTTTTGGTGTTTGAGAGCTCTGTGATTCAGGGATTTTTTTCTGTGTGATTCACAGCTGTATCCAATGCTTAGCACAAAGGCTGGTACAGTGTATGTGCTCAGAAAATATTGAAGCAGAGGATGATGGAATGAAGCTAAAGGTGGTAAAGATGTTTGTAAAGAATTACAAGAAAAATGCACAAATTAATTCTGTTCTGCTGAGAAGGAACTCCCACCAAAATCTGTCATACTTTATGCTTCAATTTTACATGTTTACGTACCTATGGAATCAAAACACATTATTATTTACTGATATCTGCTGGAGATAATGATCAAATGTTAGTGGAAGGCTGCATTGAAAATACAACCTTGTGTTTGGTTTAGTTTGGCATTAACACTACACTCACAGGAATGAAATGAACCTATTTACCAATTATATGATGCTGGTTTTGTACACTGACAGTTTAACACATCTTTTGTATGTTCCTTCATTACATTATAATTTATGTGCAGGAACTTCTATCTAGAAGCTAGCACACACCCGTCAGTTAGAGCCAAGAGCAGGAACGCTAGGCACAAAGCAGGCTAGGTTGTGTGTTTGTGTAACTTGGACTAATAATGGTCATAAACAGGAAACTCATTTTCACTAAGGCTGTTTATAGAACTATTGTGAAAGAGAAACCATTTGTTAGCCTCAACAAGAGCCTTTTCCTTTGTGAAACTGATAGGAAAGTCTTGAGCAAGGGCTGAGAAATCTAAGACATTTACTAGTCCATTGATACATTTGTAACAACTCATAGGGGTAAGAGTTATTTTGAAACTTCAGACAAATGACTATAGTCAGCAATTTAAAGATGAATAATCCTTTAAAAAATATGATTTTCTGGGGCGCCTGGGTGGCTTAGTTGGTTGGGTGTCCGGCTTTCGCTTGGGTCATGATCTCGCGGTTCGTGGGTTCGAGCCCTGCGTCGGGCTCTGTGCTGACTGCCAGCTCAGAGCCTGGAGCCTGTTTCGGAGTCTGTGTCTCCCTCTCTCTCTGACCCTCCCCTATTCACGCTGTCTCTCTCTATCCTAGAAATAAAATAAAAAAAAAAAAAGATTTTCCTAACAGTTGTGTGTTGATGGATATTAGCTAAATTTTAGCAATGAAAGTTTATGCACAAATCATTGGGAGAGGACATCCATGTTTTTCTTTGGAGAACCATGTTCACTCACCAGCAAAGAAACATGGTTCCACACACCAGAATGTCAGCAATTTAAATTTTTTCCCCAGCAGGGGTGCCTGGGTGGCTCAGTCAGTTGAGAATCTGACTTCGGCTCAGGTTATGATCTCATGGTTTGTGGGTTTGAGCCTAGCATTGGGTCTGTGCTGACAGCTCAGAGCCTGGAGCCTGCTTCAGATTGTGTCTTCCATTCTCTCTGTTCCTCCCCTGTTCATAAACTGTCTCTCTCTCAAAAATAAAATAAACATTGAAAAAATTTTTTCCTCAACAAATCACAGATTACTGGAACTCATGGACTTTCAGGGTTGTTGAAGGTAAATAGTTGGAAGTGGGGATGTTTAGTCCTTGAATTGCAAGATTTTACTTCATTCTATGAATTACCCATGTATTGACAATGTGGATCATTTAATCTGAGAAAAAAAAGTATATAGTCATAGGTAAAGGAAAGGACTTGTGAGAAAACTGTACTGAACCCATTACTGAAAGTTAGCTGTGTGCAATTTTACATCTTCAGTGCACACGTGAATGTGAAAACTACACATTTTCTTCATATTTTTACCCAAACTAGATTGAAGTATGAGTCATTTTTAACAGCTTCACTGAAGCATAATATTTTAAGTTTTTAAAAAATTGATTTCTGAGAGAGAGAGACAGCATGCGAGGCTCAGAGAGAGAAGGGGAGACACAGAATCTGAAGCAGGTTCCAGGCTCTGAGCTAGTTGTCAGCACAGAGCCTGACCCAGAGCTTGAACCCACAAACCGTGAGGTCATGCCCTGAGCCAAAGTTGGACACTCAACTGACTGAGCCACCCACGTACACCTACTGAAGTATAATTTAAGTAACTATAACATGCATCCATTATAACTGTGAATTAAATATTTTTTAATAAATTCATAGAGTTGTGCAGCTATCACTGGAATCTACTTTTAGAACACTTCCATCAGCCCCAAAAGTTCTCTTGTGTCAATGCTTTCCATTTCTGCATTTATCTCCACTAGTATTATTTTTGTTTCTAAAAATTTCCCATTTCTAGAAATTTCATATAAATGAAATTATACAACATGTAGTTTTTTTTTTTTTTAATGTTTTTTATTTCTGAGAGAGAGAGTGAGAGAGACAGCATGAGCAGGGGAGAGAGAGAGAGAGGGAGACAGAGAGTCTGAAGCAGGCTCCAGGCTGGCTGTCAGCACAGAGCCCGACACAGGGCTCGAACCCACAAACTGTGAGATCATGACCTGAGGCGAAGTCGGACGCTTAACCGACTGAGCCACCCAGGCGCCCCACAACATGTAGTCTTTTGTGTCTGACTTCTTTCACTTGGCATAATGATTTTGAAGTTCATTAATATTGTTGTATGATTTAGTAGTTTGTTTCTTTTTGTTGCAGAAAATAATATTCCATTGTATAGCTATACCTCATTTTCTTTATCCAAATAAAGGACATTCGGATTGTTTTCAGGTTTGGGCTACTATAGGTAATGCTGCCATGAGCATTCACAAATGAATTTTTGTGTGGACATGTCTTTTCAGTTTGCTTGGGTAGATTCCTAGGAGTGGAATTGCTAGATCACATAGTAAATTTATATTTAAGTTTTTGAGAAACTACTCATCATTGAAATGGAGCACTGAGATCTCCAGCTAATATTATGGAACTATTTCTCCCTTCAGGTCCCTCAATTTTTGCTTCATGCATATCTGAGGCTTTTTTGCTTGGAATATATACATTTAAATTGTTATATCTTCTTGAAGGATTGTCCCTTTTCTCACTGTGTAATGTCTGTCTTTATCTTTTATAACAATTTTTAACTTAAAGTTTATTTTGTCTGATATTAGTATAACCACCCCAACTCTTTTTAGGTTACTATTTACATGGAATATGTTTTTCTGTCCTTTTGCTTTCAATTTATTTGTGTCTTTGAGTCTAAAATGAATCTCTTGTAGATCTGTATCATTTTTTTTTAAAATCCATTCTGCACATCTTTGCCTTTTAAGTTAGAAGTTTAATCTATTTACATTTAAAGTGATTACTGATAAGGATTACTGATAAGTGATAATTTATAAATCTAATCCATTTACATTTAAAGTGGCCTTACTTTTACCATTTGTTATTTGCTTCCTATATGTCTTTTATATTTTTGGTTCCTCAATTCCTCCATTGCTACCTTCTTTTGTGTTTAATTTCTTTTTCTAATGACCCATTTTGATTTCTTCCTCATTTACTTTTCTGAATATTTTTTGGTTATTTTCATACTGATTACTCTGGGGATTATAATTAACATCCTAAATTTATGACAGTTCAGTTTGAGTTCCATCAACTTAGCATCAGTGGTATTTAAAATTCTGCTTCTATACAGGTCTATTCCCCCTCTTTATGTTACTGTCACAAATTAGATCTTTTTTTTTAAAATGTTTATTTATATTTGAGAAAGACAGAGTATGAGTAAGGAAGGGGCAGAGAGAGAGGGAGACACAGAATCTGAAGCAAGCTCCAGACTCTGAGCACAGAGCCTGACACGGGGCTCAAACTTACAAACCGCGAGATCATGACCTGAGTTGAAGTCGGATGCTTAACCAACTGAGCCACCCAGGTGCCCCACAAATTAGATCTTTCTTAAAAAAAAGTTTATTTTGATATATATAGAGAGAGAGCGAGAGAGAGAGACAGGGAGCAAGTGCATACATGGGGGAGGTGCAGAGAGCGAGAGGGAGAGAGAGAATCCCAAGCGGGCTTTGCGCTGTCAACACACCGGACGTGGGGTTTGATCTCACGAACTGAATGTGAAATTATGACCTGAGCTGACATCAGGGATCTGATGCTTAACTGACTATGCCACACAGCCACCCCACATGTTAGATCTTTATACATTGTTGCCCACTGACATAAATATATCATTGTTGTTCTATGCATTTCTGTTGAAAATCCTATGGGACAAACTAAAAATCCAATAATGCTGGCTTTTGTATTTACCTATGTAGTTATCTGCACTGGTGTTTTTATTTCTTTGTACAGCTTTGAGTTATTGTCTAGTGTTCTTTCGTCTCAGCTGAAAGACTCCTTTAGGTTCTCTTGCCTTTTAACCTTCAATGAGCAGGTCGACTAGCAACATACTCCTTCAGCTTGTGTTTATTTGGGAATGTTCTCATTTCTCCCTCATTTGAAGAATAATTTACCAGGTATATAATTCTGTTTTCCTTTCTACATTTTAAATATTTTGTCTCAACACCTTCTGGCTTCCAAGGTTTCAGATGAAAAATAGGCTGTTAATCTTATTGATAGGATGTTTCTCTTTTGCTGCTTTCAAGATTCTCTTTTTGTCTTTTTAAAAAAAAATGTTTATTTATTTTTGAGAGAGAGAGAGAGAGAGATGTGTGCATAGTGAAGGGGCAGAGAGAGAGAGGAAGACAGAGAATCTGAAGCAGGCTCTGAACCGTCCGTGTAGAGCCCAATGCAGGGCTTGAACTCACAAACCATGAGATCATGTCCTGAGCCCAAGTCAGACGCATAACCAACTGAGCCACCCAGACACCCTCTTTTTGTCTTTTGACAGTTTGATTATAATGTTTCTTGGTGTGAATCTCTTTGAGTTTTTCTTACTTGGAGTTTATTAAGTTTCTAGCTCTGTCCACTGCAGGGTTCTAGAAACAATGATACACTAGTCACAATGAGCATTTACTAAATGGCACCTCATACCCAGATCTTGGTTTCTAAACACCACACCCATAATAAACAAACAAACAAACAAACAAACAAACAATGCTTATTGAAAAATTAGTTGGTTCCAAGGAAGGAGCAAAACAAATTGAAAATGGTGCTAGAATGGGGGCATCTAGGTGGCTCAGTTGGTAAAGCGTTGGCTTTGACTCAGGTCATAATCTTACGGCTTGTGAGTTTGAGCCGTACATTGGGCTCTGTGCTGACAGCTCAGAGCCCAGGGCCTGCTTCGGATGCTGTATCTCTCTCTCTCTCTGTCCCTCCCCCACTCATGCTCTCTCTCTCAACAATAAATAAATGTTGAAAAATATTTTTTTGTTTGTAAAAAATTCTGTTAATAATGGAATGTACAGTGTATTATATACTGAACACATTTGGCATGCTAAATAATCCACAGGCAAAGAGACTTTTACAGAATAAGTGTTGTTTTATAATGTAATAATGACTAGTTTAGATATTATTTATTTATGTAGGGACACATTTTTGTATCAGTTTAAGAAACATTTTGTAGGGAGAGTGGCTGTGGAGTTGGATGAGCAGCAGCTGTCAGTGCAGCCGACCCTGGAGATAGAGGGGGTGTGCTTCCTGCACGTCATGATGGGCTCCCTGAAAGCTCCTCTGGCTAGGACATCATCTTCAGCTGCATCTTTTTCTATGTGGTGTTTCAGAAGCTTTCCATCCAGATGAGGGCCTGGAGGCAGAGGCACCTGGACTGGGCTGTGGCTGCCATGGGACCTGATGTTGTTTTTATTTAGTAAAAATTTTTAAAAATATTTTATGTATTTTTGAGAGAGAGAGAGAGAGACAGATAGAGAGAGACAGAGAGACAGAGTAAGAGGAGGGGGAGGGGCAGAGAGAAAGGGAGACACAGAGTCCGAAGCAGGCTCCAGGCTCTGAGCTGTCAGCACAGAGCCTGACTTGAGGCTCGAACACATAAACCACGAGATCATGACCTGAGCTGTAGTTGAATGCTTCACCAACTGAGCCACCCAGGCACCCCAACCTGATGTTGTGTTTGAATGACAAGGCTTGGGATGCCTGGATGCCTCAGTCAGTTAAGTGTCTGACTCTTGATTTCAGCTCAGGTCATGATCTTGTAGTCAGTGAGATCAAGCCCCATGTTGGGCTTTATGCTGATAGCGTGGAGCTTCTTTGGGAGGATCTCTCTCCCTGTCTCTCTCTCCTGCCCCTCCCTGAGCTCTCTCTCCAAGTAAATAAATAAACATTAAACAAATTTTAAATGACAAGAGGCTTTAGCCTGCTCCTTTGAAAATGCAAACGGTATTGAATGCACAAGTTGAAAAGTATAAGGAAAAGCTCTGACAGCCTGAAGAACAGAAAAAGGAGATGGAAGATTGAAATGTAAAAAAGCATGCAAGAAAGAAAAGGTTACAAAGGAGATGTGAGAAAGCCTCCAGAAGAAGACATTCCTGGGCCTTCTACTTCATCAGTCATCCTGAAGCGAAAATTTGACAGAAAGCCTTTGCAGGGAGGTGGTGACAGTCCTTTGTCTGGGGCAGAAGACGGAGCCTGCTCCTGCAGAGGCCCATACCCTCTGGTAGACGAGGCCAAGAATCTTGTCAGTGTCTCTTTTGACCTTAGCAAGAGGAACCCATAGCCCTCAGTTCGGTTGCCTTACACATGCTTTTTGCGGTGTGCATTAAGGGGAGGGTGGCTTTTTTCCCTTCTTTACTCCACCTGCATCTTCAATGGTCAATGTCAGTGTCAGATTTTATAGACATCACCACTAGCAGTAGTGGCAGTGGTCACACTTCACTAAAGCCAGTGACTGCGTTCATTGATCTCGTAGGTAGTTGCTAGTTGGTAGATAAAGGCCTCTGGGTGATGAACAGTCTTGATTAAAGAGGTCTGGTGATGGTTCTTCAAGTTAGATGTCCCTGCTGGCTGGACAGTCTCTGGAACTCATTGTGCTGAGTGATGTCTTCCTTGTAAATGGTCAGTGAGCTCACCAGCGCGGACTGTTGATGCGGACACTTGACGAGGTTGTTCCTGTGTATTTATTTTTATGTACAGAACTTTGTAAAAAGAAACTATTAAAAAAAAGCCAAAGAACATTTTTAGCATCTCTATTAAATTCAGGGAAGTTTCTTTATGAACTTGAATTTGTTTGTCAGACATTAAGCAATTTTTTATCATTCCAAAAAAAGGTAACATTTTGGGAGAGGGGAGGTATTAATTTTCTCAGGCTAATTTTGGTGGCAAGAAGACATTCTTCCAGATGGTAAATTTTTTTTCTGGCTGTGATTTAGACTTTCATGAAACCTGCATTAACCCTTGCTCAGCATTCTGGGATCATCTGCCTGATGAGGAAAAGACTTATTAAATGGTACCTCAGCAGTCCTAGTCAGTGGAACTGAGTGTACATATGGGCTCCTGGCCAAGGGACAAGTGGGGGCTGAGATCCAGCCTGGGCAAGGCCATATTTGCTCAGGGGCAGGGAGCCTTCTTTTCTGCTTTGTATAAAAAGAGCTCTTTGCATGAGCTAGCAGGACCTTGATTAGATCCCTCATGCCAGCGGGGTGGAAACTGCCCTGGGGAAAGCCAGCTCATTGAGTGTCACGTGTTCTGCCAGTTTTTCAATGTCCTAAACATATTGTACTTTGCTACTGGTTTTCCCATCCTGAAGGCTCAGAAAGTACATGTGAAATTAATAAATGGGTATTAGCCAGAAAGGAATATGAATTTTAATGTGATTATTTATACATAGCTTCGCTGTGAGAAGTGGGGAAAAAGAAACAATTCTCTACTACTTTCAGGTTACACTGTACACTGCATATGCTGTGCACGGAAGTTATGCTACATAAAGAGGCAGGACGGTGAGTAATAGGAATCAGGCGACTTAGTCTCCTGCTCAGTGCAAGGTATAAATTTCACACTTCTGTAATACTTCCTGATGCTTGGTACTGTTGTAAAGCACTTTACATGTACTGACTTCTTAATCCTGACAGCAGTTTATAACGGGGGTAATCTTAGCATGTTCATTTTATATATGAGGAAACAAGCACAGAGAGGTTGAACATTTGTTTAAGATCCAAACACTGGCATGTGGGGCGGCCCCGCGCTGCAGAGTTCATGCCCTGTGCTGCGCTGCCGCTGCCTGGCTAACTGCGCTAACTCAGGTACGCCGTCTCGCTAATTCCATTCATTATGTGGGAGCCATTCATTTCCACATCTGATGTCCTTATCGCATCTTGAGCTCCCTGAGGGCAGGGCTACATTTTCCGGCTCTTGTCTGTGTCCCCTGTGGCGGTGTGTCACAGAAACTGCATGGATGCTTTTTTATTTTTTATTTTTTTGCTGTTTATTTATTCTGAGAGAGAAAGAGCATGCACAAGAGTGGGGGAGGGACAGAGAGAGAGAGAGAGAGAGATAGAGAGAGAGAGAGAGAGAGAGAGAGAATCCCAAGCAGGCTCCATGCTCAGCATGGAGCCCCACACTGAGCTCCATCTCATGACTGTGAGATCATTACCTGAGCTGAAATCAAGAGTTGGCCGCTTAACTGACTGAGCCACCCAGACGCCCTTCCTTAGATGCTTTTTGAAGAAACTTTCGAAGGGTGACATGATACAATTATAGAATTTTTGAACTATAGCGACACCTGGATAGAAGTGCTGTTTGCTTCCCGCCCCCCCTCCCAAATAGCTGAATTTCAACAATTTGTCTTTGGAAGACAGGCCCTGATATGTTGAATTTTAAGGAAGAGAGATCTGAAACACTGGCTGAGACCAATGGCTAGGACTGGGCCACCAGAAGTGGCAAGAGGCAAGGAAAGATCTTTCTTCTGCAGGTTTCAGAGGAAACAGGGCCCTGCCAACACCTTGATTTCAGACTTCAAGCCTCCAGACTGTGAGACAAGACATTTCTGTTGTTCTAAGCCACCCAGTTTGTGGGACCACATTTTCTATGGTGGCCCCGGGAGACTGATAGAATAACAGTTAGTTCGGACTGCCATAACAAAATACTATAGATTGGGGAACTTACAAGCAGCAGAAATTTATTTTTCACAGTTCTGGAGGCTGGGAAATCCAAGGTCAAGGGCAGATTCAGTGTCTGGTGAAGACCCACCCCTAGTTTATACTTTTTTGCTGTGTCCTCACATGGTGGGAGAGGTGAGGGATCTCTCTGGGGCCTCTTGTGTGAGGGCACTAATCCCATTCAACTCATTCTAATGCCATCATCTTAGGGGTTAGGTCTTTGACATATGACAGTGGGGGGGGCATGAATATTCAGTCCATATTAGTGACTTTAAATCTGATAATCAGTCTCTCAGTGAGTCAGTAGTACTTGTTGACTATTCAGTGTGTGAGTTATCTGTGTATGGGAGGGTGCAGGATGAAGGCCCACACGGAGGCGTCTTTGATTATGAGGAATGTATCAGAGGGGCATAAAATAAGGATTGACTAATGCAGGTGAGACTGTGGAGTTTTGTAAATACTGTGAGCCTTGGATTTCTTTTTGCATAGAGCCCAGTGGTTGGATAATTCCTTTCCCACTAATGAGAGCTCACGGGTTACATCAGGGGAAGGCTGGGGTTGTGAAATGAAAGGGCCAATTCCCTGTGTCCTGGGATTGGCTCTGCAGAGACTAAATCTTGCTGAGGATTTAAGTGCACGGAAGACATTGGTGGCAAAGATTCTTTTTTGTTTTTAATTTTTTTAATGTTTACTTATTATTGAGACAGAGAGAAACACAGCATGAGTGGGGGAGGAGCAGAGAGAGAGGGAGACACAGAATCTGAAGCAGGCTCCAGGCTCTGAGCTGTCAGTGCAGAGCCTGACGTGGGGCTCAAACCCACAAACCATGAGATCATGACCTGAGCCGAAGTCGGATGCTCAACTGACTGAGCCACCCAGGCGGCCCCCCTCCCCCACCATTGGTGGCAAAGATTCTATGCAAGGCAGTTTGCACAGTGATTTGATGAGAACAAAAATTTCAGACTTCCACATGTTCCTATCTGTCCACTCTATTTCTAGGTGGCTTTCCTATTTCATTGACACCTGATCACTTAATATATCCTTAATGTGATTTTGAATGTTTTTAATGAACCAGAAAAATGAGCAGAAAATGGAGGGATTATTGATGTCTATATGCCAGGCACAGAGGATGGGGACACTGGGCTGAGAATACAAATCTGAACAAGGCAAGGCAAGGTCCTTTCCTGCACAGATGTGACATTCTGAGGGGAGACTGCAACCGATGAGTAAACAAAGACAATAATTATAGATTGCCATTGTGTCTTGGAGAGAGTAAACAGAATTTTGTTATAGTGGGAAACTTCTCTAAGTTGGGTAGATAGAGAGGCTTTTCTAAGGAGGTGTTATTGGCACAGAAACCCATGGGTTGAGAAGAAATTGGCCTCCTTAAGAGGCTGGAAAATGTGTTCCATGCAGAGGGGTCCACAGGTAGAAGCCCTCAGAGGTGGGAACACATGTGCCATGTTCTAGGAATTCAGGAGGTCATGCTGCCCTGGTTATGTATTAAACATTCTTTTAAAATTTATTATTTTTGAGAGAGAGAGAGAAACCACATGGGTGGGGAAGGAGCAGATAGAGAAAGCGGGAGAGAGGACCTGAAGTGATCTTTGTCCTGATGGCAGAGAGCCCGATGCAGGGCTCGAACTCATGAACCATGAGATCGTGACCTGGGTCGAAGCTGGGTGCTTAACCCACTGAACCACCCGGGCATCTTATGTATTTTAAATGTTACACTTAAGTGAGACTAGTGTATCCTTTCCAAAATGTATAAATACTCCATTTTAGTTTTTATATGTATTTATGCCCTTTCTGGTCCTCAAAAGAATTTAGGTGACTGATGAAATTCAAAAATGTCAGACACGAGGTACCTGGGTGTCTCAGTTGGTTGAGCATCTAACTCTTGATTTTGGCTCAGGTCATGGTCTCACAGTTGTGGGATTGAGCCCTACGATGAGTGCAGAGCCTGTTTGGGACTCTCTCTCTTTCTCTCTTTGCCTCTTTCAAAATAAATAAATTAACTTTAAATCTTTAAAAAAAATTAGAATGTTGTACAAAAGGGTTGAGGGAATGGGACAATGGGAAAATAAAGGAGTGATGAATATAATTACTTTATAAGGAGATCAATAACTGAAATGGAATTGAAAGGGAAAGGCTTGGCTTGAGGAATGAATCAAATCCGGGTCAGGCTATCTCCCTAAGGGCTGTATCTGGCTCTCAGTAGGTCAGTAGCTGATGGTTGAATGAATACACTATTAGGGCAGGCCTGTTCTCATAAATCTAGGCTTTGGCATGAGACTCTTAGGAGGAAGTACTTTGGATTGGGGGCATTGAGTGGGCAGGTGAAAATGCGATGTGGCCCACTGAGCTTGTGTCAGAGCAGGCAACTCACATGCAAGTACAAGTACCAGGTGACCCCTTTTTGCCAGTGAAATGCCAACACAACATACAGAGAACAAGAGAATAGAGGGAGAAGTGGAGGGAAGAGGAATCTTCGGAGATCATTAAAATAGGAGTTCAACAACTTCTGGAAAGAACTTCTTGGGTTCTTTCAAGAAGGAGCTAGTTGGTCCTGGAACCCCCAAAAGTAGATTGTATGGTGTCAGAATTAAGAACATGGGCTTTGGGATTAATCAGGCTCTCTTTGAAAGCATCTCTTCCTAAAGATGTAGCCCCGAGTGAGTTATGTAACCTCTGTGAGCCTTCATTTCATCTTTTGTAAAATGGGGACACAATGCCATTTAGTTCGGAAGGTTATTCTGAAGATTATATTATGTGAAGTAAACTGTATGCACCTGGGACATAGTGCTTAATAAATGGTAACTCTAATTAAAGGTTGTTTGGAAAGAAGAAATATCAAGGCCTTGGTAAAGAGGCCAGATGTGATGGGTGGGTTAGATTACGAGAGGGAGACCTAGTGCCTGGGAAACCTCTTTTGAATGGAAAGAAATCACAATGAAGAAACGTGTTTTAGCCAGTAGAATGGACAACATTTTCTTTCTTTGCTCTCTGATTTGGCCACGATGGGAAGATAAGCAAGGAAGGCTGATAGCTGAGAAGTCTCTGAAACGGGACAGGTACCATCTAAAGATGGGAGAGCTGAGTTGAGCATGAGTGGTGCCTCCTGGCCAGAGCAGACCGGTGATCAGAAGTTAGCTGAGATTGGGCTCTGGGGGGTCCCTGGGGAGAATGAGCAGGTAGATCCCCATTAGAGGAGAAAAAGCAGGACTAGATTTCATTACACTGTGCTTTCCAAAGTGTATAGTGACAAGGGTGTAAGTCTATAATTTCCTGTTGTTTCTCAACATCAGGAGTTTAGCTTCTGACATTAAAGGTCAAGTCACACACACACACACACACACTTCTTTTCCCTCTTGAGGTGGGTAGAGGGCCATGTCTGGGATTACCATTCTCCATCACTAATTAACTTGTTTATCACTTTCTAGTATATTTCCTGAAGTGAGTAACAGAATAGTTTATGCCATTTTAATTTATTAACTAAATGAACAAATATTAAATGCCTACTTTGTTCCAGATACTGTTCTGGATAGTGAATAAGTCCCTGTTCTCAAGGCACTTACAGTGCATTAAAGATGATAGTAGAATCAGCAAACGGTAAGTGCTTCCTGCTCAGAAGAAAGAGAAAGCAAATAAGATGATAGAAGTAGATGGCAGAGTGCAGCATTGCTTCTGATGGGGTGGACAGGGAAGACTTCTCCGAGGAGGGATTTAAGGCTGGGAAAAGCATGTTCTCAGAAGAGGGAACAGCAAGTGCAAAAACCCTGAGGCACGAACATGCTTGGTCTGAATGAGGACCAGCAAGAGGGTCAGCATGGGTGGAATAGAGTGAATGAGGGGAAAGTGGAGGGTTGTGTGTTTGTCTCTTGAATTGAGATGCAAGAGACAGTGTGTGTTTAGAGCGTGTCATTGCAAATGCAGAGCCCTTGAGCAGACAGGAGGGACAGATTCAGTGTTTGTGGAGATGGGGCAGGGAAGGGGAACCCTTGAAGCACAGCTTCTCCCCAGCAATGGGAGGTAAGGCGGGGGTGTAGGCACAAATGCAGGGAAGTTGTGGGTTAGGAAGATGAGCACATTCAGCAAATTCATCAGGAGAAGGAAGAGGGAGGAGGACATTTGAGGAGCATTGAGAATGTGTGAACTAATTTCTGGGAGAGAAAAAGAGAGAATAGAGTGAAACACTATACCAGTATAGAGAAAACACAATTCTCAGTTGTCTGGGGGTGGAGAAGCATGAAACCATCTTCCTTTACCTGGTCAGATTGACTCATGGGCAGGCATTGGCCAGCAGGGCATGTTTCTCTGGCTGAGGTCAAATCTCCGAGGTGCCAGCGGATTCAGCTGTGGCTTGAGCCCTTTGCTTTGTAGATTTCTCGAATCCTTACCTCTGGCACCTCATCACACTAGAGATGCGCACTGCACTCTGTAGGTGAAGTCTGTGGGGGTGCAGAGCTGGGTGCTCTCCTGTGCTGTGTAATGCCCCGCATCCATTCTGTGCAGACATCCGGGGATGCAAGAAGTGTGCAAACCGCTTGTGTCCATCATTGGTAATCACGCTGATGTGCTTTTGTGCCTCTCAGAAGGGAGAATTCTGAACAAGGTCTGGGAAGGAGCAATCTGTTTTTTAAATTTGTTTGTTTGTTTATTTAGAGAACAAGTGGGGGAGGGGCAGAGAGAGGGAACAAGAGAATCCCAAGCAGGCTCCGTGGTGTCAGCTCGGAGCCCAACTCCAGGCTCAGTCTCATGAACCGTGGATCATGACTTGGGCCAAAACCAAGAGTCAGAACACTTAACCAACTGAGTCACCCAGGCTCCCCTGGGAAGAGCAGTCTTAAGTTTGGAATGGGCACCCTCCAGAATGTTCTGCACCTCAGGACTCCAGCTGGCTTGCGTTGGGACCCTTGAGACCGTGCCTTTAAGGCACGTGGCCTCGGGAACCTGTGTGAGTGATGGTTAGGAGTGAGGTTGTGGTGGCATCAACGTGCTGATACATACTGGGGCTACTGATGGCCAGGTGTGGTTGAGTGCCCTGTTGCTGGGTTTTCTAAGCCTGGGCACACACCCACGCTTCCACGGGACAGGGTGCTTTCCCTAGCTGGGTCTCTCTTCCAGGCTGGGGGCTGGTGTGTGGACAGTTACAGAATTGCTGTTTCAGCGTGGCCTCATGTTTCCTCCAAATGTAAGACAAGGCTATTTGATGGAGCTCACAGAGCAGCTAGGTCAGGATGGAAGGCATGCTGGCTGTGAGTACCACCCCCAGACCCACACACAGGTCCAGGTTCCTGCACATCCTGGCTGTGTGGTTTGAGGTGAGGCACCTCACCTCTCTGAGCCTTCTCTTCCTCACCTTTGAGTTTTCACTACTTTGATATAAGCCTGGGAGTGTTGTGAAGATAAAGCAAAGTAAAGCATGGTTTGCCTCTCCTGGCTTCCTGCATCCCTGTGCTAGCTGGATTCCAGCACTTTCGGTACTGTGTGGTGTTTCAGCCACTTCTCTGGTCTCTCACTACGTCTTTAGGGACAGGGGTCAACTCTTAGCGTTTGTTTGTTTTTATCCTTGCATCCAACTTAGTGCACTACACGTTGAGGCAGTTCTCAAATGGCTAGTAAATGAATGAGTGTTCAAACAATATACTTGTATTAGGGAGCATCACTGTAGTTGCCTCTAGTGGCTTAGAACAATACAGTATTATACAGTGAATTTAGATGGGAAGCATTATATAGGAGAGGATTTTCGTTAAGGACAGTCATCAAAAATGTTAGGAACTAGGGAAGATTTTTTTTCCCCGTGCTCCTGAAAAAGTCCCTTCGTGAGTCTCTGAAACGTTGGCTTCTCTTCCGTGACCTTCCAACCTTATATCTCAACTCTGTTTCATTGTTTATTTGAACAATTCTGTGCCCTTTCTTTCTAGCCCCTTCTGTTATAGTTGCTATTCCCCATATGGCTAGGTAAGTAATAGCCTTGACACATTCAGAGCATGTGTCTCTTGTCGCCATTCCCAAGAGAAGTCTCTTGTTCTTGTCTTATAGTGTCCTCATCTCTGTCTGGAATACAGAGGAATACCAGCCCAGGTTCGTCACATGGGTGGATGAATAATCGAACACAAGAGGGAAAGAATCCTGTTCTCTTTGTCCCCCTCTTCTCTGACTTCCCTCAGTTTTAGTCCTGCTTTTATTTACTTATAGGCCTTTTTTAAAAGTTTAATTATTTAGAGAGAGAGAGAGTGATAAAGAGAGTGGAGGAAGAACAGAGAGAGACACATGCAGAATCCCAAGCAGGCTCCACACTGTCAGCACAAAGCCAGGTGTGGGGCTCACATCCACACACTGTGAGATCATGACTTGAGGTGAGATGAAGAGTCAGATGCTTAACTGACTGAGCCACGCAGGCGCTGCTATTTATAGGTAATTAAAAAATACAGGACCTCAGATGCAGACTTGGATTATGGGTTATTCATAACTCTCTGTTTATGACATGCTTTCATCATTGGTCCTTGCATGCTCTGACTTAATGTATATGTGGATGGATGGATTTTAAATAGTATAATAAATGTCCATGTACCTGCTACCAAAACCAAAATTAGGGCCTTGATAATAACTTCTATCTAACCATATGGCTTCCTTACCTCCTGTGTCTCCATTTCCCACAGTCTGGGGTAGTCATCATTCTGAATCCTTTATTAATTTTTCCCTTTTATATAGTTTTTTTCTCACATCTCTATAAATTGTTTTTTTTCTTTTTTAATGTTTATTTTTGAGAGAGAGGCAGCATAAGTGGGGGAGGGGCAGAGAGAGAGGGAGACACAGAATCCGAAGCAGGCTCCAGGCTCCAAGCTGTCAGCACAGAGCCTGACGCAGGGCTCAAACTCATGAACTGTGACATCATGACCTGAGCTGAAGTCAGACGCTTAACTGACAGCCACCCAGGTGCCTCAGTTACATTTCTGTATATATTCCTAAATAGTAAGTCCTTCTCATTTTGGTTGCTCGTGTTGTCAAATATATTCATTTATTCATTGTTGGTCATTTATTAATTCATTGTGTGAATGTACTGCTGTGATTCATTGTCACTCCTCTGGCTGGGTAATTAGGTTATTCCCAGGATTTTGGTCTTATGAACATGAATATTCTTGAACATGATGTCATTAAGATTGTGCAAGAGGTTATGGGTTATGAGCTTGTGAGTAGAATTCCTGGGCCACAGGAATTGTGAATTTTCGACATTATGAGATAATGCCCAAACAGTGTCCAAAGTCTTTGGATCGATTCATACTTATACCACTTTCTTTCCGATGCTGGTTATCCTCACATTTTGAACACTATTACTTACACATGGTCTGCCCTGATCACTTAATGGGGCTGAGAGTGAACATTTCTTTGAATGCTTGTTTTATGTGTTCCTCTTCTGTAAAATACCTATTCCTACTTTTGCCCTTCTTTTTAGCTATACTTCCTTATTGATTTGCAGAAGTTTGATTATATTTATGATGAGAATTCTTTGTTGATTTTATGTTCTTGGTTTAGGTATTGATTCTTGTGTAAGACAGCACTCCAAAACTTAGTGGCTTAACACAATAATTATTTTCCCTCGTAATTGTTTGCGGTGACAGGGCTCAGCTGGGTGGTTCTTTTGATCCATGTGGTGTCCGTGGGAGTAGCTCAGATGTAGTCAGTAGCTGCCGAGGTAGGACTGGACGGTCCCAGAAGGCTTTGCGAGCACGTCGGGTGTCTCTGTGCTCTCCTGTGCGTCCTCTATGTTTGGTTAGCAGGGCTTTCTCATAGCACGGTGATCCGGGGTAGTTGGACTTCTTCTCTGGATGCTGGCTTACAAGAGGAGGGAAGCAGAATTTGCTAATCCTTTTAAGACATCCGCTCGAGAATCCCAGAATGACACTTCTGCAAATGATAAAGTTGGTTTGGATTGGAGAAAAGAGAATAGCTTCCAGGGAAGATAGCTTCTACCTCTTGATGTGTGAAGTGGCAGACACACACACACACACACACACACACACACACACACAGAAGGAATTGATGGCAGCTGTCATGAAAGACCATTTGCCACTTGTATGCTGTGAATGTCTTTCAGTTTGTAACTTTTCCTTCTACCTCTTTAAGGTGAACCAATATTCTTAATTTTAACACCATAGTCAAGTCTCTCTATTCTTTTGTAGTCAGTGCTTTTTGAATCTTGTTTAAGAAGTCATTCCTTGCTCCAAATTCTAAAAGATGTTCACTGGTATTTTGCTCTAATTGGTTTTAAAGTTTATTTCTGACATGAAAGTCCTTAATTCATCTGAAGCTGATTTTTGTTTGTGACTTGTGTAGGAATTTGTATTGTTTTCCATTGGCTATGGATTAGTGAGGGATCTGATGTACTGCTTCTGTTATGTATTAAGGTTTTGAAAATGCACGGATCTGTTTTGGGCTTTCTTTTCTGTCCTGGAGAAGCAGTTTCTTTCCTCTTCCTCTGTTCTAATTATAACAGTTTCGTAATAAGCCCTGATACCTTCAAGGGCAGGCTTTCTTCTCCCTGCTCTATTTGTTTAACAGTATCCTGGCTTTTCTTGGTCTTTTACTCTTCCATATAAATTTGAGAATTATCTTACTGTGCTCTGAGAGAATCTGTATTGAGATTTTTATTGGACTCATATTGATTTTTAGATCAACTTTGGGAGAATTGATGAGTTTTTGATGATACTGTATCCAAGAAAATGGTTGTTTCATTTATTTAGATTTTAGAAATTCTCTTAATAGATTTTGTTTGTTTCTTAAATTCCACATAAGGGTGAAATCATATGCTATTTGTCTTTCTCTGTCTGACTTGTTTCACTTAGCATAATACCCTGTGGGTCCATCCATGCTGTTGCAAATGATGAGATCTTACTATTTTTTTAAATGTTTATTATTGGGGTGCCTGGGTGGCTCAGTCACTTGAGTGTCCAACTTCAGGTCAGATCATGATCTCACAGTTCGTGGGTTCGAGCCCCGCATCAGGATCTGTGCTGACAGCTAGCTCAGAGCCTGGAGCCTGTTTCAGAGTCTGTATCTCCCTCTCTCTCTGACCCTCCCCTGCTCACACTGTCTCTCTCTCTCAGAAATAAATAAAACATTAAAAAAAATTAAAAAGTTTATTCTTTTTGAGAGAGAGAGGGAGAGAGAGAGAGAGGAAGCAAGGGAGAGGCAGAGAGAGAGATGGTGTGGGGAGAGACAGAAGACCCCAAGCAGGCCCTGTGCTGACAGCAGAGCCCGATGTGGGACTCAGCTCACAAACTGTGAGATCATGACCTGAGCCAAAGTCAAACACTCAACCCACGGAGCCACCCAGGTGCCCCAGAGATCTCATTCTTTTTTGCAGCTGAGTAACATTCTATTGTATATAACACTGCTATTCTTTATCCATTCATCTATCAATGGACACCCGAGTTAATTCCAAATCTTGGCTGTTGTAAATAATCCTCTTGTAAATTTAGGGGTGCATGTATCTTTTCAAATTAGTGTTTTTGTTTCCTTTGGGTAGATACCCAGTAGTGGCATTACTGAATCACATAGTAATTGTATTTTTATTTTTTTTGAGGAACCCCTGTACTGTTTTCCAAAGCGACTGCACCAATTTGCATTCCCACCAACAGCGAGGTGGGTACCCTTTTCTCCACATCCTTGCCAACGCTTGAATTTCTTGTGATTTTGATTCTAGCCTCTCTGACAGGGGTGCTGGTGGTGACATTTCTCTTCAGCCCCCTCCCCTCCCAGTCTAGATAACGAGCCGGTTTTGGGAGCCAGCGTGGACACTGTCCACTTCTCTTGCTAGCACGGCGTGCCCTCCCTTGTATTCCCCTGCAGATCTGCCCCATCCACCCCTGCCCCATTTGGCACGTGTCCCTCCAAAGCTGCTTTTGCCCCAACACACCCTGCAAACAACCCCGGCAGGGACCAGCACCACTCCAGAGTGACTCCTGCTCTGGGAAGAGGGGAAGATAACCGCACACACTGGTGCGAACACAGTTCCTCATAGCGGGCAGCACAGGGAGTGTCCTGGTGATCAGTGTGATTATGGCCCCAGCAGGCAGACGGGGGGCAGGCAGCTGGATTGACTGCTGACTCTGCCCAACGACAAGCCTGCAGCATCCCTAGCTAGGTCCCTGGCGCCAGCTGCTGGGGCGGGTCAGCCAGGCCCTGTGTTGTGGAGGAGGCTCCCAATCACAATTGGCCAGGGCCTTTGCAAACAAGCCTGGCCAGATGAGTTCAACATTTACACCCACTACTTTAGTGAGGACATTGATCTTATCCTCCGGGACTATCACTCTATGGTTGTGCAGGATGAGGGCCCAGCAGATGCAGGTGAGCTCAGAGATGGAGGCCATGGTGCGGGTGGCTGCTGAGTGGGCACTGCTGGGTGTGGAGCTAGTCGCTGGATGGAATGAGCTTCACCCCAACGCGAGCTTCCTTGAAAAGACCAAGCACCTTAGTGGAAGCTGAAGAAAGCCAGAGTTTTCACTAATGACACATGTAGATATGTAGAAACAAACAGAAGGTTTGGCTTATTTTTATTACCTAGGCAAAGTTCACTACTAGAAATTCATCTTTTTTTTTTTTTTAATGTTTTATTTATTTCTAGGAGATAGAGACAGCGTGAGCAGGGGAGGGTCAGAGAGAGGGAGTCACAGACTGAAACAGGCTCCAGGCTCTGAGCTGGCTGTCACCACAGAGCCTGACGTGGGGCTTGAACCAATGAACCACGAGATCATGACCTGAGCCAAAGTTGGATGCTCAATTGACTGAGACATCCAGGTGCCCCAGAAATCCGTGTTTAATATAGGTATCTATTATATTAGTTAGCTTGCCACATATCAGTGTTGACACTAACTTGGATAACTGCAGTGCTCTCTTGTTCATAAAATTATAATTTTTTGAATATGTACATTCAAATTATTTGTTGTTCACACACTCAAAATTCGCATTTTAGTAATCAGTCCTTGATCAGACAATTTGTAGTGTTAAAGCTCAGGAGCCAGTGTCCTTATCCGTGATGTAACAGGTAACAGTTTGATTTGGGGTAGCAGAAGGTCCAGGGTATCAGCAGAAGCGATGAGGTGAGTCTGAGAGGCCTTGGAACAGTAACTCTTAGGTTATTGTGAAGGCTCCTTTAAGACCAGTTATAGGAAGGAATGTATGTTACGGACTACCCACAATGTCTCACAAACCAGAGCTGTAGCCCCTAGATGGGGAAGAGAATTACAGGGTGGTGGATAACGTATTATTTCTGGGGCCTTAGGCTTAGGTCCTGGTACACCATTTACCAGTCATGTGGTTTTTGGGGAAATTGCTTAAAGTAATTCACTGTGTTTCCTCAGCAGTAAAATAGAAGTGATAATCTTAGGGTGCAAATGTGAAGTGCATAGTGACTGGTGCATAATAGGTGCTCTGTAAATGTTCAGTTTAATTGTTGACATAATTATTTGAAAATTGAGAATCACCGAAACCACACAAAAAGCATCACCTCCATTCCTTACATCTCTACATTATGGAGATAGAGATAAATACAGGTCATAAGCATCCACATACTTAGAGATTCACTTCTAACTATATGTAAATCTGGTAAACTATGAGGAGTCATAATTTAATTCTCTTATCAGATAATTAAATTGGTAAGATTCTTTCTGGGGAAGAATGGGAAAAATAAAGATCACTGAAAAGAAAAATATTCATAAATGTTTAGATGTCTTAGCTTAAATAGTTTTTAATTACACTTTTTATTATAAAGGAACATTTTATAGAAAGATCCCCCATTTATTTTTAAGAATTGCTGATGGTGGGGTGCCTGGGTGGCTCAGTCAGTTAAGTGCCTTGACTCTTGATTTTGGCTCAGGTCCTGATCTCGCAGTTTTTGAGTTCGAGCCTCGTGTTGGGCTCTGTGCTGATGATGTGGAGCCTTCTTAGGATTCTCTCTCTTAAAATAAATAAATAAACTTTTAAAAAGTCGCTGAAGGGAGGTCTCCTTTATTAGGCTTCTGTGATGTGCAGGGCAATGTGTTGGTGAAGTATAGTGACAGGGAAGACACACATAGTCTCTGATCTCATGAACTGATGGGGCTGCCTCTCCTAGGGTGCTGCTTCTGAGTTACACAAGTATCTTCACATAATGGCAGAAGATAAAGTTGTAGATAAATATATCACCACATATGGGAGAATCTTCAGTTACGCCCTTGATGAAAACATTTGGTCACACATTTGGTTCCACACCAGGATCAAATTTAAACACTGAAGAATGAACTTTAGGGGCGCCTGGGTGGCTTAGTCGGTTAGATATCCGACTTCAGCGCAGTCATTATCTTGTGGTTCACGAGTTTGAGCCTCACGTCGGCCTCTGTACTGTCACCTCAGAGCCTGGATCCTGCTTTAGATTCTGTGTCTCCCTCTTTCTCTGCCCCTTCCCTGCTCTCACTCTCTCTTTCTCAAAGGCCAAATAAGAAATTAAAAAAAAATTAAAAAATAATAATGAACTTTAGGGATACTTGTCAGAGGGCAGAGCTGCCATTTTGTCACAGAATGTTCTGAAAAGGCTGTGGGTACAAGTTTACTTGTTTATTCCCCCTCCTATATGGTGTTTGTGCTCTCAGGCAATTTCATTGGGGTGCAAAACAGTTCAGTGGGTGAAGCCCACCACTGGAGAAGCATGATCCTTTGACCCAGTTAAAATATATGCAGTATATAAAAAAGGACTGTATATAGTCAGCATTTGAGGTGGTAATGTCTATAAAAGTGTGCATTACAAATAAAGGAAAACAGAATCAAGGGTTTGCCTCCCCCCAAAAGAGTAATTCAGTAAGAAGATGAGATGGTATCGGCAGAATCAGAATTCAGTAAAGATGATAATACCAAATAGGTATCACTCCAGGTAAGAATGGATTCTTATTTATCTATGGAATTGACTATCAACTTCTCACTTTGGTCGCCACAGACCAGCTGTTATCTTCCTATTTATCTTTCAGGTCTTGTCTTTGATTACTCATGCTGTTGTTAAACTGGACCAGCTGGCCTCTGTGCTTTTGCTCTTGCTGATTCCTCTACCTGGAACACCTTCCCTGTTTGCTGTTCACTGACACTCGCCAAAGCTGTGTCTACCCTTGCCGGCAACTTAATTCCACCTCTTCCCCCCTGTTTTCTGAGCCCATGGAATATGCATCACCTTTGACCCAGAACTCTATTATACACTTTAGTTGTATCCTTGCCTTGTGGTTATTTGTGTACTTATCACCTCCACTGAGACTGCAAACGGGGATTCTCTTTGTACCCTAGTGCCCGACATGGAGATTGCATAGTAGGAATTAAAGAGTAAAAAGGATTTGCTGAAGGAAGATATCTTTGCATCTCAGATACAACAGATTCCCAGTCCCAGTGTTAACTGGGACAAGAAAAACATAGCTGTAAAAGATGGAATATAAGAAGGGCGCCTGGATGGCTCAGTCGACTAAGCGTCTGACTTTAGCTCAAGTCATGATCTCATCGCTTGTGGGTTGGAGACTTGTGTCGGGCTCTGTGCTGACAGCTCAGAACCTGGAGCCCATTTTGGACTCTGTGTCTCTCTCTCTCTCCTCTGCCTCTCCCCTGCTCATTCTCTGTTGCTGTCTCTCAAAAATATAAATGTTAAAAATTTTTTTAAAAAGATGAAAAATAAACATAATATATATCTTAGAATCATGACAAGCAGAGGTATAAATGGGTAATATGGTTTAAGATTAAATTAAGATGAAAAAGCCTTACTGTCTGCAGAATACATGATGACGAGTCTCAACAGCTGACATCTCTAAGCTGTGTAAAGTGGACTTTTAGTTACCTGTTTACTAAATTGTTAGGAAAAAATTACTTGGAAATTAAAAAAAGAACTTTTCTTTTTTCCCCCCAGGGCCAGTTCTGTGACTATTGCAATTCTGAGGACCCCGGGAAAGCACATCCAGTCACCAATGCGATTGATGGATCTGAGCGTTGGTGGCAAAGCCCTCCTCTCTCCTCAGGCACACAGTACAACAAAGTCAATGTCACCTTGGATCTAGGGCAGGTAAGCTACGCTTCCAACTGGAATGGGGAAAGTTAGTTTGGGTCATTGTTTCTGTTGTGATTTCTGATATAATAGAAATTGTATTAAAAATGTACATCAGTTTTAAGTGGTTAATCATTGTGAAGCCTGTTATGTGAATACTTGCATCCCAGCCTGTCATGATGCAGATACCCAGACCTGTCTATCAAAAGAGTTAAGAACAGTAAAAGTAGTTTTATTGGCAAAGATATTGATTATTATTATTTTTGATTATGGTAAAATTCACACAATATAAAATGTGCCATCTTAGACTTTTTTTTTTATGTTTATTCATATTTTGAGAGGGAGAGAGAGAGACAGACAGAGCACGATCAGGGGAAGGGCAGAGAGAGAGGGAGACACAGAATCCGAAGCAGGCTCCAGCCTCTGAGCCATCAGCACAGAGCCTGACGCGAGGCTCAAACTCTTGAATCATGAGATCATGACCTGAACCGAAGTCGGATGCTTAACTGACTGAGCCACCGGGTGCCCCATCTTAGACATTTTTTAAGTGTACAGTTCAGTTGTGTTAAATTCACATTGCTGTGCAACCTGTCACCAGAACTTTTTTCATCTTGCAAAACCAGCACTCTGTACCCATAAGCCACAACTCCCTATTTTTCTTTTCCCCTAGTACCTGGCAACCACCATTTTCCTTTCTCTCTGTGTGAATTTAGCAACCCTGGGTACCTCATGTAAGTGGAATCCTACAGTATTTGTCCTTTGTGACTGTCTTATTTCACTTAGCATAATGTCACCAAGGTTGATCTGTACTGTAGCAGCTGGCAGAGTTTCCTTCCTTTTCAGGATTGAGTAATATTCTACTGCATGTGGGCACCACATTTTTTTATACATTCATCTGTCCACGGACACTTGAGTTGCACCCACCTTTTTGCCATTGTGAGTAATGCTACTATGAACATGGGCACAACTAAGATATTTTTATAGACTTTCCCAGAAATCCTGGTTCTGTGAGCACTGACTACCATAGTTTTTGGCTTTGTTTGGCCAGCTGGTCCATGAGAAAACCTGACTTCAGTCTTCCTCTCCAGTGGTATGCTAAGATGTCCCCAAGGATGCCTTCCTCTTGGTGCACGTGCCCAGTGTAATTACCTCTCTTTTGAGTGTGGCAGACTATGATGGAATTCACTCCTGTGGTAAGGTGGCATTATATGACCAAATAAAGGGATTTGCACATATATTCAAGGTTCCAAGTCAGCTGATCAAAAGGGAGGTTATCTTGGAGGATTTCTCCTAATCAGGGGAGCTCCTAAAAGGGACTACTGGGCCCTATCCGAAGGAAGAGACGTGAAACATGAGAAAATTTCCTGCTGACCTTGAAGGGGAAAACTGCATGTTGTAAACTACCTGTGGAGAGGGCCACGTGGCAAGGCCCTAAGAATGGGTTCCAGAAGCTGAGAGCAGGCAACTGCCAGGAAAAAAGCGGGAACCTCAATCCTATGACCATAAGAAACTGGATTCTGCCAAAAACATGTGCAAACTTGGAAGTATCTTTCCAGGCATCTGGTGAATGCCTTGATTGCAGCCAACACGCCCAGACTCTTGAAATACAGAGCTAAAAGTAAGTGGCTTTGGTTTAAGCCACTACATTTGTGTTCATTTGTTAAGCAGCAATAGAAAAACCGATGCACCTTCTTCTTTCATCTTTCATACTAGGGAGTGCCTCCTATTTTTTCCACTCTGTTCCATCAACAAATATTTATGTCAGGCCCTGTTCTAGGTATTTGTGCTCCATAAAAGAACAAAAGAGATGGAGGTTCATTTCCTCATATAACACACTGACTTTCAGTTGTGGGAGACAGCCAACAAAAATATACATCAGTAAATATAGTACGTTAGAAGCCGATAAGAGCCTTGGAAAAAGTGAAAAAGTAGATCAGGGTAAAAAGGTCTTGCAGTTTTAATTAGGATGTTCAGGAGAGAGCTTGTTGAACAAAGATTGGAAGCAGGTGAAGGCATTCACTATGTAGCTATCTGTCACCCAGAAAAGGGAATAGCCCTGCAAAGTCCCTAAGGTAGGAGCTTGTCTGGAAGGTATCAGGACAGACAGCATGGAGGTCAGGGTGGCTGGAGTAGAGTCAGGGAGGGGAAAGTGGTGAGAGAAAAGTCCAGAAAGAGAACACACAGGGCCGGATCAAATAGGGCCTCTAGGCCACAATAAGGCCTTGGACTCTTCATGTGACATGAGAGCCATTACAGAGTTTCAAGCAGAGGAATGATCTGATTTGATTTATATTTAAAAATGATGTCCATGTCTATTCTATTAAGGATTACCAGGGGGCAAGGGTAGAAGCCAGTTAAGAGAGTGTCCTCATAATCCTCAAGAAAGATGCCAGTAGTGGCAGTGAAAGTAGGTGATTGTATCCCAGATATATTTTGAGACTATAGCTGTCAGGATTTCCTAATGGATTGAACGTGGAGTGAGAAGTGAGGATTCAGGAGGATTCCTAAGGTTTTTAGTCTGAACAACTGGAACTGCTGTTTGCAGAGATGTTGGAGACTCGGGGACAGTTTTGTGAACATGTGGCCACTGAAATACTGTTTGGACGTCCAAGTGGAGGTTTGGACTAAGCACTGGAAGATATGAGTCTGGGAATCTGACTGGGCTGGAAGAGACATTTGTTATGGATTTCTTTAGATTTTATCATATTTGGGATTGCTTAGCTTCTTGAATCTGTATATTTATACCTTTCATCATCTTTGGGATATTTCAAAAAACCTTCCTTCCTTCCTTCCTTTTCCAGCTTTATTGAGGTATCATTGACAAATAAGATTGTATGTGTTTTCTTAATGTTTATTTATTTATTTTGAGAGAGAGCACAAGCAGAGGGAGGGACAGAGAGAGGAAATCCCAAGTAGGCTCTCGTGACTGTGAGATCATGACCTGAGCCGAAATCATGAGTTGGGTGGTTAACTGACGGAACCACCCAGACATTCCAATAAAATTGTATGTGTTTTAAAGTGTAGAGTGTGATGATTTGATAACCATATACTTTGTGAAATGATTACCATGATGAAGTTAATTAACCCATTCATCACCTCACATATTTTTTTGTCTATGTGTATATTGAGAACACTTAAGATCTGCTCTTTTAATAAATTTCAGATATACAATACCATATTATTAACTGTAGATACCATGTTGTACATTAGATTCTTTAGTTCTGGGAACTAAGACTCATATACTTTGAACAACATCTTCTGACTTCTCCCTTCCCTCAGCCCTGGTAACCACCATTCTACTCTCTGTTTCTATGAGTTCAACTTCTCTCTTTTGGGGATTCTGATGATATTAATGTTAGATCTTTTATTATTGTTCCATAGGTCCCTGAAGCTGTGTTCATTTATTTTTTCAGTTGATTTTCTCTCTTGTTTTTCAGATTATGTCATTGTATTGCTCTACCTTCAAATTCCCTGATTCCGTCCTCTTTCATATTTATTCTCCTATCTAGCCCATTTAGTGAGTTTCTAGTTTTAGTTATTGTATTTTTTTCAGTTATATAATTTACAGTTTTTTTTTTTAACGTCCTTTATTCCTTGGCTTAGGTTTTAGTAAAACCTTGGTTTGTGAGCATAATTCATTATGGAAGCATGCTTGTAATCCATAATCCCAAGTACTTGTATATCAAGGCACATTTCAAGAACTATTGGCTCAGTTGTGATCATGTGACATTTGGCATCACATACTACTCGTATGTCACGACATTACTTGTTTATCAAGTTAACATGTATTAGAAATATTTGTTCTTCTTGAGGAACACTCGCAAAACAAGTTACTCACAATCCAACATTTTACTGTCTTTTCATTTAAAGAATATTTGTACTTTCTCACTGAAGCATTTTTATGATTGCTACTTTAAAGTTTTTGTTGGATAGTTCCATCATCTGTTTTGTCATCACATATTGGGGTCTTTTGATTGTTTTTTTCTCATTCAAGTTGTTATTTTCCCCTGGTTTTTGGTATGATGAGTGATTTTCAGTTGTATTTTGGGCATTTTAGATATTATATTAGAAGACTGAATCTGGAGCACTTGGGTGTTTCAGTTACTTAAGCATCTGACTCTTGATTTTGGCTTAGGTTGTGATCTCATGGTTGTGATATTGAGCCCTGTGTCAGGCTCTGCACTGAGCATGGAGCCTGCTTCAAATTCTCTCTCTCTCTCTTTCTGTGTGTGTGTGTGTGTGTGTGTGTCCCTCCCCTGCTCATGCTCTCTCCTGCTCTCTCAAAATAAATAAAATCTTAAAAAAAAAAAAAAAAGGAGACTCTGAATCCTGTTTAAATCTCCTATCTTAGCAGATGGTCACCTTATTTAGGTTTAATATGGAGGTCCTGACCTGTTTTTACAGGCTGTGGTTCCACTGACAATTTGTTTTTGAGAGCTGGTGCATACTGTTCTAGTCTGCTTTATTCATCTGGTGCCTGGCTCATGCTTGATCCCTAATAGGGCTGCCTGTGGAGCCAGAATGAACTTCTCCTGATCCAGTACCACCTAGTAGGGGTTGAGACACTGACCTTCAGGGCAGAGAGTGCTTCCCCAGTGCACTGTCCAAGGCTGCCTGGTGCTGAAATAGACATTTGGAAATTGACGGCATATGTATGGTGTTAACCTGTGAAACAGCATGAGAATGAGAAGAGGAGAGGATCTGGCGCTGAGCCCTGGGGTGCTCCAAGGTTAAGAAGTCCTGGAAAAGGGAAGTAACCAGTAGATAAGACTGGTATGGAATGACCGATGGGAGGACAGCCAAGAAAGTGTGGTGTCCTAAAGCCAAATGAAGAAAGTATGTTAAAAATGAGGGAGTCTTGCCGCTCTATAATACAGAGTGTTTAATTAAAGAAAAATAGGCAAAGGATCCAAATAGAAAGTTTTCCAAAGAAGATACACAAGTGGTCAATAAGCACATGAAAAGATAGCATCATAAGCTATCAGGGAAATGTAATTTAAAACCATAATGAGATACCACTTCACACTCGGTTGGGTGGCTCTAATCAAAAAGATAGATAATAGCAAGCATTGATGAGGCTCTGGAGAAATTGGAACTCTAATACATTGTTAGTGGCAAACTAAACTGGCATAGATGCTTAGGAAAAACAGTTTGGTAGTTCCTCAGAAAGTTAAACACAGAGTTACTGTATGACCCAGCAATTCCACTCCTAGTTATATACTCAAGAAAAATGAAAACATACACACACAGAAAAACTTGTTTGTTAATGTTCATTATAGCATTATTTGTAATAGCCAAAAAGTGGGAACAACTGAGATGTCCATCAGTTCAGATGCCCATCACATGATGAATAAGTAAGCCAAATATCCATATCCATACAATGGAATATTATTCAACATTAAAAAGGAATGAATTTCTGATGAAAACTGCAACACAGATGGACCTTGAAAACATGCTGCTTGAAGAAGCCAGTCACAAAAGATCATGTATCATGTGATTCTATGTATTTGAAATACGCAGATAAGCAAGTATCTTAGTGGCTGCCTACGGCTGGGGGCTCTGGAGGGAATTGAGGGATGACTCCTAGGCGATATGGTTTGTCTTGGGGGAGACAGATGAAAATTGAATATGATTGATCGGAAAACCTTGTGAACATGCCAGAAACATTTGGACTGTACATTTTAGATGGCTGAGTTGAATGGTAGGTGAATTATACCTCAGTGGAACTATAAAGAGTTCATGGAAAGAGAGTTTCAAAGAAAAAGAAATTGAGAGGCTGTATCAAATACTATGTCAAGTAACAGGGCAGGTAATATTGGAGTTGCTAATATGGCGGTCACTGGTGGCTTTGATGAGACAGAATTGAAAACCTGACTGTAGGAAGATTGAGAGAGTGTGGAAGGAAACGAAACTTACACAGAAATCTAATTTGAGGAGTTCTGAAGAAATGAGGAGAAAGAAATGGGGGAGGAACTATTGAAAGTCAGGCCAAGAAAAGGCTGGTAAGTGATTTGTAATAGGAAATAGACAGCAACACTTACACTGATACTAATAATAGTACTAATACTAACTTTACACTGATCTTTCGGGTGGCCATAGTTGTGCAGAGACTATAGTTCATCTAGGAAATACTGCCTTCACCAGATGCCTGCCCTCAGCCCGTCTGCTGGGGCTGTAGACATGTAGACCTGCAGGGTGCTTTCTTTGAGAGGCTTCCATTGGTAGGTGGGGCTGCAGGTACCCTTGTGCACTGCTGGTGGGAATGCAAACTGGGGCAGCCACTGTGGAATATAGTATGGAGGTACCCCCAGAAATTAAAAATAGAATTACCATATGATCCAGTAATTCCACTACTGGATATTTATCCAAAGAAAATGAAAACACTAGTTTGAAAACATATATGCACCCTTATGTTTATTGCAGCATTATTTACAATAGCCAAATTATGGAAGCAACCTAAGTCTACATTGAGAGATAACTGGATAAAGAAGATGTGGCATATATACACAATGGAATATTACTCAGCCATAAAAAAAGTGAAATCTTCCCATTTGCAACAATATGGATGGATCTAGATAGAGAGTATAATGTTAAGTGAAATAAGTCAGTCAGCGAAAGACAAACCCCATATTATTTCACTCATATGTGGAATTTAAGAAACAAAACAATGAACAAAGAAAAAGGAGACAAAAAAACCGAACTCTTAACTATAGAGAACAAACAGGTGGCTACAAGATGGAAGGGGGTTGGGAGAATGGGTGAAACAGGTGAAGGGGTTAAGAGTATACTTAACCATCATGAGTACTGAGTAATGTACAGAATTGTTGAATCACTATATTGTACACATGAAACTGATAGAACACCGTATGTTAACTATACTTCAGTTAAAAAGAAGGAAAAATTTTAATCCAAAAAGAAGCATTGCTTGCAAGCAATCAAAAGGTAGTACATCCCGCAGACTGGAAATTAAATGACACTGAGATTTCTTTGAAGTAGTGTGTTATCTTCATTTAGGTTGGTTATAGTTTGGTGATAGAAGGACTGTCTGCCTCTTCAGAGCATATGTTGTGTTAAATTAGGGCTCTCCTAAGAATATTTCACCAGCAATTTTCACCTGAGATAATTTAGGAAGACTCTTCATGGTTTGAAAGACTCTGTAAGCCCAATTTCAACTATGAATTAATCTTATCCCTCTAATAACTCACCTTGGCCCTGAATTCAGTAGAGATTTTGCCTGTAATGACCAGAATTTACCTACTAGGCCAGTTATTTAACTGAAGATTTTTGTAGTTTCTGGGAATTTTAACCCATCAAAATGATGTATACTTATCATACCAATGCCTGCTGGATTTACTTTTTCTACCTTAAAGCTGTTTTAAAAAACTTACCTTTTATGTTATTATATTTTTTTAATTTTAATTTATCTTTGAGAGAGTGAGAGCAAGAGAGCAAGTGGGGGAGGGGCAGAGAGAGAGAGGAGGGAGGGAGGGAGGGAGAGAGAGAGAGAGAGGGAGGGAGAGAATCTGAAGGAGGATCCAGGCTCTGAGCTGTCAGCACAGGAGCCTGATGCGGGGCTCAAACTCACAAACTGTGAGGTCATGACCTGAGCTGAAGTCAGATGCTTAACCAACTGAGCCACCCAGGTGCCCCCAAAAATTACCTTTTAAAAGTGCCCTTTTGATGTACTAAAAAATATCTAATTAAGACCGTTGGATTTAAGAACATATACCAGCATAGGAACAGGTTAGCCCCTTGCTGGCTCCCAACAGACACTAGCCATGGCCTCCTTCTGCAGGAAGATGTGTTCAATCCCATCCCTGACCAGCTGGGGAGGCTCCTCTGAAGGGGAGTTGATTGATGGTGGATTCTGGAGTTGGCCCACCTTAGTTTGCACCCTGGTGCACTGTTTACTCACTGTGTGACCCTGAGCAATACATTTGACTGCTCTGTGCTACAGTTTCATTATTTATAAAGGGAGATAATAATCATCCTTACCTCATAGGATTGCTGTGAGGTTTGAATGAGTTAACTGCTTCATTAAAAAACATTTTTTTGTAGTTTTTATTCATTTTTGAGACAGAGACAGAGCATGAGTGGGGAAGGGGCAGAAAGAGAGGGAAACACAGAATCTGAAACAGGCTCCAGACTCTGAGCTGCCAGCACAGAACCCAATGTGGGGGCTTGAACCCATGAACTGTGACTGAGCCAAAGTCGGACACTTAACCAACTGAGCCGCCCAGGCGCCCCTAACTGATGCATTTTTAAACCTCTTGAGCCAGTGGTTTCTAAATAAATTTTTACTTAATAAAATAAAGTGAATTTCAATAAATGCTCATTATTGACAGACTGATTACTTCTTTTGTTCTAGAAAATACTGTATATAAAAATGTAGAGAATACTCTAGAAAAGTCTAGAAACAGGAGAAGCAGCATAAATTATGCCAGGCTGAAGATGTTTCTTTCCTGTTTGTGCTTGAACAAGTAGGTTTTGTCGTGTAAGATTCATGTATGTCCAGTTGGGCATCCGTTTTCTTCTTCATGCTGGACTTACCCATGAAAGTGTCTCTGAGAGGTTAGACTTCAGAACCAAATAGTGATCTACAGACTTGGGATGGAGAGAGTGTGAATTCTGATGCATGGTTGGGAAATAAAATATAGGCCCTACGCTTGTTTTTACCACATCACTTTTTTTCCAGTTACTGAGAACCGACACTTGAGTTCGATGTGCTATAGTCAATTTGACAGCTTATGTTATGAGGGCGGTTACTTTCCGCTGTCTCCTTTTGAACAGTTGGGTGTTTTTCACTGTTATTTTTCTTGGACAGTGCAGTTTGACAAAAGCATCCCCTTCAGACTTGATCTCGAGGAGCAGTTTCTTACAGGGTGGCAAACGTGTGAAGTTTCTATGATTCTCTAGAGGCAGGGCCATTTTATGAGGCTGTACTAGTTCATCTGATGATACCGTATTCATCAGTTTTAAGCTATAGAATAAGAACACAATGTCTTATAGGAATCGCTCATCTCATCTGGCCAAATATAATGAGGTCAGCTTCTCAGCCTATGTATAGACTGGCTGGGAAGTGCAAGATTTAATGTCCCCAGGAGCATCCCTTAACCCAGCAGAAAAATTCCCCATTTCTCTGCCTCTCCAAGGCAGGATTCTTAAGAGTGTCTCTGCCAGAACCAAGCCCCAGTAGGTGCTGATAAGAATCTGCCATGGACAGGGGCACCTGGGTGGCTGGGTTGGTTGGGCATCCAACTTCAGCTCAGGTCATGATCTCACGGTTGGTAGGTTCAGGCCCCACGTTGGGCTCTGTGCTGACAGCTCAGAGTCTGGAGCCTGCTTCGGATCCTGTGTCTCCCTCTCTCACTGCTCCTCCCCAGCTTGCACTCTGTCACTCTCTCAAAAAAAAAAAAAATCTGCCATTGATATATCAGCCATGGCTTTTCTCCATCTTCTGTGTCCCCCTCACTCCCAATTCATGCTTCTTGAGATCAACTCCCAAAGAAACTACTTGTGCCCAGTCTCTGTCTCAGAGCTGGCTTTAGAGCGGACCCAGATGAAGACAAGGAAGAAAGGGAGCTTAGGCTGAGACTCTGAATACCCTGTATGTGTCCACACGAGCAAACACTGAAAAAATTACTTAAAATGCAGTAAGTCAGAAAACTCAGGAAATGTTTCTAACATTCTCAGATTAAGTAACAAAGGAAACAGCATTATAACTTTAAAGAAAATTTTTAGAGAAATTTGCCATTACTCTACTGCTTTTTCATGAACTCATTATAGACAGTGAACTTCTCACGGGCCAGATGCAATACAGGATCCAACCGTCTGAGAGTGAATTTTGTATGTAGAAGGCCTACTAGGGTCTTTTTGTAGTTGCTGTTGTTTCCTGGTCCTCTTTAACGTTTACGAGACTTTGGCGGATGAATTGAAAACATCATTTGTAGCCCTTGTCAGTTCTTACTCAGACGGCACGAAGGCCTGGGTTGGTTTCTGGCTCTTCTTGGGCTAATGGGCTTTGTACGTTAAATCAATTCTAGGGATGCCAGGCAGACAGCGTCACTAAAAGTCTGACTCACTTGGGTCCCTAGGTAGATACGGTTCAATCCAGAAAGTGGATGACTCTAGGATTTGACCCAGTCTTCTGGATTCCTCAGGAATTGTCTAGACTATAAGCTTCAGAAAGACAGGGACTGTGTTTTCTTTTGTTCACTATATGGTGTTCTACTCCCAACATCTTGTGCAGTTTTCAGCACATTGTAGATGTTCAGTAAATGTCCTGAGTGAGTGGAGAGTGAAACAAGGATGGTTCAGGGTCGGTCTGAATTTCCCAGGACATAGTACTAATGGAAGAATGTTTCTGGGAGACCACATCTCTGGGCAAACCAGCCTCGGCTCTGTAATCAACTAGATGGTTGGTTCCACTTATGACACTTGGGTCTCTTTGCAGCATCATTTAAGTGTTCTAGAGCTATAACATAATTGGAAGATCTAGGTCTTATTCAGAACAAATTTTTAATTTGTAAATATTCTATTAACAAACATATAATCATGAGACTCCACCTTTGAGAGCAAATAATTTGTTAGTGGATAAGAAAAGGGGCCAACTAATTCTCCTGGGCTACTGGGGATGCAATTTTATTCTTTATGCTAATTCTTTATTCTTTATGTAGTAACCTAAAATTGTTAATTGCCTTTAAAGTGACTTAAAATTATTTTTAATGCTTGTTTATTTTATTTTATTTTTTTTGAGAAAGAGAGAGATAGAGCATGAGCAGGGGAGGGGCAGAGAGAGAGGGAGACACAGAATCCAAAGCAGGCTCCAGGCTCTGAGCTGTCAGCTTCAATGGCTTAGCCACTCAAGTGCCCCCCTTTAAATGCCTTTTAAGGAATTTATACATTAGAAAGAAGCTGGCACTATGGAATTTTCTTTTTACATGTGAAATCCCCAAGGAAGCTGAGTGGATGGAGAGCAACAAGCAATCCTTGAGATGTCAGCTTTGTTTAGTTCTGTGCGTCACTCTTTCAAATAGCATTGCTAATATATTTAAGTAAAGAGACTCTAAAATCCTTAAACACTGATAGAGGAAACTGGGAAATCATTTCTTTTTTAAAAAAAATTTTAATGTTTATTTTTGAGAGAGAGAGAGCGAGAGAGAGCGCAAGAGCGAGTGGTGCAGGAGGGGCAGAGAGCAAGGGAGACACAGAATCTGAAGCAGGTTTCCGGATCTTGAGCTGTCAGCACAGAGCCCCTTGCAGGGCTCAAACTGACAAACCATGAGATCAATGACCTGAGCTGAAGTTGGAGACCTAACCAACTGAGCCACCCAGCTGCCCCTGGGAAATCACTTCTGAACTAAAACTAAATATTCTTTGGCCATACTCCCTACTTTTTGATACTTTTTTCTCCCCAGTTGATATATTTTTCCTTTCAACTAATGTTGAGAAGAATCTACCCATTTCCTCAAGCCATAAAATCCGTCAACATTTACTTCATATATTACTTAAAGTTGCTTAAGATTGAAAACAGATAAATCCTGACTCTGGCAGCTAAATACAATGCAAGCTCATTTTTCATTTGTGTGACCATTCAAGCATAACTGACCTTGGCCAGGTAGCTCCCCTGAAACAAAGGTTCAGAGACTCAGACTCCTTCCATATTTGGTCTCCATCATCTTCAATATATGTTTGCTAGGGTTGCTCTGGAGGCTGTCTCTATCCAGCCAGCGGGGATGAGAAAAGATGATGGAAGATTATGTGTGGGAGGTTTTTATGGGCAAAGCTGGGGGTGGCATACTCTTATTCTGGAAAATTTTTTTCTAAGCTTTTTTATTTATTTTGAGAGAGAGAGAGAAAGAGATAGAATGCAGGAGAGGGGCAGAAAGAGGAGGAGACAGAGAATCCCAAGCAGGCTCTGTGTTGTCATTGCAGAGCCTGAAGCTGAGCTCGATCCCACAAATCATGAGATCATGGGTTGAGCCAAAACCAAGGTTAGGATGCTTAGCTGAGCCACCCAGGTGCCACTTATTCTGGAAATTCTTATTCCGTTGGTTAAAACTCAGTCACGTGGACCCACCTAACTGCAGAGTAGGCCAGGAAAGGTAGTCTAGCTGGTGCCCATAAAGAGGAAGTGAGCTTTCTAACCAGGGAAGCAGTCTTTTCCATGGTGTGCTGCAGGTGGCTCCTCTCGGGTGAGCTGATTCTGTGAATCTTCCTAGCTCTGTACCCAGTAAGAGCATTTAGACCACAGACATGGCGACTGTTAACAATCAGGGCCTCTTCTTCCAAGAGCTAGTTCATAAGCACACCGTTTGTTGAATCTGGTTGAATCCCTTCTGCATCTCACCATTTCCCCCTCCCGCCCTTCTTACCATTGGATTATTACACCTTGCTCCTTAATATGGTGGTACCAGCTCCACTCCATCAATACCACACTACCCTAGTTTGGCCCTTGCTCTTCCTGCAATGAACCCATGAGTCTTCTAACCAGATCCCAGCCTCACTTCCCAAGATGACTTAGGTGTCACCTGCTGGAAACCCTCCCTTGCTGCCTGCTTCCCCCTGGGGCTGTTTTTGTGTACTCTCAGGTACTTGCTATGCTGTATTGTGAAGGTGCGGAATGCGGTGAGCTTCTTGAGGTCATGGGCCATGATGTAGTAGTCTTCTTTTTATCCACAGGGCTTCGAAGTCCTGAAGTGTGCCTCATCCTCAGCACACGCTGTTAAATGGAAAGAAAAATTCCATTACTGTTCTTTTTCACATTACCCATCTTGTTAGATGTCTTGCTATAACCATGAACACTCTGCTTTACTGTTTAAAAGATCCCCAACATTTACATTTGCTAGTTTCCGTATAAACAGTTCCACAAGGATAACAAACATAACAGAAAATGAGTTAAGTATTTCCTTCCAAAACACTCTGTAGGCTGTAGGCAGACAACATAAATCCAAGAGACAGAAGCAAGAATAGAAATGGTACTAGGAAACAGCAACACTGTTCTTCTGGAATTTTCTCCCAAACTCTCTACAGGTAGAAGTTAATATGATAAAGTGATAAACATAGGTCACTGTGACCCCCCAACTTGGTAACCTTGTGTCACACACTGTTATGACGGTGGCATTGTCTATGTCCAAGGATTAAGGCCATTGTGGAGCTGACAGAGGGATCTTTCTTGTCAGGCAGGGTGATAAGCAGGGTGATAAGCGATCTTCCATCGCTTGGGAAGGTGAAGCCTTCAGTGCAGGGAGAGCTAGAGCGGGGAGCCTCCCACCTGCTGAATCCGCCCACACTGTATTCTCTCATGAAGTTATACCACAAACATAGCACACAAGGTCGGTTTCATGAGAACTCTCAGGAACATGGTTCATGCCGAGTAGAGAAAAATAAACAGAAACAAAGTCCTTGGTGCCTTTTAGAAAAGGTTAATCCTGTTTCCATGAGGGTTGGCCATGCAGTTACGAAGACAGAGGGAAGACTGTGTGCCAGGCACTGATAATGAGTAACGCGGGGCCAGGAACCAAACCGGAAGGAAAGTCACTCTGGCTCCTTGAGCAGAGCCCAGGCTGCTGGGCTAATCTTTCTGTATATGGAGGTGGTCAGGGTGGGAAAGAGACCAAGGCATGGGGCCCGGGAGAGCTGGGGCCAGGCATCTGAGGGCAGGGAGGGCTCACTGCCTGTGGCTTGAGATGCTTGTGAATGACATATGTGATGCGCTTTGACCCTTGTGAAACATGAGACAAATGTGAAATATTATTACTTACGGAGACTGCCACAAATGCCCTTCCTTCTCTCCTTTTCCTGCACTTCCAATAAGCTTATGCTGCTTAATCTCTTCTAAGTGAGTGGAGTATATAAATATATTCACACTAAAGTTTTGGAAACTCTCTGCTGATATTATGTCATCCCAGAATGTTTTCACTTAAAAAAAATTACTATTTTTGTCATAGAACTGCTACTTCTAAGAATTTATCCAAAGAAATAATGAAATGAATGCTCAAAATGTTTGAGCGAGGGTGTTCTTGGGAGCATTTGTTGTAATAACATAACTAGGAAACAATCTCATGTCCAATAAAAGGGGACAGACTCGTGCAGTGGGTCATTAGATTGATGCCATCAAGGGGGCCTTCACTGACAGGGCTGTCATGCCATGACACGGTATGTCTTTCCTAAGTTGTGAAGAGATCAAACCATATGTAGCTGTATACATAGCATGGTATGTTGACCTTTTTTTTGCGTATATAAGCAAAGAACAAAGTCAGAAAACAGAATCTAAAGTACTAAGAACGCTTTTCTTTGGATGGTGGGATTATTGGTGAGTTTTATTTTCCACTGTAAGTCCCATTTACACTGTACTTCTTATTGATGTATTCCGGATTATTTCCTAGGTACGATTCTGGCTTTGTCGCTTTCTTGCTGTGTGACACTGGACCCCCTAGTTAATGTCTCCAGAGAAGCTTCTTCATCTGAGATTTGGGGATGAACCTAGTACCACCCTCGTAGTGTTGTTGTGAGGAATTAGGAAAGTAATACCGAAAAAACCTGTAGAAGTATGCCTTGCACACTGTAAGAGCTCAGCCTATGTTAGCTATTGTGTCTGTTTTTTTGATCGTCTTGTAGAGAAAGACGATAAGGCTGATTGGGAAAATATTTCCTTTTGGGGAAACAGAAGAGTTCAGTCCAGAAAAAACAAAAAGAACAATTATTCCTGGTGAGATTTGAGATCAAAAAGGTGACCTGGCATTTTCCTCATGCTCTCCATCCCTTGATATAAGCTTCTGATCACTTTATCCTGAGAGAGGTTGGCCTGCTAGAGATTTTTAAATGACAACAGAATCAGAAAAATGCCCAGTAAATGGAAATTGATTTTTTTAAAACGTCTATTTTATTACTTAGCTGATCATGGAAACTATTTTATGTTTCTTCCCTTGTGAAACTTTTCTGATTTTAGGCATATTTTGGCTTTAAATCATGGCAGTTTTCCTATTACTATTATTGGCAAGCATATATAAGGAAAAACTGAATTTCATAAATTCTTCACAATGATTCCAGTGAAAGCTCAAGTTAAATATAATATCTTGGGGGAATCCGCAGGCCCGATGCCCCCTCTCCTCTGCCAGCTGTCTTCCAGGGCGCCCCTCAGCCCCCTAGAGTCCCAACTCCTACCCTAATCCAGTGACCCACTCCCCAAGTGACCAAACTACTTTCCTTCACTCTTTTCTTCCTGATGCCCCTTCTTTCCCTATTTCAGTTTCTACAGTTCTCTTCACTTTTGCTTTTTCACTTTCCATTCTTCCATTACATTTCCTAACTGTAGGAAGAAACTTAAATCTAATCAGACCAGCACTTTTTCTTGTGGTCACTCCCAGCCTTCTGGAAAGGTCTGAGCGTGTGTGTCCCTGGCTGCCCTCCCAGCCCCACAGTGGAAAGGTCAGGACTCTTCCCCAAGGAGGCTCACCTCCACCGAGACCAAGCTGACCGTCTGGCCACAGCCTTGGCCACAAGTGACCTCCTGGCACAGGTACTGTGGTCAGCCTACCCCAGGGCTCCTGCGGCTCCTTCCAGACCAGAGAGGCCGGGTCTCATCCCCCCGGCCCGGTCTGGCAGTTCCTGCTGCTCTGACCGAGTAACCTGCAGACAAGGCTGCTTCCGGCTCCCATCTCTCTAACTCACCCGCAAGTTCCTGTGCTATTTGCACTTCTCTCTTTGACTCTCAAACCACCAGGGTAAACATTCTACAGGTGAGGAATTCCCAACTGAGTACACGGTGCATGACGTGCTCCGTTCAGTATGCTTTCAGCTCCCTGAGCGAGGAGATGGTATATTTACCTTTGGAGTTTCTCAGCCTCACGGGATAACCAGGGTGGAGCGTTTGATTCTTACCCCTCCCTGTCACAGTCGTCCTGGCTGGGCAGACTCTTGTCCCCCATCCTTCACACATCTTGCCGGCTACAGGCAGCAGTGTCCTGGAGTTCGTGTCCTGGAACTCTGGGAGAGGTGGAGGTGCAGGCTGGGCCGGGGAGCCTGGGGGCTGGGAGGTGCAGCGATCATCTCTTTTGGCTCCGGGGACAGCGGACATCTGAATCTCCAGATCCACAGCGGGCATGAATTGAAGCTGGTGTCTGCCAGAGCGTGCGGGCGGGCAGAGCGGCCGGACAGTTAGTGAGAACGCAGCCCGGGGCCGGGCTGGGGTGAGCTGGGGTGCGTGGGGGGCAGCGACCGGCCTCACTGCGCAGAGCGGGGGCAGAGCAGGGAGACAGCGTGGAGGGCAGCTGTTCTGCAAATTCCTGCACTTCCAGAGCAGGGGCTCTCCCTCCCTGGGCTCAGGCCTGGGCAGGGCTGGACCCGAAAGGCCTCGCGTTCAGGACAGGTGGGTCTGGCACCTTGCCCGGGCTGCCCCGGCTTGCCCCTGCTCGGGGGCTGCTGTGGCTTGCTCACAGGCCCCTGTTTAAGCTCATTTTGTCCCCCTCCCAGCTAGCAATCCACTCAGTCCTGCTCAAGGCTTTTCTGCCTTCCTGCGTCCACTTCTGCCCGTCCGTGTGTGCCTCCCCACCCCCACTGTCCCCACAGCTACACACCCCGTGGCTCGTTCACATCCCCGTCCCTGAAACCCTGCTTCTTTTCAGCCCAGGCGGCTCCTACCCTTGCTGCTCCAAGTTTGGTCTTTGCACCTGCTGCACCGGCATCCTCCCGGAGCCTGCAGGAAATGCAGAGTCCTAGGCCCCTGAGCCGGAACCTCTCGAGTTGGAATCTGCATTTAAGTCTCAGCTGGGCCATGGGCATGTTAAGACTCAAGCAGTGTTGCTTGGAGCAGCGTTCCTCAAACCATCTGTGACAAAGGACGTGGTTTATTTATTTTTTAACATTTCAGAGCTATCACAGACCAGTAAACAACAATAAAAATAAATTCCCAGGAAAAAGGAAATGAAAAATAAAACCTAAAGACATACAAAATACAAGGCTCATTTAAAAAATTAGATATGGGAGCGCCCCAGGGCTCGACCAATTGAGTGTCTGAGTGTCTGAATCTTGATTTCGGCTCAGGTCATGATCTCATGGTTCATGGGATCTAGCCTCGTGTTGGGCTCTGCATTCACAGCCCGGAGCCTGCTTGGAATCTCTCTCTCTCTCTCTCTTTCTTTCTTTCTCTCTTTCTCTTTCTCCTTCTCCCTCTCCCTCTTCCTCTCCCTCTCTCTCTGCTCCTCCCCTGCTCCTGTGTGCTCTGTCTCTCAAAATAAATAAATAAACATTAAAAAATTAGATACAAAAGACACCAACTTATTCTTTCAAATTGTTATAAAGGTTTCAGGATGCTTCCTCTGCATTTCTTTTGTTTACCAGAAAATCCATTTGTTTACCAGACAGCCCATGGGCCACGTTCTGAAGAATTAGCTTTAGACCCCGTACAGCAAGTTTTCTTCAAAGGGATCAATGCCCATTGCGTCCCCTCCTGAAAAGTCTCTCCTTTTTGTGACTTTAAGACTCTTCTCCAGCTGAGATTTGGTTGTGCGGTTCCAGATACTTTTGTTAATTATTTAAGACCGTAGTCCTTAGCCCTCTTGCGACCTAGATGGTCCCTTTACCCCATTCTCTCCCTCAACTCTCCCCACCCTGCTCAGTGCCTGGTGCAATGAGCTTTGTGGGCAGCCCCCGTCCTGGGGCCTCTGGCACAGTTTGGCCAATGGGAGGTACAGAAAAGTGCTCAGCTGAGAGAAGGGGAAGAGATTGAGACTGAGGCATTCATCCCTCCTCCCCCACCCCCCAGATTACAGGATCTCAGGCCTTCTATTGAAGCTCCTGGCTCCTGGCAGACATCTTGCTCCTATAGCTACAGCCCTGTCTTGGCTCTAGGCTCTGCTTCCTCTTCTTGCCCTTCAGGTCCATGGTGGGGAGAGCTCTCCCATGCTGTCAGCTCCAAGGTTCTTTGCCATCATGAGAAGGCTTTCCTCACCGCTCCCTGCTCCTTTGCAAACAGCCAATTTATTAAACTCTCCCCAAGTACTTCATTCTAGTAGGTACTCTGTCCCCCGCTGGGCTCTGAGTGACACTCAGCACTCTGACTTGTGAAGGAGGCTTTTCAAATGATTGAAATGACCCAAATTCCTCAATTGTCATCTCTGAAAGAATGAAAGGAAATTATTGAGAAGGCGACTAACAGCATTCTATAGAGAATGCCTGGTGCATAGAAATAGTTGAGTGAATGTATGTTTCATGTGTGAAGGAATCAACATACAGAGAGTTCCTTACTTCTGTCTGCGTGATTTACAGATGTCCCTCCCATACTTAAAGCAATATGTATGGGATGGATAGACATTAAAATATTCACTAGTTGTAATTTGGAACATACTGAAGACATAATAAAAAGTTGGGCTTTTGGTCATTTATATGTAGCGTATTAATTTGAACATTGAGAAAAATAGGTGGGAGGAGAAGTTGTTCTTTTCCTTGTGATAGATAAGCTCATACATCTTGGAAAATTCTTCAACATCTGCTTCACAAAATGAAGCAAGATGAATAATTTTTTTTCTTTTTTTTATTAGAGAGAAAGAGAGAGAGAGAGAGAGCGCGTGAGTTGGGGAGGGCCAGAGAGACAGAGAGAGAATCTGAAGCAGGCTCCAGGCTCTGACCTGTCAGCACAGAGCTGGGCTCGAACTCACCTGGAGTGAGATCATGACCTGAGCTGAAGTTGGCCGCCTAACCCACTGAGCCACCCAGGTGCCCCTAGGTGAATAAATTTCAATAATTTCACAAGGTGAAGCAAGATGAAGCATCTTACTTCACAAGATGAATCATTTAGAATTTAAAATAAATTTAGAATTTAAAATCCTAAATTTCATGGCAGCTATAGCATGAGTTAAAAGCTAACATACTTATGCTAGAAACTGTTCAAGCACTTTTTGAGTATTGACTCATTTGATCTTTGCAACAACCTTACAAGGAAGGTTCCTCTCTTCTAGAAAAGGAAACTGAAGCTCAGAGATGTGCATCCTGACTGTTATGTAAACTGTGGCTGTTGGTCACAGGTGAGCACAGGGTAGACCTAGGGTTTGCACCCTGCAGTCTGGCTGCAGGGTCATTCAGTGATGACACTTGGATCTGTCTGTCTGTCTGTGCTCTGGCTCCATGAAACGCTCAGGGCCCTGTGGGTGTTTGGTTATAACTGCTGGCCCTTGCTCAGAATGTCATCCATCACTTTCCACAGTGTTCCCTTGGAGGATCCATTTGAGAAATCCATTCGGTTTCTCAAACAGTTGCACTTCTAAATGGCATTAAAGACCAAAACAAAACATTTGCACACTGTGGTCTGGTTTCCCTCTTTATGTCGGCTACTAGGGGCAAATCTTTGGCTCTGCCATGCAAGTGCCTAGAGCTTTGTGACCGCCATTTTGTATACAAACTTCACTATGGGCTTCACATTACGACCCTACCAGTAACTGTCCTTTCACTCCTTTTTGTTTGTTCTTGCTTCTTATTAATTTCTTTATATCCTTTAGGATTTAGAGTTTTATATCCTACCCTACTCTTTTTTTTTCTTAAGCAAAAAGGGATGTAGGTGAGTAGAAGCAATATATTGATGAAATAGTAAAGTAAAATCACTGTTTTCATTTCTAGTACATTTGGTTGCCACTTTGAATGAACTGTGAAGACATATTTTACCTTACTTAATGATTATCCAAAGCCTGAAACGTTTGTATATTCACATAGAAATAATTCTTATTTTATAGTGCTAAGTGATATTGTTGAGTCATTTTGGGAAGTGTGTGGGGAGATAGGTTCTACTTACATAAATGGGTTAGGGAAAAGCTTAGGGTGGAAAGCTGCCACCATGGGGTGAAAGCGCCTGAGGTTATCTTGCGAATGGGATCATGAGTAACTTGTTACATCACCTACAGGAAATTACTTTCCATCTGACACCAATATACTATTGTACCTTGATCACAAACTCTACTTGCCCCTCAGACCCTTTGCTTCTTACAGACACAAGTTAATGATTACTGTTTGATTGTTTTCTCCACGTTCACGTGTGTAAAATCTTCTTTTCTTCACATTCACCTACGTAGGTAATAGGTGTGTGAGCTCAATAAATATGGAGATGAAACCCCTGTTCGGGGCTCTTGTCTCCTCCTGGACATTAGCTTCTCTCATATTCAATTCTGCATCTGCTCTCTTGCTGGACAAGAGAGAACTCCAGACTCATAGCCTGCAACAGAAGTGCACAGCCATTCTGTAGGAACCATTCAAGCTTTGTAAGCTGGTATGGCTCAGTTTTGAATTCACTTCTTTCTAAGTGAAATGTCACAGAGATGTGCACTATCAGGCAGAAGGGCCAGGCATCAAAGGCCGTGCGAAGAGCAGGCCAGGTTATAATTTTCCTTTTATAATAAAGGACAAAGGGCTTGCTCTTACTTGGCTATTTTCTTTTAGTGCTGATTTGATAATGGTGTTCCCCACCCCCCCCCAGGGTAACTATATCCTTTAATTATAAGGCCTCATTAGCTGTTGTACTGTTTCATCCCCAGATACTTTTTTTCTTTTGCTCCTAGATGTTTCCAGTGACAGTAGGAAAATAATGTGTGTGTTGATAGCTGAGAGTGGATTTGTTTCTAAATATATAGGGATTCATCCTAAGTAGTCACACCATGACTCATAACGCCTCCCTGAGGCGTTCTTTCCAACGACCCCTTGCCACCCACGTTGTATCTCTCCCTGCCATTATTTTGGCTCTTGTTAAGAGTTGTTGCTTACTTTGGAGAACAGCTGGGGCTTAATAAATTATGTTCTATGCTGCAACTTCTTACTCAATATGTTATCCTATAGAAGATAGGATAGATCAATTGCACCCCCCAAACTGCTTTGTAATCATGGCCTGGGAAGACATACAGTCCATTGCAAGAAAAACAGGGTCAGTTCTCTCTAGAGAGGATTTGGCTGTTCACCATGCATGGAATTCCTTTAGCTGAGGATAAAGCTATTAAAAGGCTAATGTTGGGAGAAGAAAACCAAACGCACTGATTTAAGATTCACCCAAGATCAGGTTTCTGTGGGAGAAACAGCAATGCTGGCAATATACTCCTGGTGGAAAAAAAGATATATATTATGGGCTGGGCCAGTGCTTCTCAGACTTGAATGTACATCTGAGTCATCGATTCAAATAACGTTTCTGACTCAGAAGGTTGCAGACGTGACCTTAGATTCTGCATTTCTGAGCTGCTTTCCAATGGTGTCACTGTTGCTGGCCTATGGGCCACACTCTCAGCAGCAAGGGGCTGGAGGACACCCTGCTCATCCTCAGGTCTCCCTGGAGAGCAAGGCAGAGGCTGAGCTGGAAGCAGGGGTGGGCGGTGGAGAAGAAGCGAGACCCCTGGTTCAAGATGAAGTCCGAGAGGAGCAGGCAAAAATCTCCCAAAGGGGCTGTGAGTGATAACAGACACTATGCTAGGGACACAGTGACCCAGGTCTTGGGGCAAAGTGTCCTTGGAGCCAAGTAACTCTTTATATTCCTCCTGTTTCTGGCTTTCTTGAGCATGGTACACACAGATGCTGGAAGATCAGGCTGTGCCTCAACTTCTGGCCTGGGCAGAAGCACCCAGGGAGGGGAGACTCCTCAAAGAAAGGAGCACCCTCCCCAGCATTAGCCATGCCGGCCCTTAACTGTTCCCAACAGCAGGATGGCTAATTGCATGGAAGCCCAGACAGATGTGGGGCCAGGTCCACACTTCATTACTTACTCACATGGTGGCTATACACATGTTCTAGATCTTCTCTGGGCTTTGGTTTCTGCATCTCTGAAGCAGAGATGATATTAGTTCTATTAGACTGGAGTTATTATAAAGGCCACTGAAACCTAAAAGCATGAGTCCCTGCCACATCTAAATCCTCAGTAAGTGCTAGTTTTCCTTCTTCCTTCTCCTTTTTTGTATTATTTTAGTAATTCTACCTGACCAGTCCTTGAAGGTGGCACCTTTTGAATTTTTTCACTTGCTGCCCCAACCATTTGTCTGGTTTTCTTGTTTCCTGACCCTGCATTTCTTCACCTTCAGGGCACTGAGCCCAGCAGAGACAGACCTTGAGGTTCTGGGACTAAGCCACAGCCCAAGTTGCAGAGCGAAGGTTCTGGAAACCCTGGGATTTCCAGCTCAGTGAGTGGCACTTGGCTGGCCTTGAGCTGGCTTGGTCTACTGCGCCACTGCCATTGGGCCACTGGGTCATACCTTAGCTGCTGGGTCCTCTCCATCCCCCTTCTCCTTCCCAGGCATTTGTGATGGGATTTCTGATTTTGACACTAGTTCCAGTGTGTGTGGTTTTCCCCCACACATCTAAGACATCCCAAGTAGTTCTCAGACACTAGGTGGGTGTCCTGCAATTCAACTCAATTTTGACATGGTCTTCCTGGAAATAGCACCAGATCCCACAGATTAAGGGCTCAGTCCTATAAGACTGTGCCCCACCCCCACTTCAGACCCCAGTGGCAAGTCTAGGGTTGTCACCTGTGCTTCTTTTTAAAATCATTTTTTTAAATGTTTATTTTTGAGAGAGAGTGCACATGCATGTACGGGGGATGGGTAGAGAGAGAGGGAGACAGAGGATCCCCAGCAGGCTCCCATAAGCCCTATGTGGGGCTCAAACTCACAAAGTGTAAGATCATGACCTGAGCCAAAATTGGACGCTCAACAGGCGCCCCATCACCTATGCTTTTGACCTACAGGCTACAGATTGGAAGTTCCAGCAACTCCCTCTTCTGGTTTGATGAATCTGCCAGACTGGCTCACAGAAGTCACAGAAACATTTTGTTTGCTAGATTACCCATTTATTAGGAAAGGATTGAACTCAGGAACAGCTGGATGGAAGAGATGCCTTGGATAAGTGTGTAGGAGGGGACGTGGGGCTTCCATGCTCTCTGGCTGCACCACTCTCCTCAAAGCCTCATGTGCTCACCCACCCTGAAGCGCTCTGTCCTTTTGGGTTTTTATGGAAACTCTTACACAGGCATGACTGATGAAATCACTCATCCCTGGTGATAGATTCAACCTCCAGCCCCTTTTCCCTCTAGGAAGGGCAGGGGGTGGGACTGAAAGGTCCACCTCTATAATCATGGGTTGGTTACTTTGGTAGCTAGTCCCTACCCATAGGTGACCTAGAGACTTTCTCAGAAACCTCATTAATATAAGAAAAGGCACATTTAGCTCTTTTATCATTTAGGAAATTCCAAGGGTTTTAGGAACTGAGTGCCAGAAATGGAACAAGATCAAATATATATTTCTTACACGTTACAATACCATAGGCTCCCTCCTATATCTTCTGGGACAGAATGTCTTCTGGGACTTCACATTCTTCTTGAGGAGTCAAAGGCATGAATAAAGAATCAGTATGCATCCTGATAAGCATACTTACTTATCAGGTGATACCAGCAGGCCAGGTCTGGGGACCCAGAGGGGGTCCTCCAGAACCAGCCAAGAGGGTTCTTGGCTTTACATAGGATAGGAATCAAATTTGAGCCAGCAGGAAGTGAGAGCAGAGTTTTTTGAAGACATAGAGAGAGCAGATACAGACGGAGTATCTGGGAAACTTGGAAAGGAAAGGAGCCTGAGTCCCATCTTTGCTCAGGGTCTGGGGTTTTTATTGAGGATTGTGGCCTGGTGTACGTGTCTTCTCAGGCATCCAGGAACCTGTTAGAACAAAGACAAAGGCCCAGGTGTTATTCCTTGGAGTCAGGGGGGCTTGGCATTGAGATGTTTAGCACTGGTGGTTTGGAATACGCCTATGATAGCTTGGCTCGTCATTCTCACCTAGTCCTTCCTTAGATGGTATCTACTCTAGAGAAATAATTAACTCTTGTCCCTTACAAGGAAGTCATACGCTATTTGCATTGTGAGGTGTGTATAAAGTGGGGCGGGGGTGCAGTCCTAGCAAGAAGTGAAACAGGAAAAGGAGCAAAAAGTAGTTTTTTGTGGAGTTCTTGTTTCTCTGTCTCAGAGGGCGATATCATCTTTGTTTGGTATATTTAGGGAAGATTTCACAAGGAAGCAGCATTTCCATTAGTCATTCAAAGATAAGTAGGTTGTCAGGCCAATATTGACCCTGCTCATAGTGCAGCCGACTGTCCTGGTTTTCCTGGGACAGAGATGTTTCTGGGATGTAGAATCTTCACTAGTGAGACCGGGGCAGTGGCAGGCAAACCAGAACGGTTGGTCGCTCCTACGAGTCCATCATGATCATCTGTCTGGTTCTTAGAGTCTTGTTGTCTTTTAGCAGTTATCTGTGAGCCTGTAGTCTGTGATCGGGACCCTGATGTCAGCTTCTAGAACATGGAGGGGCTCCCTGCCTGGAGTAGTGCTTGCTGTCAGTCTCCACCCTTTTGTCCTACTTTTTAGTGTTGGGGCTTTTCTTGATTACCTTCTTCTCCTGGATGAGCCTGTCTTTAGGTCAGTGTTTCTCAAAGTTAGTCCTTGAATCCCTATACTCAGAAGAGGGACCTATGCTTGGGGCTTAATGTCATCTTGAAATTCTTAATAATTTTATGTTTGAGGTTGTGTTTTCTTTTTTTTAAAACTTTTTTTTTGTTTTATATTTTATTTATTTCTAAGAGAGAGAGAGAGAGACAACGTGAGCAGGGGAGGGTCAGAGAAAGAGGGAGACACAGACTCTGAAATAGGCTCCAGGCTCTGAGCTGGCAGTCAGCACAGAGCCTGACGCAGGGCTCGAACCCATGAACCGCAAGATCATGACCTAAGCGAAAGTCGGACGCTCAACCGACTAAGCCACCCAGGTGCCCCGAGGTTGTGTTTTCTAAGTGAAGTCCAGGTGGACAGTGGAGGATATGCTGGCTCATGCATCATCTTCTACCCTGGACAGGTTCCTGGCCATCTGCTCCCCTAAGCCCTGGTGCTTCGTATCTCCTTCTCCTCTCCTCCTCCTCCCTGTCTCCGCCCTGCCGTCCTGGCTGGGGTCTGAGAGCAGGTGTGTGGAGGTTTGGCTCCTCCACGCCAAGGAGGAGCACGGCAGGGCCACCCCTGTCTCCAGGTAGTGGAGCCGTGGGCAGCTTGACCAGAACGAGTCTCTCACACATCCAGAACTCAGGTATCAAGCACGTTTCTATGGGGCAATTCCAGTCCCTCAGGAGTCTCCAGTCATGTGGGTTGGGGTGGTGTGTCCATAGGAAGGGGAGGTCGGACTCTTGCCCTTCCCCTGGGCATGGTGTAGGGTGTTGTATCCACCCAGCAGCTTTAGGGAGGAGGACCCTGGTGTGTACACAGCCAGTGGCAGGACAAAGTCCCTTGGTGCCTGTCAGGGGCTGCACTCAACCCAGGGATAATCCTCGTGCCCAAGGGAGTACAACATTAAGTATCAAATAAAAAAACAAAAAACAAAAAACACATCATGATTGGCCAATAAAGAAACTGGAAGGAAGGAAAAAGTATAGTTTAGTAGCTTTAAAGGCACCTTTTTTCTTGCCTTTATATGGGGGCTCCTGTGTTTTCCTTTTGCTTTAATTAAAGCTCTGTTTCTAGGTCTCACTGCAGACCTACTGAATTAGAGTTTCTAGCATTGAATCCTTGGAATCTGCATTTTAACATGCTTCCCAGCTGCTTCTAATGCACACCTAGTTCTGAGAGCTGCAGTATCCTGCTGTCCCCCAGGGTGGCTGAACATCCAGAGATGAACACATCTTCTCTCTGCTGGAGTTGCCTTCTATGTCCACCGTGGGTAGTGCGGGCGAAGAGAGAGAGGACCCAACTCCTCTGAAATATCAGCTTCTACCACTGATTTCCAACTTAGCAGGGGCCATGGGGCCAAAGTGGTATGAAATGGGGTCCTATAAGCATCAGCACCTCTGCATTTCTAGCTCGCCAGGTTGTCCAGTTCTTTGGTTTCCAGGCTCCAAATAGAGCTGCGCTTAACCACGACTTTGAAGGGAAGCGTGGTCCTGGGACCCAAGTTGGTGCATTGTGCACCATGTTCCCTTCCTGCCTCAGTGATGTTCCCCCCAGGCGTAAGGGCTCTGTTGGTTTGTGTCTCTGTGTGAGGAGGGTGTGGAGCACAGCCCACCCTCAGGAGACATCTAGCATGAGTGAGATACAAATTAAATCCCTGAGATTTTCTGTTGATTGTCAACTGCAATGCAACCAGTCTATTACAATAAGACAGACTCCATCCTAATGAGTATGAGTGTGTGTACATGTCTATGAATGTGTGTATGTATTCATACGTGTGTATATATACTCACACACCTATGCATATATACACACATATACTTTGCATAAATGTGTTGTAACATCTGGTTTGTTGTCTTCCATATTCATGTACTTTATGTTATGAAAGTTCATTCACACTGTACGTGTATCAGTTTCCTTGTGTCTGGCCATGACGGCATGGTTAGTATTTGTATGGTCATTAGTGAGATGGTCTTTCACATTAATTTAACTAATGGAATATTGCCGTAGGGGAAATCATATATGAGTGTAAATGAGGTGTGTGCTAAAAGTTACATCAGGTATTTAGAATTCATATTACATTTTTCCCCCAGAAAAAAAAATGTTATAAAAAGAAGAGCTTCCTAAGCTATGTCTTAAAACCCATTCAGTCCCTTGTGTAGCTATAATGGCTGTCATGTTCCATGTTTACAAGATGGGATGACATTAATATTATGGTATAATCCTCCATATCTGTGTAGCTTTTGGGGTACAGGGACAAAAGGTGCCCTGGAATGGGGAGAGGCTTCAGGAAGTAAGGGGATGGGAGAGGGTAGATGGGGTCCATGGGAAGTGAGAGATGGCATGGGTCATCGTGTAGAGGTTGGATGATGGAACTTGGGGCTCTGCCCACCCTCCAATCTCAGATCCATCTTTCTAGAATGCCTAGTCACTCACCTCACCTACCATCTTCAGACTCAGACCTCATGCCCGTGAGGTGGTGGATGATGTTTAGTGGGATGGTTCCTGTGGGCATGGAAGGTGTCCCCATCCACCCATCTCCCTCCCGCCACTACAGTCCTCTTCTCTGCCAGCGTGCAGGGTGGGGTATTGCTCCTCTCCCATTCACCTGGAGCACATTAGCTTGGGGCCACTGGCTGCGGTCTCTCAGTTCAGGCCACATCTGCCGTAGTGTATGTGTCTGGTCACACTACCTTCTTCCCTCAGGTTCCACCCCACATCCTGTCTGGGGCAGGCTTGCATCCCTGCTCCAGTTCCTAACAGTGTCTTGCCTGGGGCTGTATTTCAGGAAACTGACCCAATGTCACTGACTCTGGCAGATGCTGATGGGCACAGAGCCCCCTTTTCCTCAGTCAGGTGTGGAGCCCGTCCACACTCCCTCTGCTGTCCACTACCTTCCTTCACCCCATTCCACTCTGACCCTTCACACCCAGGGCTCTGCCTACCCTGAAGCTTCACTCTTTGCCATACATGTGTCTGGCTATGAAAGTGCCTCCCATAGTCCTCCGGAGCTGGGGCATTTAAGTGGGAGCACTTGGGACACTTGAGGCCATCTCATGTCCAGATCTGAGAGCTCAGCCAGGAGGTACCTTTTTCCGTACAGTGAAGGTGACTTTGAGCTGTCCCGTTTTATGCCAAGTAAGTGCAATCCTTAGGGTTTTGACCGACTGCCAGCCCCACCCTCACCCAGGGAAAGTGCGGGTGCTGCCCTGGCCTAAGCTACAAGTAGCCAGAGGATTCCTGTTGCAGTTCATCAGTGGGCAGGATAATCAGACACACATCTTGTATTCACTAGGCCATGAGCTCTCTAGGCTATGAATATTTAGCTGTCCTGTAAGGAGTGTTTTAAAGGAAAAACATGCTCCAGGAAGCATAAAATACAGAGGACTAACTAGAGAGAAAGTTTCACTGAGACCCATGGATTAAATAGGAATTAGCAGGCTCTGGAGGGCTGGGATCCGGCTTCACTGGGTCCTGTTGACTTGAGAAGGAGGTGCAATATTTCAGGTGGAGATCGAGAAGATAGTTGTAATATGAGTCTGAAGTTTACGTGAACGTCTGGGCTAGAGAAGTAAGTCGAGAGTCATGGTGTGATGTGGGGAGGCTGTAGTGCAAGTGAGGAAAGGCTGAGATCTGAACTCTGGGTGAGCTTGGTAGTGAGTGACAAGTGAGCAGATAGACAAGCCAGGGCGCATGTGCACTCTTGGGAGAAGTGTGCTGTGAAGAGAGGGTTTGGGTGGAAGGAGAGGCTTTTCTTGTCTTCGAGATGGAAGAGACTTTAAGAGCTGATGGGAAGGCTACAACAGAAGGCAGAGGGGGACCCAGAGTCCTGAGGGAGGGATTGGTTTTAGAGAAGAAGAGCCTCCTTCCTCCACTGTGGCAAAGGGAAGAAGATGTGTAGTTGCAAATGGCTCATAGATTTGCAAAGGGAAGGGAAGGCAGTTCCTTTCTGGTAGTTCTGATTTTCTCAGTGAAAGAGAAGTCACCTCTGAGAGTTGGAGGAGCAGAGGTGAGATAATGGAAGGGGTTTGAGGAGCATGGAGAATCATGCTCAGAAAAGGGCAGAAGCAAAGGTTTTGCACGGTCCGAAACATAGGCTGGCCTCCAAAGGACACAGCTGTGGCTGGTACTGACGTACCGTCAGCCCTGAGTCTAGACTCGACTCAGTACACCCTTGCTGGGCTCTGCAACTGTCCCTAGAAGCCAGATAGTGCTGCCATCTTTGTTGCTTCCAGGAGGAATTCTTCATTGGCTGTTCCAGCACCTCTTTGTATCACTTGCTGTAGGAGCAAAATCTTGGAATGAGACTTCTGATTAGCTGAGCCCGGGGCATGTACTCATATTGCCTTACTGCCCGCAGGAGCCAGGGAGCTGACATTTTTAGCTTCTGAACTGCATTCCGTTCCCAGGAGGATTCATAAGGTGGGAAGGGCATTCGGGTCCTTGAAAGTCCCAATAAACATATGACAAATGCCTATCATGGCTCCTGCCCCACTCATACTCTGGATGGCAGATCCCAGACACCCAGGGAGCAGCGTCCTCGCCAAGAACTGGCCGTGATCTTTCTCAGGGTCGAGATGATGGCACTGCAGATGCATGGTCTCTTCCTTTATTTGGGCTTGTTGTTGTGACAACCAGTAGAATGTCTCCTCAAATTGTCCACACACCGCAGCGGGGGGTACCATCCTCTTGGAGAACCGCACCAGATTTTGTGTTCGGGAGGCAGAGACCACTCTGGCCAAAGGATGAGTTCTAAGAATATTTAATCTGTAGCCCAGCTGATCTGAAATGACATGCCAGGTTAAAGTTCACTGTATTATTATTAAGTTCATGTAATAAAACTTGGGTGACCATCATTACGGCCTACGGACATGTACAACTGTTGTTGAAAAGGCCTCTGAAGTGCCCTGTAGTGAGTAATATAATGGATCAGTGGATACACAGCCAAAAGGATAATTTTAGCCTTAGGTAAAACTCTGATTTAGCCACGGTTGGTGAACTTAAGAAAGAAGTAACAGGAAAAAGGAATAGATATGCCCATTAAAAGTAGGAAAGGATCTACTTTTATGATGCAGGCCAGAAATGTTACAACTCTCTAGGCAGAAAGATATTGGTTAAGAGGAGGAGACTGGAGCATTATGGAGGGTGTAGTCTTCTCTTTTTTATAATTAAAAATTTTTTTTTGAGAAAGAGAATGGGTAGGGGAGGGGCACAGAGAGAGAGAGAGAGAGAGAGGGAGGGAGAATCCCAAATAGGCTCCACAGTTACCTCGGAGCCCCATGCGGGGCTTGATCCCATGACCCTGGGATCATGACCTGAGCTAAAATCAAGAGTTGGAAGCTCAATTGATTGAGCTGCCCAGGTGCTCCAAGGAGAGTGTGGTCTTCTTTATGAAAAATGACAGGCACATCATTTTGAATCTGATTTAGGACAAATCACCATGACTGAGAAATAGTTTGTTGAAGTCTGGTATAAGCCATTTATAGAAATCAATCTATTTTTAGGAATCACTGAGTCTAAAAAATTTTAATCAGATTCAAGGAAGATTTTGATAACTTGGTTGCTGGTAATTAACATTGAGTTAGTGAAACCTGTTTGACTGACTGTGTAACTTCCCTTGTTCTGTATAGTTTGTCAGACAAATTCTTAGGCTGCTTTTCAGATCAGTGAGTGAACCAAATGCCATGGGCAATTTTCTTACAGAAAACTCCCTGTGTTTTACAGGGAAAATCAGGTCTAGATGAAAAAAGAAAAAAAGCCTCAGAGAGTTAGAGTAACCACACAGAGGGGGATAAAGTATAAGTTGTCATTAGGAAATTGGACTCCGTTCTTGGGTTCCAGGAGGCTTCAGCTTATTTGAAACCACCACCAAATCCATTTTGTAAATTGTGACTTCTAGGTGAACTGTTCTTGAGGAACATGCACTAGTCTCAAATTCTGGACTTTGAGTCTACTTTGGGAATAATGCTTAAGGTCCACAAAGACTGAGAATCACGCTCTATGTTATTAATTATTTTTTTCTCCAGAGTTAAGAATTCATCAGTAATAAAATATAGATGTGAGTGTTTGACCTTTTCTCTACATTTCAGGTTTTTTTTTTCCTTGAAATCTTCCATTAAAAAAATAGTAGGCTTGTCATTTTCCAAGTCATTGGGGTGTTCCAAATCTTTAGACTCATTGTTGCTTTAGGGTTGTTATTTCTCAGGCTATTGCAGTTATTTTTTTTTTATTTTATTTTTTATTTTTTATTTTTATTTTTTATTTTTATTTTTATTTTTTATTTTTTTACAAATAGTTTTACAACTATTTGTTGTATTACAAATAGTATTACAAATAGTTTCCACATAACACCCATTGCTCATCCCCACAAGTGCCCTCCTCCATGCCCACCCCTCCTCCCCCCCACATCCACCAGTCCTCAGTTTTTGTCAGCATTCAAGAGTCTCTCATGGTTTGCCTCTCCCCCTTTCCCCCACCATTTCTGCCCTTCTTCTCCCCCTTGGTCCCCTGTTAAGCTCCTCCTAATCCTCCTATACGTGCACACATATGATATTTGTCTTTCTCTGCCTGACTTATTTCGCTCAGCATAACACCCCCAAGGTCCATCCATGTTGCTACACATGGCCAGATTTCATTGTTTCTCATTGCCATGTAGTATTCCATGGTATAGATAAACCACATCTTCTTGATCCATTCATCTGTTGATGGACACTTAGGCTCTTTCCAGGTTTTAGCTACTGTGGAGAGTGCTGCTATGAACATTGGGGTACATGTGCTCCTATGCATTAACATTTCTGTATCCCTTGGGTAAATTCCTAGCAGTGCTATTGCTGGGTCATAGGGGAGTTCTATTGTTAGTTTCCTTAGGAACCTCCACACTGTTTTCCAGAGGGGCTGTACCAGTTTACATTCCCACCAACAGTGTAGGAGGGTGCCCGTTTCTCCACATCCTCGCCAGCATCTAGTGTTCTCTGATTGGCTCATTTTAGCCACTCTGACTGGCGTGAGGTGGTATCTCAGTGTGGTTTTGATTTGTATTTCCCTGATGAGGAGCGATGCTGAGCATCGTTTCATGTGTCTGTTGGCCATCTGGATGTCCTCTTTGGAGAAGTGTCTGTTCATATCTTCTGCCCATTTCTTCACTGGGTTGTTTGTTTTTTGGGCGTGTAGTTTGGTGAGTTCCTTGTAGATTCTGGATATCAACCCTTTATCTGATATGTCATTTGCAACTATCTTTTCCCATTCGGTTGGTTGCCTATTAATTTTCTGGGTTGTTTCCTTGGCTGTGCAGAAGCTTTTAATCTTGAGGAGGTCCCAACAGTTTATTTTTGCTCTTGATTCCCTTGCTTTTGGGGATGTGTCAAGTAAGAAGTTGCTGCGGTATTGCAGTTATTTTTAATGAGGAAGCGAGAGACTCTTGATTCTCCTTTCCACTTTCTACCCTCATCTTTGCCTCCTACTGACTGGAATCTTAATTCCTTAAAAAGAATCCAGGGAGACATGGTGTTGGTATGTAAATCCTGGGTAGGCTGTCCTGTGGGATAGAGTAGAAATCTGTGTTATTCCAAGGCAGGGGAAGTGGATCTACGAGAGAAAGTTTTTGACAAAACACCAAGAAAGCGTAATGGCTGGGACATGGCAGCAATGCAGTGGGTTTCCTCTCAAAAAGAGATTCTTGGGTGAAGGTTCTTAAATTGGGTGAGTGGTGGACCTAGGGACCTCTTGAGTCCCTTCCTGTAAGTTTCTGGGATGATCCACCTTCCCTCCCCACAGGTGAGCAGGTGCTTCGGGGAGATAGTAAGAGGCACGGTGGGACAAAGTGACTTTCCTCCTGAGCTGAGCACACTCATTTTGATGGTGCCAGAGACTGGGGTTATCAGCCCCAGGTGATGATAAACCCACAAGAACAGGGTGCCTTTGCGGTGCCTTTGGCAGATGTGTTCTGAGGACCAGGATTAAAAGGATCCTTCTTCAGGCCAGCTGAGTTATATTTTCATCACTGACTTTGATTGTTTTATGAGGACAATCCATACAGGGTTGTATGGAATCTCAAACAGAGTTACTAAAATAGTTTAGTTTCACTCAATCTGCATTTTTCCTTCTCAATTAACATTTTTTTTCTATAAAATTAGCTCCTTAGATAAGTTTTCCAAATCGGCACCAGGCACAGAAGAAGTTTACTGGTTTGGTTCCATATTTTGGAACTGACTTTTCATAACTCGTGTTCATAATTTTACATGGAGAGTGGAAATGTTTACAATTTAGCTAATAAAAATAAATGTTTCAAGGTGCCTCTCTTCTGGTTACTGATTAATGACAAAGGCAAAAAGATAACGATGGGGAAGTCTGCTGGATAACTCTTGAGACATAGGATCAAACATCGCATCACTGATAATAGGACCACGTGGCATCTTGTGCCCTCTAGCATGATGCCATGAGAAGAAAGGGTCACTCAGGGAGCAGTCTTGCCAAAATGCTTCTTCTGAATCAGATAATGAGAAAATAATCAGACAAACTCAGATTGTGGAACCTTCTGATATAGAAAGGACCTGGACTCTTCTTGATGTCAATGTCAGGAAAGACAAAAACCATGGGGGGTGCTCTAGGTTATAGGACACAAAAGACTTGATAAGTACGTGGTGCATGTAGTCCTGGATTGGAATCCCATGGGTGTTCTTAGGAGAATCAAGGAAATTGGTGTATGGACAGTGTGTTAGGTAATATTTTTGTACAAATGGTAAAACTTCTTAGGCATCAAAATGTTAAGTGTGTATAGAAACGTCTGTGTTCTTGCGATATACCTGCTGAAATATTTAGAGTTGAAGCATAATGATGTCTGAAACTAACTTGCAAAGATTCAAAAAGAGAGAGTATGTGTGCATGCACGTGCAGAAAGAGCGTGTGTGAAAGAGAGCACAAGTGTGGCAAAATGTTAACGTTTTGTGCATCCAGTGAAAAGTGTATGAATATCCATTGTACCATTCTTTGAGTTTTCCTGTAGGGTTGAAAATCATGCAAAATAAAATGCTGGAAAAAGTAAATTAGACATTTTACTCCATATGTTTCTCAAAACTTCAAGCTGTTAGAGCAGACTGATTTCATATCATAAACTTAAGACTATTTTGGTGGAGGGTATACTATTTAGTTGAGTGAGAAGCAAATTCTGGATGTGACTTTAAATACGTTTGCATAGCACTTTGCAATTTCGCGTGTCCCATTTATCCATTTCATTTCAATTTACGGGCATTTATTAAGCACCTATTCTGTGGACACAGGAGTGATTAAGACTCGAATGTGGGAACAACAGATGAAAGTGAATCTATGTCACAGAGCATGAGGGGTGCTCTTTTAGATGAGAACATAAACTTTGTATATGACATGGATGTTATTGCTCCTTATTTACTTAACCGATATTTTTTATGATCATTTTATGTTATTATTTTATGGGCCAGGAGATAAAATCTCAGAGTGGATCAGCAAGGTGCTTGAGAGTCACGTGCCCAGCAGGTGATAAGGCAAGGGTTCACTGCAGGGGGTTCTCCTACATCCGTAGCAGTCCACTGCCGAGCTTGGGCCCTAGATGGGACACTCAGGGGTTCCCCTCTGCCTCCTGAACTTGGAGGCAGCTACACAACTTTAATATTCATCCGTCCATGCATTCATCCATGCCTGCATCCATCCATCCATTCATCCATCCACAGTATTTATTGAACATGTACTGCGTGCCATCTGGGAAGGCTCTGAAATGATGGGCTGCAGTGAGCTGGGATTTCAGAGGCTTCAGAATGGGGAGTATTGGCAGAGAAGCAAAGGTCAGATGGTACCATCTTGTCTCACCTGCTCACTGTAAAGGCGTTTGAGGTCAAAGTGCCTCATACTCTATCTATTATGATTATTATCTTCTTCTTAAAATATTATTTAAAAGACTACTTTGCATCTCCAACTGATTGGTCATGAACAAAGTTTGAGCCCTCTTCATCTCTTCCAGAATCACATGGAGAGAAGACTACAGCTCAGTCCTTCCTGGTCATTTCTTCCTTTGATTCCCAAGTATTATTTCTCTGAAAATGCACAGTTCTGCTGTTGCCAGTTTGCATCTAGAGATTTCATAGTCTGGTACTTTCTAACCTCATGAAGTCCCCATCTTTATGTCCATGAATCTCATATGTCACTCATGAATGCCTCGAAGAATTTTGAGTGATCAAGGAGCAAACATAAGTAACTCATAACGGGAGTTTAACAAAAGGAGCCGTGTGTGTGTGTGTGTGTATTTACTTATAATGTTTGTTTTTGAGAGAGAGAGAGAAAGCAGGGGAGGGCAGAGAGAGAGAGAGGATGACATAGCACAGAGCCAGATGCGGGGCTCAAACTCACAAGCTGTGAGATATGACCTGAGTCAAAGTCAGATGCTTCACTGAGCAACTCAGGTGGCCCTGGGAGGAGTCATTTAAAAGGCAAGTGATTTTAAATGATCAGGTAAAAAAAAAAAAAAATTCCTACCTGTTGGTTGGACTTGCATGACTTGAGCTGTAAACCTACTTCAGGGACCACTCACTGTGCCTTGTAGTGACATGTAGAATCTCAGAGGACATTTGCTGCAGAGCTGGAGTTCTCGGTGAGAACCGACTGCCTGTTACACAGCGCAAACCGTAGGGTCTGGTCGTTCAAGTGGAGTCAGAAGAAACAAAGCGCCCCCAGCAATGGTTAGGGCACTCAAACATGTGTTGAGGAACCTCGGAAACCAGTTCCTCAGATGAAAATGGAAGGGGTATCCCATCCCATGGGCACTGGAAGATGAGTTGGTGGGATCAGTGAGCTTACTAAAATTAGTGCAACTTTGGAAAACCAGTGCACTCAAATAATCCTTGATATGTATTAAAACATATCTCCCCTTCTCCAGGATCCCTATAATGGAATCTTAGGATGTTTGGAAATAATGGTATTTGGAAGTTTTTTGATAATTTACTTCCCCTACAATGAAACAGGTCAGGTATTAAGTACCTCTTAGGTTCTATGGCTTAACTAATGATCAGTGAGTAGAATACATATACGCTCAGGATTTTTATGCCTAGAATACTTGGACATATTACTTAACCTCTTGAGAGAGAATGTTGTGAGGTATCTCATGTAGTACCTGGAACATAGTAACTGTTAGATCATAAGCTATTAAGTAAATACTTTGTTTTTGGGGTGTGTGTATGCTGTGATTGTAGGCTCTTTAGGGAAGAGGTTAAGCATGCTTTGAATGATTCCTGTATCCAAAAATGTTTCCTTTTTATCCTATCTTACTCATACCTAAAGGCGGTCTTACTTTGATGCCATCTAAGAGATATGCAAATAGTTTTCAGGGAAATACATTTGTAGTGATTTTCTAAACTTGGGAGTTCTGGGATTTCCTATGAATTCCTTCACTATGTAATAATGGGGTGTGTCTCTTGGAAATTATTTCTAGCTTTAGGTATCGCTTTATGGTTTTCAGAGTACCTTACAATTCCTAATTAGTTTTTCTCCATGAGGTTGGATTATTTATTTCCAAGGATCAGTAAACGATCTGGAAACATTAATCTGAGCCAGGGACATAGCTTTTTTTCAAGATCAAAGAACAAGTGTTTGACTGGGACAGAACTGGTTGAATTTAGGGTTTTCAGTAATTGGTGTGACAGTTCTTCCTTCTGCAGAGAATAAGCCAAGGGGCTTCTAGGAAGGACAAAGGGTAATCTCTGTGACCAAGAGCAGTGGTTCTCAAAGTGTGGCTTAAAACCCACTGAGGTCCCCAAGACCTTTCAGGAGGTCCACAAGCCTTGAGATCTTCCGTTTTCCCATAACAGGTCTATGTGAAGCCAGATTTTCTTTAAACACGTCAATCAAAACAATATGACACAACAAACTGAATACAGAAGCAGATATGAGAATCCAGCTGTCTTCTTCTTCTTTTTTTTTTTAAATGTTTTATTTATTTCTAGGAGAGAAAGAGAGAGACAGCGTGAGCAGGGGAGGGTCAGAGAGAGAAGGAGTCACAGACTGAAACACGCTCCACGCTCTGAGCTGGCAGTCAGCACAGAGCCGAATGCGGGGTCCGAACCCGGGAACCGCGAGATCATGACCTAAGAGAAAGTCGGACACTTAACCAACTAAGCCACCCAGGCGCCCCCGGCTGTCTTCTATTAATGCACACATTTAAAGAGACTTTAAGGGGTGCCTGGTGGCTCAGTCAGTTGAGTGTCCGGCTTTGGCTCAGGTCATGATCTCACCTCTCGTGGGTTCGAGCCTCCCATCGGGCTCTGTGCTGACAGCTCAGAGTCTGGAATCTGCTTTGGATTCTGTGTCTCCCTCTCTCTCTGCCCCTTCCCCACTCACAGTCTCTCTTTCTATCAAAAATGAATAAATGTTAAAAATTTTTTTAAAAATTAAAAAAATAAAGTGACTTTAAAAATGTAAAGCAAAGCCACTTCTCTCTGTACGGTTTTTAAGTTTTGGAAAGTATAGTAATTTTTTAATAAAAATATGGTGTTTATGTTAACATGTAATGAGTTTATTATTTTAAGTGAGTTAGTAATAGATTTTTCAGTTTTTTCAGCTTTTATATTTAATATGGGTACATTACCAAGACATATAACCCACATAAACAAAAGGTTTTAGAGCTTCTCGATAACCATTAGAAGCGTGAAGGGATCCTGAGACTAAAATTTGAGAACCATTGTCTGAAAGACTTTGGCTTCTAGTACCAGGTTTGGAACACTTACAACTAGCTACTAATTCTAAGACCTTTTTTTTTTTTAAGGTTATTTTTGAGAGAGAGAAAGAGGCAGAGTACTAGTGAGGGAGGGGCAGAGAGAGGGAGACACAGAATCCGAAGCAGGCTTGATGCAGGGCTCAAACTCACGAACTGTGACCTGAGCCAAAGTCAGATGCTCAACTACCTGAGTCACCCAGGTGCCTCTAGACTTTTTTTATTTTTTAAAAATATGTGACTTTTACCATATCATTGTATATAAAACATATAAAGCGGAAACTCCCTTATTTTGTCCCTAAGAAATGAAAGGATCTCACAAAGTTTGAGTACTGCCTCCTCCTCTAACTAGATGCACTCAATGTTCAAATTATTCTCTAGGGCTAGTTAATAAGGTGGAGGAGTCCTCTTCTGAAAGTCCCTGTTGGCTCTGTTACTTGGGATCAGGGAGCGTGGGGGGTTGGAGAGCATGGGGTATTGAGATAATCCTCATTCATTGACCTGTCAACACATTTAACACCTGTATTTGTTGTCATACCAGGCTCTTAGGGAAATATATAGACTTTCAGGGCTCAAAATCCAAGCCATATAAGTTTTCGAGGAAGGGGTAAGAGTAGACCTGTAAGGATGCCTGCGGTCCATCGTGGAAGGCATGTTGGGACTTACGAGGGGGAAGGCAAAGAAAGGACCAAAGTCTGCTGTGTGTCTTCCATACTTCCGCATAGTCCTGGTCATAGGCAAAAGAGTAATGAGGATGAATGAGAAAATCAAAAAGAGGGAGAAAAATCCAGAAAAAAGGAGACAGTGGCGATGGTGCCGGGGAAGAGGTGATATTACTCTACCAAAGACCTTCTTTGCTCTCAGTTCTGCAGCTGTGAGCTCTTCAAGACCTGGAGCCAACCAGAGGCCATGACACTCCTGGGAGACACTGTGGACTGTACTGTTGGCTCTTGGTCCTGGGAGGGCTTAGCACAAGATGCTTGCTCCTTGATATAAAATTTTCCAAAGGTACAGACTTTAAGATACTGTATAGGCTTGTTAAAAATCAAGGGTAAAATGAATGAGGTGTGACAAAGATTGATGTATACATCTGGGTGGAGAAAGAAAAATGACGATTTAGTTTTGAACACGAAAAGCTTGAAGTCTACACTGAGACAGAGTTGCCCAACGGGGAGTTAGAAATAGGATCTGGATCTTGGGAGAGGGGTGGTTAGATGTGTTGCCTTGAATCAGCATCACATAAAGGCAGACGGTTGTATAATAACTGCATCTCCTTTGTTTTATCAGCTTTTCCATGTGGCCTATATTATAATTAAATTCGCAAATTCTCCTCGCCCTGATCTTTGGGTCCTGGAAAGATCAGTAGACTTTGGAATCACCTACTCACCTTGGCAATACTTTGCCCGTAAGTAATCTTGCTTATTACTGTGTTATGAGGGTCTTTAATTGTTTGCAACAGATCAACACTGGATTTAACTAGAAAATTATTCTCTTGGTTTGGCTCATTTTTAACTTTCCAGGTCAGTGTTAACTTTCTGGTTTACTCTCAGAACATTCTTATTACTCAAGCATGTGTGCATTGATTCCAGGGCTACACATGCAGAACTGAGGTTGAAATGCCTTTTATGATAAAGCTTTTACCACTGTTTAGGAAGGAGTAGTGTACCTGTAACTGGGCCATAGCCCCAGTCCCTTTCCTTTTATGTAGATTCAGGGACTAAGTTCCTTCTTCATGGATTCTGCATCTCACATTGTTTACCTTGACCCTGTTATCTTCAACTAACAAAGGATGTCAGTGTCTCTGAAGCCTATGATGCAGTGAGACGGGTAGGAATTTTGCTTACTGAGGGACTGGGCTTTCCATGAATGCTCCTTAGAGGGCAGACTTGCCTAATGCGGAGGGAGGAGTTAGCACCACATCTACAGACATTTCTGTTGAAAGTAAGTGGCCTGACATGGTATTTTCTTTCATGAATTAAAAACTTTATTCTAAGCTTTTTTCTAAAAATCTTAAATGCTTCTCTGTTCTTTCCTTCTGATGTATTTTATTAAGAAAACATAAGATTTCTTTATTTTTTATTAGTTTTAAAAATGGTTATTTATTTTGAGAGAGAGAAAGAGAGAGAGAATCCCAAGCAGGCTACATGCTGTCAGTGCGGAGCCCAACATGGGGCTTGATCCCATGAAGCACTGAGATCATGACCTGGGCCAAAACCAAGAGTCAGAGGCTCAACCAACCCATCCACCCAGGCGCCCTGGAAAAATAAGATTTCTCAATAGATTTACAAAAAGATGATAATATTTTATTTTATTGTATTAAAATGTTTTGTTCCTAGACTCTAAAGTAGATTGTTTGGAACAATTTGGGCAGAAGGCAAATATGGCTATCAGCCAAGATGACGATGTACTTTGTACTACTGAATATTCCCGGATTGTACCTTTGGAAAATGGTGAGGTAAGTTGATATGGGAGGATGGGACAGATAGGACTCAGAAAGGAACATGAGGATATAAACATTTTCATAACTGTGAAACTTGTGCTTTCAACATCTAACATAGATCACGATGGAAACCAGAACTTGGAATTAACTAGTAAAGGAATCACATCAAAGACTCCCAGAATGAGTTGGGTTGGAAATTCCTTTTTTTTTTTTTTTTTTTTTTTTGAGGTATAATTGACATTGGAGGTTCTATTTGAGGTCTCAAATTCTCTGGAAGTCGGGATTCTGGAATCAAGGCGCACAGGTCTTAAACTGTCTTTTCTGGTAGAGTGTTTAGAAAGTGGGTTGCTGCTGACTGAGGTGAAGACCCCTCCTACTGCCTCACAAACAAATATCCCCCTTCAGAGTGAGGAGATGAGGGGTAGGTGATGGCAGGAATCTCTGGTCCTTCTGGGCAGGGTGGGAATCATCTGTAAGGGAGGAAAGAATTGCTGTCTCTTTGAAGTTGCATTTGGTCCTAGTGAAGTCAGCTAAGCCATTGTTATGGGAGATGGGAAGACAGAATGGGGAAAATTGGAGAAGAATTCCATGGAAAGTGAGGCCATCATGAGCATGAAGGGACTGACAAGTGAACTTTTTTTTTTAAAGTTTGTTTATTTTTTAGAGAGAGTGAGAGAGAGTGCATGTGCTTGCAAAGGGGGGAGGGGGAAGGACAGAGAGAGAAAGGGAGAAAGAATCCCAAGCAGGCTCTGCACAGCCTGACGTGGGGCGCGATCTCACAAAACATGAGATCATGACCTAAGCCAAAATCAAGAGTTGGATGCTTAGCCAACTGAGCCACCCAGGTGCCCCTCAGATGAGCTTCTTTAAGGATGCCAGGCTACCTGTTTTACGTGGAGTGATCTTTCTTAGCAGCTCTATCCAGTATCTTCCAATGATTGGTGAGTGGTTCATGTCTCTAATTGTTGGCACTTGGGCTTTATCACTTCAAGCTTTAAAACCAAACCTCAGGGGCGCCTGGGTGGCTTAGTCGGTTAAGCGTCCGACTTTGGCTTAGGTCATGATCTCGCGATTCGTGGGTTCGAGCCCTGCATCGGGCTCTGTGCTGATTGCCAGCTCAGAGCCTGGAGCCTGTTTCAGTCTGTGACTCCCTCTCTCTCTGACCCTCCCCGGCTCACGCTGTCTCTCTCTCTCTCTCCTAGAAATAAAAACATTAAAAACAAAAAACCAAACCTCGGTTTTGCATAGACCTTTTTGTCTTTTCCAGTCAGCCAGAGACTTCCTGTCTTTCAGCTTCATTTAGGTTTTTAGGTAACTTTCGCTTTGTTTCTTTGATTCAACCAAAAGTTGTTTTCTCCTGTTTATAGATTTTAACATTATGTTTTCAACATTTCATAGTATTACAACCCCATAACTACACTGATAGAACAAAGGATTTGGAAATGAAATGGTAACATTTTTTGAGAGCCCAGGTTTTAAGGAGAGATAGTCAGAATTTGAAACTGGGAACGGGAAGGGAAGACAAAACTAGCAATGATATTTTTAGACATAAATAAGATCCAAGACCACCTACAAACTCTAACGACTCAAAGAAACCAAGTGCTTTGGGGCATGTTATTTTTACTTCCTTGTGGCTATATTTTCATGAAAGCACTTTTTCCCCTTCTGTGTGTGATTACTTTAGATTGTGGTGTCCTTGATAAATGGTCGACCAGGTGCAAAAAATTTTACTTTCTCTCACACCCTGAGGGAGTTCACCAAAGCTACAAACATCCGCCTGTGTTTTCTCCGAACTAACACCCTTCTTGGACACCTCATTTCCAAAGCACAGAGAGATCCAACCGTCACTCGGCGGGTGAGTAGTGTTTCTAAGCGTCTATTGAGCTGTTTCTGTTACTTTTTTTGCTTATCAAATTAACTGCCTTTCAAGTAATCTTAACAGCCAGTAATGGTGTTGGCATAGGAGTGGTTCTTGTATGAAATCCTAGATGTAACGTTGAAGTTCAGTTGTTGAAGAAAAATCGTTCTATTCAAAGAAGGTGAAGTTGCCCGTCTGGTGTTAGCTTGCCATTATGACAAATAATACCCAAGTCTCAGAGGCGTAACAAAATATAGGTTAATTTTTTGTTTGTCTCACAGTCCAATGTGGGTCAACAGGTGGAATTGGCTCCATGCAGTCATTCAGGGAACCAGGCTCTTTTTGTGTAGAGGTACAGGCATCCTGTAGTACCTTGAGTCCACCTCTAGATCCTCTGTACCTGGTCAGCAGATGAGGAAAGAGCGAGAGCATAGAGAGGACCCACCTGCTCCTGACCGCACACTTGACCTCCATTGGCAGGAATTGGCGGCATAGCCCCACCCATGAGCAGGAGGCCGGGTGATGTAATCCAGCCACAGTGGAGGGGACGTGGGTGTTGTGAGCACTAGTGCTGCCTACTGAATTGGGTAAACATCTCTCACTCTGTGTTTGCATGGTACCCCTGCGTCCTGGGCAGAGAGGGGGTCAGCAGACTAAATATCTTAAACTCACTCTTCTCTCACCCTCTGATCTCCTGCTGGTGTCTCCCATTGGCCAAACCCAACAGGAAGCCAGTGGGCAAGAGACCCTCGTGGTAGCCCATAGAGTTCAGCCCCAGAGCAAAAGGTAGCAAGAGAAAGAGAAAGGGGGTCCTGGAGAGTGGACCTAGAGGGTGAATGAAGATGCACAGGGTACCTTATAGAGTTTGGTTTCTTTTGTGGGCCATATCAGAGAACTGGAAGAGGAAGGCAGAGAGATAAGTAGGTTTTGTTACAGTTTTGATCGTTTTCTAGAAAGGCAAGTCATCTTGGGTGTAGGTGGCTTGCCTGCTGCATTTTGTGCCCCCTTAGCTCTCTCTGAGCTGCGGTAGGGGGGCCTACATTGGATCCCAGGATGAAATGTACAGGGGAGAGCTGGGCTTTCAGGTAGACTGTAGCCCAGACCGGGTTTTCCAGTTCCCAGATATTTTGCGGAGCCTCAACACAAATGTACCTCACCATCATTTTCCTTTAATAGTCTTTTTGGAGGTTGCAAGATTTGTACTCATATGTGTGTATATTTTTTACTTAGGTGAATGTAGTTTTCTCTGTGAAGGCTCATCTCACATATAATCTGGATGCTCCTCATGCCAACGTAGGTTGCCTCTTGAAGTGGAGGAACAGAATATACCAGAATATCACACTCTCGTGTGCTGCTTGGGGTGAAGTCTGAGTATTTCTCTCCCTTGCTGCTTGCTGCCCTTAACACATGTGTAGAGAGAAACTTCTGTGACGATCTGCACGAGAGCTCCAAGTGTTAACCTGTCCTAGAAAACCCTTTAATACTGAATTTATCCGTATTAACAACAGGCATTGTTAATATCTTCAGACCTAGTGAGACTTTGGCTGGATGCTTAGACACTTTAACAGGTGTTCGTTGGAAATCAGAACAGAAGCTTTCCACTGAGTGGATAGAGGGCTTTAAGAAGTGACTGATTGCAGCAGCAGCAACACAAAGATACAAAAAACTCTTGTCCTTGTGAATTCAAAAACTTCTTTTCACTGGCAGCAGGGCCTCATGAGAAAGATTCTACACCCCCTAGATTCCTCGCTGAGCCATGTGCAACTCCTGCCAAGTCTGAGAAGGAAAGGAGCTGGCAGATAGTGCCACCCGTCGTTGCTAGTTGCGAAGTCTCCAGCATACTGGGGGCCGTGCCTGGACGCTGACATGGTTTCCCAAATCTGTGGCCTGTCTAGGGGCTGATCCCCAGCAGAGTCTGAAGCCTCCTCTATCTGGCCCTTGGGAACTTGAACGCTGCCTTCGTTCTTATTAACCCTGAGCTAGCCAGGCTTTGACAGCTGCTGGTGGCCCGGCCAGCCTCGGCACTGTATCTGCTCCATTGCTGTAAATATTCTTTCCTTTCCCTGAGCCTGCACGTACTGGGTGCAACGTTTTTGATATTAGAAAGTCGTTTTTGGTAAATAATTGTGTTGGATTTATGAAACCCAGACTGACATAGAAAAGTGACTTGGGAGTCCCTTAATCCTTTTCCAACAGGCTATACTAGAGTGTGCTTATTTTCCAAGGCAATTTCCCTCCATTCTTTTAAAGTCTTGGACTTTTAAAAATGCACAATTTCAGCAATATGCTATGACATTTGATTGAGGAGTGTTTTATTTTATTAGAGAAGTTACATCCAAATGCTGCTCCCTGTTGATTTAAGGTAAGCTCAAGAATACAGGGTGGAAGGGAAGAAGGTCGATACAGGTGTGAGTTACATATGAGTAAAGCGAAATTTGTTGCTGTTTAGTAAAACGGAGGCTACTGTCTTCTGTTATATAGTATTATTACAGCATAAAGGACATCAGCATTGGTGGGCGGTGTGTTTGCAACGGCCATGCGGAAGAGTGCAATGCAAACAATCCTGAAAAATTGTAAGTACATTGTACACGTATTTTTCAGCCTTGCTGTGAATGTCTCATTGTTTCAGTAGATATTTGAGTCTCATTAAATATTTCTAAGTTCTTGCCTTCCATAGGAATGTTTCACTGTCAACAAATAAATGGTGTGTGTATTTCTCCCCTCCTCTGGCTCTGCACTTGCTTCCACGTTCCCCAACCAGCCCGTGGCAGATATGGCTAATCAATCACAGTGATCTGGGGTGTGGGCCCTCATACCCAGGTAGTGCCCCAGGCATCCGCGAATAATTGATTAGAGTTAGCAAGAGAAATAAAACCTGTTTGTCACCCCTGGTCTGGTGAGATTGGGAGTATATGTTTTCAAATCCTTTCTTCTTTTCATTGTGGTAAAATACACAGAATGTAGTGTTTACTATCTTAACCATTTTTAAGTGGTAGTGGCTTAAGTGCAGTAGGGTCAAGTTGTGCAGACAGTCTCCAGAGCTCAATTTATCTTGCAAAACTGAAACTCTGTCCCTATTAAACAACAAACAGCTCCCCATTCCTCTTCCCCAGCCCCTGACAACCACTGTATTCTTTTCTGTCTTTACAAATTTGACGACTCTAGGTACTTTATATAAGTGGAATCACACAGTATTTGTCTTTTTGCCACTGGTTTCTTTCACTTCATATAATGTCCTCAAGGTTCATTCACGTTGTAATCTGTGTCAGAATTTCCTTTATTTTAAAGGATGAATAATATTTCATTATGTATATACCATATTTCACCTGTCCACTCATCTGTTGATGGATATTTGGGTTACTTCCACCTTTTGGTTATAGTGAAGGACGCTGCTATGAACTTGGGTGCACCCATTTTGTTTTTAATTGAGATCTTTTTTTACATACAATAAGATGCATGGATATTAACTATTAAGTGTTCAGCAACTGTAGACACTCGTGTTATCAATACAAGAGGGATGCTTTTGTGGCTGGAAATGATTGGATGCTAGATGTAGTAATAGTTTTCTTTCGATGTTTTGTTTAGAATAGATAATTACCCATGAACAGCATTTAGCAGAGACGTTTTACTTTTTTTCACTTTATTAATGATTTATTTTTTAATTTACATCCAAGTTAGTTAGCATATAGTGCAACAATGATTTCAGGAGTAGACTCCTTAATGCCCCTTACCCATTTAGTCCATCCCCTCCCCACAACCCCTCCAGCAACCCGCTGTCTATTCTCCATATTTAAGAGTCTCTTCTGTTTTATCCCCCTCCCTGTTCTTATATTATTTTTGCTTCCCTTATGTTCATCTGATTTGTATCTTTAAGCAATTCTTTGTGGGTACCAGTATGATTCAAACTGGTACCCATCCTTTATTTTTCCTTTTGCAAGAGTAGAAAAAACTTTTTATCTGTCAATGAGAGTATTTGGAATATATGTTCTTCAAGCAGTCTTCCCTAAATTCTTTCAGTTCACTTTATGCAAATACTTTATTGGCAGTGAGCTGCAATTGTCTCTCTGGTAAAAGTCCATGTGGATTCTAGCAACGATGAAAGTGTGGTCAGTGAAATCTGTGTCCATTTACTTTAACAGGCAGCCACTGGGAGAGGGATGATACCTTCTCTTTGGAGTATAACTGAGTATATGCCATCCCCCACCCCCACCCCCTTTTCCCTCAGAAGAGTTGGGAGAGTTCCCACAGGCACAGCAGCAGCTGTTCTGAATCCTCTTTCAAGCACAGATGAGTGAGAGCACGGAGCCTGGAGTTCTCCTCCAATACCATGGCAATGTTTTTATTTTAACTTGGAAACATTTTAAGGCCAATGTGTAATTCTTTGAATGCAGATTTCTAGACTGTTACCCCTCTGCCTTGCTGAGTAATCTCAGTTTCTTGGCCCTACCAGGAGCTGTTTGTTGGATCTGGGGCAGCCTCTTGGAGCAGGGTTTTCTGAGATCTTGTTAGAAACCGGCTCTTGGATTTGGTGGATCTCTGTGCATGACCCTAGGCTGAGAGCAAGGAACCTGAGCCGACCTTTCTCACAGGGCTGCTCAGGATCCTTGTGAAGATGTGTGACTGAACACATTCTGGTATACTCAGCACTTGCTTGCTCCTGGGTTCACTGCCTGTTACCTACGGTGGTACAGAAGAAAGAGCTGGAACGTTGGAGTCAGACGAACTTAGGTTTGAAGTCTGGCTCTCCGTTTATCATCACTTGACCTCTGGCAAGTGTTTTGGCTTCTCCAAATCTTATAGTGTCACAGTCTATAAGATAAAGATGATAGGCAGGATGAGAGGGGGACTTGAAGTGATATATGCAATGTGCTTCCTAAGTATTCTGTGAATGGTACCTTGGGTAACCCTGATGACGGTCAGGTGTTCACACAGGAACTATTCATCTTAATCAGAACGTTTGAATAACTGAGATGTGCTTCACATGCCCAGGTTTCGGTGTGAATGCCAGCACCACACCTGTGGGAAGACATGTGATCGCTGTTGTGCCGGATACAATCAGAGGCGCTGGCGGCCCGCCACGTGGGAGCGGAGCAATGAGTGTGAAGGTGAGCGCTGGGGGAGAGGCACCAGGAAGCGAGGCCCCGCCCACACTTCTGCCCTGTTTCTCCCTGAGGACTGGTGCTAAGTACCTCCCCCAACTCGGGAGTTTATGAAGAGGATGGGGTCCCGTCAGGCTTAGGAACTCAGGTCTGTAATGGAAAACTCACAGACTGGAGGCAAAAGTGCCCCATTCCAAATTCAGATATGAACATGAGAGCAAAAATAACAGCAGTAGTAATTGCTAATATGTATTAAGCATTCACTTAATGCTGGCCTCTCCTTTTTTAGCCGTCTAAAATACAGCATAGCCATTATTATATTGTAAACCCTCACCATTTCTTAGGATACAGTACTAGATAGGGATCCTAACTATTTTGAGACAGAGATTAGGAGAAGGTGGTGAGATTGGTGTCTATACTGAGGGCAGGACGCAGGGAGCGGTGAGGATTCTGCAGTAGGACTGAGGCAGGTCCAGGGTGAAGGGGACCAGAGAAGGAAGGAAAAAAGATGAAAATAGCTGCTCTTATTCATGGTGTGTAATATAACGTAAGAAAACTTTTAACAAGCCCTAAGACATCCAACTGAAAATTTTCTCTTAAACTGATCTAGGAAAGCACATATTTATGTCAGTTGCTGAAAACATTTTTGTAAGTTTTATTTATTGGCTTTGGAGACTGTGGGCTATTTTTTCCTGTATATTTTTAGCATTTGAAGATGGTTTGCCTGTTTTAAATGACCAAAAAGTATTCAGATCCAGGTTTGTTGAACTAGGTGGGAAAGAAAGAATCTATACCTTACATTTTTTTGGCTAAATGTTTTTTGTAACTGTTAAGAGTTAAGACTGATATGGTCTCCGGCTGGCAAACACTAAAAAGGATTTTTATTGAGGAGTTCAGAAAGTGCTTTGAGAGGTTCTAACATTGTTGTGAAGTGTTGATACTGCCCAAGCTGGACGCCCAGGTGCATCTCTGTCTAGGTCCACGATTGTTACCAGGTTGGCCCTTCTCATTTTCACAGCTAACAGATTCCCTCCCGGTGACTTCCTCATTCCTCAACCCTGGATAATGGGATCAGAAAGAGGGAAAGGTAATGATCAGGAATGGTTTCTTCCAGGGCTTTTGAGTACCAGTATAGGATATTTTGACTGAATGAGTGTTATCATATGAACTCCAACATTAGCAGTTTGGTTGGTTTTCTAGATTAGTGGAATCCTTCAGTGAATGCATGACATGCTTATTAACTCCAGCACATAGGAAAATTAAAAAATTTCCCATCATAAGTTTTTAAGCTGTATAAACTTGTCAAAGTGATCACAAGTGACAAAAAACAGGATATGGAAATTAGACCTATTAAGATCCATTCATTAGATGCTTTCTAAATTGCATTTGAATTAGTGCAATTCAAAACGAACAGAATTCTTGAGAAATAACTAATGTAGTAAATATGAATGCCTTGAATTTTTTTTTTTTAAATCATGGCACCACTGAAGAAATGAAAATAAGAAGTTGCTCAGCCTGTTACACACAGGGTTACTTGAAATTCTAACTCAATCTTCTTCCATAATAGATTTATGTGGGAACTTGATTAAAACATACAAATTATTAGAAAGACCTGGAAGAGTTGATCTATGTGGAATGTAATGAATATATATTCTCTCTAAAAGAGAATAAAAATTTTACTCATGTTAGATCTTTTTCATCTTGGCAATGATGACAGTCCTAAATGGGTTTTAAATTCTATTTGCTAGTTTTAGAAGTGTTATACATTACTTGTAGATAATTTTTATTATTTAAAAAAGTAGAATTGCCAATAATTTTTCTGCCCAAAGAGAACCACTCTTTTTTTTAATGTTTATTCATTTTTGAGAGAGAGACAAAGCAGGGGAGGGGCAGAGAGAGGGGGGACACAGAATCTGAAGCAGGCTCCAGGCTCTGAGCTGTCAGCACATGGCCCAATGTGGGGTTCAAACTCACGAACTATGAGATCATGACCTGAGCTGAAGTCAGGTGCTTAAATGACTGAGCCACCCCGATGCCCTCAAAGAGAACCTCTCTTAATAGTTTGTTATGTATTTTAGTGTTCATACAGACTTTAGCCTTATTGTTTAATGTATATTAGATTGCTTACACAAGTATTTCTACAATTTTATATCCTGTTCTTTTTCACTCAATGCTTGTAGGTATTTCCCCATATTATTAAAAACTCTTTGACATACTTTTGGATGGCACACATATTGTCATTCTTTGGATTTAAGCACATCCAACGAGTGTTTGTTGAGTATTCACTATGTGCCGGGGCCGGGGGTGGTGGTGGTGGTGGTGGTGGGGACTATGTTCTACTGCAAACAAAGTATGAGATATCTCTGCCTTCATAGAACTGACAGTCAAGCAAATATGCTATTGTTTGCTTACCATTTCCTTATAGTTAGACATTAAGATTATTTCCAGTTTATTGCTACTATAAATAGTTCTGAGATGACAAACCGACACTGTTGACAGAGGGAGTAGTTTTTAGAGTCAAATACAGATCAGGATTCTGCCTCTTACCACTGACACTCTTTAACCTCTCTAAGCCTCAGCCTCCCCATTTGGGCTCTGGAGATAATAGTACCTACCTTAGAGAGTTATTGCATACATTAAATGAGATACTGCACATAAAACACTTTTCACAGTGTACCACGAGCTCACTTGTTCTTGTTGGTAGTAGTAGTAGTGGTAGAACTAACATTCTCATTGTGTATGAAGCATACTTGGCATTTTGGTTTATCTCCATTTGTTGTAATTATACATTATATTTTATTTTTTTAAAGAGAAACCTCTCCCACTCAGTATCAGATGTAAGAAGCTGTTCGTTGCATATTGTTACAGAGTAGTCTTTGTGTGAAAATCCCTAAAACTTTCCCCTGAGAGTATGGTGTTCCAGAATAGACTTTCTTATGGCTGAATGAGTGGTAATCCTATCTAGGAGAATTTTTTAAGTGTCTCATTGTAATGATGGAATATTAACTCAGAGTGGCTTTTTCAGCATGCAACTGCCATGGTCATGCCATCGACTGTTACTACGATCCTGATGTCGAGAGGCAGCAGGCAAGCTTGAATATCCAAGGTGTCTATGCAGGTGGAGGGGTCTGCATTAATTGTCGGGTGAGTCACTATTTAGGTCAAAGGGGATATGTCACCATAGGAAAGGAGCATCTTTAAGTCATGCTTCCAGAAAAATGTCAATAAGTGATGCAATTTAAAGTATTTTCTGCAGGGGCGCCTGAGAGGCTCAGTCGGTTAAGCATCCAACTTCGGCTCAGGTCATGGTCTCATGGTTCGTGGGTTGGAGCCCTGCATCGGGCTCTGTGCTGACAGCTCAGAGGCTGGAGTCTGCTTCGGATTCTGTGTCTCCCTCTCTCTCTGCCCCTCCCCTGCTCCTGCTCTGTTTCCCTCTGTCTCAAAAATAAAACAAAAAATTAAAAAAAAACTGTGTAGACATTACTTTTGTATACAGAAGTCCTTGTTAGTTGGCTGTCATCCAAGGATTGTAGGGAAAATGGACTGAGACACGTTTGCCCAGATTCTGTTGATTATGTTCTTCATTTAGATCTTTGCCTGAATGGAACAGACAATCCCTGGCTGTCATCTCAGATGCTCTCCATCTTGTGATAGAAAGGGAGGGCGAATAGACATCAGCTTCTGTGCTGATACCAAACCTCGTTTTCAGACAGTTTCTAAATCTAGACTCCGTGAGGAAGTACCTCATGATCAGTTAACTGAGGCTGCCATTGGCCCTTAATAAGAAACACTGATTTTTTATCCCTTCTGTAGGACAGTTGGGTTCACTAGAAATTAGCCAAGAGGAATGTATGGCAGAGGGAGGCACAATGTTCATGAATTTGGTCCATATTGTCACTCTGTCCCGTGTGCCTTTAGAGTGATGTTTTATTAATGTTAGTGCTAAAGGGGCACTCTGTTCATGAGATGCCCATTTATATGGAACTAGGCCACAGATCCTTAATAAGATCCACCATCATCTTTCCCGGATTCGACACATTTTATACCATTTGTTACTGCAGTTAATTAATATAAGTGAAGTAGAAGTCTTAAGTTTGTTACAAATCACAGGCTCCATACATCCCAGTATCTTTTTAAGACTATGTTTTCTAAGACCCTCAGGTGATTGTTTTGCTCATTGAAGTTGCAGAAGCATTGCACTGGGATGTGTGGGTAGAATCCTTTCTCTAGATGAAGGATTAATGTATCTTTAAAATGTGTCCTTCAACGTGTCTTTAAAATACATTGTTCTTCTTCCTTCTTTTAGAGATACTCTGTTTTATACTTTGCTGTTCCAGAAAGCATCAGTGTAGTCCTTTTTTTTTTTTTTATAGTGGTCCTGTGAAAGCATTTTTCTTTTGCATATGAAATTCTTGAAATTTGTTTACGTTCATTGCAGTTTTTTCCCACTTAAACTTGAAATGCCTTGTTTAAGTTACATACTTAGCATAATTTAAATTTTGTATTGTGGTAAGGTATATATAACATAATATCTGCCATTTTAAGATACTTATCTTCCTAAACTTATCTAAAGGTTGAATGCAGATTTTTTTGGTAGATATTGACAAGTGGATTCTAGTTTTTCTTTAAATGTTTATTTGTTTATTTTTGAGAGAGAGAGAGCGCATGAGTGAGCAAGAGAGAGTAGGGGAGGGGCAGAGAGAGAGAGAGAAAGAGAGAGAAAATCCCAAACTATGATATCATAACCTGAGCCAAAATCAAGAGTCAGATGCTTAACTGACTAAGCCACCCAGGCACCCCAGACAGGCAGATTCTAAAGTTTATATGGTTACATAAATGACCTAGAATATACAAAGCCATTGTGAAGAAGGAGAATAAGGTTAGAGAAGTTGCATTATCTTACTTAATGACTAAGGATAAAGTTACAACAAGCACAACAGTGTGGTATCAACATAAGAGTAGATACATAGATCAGTGTTACAGAATAGGGAGTATAGAAACAGAACCACACGTATATGGACATTTGGCTTTTGATAAAAGTACCAAAGCAATCCAGTGTGGAAATGGGGGTGGGGGAGAAGTTCCTTTCAACAAATGATTCTGGAATAACTGAATATTTCTACAGGAAAAAAATAAACCTTGATCACTACCTTAAATTATACATAAAAGCTAAATTGATATGGATCTGACTAAAGTAAAGTGGAAACTGCAGTGGTTTAGAGGAAAATATAGAGGAATATCTTTGTGATTCAGAACACGAGCAGAGTTTTTTTTAGGTCACAGAAAGCAATGACCATGAGAAATTGACAAATCAGACTATCAAAATTTAAAACTTCTGCTCACATAACACACTATTAAGAAAGCAAATAGGCTGGCCACAGATGTGGAGAATATTCACAAAACCTAAATCTGACAAGTGGTTGGTATTCAGGATATATAAAGAACACCCACAGCTCAATAATAAAAAAGACAAATAACCGAATAAAATATTTTTGGATTTGGATAGCCACTTCACCAAAGTAGGCATGTGAATGGCCGATATGCCTACAATAAATGTCTTAAGATCATTAGTCATCCGAGAAAGGCCAATTAAAGTGATAATAACTTACCGTCAAGTTTGGCGAGGATGTGGAACACCCATATGTCTCATGCATTGTTGATGCAACTAAGATATGGTGCCACCACTATGGGAAAATGGCAGTTTTCAAAAATAAAAGTAAACACACACCTACACCATGACTCCCAAATTCCACTATTAGGCATTTATCCATGAGAAATGGAAACATGTTTACAAAAAGTTTATATAATAGTGCAGGTTTATGCACAATAACCTTGCCCTGGAAATAGCCTAGGTGCCTATTAATAGTAGGATGGTTGAACAAACTGCCACGTTTACACAATGGAATACCAATGACCCATAGCGAGCAACAAACTATTGATTCATGCAACAAAATGCAAGAACCTCAACACTATCATGCTAAGTGAAAGAAGAGTTACAAAAAAGAATGCGTAAAGTTCCAGGGCCATTTAAGTGAAAGTCTGGAACAGGGAAGACCAATCAGGAGTGGGAAAATCAGAACCGTGGTTAACTCTGGGGAGGTGGTGATGGGACAGTTGGGTGGAAAGGGCATGGGGAACTTTTTGAGGTGATGGTGGTGTCCTGTCTCTAGACAGGGACTAGGGTTTCACAGATGTATTCATTCGTCAAATTCAGTGAATGTATGATTAAGAGTTGTGCACATGTATATAAATTTTACATGAAAAGAAACTAAATAAACATTGAACTGCAGCTAATTATATGCATGCTAAAGTTGTAGGGTACAGTGACTGATATCTGCAATTCATTTTGAAATGCATAAAAAAATCAGGTGGATTAGTGGAAGTGAGTATGTGGGTAATGACGTGATACAACAAGGGAGTAAAATGTTAATGATAAACTGTACACAGGGCATGTGTAGATGTTCACTGTAAACTTTGAAATTTTTATAATAAAACATTAGGGGGAAAGAGCAATGAAAGAAGAAGGCAAGGAACACAACATTTGGTGGGGGGGTTGGCTCCTTGATTTCTTTCCTTTGATGAAATACTGATGTTCTTATTAGGACTGAAGATGACCCATGGTGTTTGAGAGGATGCTTGAAGATACTTTATCTCTGTTAATTAGATCGGAATCTTTAGCTTCTTTATGGAGACATGACTTGTGATCTGAGTCTCGAGCTTGCTCCCTAGCTGTTGTCCTTGATGGGTTGGTTGCACTATTTCCAAACTGCTTGTCTCCTCTACGTACATACACCACACAAAGCTAAGAGATGGAGTCAAGAAGTAGAGCACATATGGCTACATTTCCTCCTGCAATAAATCCCATGATATGACAGAAAAGATTGTAAACAGGCAAAATATCCTCTCCTTCTGGAATCCACAATAGCATGAAAAATAAAGATAAAGAAAAATACCAGAAATTTCAGAAAGAGATTCCAGAAGCATAGAAAGTGGACATATCCATGCAGGAGAACATAGCCATGATGGATGGAATGATTAGAGCAGATAGAAGCAGCAGATAGAAGAAGTAACTATGGAGCTATATCCAAACCTATAAATCCTTATTGGAGTTAATACAGAAATACCTATATGGAAAGGCATAACGTGTTTCCAGACTCAATATATAAATATGCCACTTATTCAAAACCAGCCTATAAATTCAGTTCAATGGCTATCAGAATTGCTAGGAGATTTTGGGGGGTGCCTGAGTGGCCCATTCAGTTAAGTGTCTGACTCTTGGTTTCTGCTCAGGTCATGATCTCATGGTTCGTGAGTTGGAGCCTCATGGTTTGTGAGTTCGACCCCTACATCGGGCTCTGCACTGACAGTACTGAGCCTGCTTGGGGTTCTCTCTGTGCATCAACCCTACTCATTCTCTCTGTCTCCCTGTCTCTTTCTCTGTGTGTGTCTCTCAAATAATAAACTTAAGAAAAAAAAAGAGTTCCTAGGAGATTTTTTATGAAGATTGACAGGCTGATTCTAAGTTCTTATCAATAAAAGACTATAGAAGGATAGACACATCATTTAGAAAAGATGAATAAGGGGGGAAATTTGTCTTCCAAGATAGCAAAACATTCTCTAATAGAGAATCTACAAACACATTCATGTAGATGCTTAGATTTGGGTTAAAGCAATATTGGCATTTCTACTGGAAGGAAAAGAGGGGTGTTACATAAACAATGTTGGGACATTTGGCTTTTCCTTTGGGGAAAAAAATGTAACCTATCCTATGTCACATACAGAGGGACATAAAGAGTCTTGATGAGGAAGGGGGACGGTTGCTGCCATTGCAGGGTCAGTTGGCTGGGTGAGCTGCAAGGTGATGCTGCAAGATGAAGTTTGAATTTCCTGGTAGAATACACATACCCTACAGCAAGGTGCACCTATCAGAAACCAGGCTGTCTTGGGGCGCCTGGGTGGCTCAGTCGGTTAAGCGTCTGACTTCGGCTCAGGTCATGATCTCACGGTTTTTGGGTTTGAGCCCTACATCGGGCTCTGTGCTGACAGCTAGCTCAGAGCCTGGAGCCTGTTTCAGATTCTGTATCTCCCTCTCTCTCTGACCTTCCTCTACTCATGCTGTCTTTCTCTCTCTCCCAGAAATAAATAAAACATTAAAAAAAAAAAAAAAAGAGAAATCAGGCTGTCTTAGTTCAGGCTGCTGTAATAAATATACCATAGAACCGGTGGTTAAACTATTAAGAGTTCTTTCTCACAGTTCTGGAGACTGGGAAGTCCAAGATCAAGGTGCTGGCAGATCCAGTGTCTGGTTTGCAGATGGCTGCCTTCTCATTGAGTCCTCAAGCAGTGGAGCAAGAGATCATCGCTCTTCTTCTTCTTCTTTTTAAAAAATTTTTTATGTTTATTTTTGAGAGACAGAGAGCAAACAGGGGAAGGCAGAGAGAGGGAGACATGGAATCTGAAGCAGGCTCCAGGCTCCAAGCTGTCAGCACAGATGTGGGGCTCCAGCCCACGAACTGTGAGATCATGACCCGAGCCAAAGTTGGACACCCAACCGACTAAGCCACCCACATGCCCCACATCACTCTTCTTATAAGGGGACTACTGCCATCATTAGGACTCTGCCCTCATGATCTGATTATTTCTCAAAGGCTTCGTCTTCAAATACCATTATATTGGAGATTAGGCTTCAGCATATGCATTTTGGGAGGGGACACCAGCATGTAGCCCATGCACTAGCTAACCTAGCTGTCTCCCACCTTTTCCATGTAGTTCTGGTAACGGCAGAATGAGAACTGTCTGCCATCAGCTCTGAGCTGGGCCTGGGAACGTTCAGATGGCCAATCAGCTGGCATATAGGACAGCCAGATCATTATCCTGCAGGGCAAGCATTTGTCAGAGATGGCCATGTTCTCATATGTTATTGATTTTATTTTTACTTCTGAGGTTTACTGTTTTAAGTATTGGTTTGGGGTATGGGACATCTGAATTAGGGTGGCCAGTTCCTTAGGATGTGGCATTGGGGTAAAGACCTGGAAGAAGCCAGAGAATGAATCAGGCATCTGTCTGGGGGAGGGCATTCCAGGCAGAGGGGGGGTGTCAGGGCAGAAGCCCTGAGAGGGAGCAAGGGACCCATGTGGCTGGAAGGGAGCAAGCTGGAACAGAGGCCAGATCATGTTGGCCTTTAGGAGGAAAATCAGGTCAGAGGCTTCCCGGGAGAGCATGGCCAGTGAGTAGACTAACAGTCTCTATGTGCTTGAGGTTCACGGAAATGGAAGCCAGCAGCAGTGTTGTAGATGTGGTTGAGAAATTGTGAGGAATTAAGAGGAGATGTGGGGTTTACTTGAAGATTGAAAAGTGTCTTAGAAGAGGTATATTTGGAGGATTTAGGTTATGGTCAATGATCAGAGCCTGGGGGTTTCTAGGTGAGTGTTCTGTAGAAAGCCAAAGGTAGGGGTGAGTGGGGTAGAGGTAGGCTTATCTCCTGCATAGATTCCATTGGCACTTACCTCTCTTTAGCTTGAGGTTTTCTCATCTAGTGTTAAGTGTCCGGCAAATGCAAATTCAGGCACCCATTTTTCCCAGTGAGGCTGCTTCCCCAGCACCTTCTATATAGAAAATACAGAACCACCACTGTCCTTGGGTCTCCCTCTGACCTTGGTCCAACCATGGCCATAGTGTTCTTGGTACGTCATTGCTCTCAGGGGAAGCTGAGGGTTCTAGAGAACACCTGAGATTTGGAGGTAAACTACAGGCATCATTCCATCTTCAGGGGGATTTGTGTCTCTCTTTTGGTCATTTGTTGCTGTTCTTTGTGCAGATCTCTGTGGCAGATGCTTTATTAACCAAAATTTATGGTATAAGAAGGGCTGCCCACTTCAGAGAAGTTTTCCTTCTTCATTGGGAAAAATTTGGGGAACCAAGATTAACCTCACATCCTGTCTATTATTAGTCACCCTGGCAAGCAGCAGAGTTGAGAGGTTAATTGGCATTTGATTGAAGGGGAGTGGATTACAGCTGTTTCTTATTTGCCCGAATGTTTATGCATGTAAATGTTAAGTCAGAGAGGTGGCCAGTGCAGTTTTAAACCTCAGTGTTAAAGTGAATTCATATTTTAGCCCACAGGACAAGGAGTGGTAGTAAAGAAAAATCTGTAATTAATAAAACCATCTAAAATGGGAACAGGGATTCAGAAGAGTCTTTGTTCTCCACTGTGATTTTATGCAGACTTCTCTTGGGTCAAAGTGTGTTGTATTGTTTTTTTGTTGTTTTAACTTCCTACTGCATCCCTTTTCATTAATGAAATAACACTGTCTTTCTGATTGTTTCCTAATTAGAGAGCAAGAGCATTGAGTTGCTCTTGGAAACTGATGATACATGTTGGGCAATTTGATTTGTGACAGTTACAAGGATTAACCATGACATATAAAAATCCTCCTAGTATTGTACTTTAAAATGAGCTCTGTGTAGGAGACTTGTGCCTACATTTCCCATTCACAAAACAGAAATGTTTGGAACATGATTTCATGACTAAAGCACAGATAAAATTGGGACAGCGAGAGAAGAGGATCTGTATGTGCCATTTCTTCCGAATTTGGGGAAGATAAAAATACACACGTGACCCTTTAGTCCCATTCAGTTCTTCTGATTGAGCTAGGAAGAATAGTGCTCCTGAGTTTTTTCTCACAGAAATGTGAGGTGTTTCACTGAGCAAATTCTGTGCCAGAGGGGAAAACCTGGGCTGTCTAGTTCATGGAACTTACCCTTATTTCTTTTGCCAATGGAAAAAAAATTCCAGAGCCACCTATCAGTCAGTGCCCTGTGGCAGATCTTGGAGATTCAAGGTCAAGATGAATGCTATTTTTTTTTTTTACTTTGAAATTGTAATTGTACGTGACCATGATTTCACTGGATGAACAGCACAAACTAAGGACTTTTCTGGTTCTCTTCCTTATAATTTTCTTTTATTTCTTTTTAGCATAACACAGCCGGTGTGAACTGTGAAATCTGTGCTAAGGGTTATTACCGCCCTTACGGTGTTCCAGTCAATGCCCCACATGGCTGCATCCGTAAGTTTCATTTCAACTTGGTATGTCTCAGACTGTCTGTACTTTACCACTTTGGCATGGTCATCGGGCTAAACTTTGGTGGGCTGTTAATTCCCTTCCTTCTCTCTTTATTCATATTGTTGATTCTACTCCATCTAGCTGGACCTTAGTCAGGTACATAATCTCCCTGAGCCTCTGACTTCTTATATATAACTGGGAATGATAATACAGACGTACCTTGGAGATATTGCAGGTTCAATTCTAGACCGCCGCAAGAAAGCGATTATTGCACTGAAAGACAATTGCAATAGAGCTGGTTGAATGAATGTTTTGGTTTCACAGTGTGTATCAAAGTTATGTGTATATTGTACCAAAGCCTATTTGGTGTGCAATAGCTTCATGTGTAAAAGAAGTACATAGCTTAATGAAAAAATACTCTGTGGCTAAAAAGTGCTAACCATCATCTGAGCTTTTAGTAAATTGTAATCGCTGATCACAGATCACCATAGCAAATATAATAATAAAAAGTCTGAAATATTGGAAGAATTCTCAAAATGTAACAGGGACACAAAGTGAGCAAATGCCATTGAAAAAAGACTGCTGATCGACTTACACGATGCAGGTTGCCACAAACCTTCAATTTGTAAAAAACATAATATCTGTGAAGCACAATAAGGAAAAGCACAGTGAAACAAGGTATGCCTGCATAGTCCGTATGATAGAATGAAGTGCATCAGAAAAACCTAGGAAGACACAAAGCATTGGGGCTTGTCATGTACTAGCCCTGTCACAAATGTTCCTCCGTTTTCTGTTGTGACATGTTTTTGCAGGCTCCAGTAGTTTAAGATTTTTGTCTGAATTAGCATCAAGACAATATAGTAATGATCTCACAAGGATCCAGTAATAGTCATCATATCTAAAATAGCTATGATTTATTGAACACTCGCTATATGCAAGGGATTGTGAAATACTTTCACAAATATCTGATATAACCAACTTACATTGTATTATTATTTTCTTTTTTAGATCTGGGGACACCAAAGGCTCTGAGTAGTTAAATATTTGAGCCCAGGTGATAAAACCGCTAACTGGTAGCTAGCTCCAGGATATAGGTCCTATCTGCCTGATTCCTCTCTGTGCCATTTTACAACCATGATACAGAGAGATGCGCTGGGTTTTCCCTGGGGAACTGTCAGACACGGGCCAGACTGAGGACTTTGCCATACATGTGTCATCTGTTTTATGTTCTGTGGCTATCGCCGTTGGAAAACAGTTCCAGGCCTAAGATGGCCACGGTGCCCACCACACCCCCAGATTCATTCTTCATATCATTATCATTTGAAGGCATCCAAGCCCAAAGAATGTGTGGACTCTGATTTGCCTCCCTTGGGCATTCATCCTTGTTAAAAGAGTGTTCCTGTCTTCCCTCCCTCTCCCACATCATCCCACGAAGTATGTCCATCATTTTTCTTGCTCCCATGAAGTATAGTCTTTAGCAAAGGAGACAAAGGTATTACAAATGCAAGACACCTTCTCTGGAATCTCAGCTCTCCATCACTGTTCCAGCCTCTTTCTTCATCATTGAAGTGGTCTTGTAATCTCACAGAGATATTACAGGCTTAGCGTAAAGAATCCACAGGACACATCCATTCTAAGCAAGTTAAGCAGAGGAAACCAGATGAAGCAGGACTGGGGAGATGCTTCATGCCCGTGGCTCCCCTACTTTTCCAGTCTCTCACGGACATGTGCCTAGCTGGGTTATGACTGTTCAAGGTCAGGACTTTCCAGGTCAAGGAAAGCTCCTAAGTGAGGGGCTGCCAAGCCTCTTGTAGCCCAAGTGTGTCTGTCTGGAATGCAAACCTCATAGTGGTGTTGGTTGCAAAATTGCCTTCAGCAAGTCTCATCACTGGAATCTATTCAACTTATGGGCACAGTCTCGCTGTGCTGTCCACAGATGACATGTCAATGTCCAGGCGTCCCGCACGTGTGACTGCATCACACCTGTGCAATGATGACCACCATGGACATTCACAGCTGGCTCATGGCCAGGAGGGGCTGTGTCCAAAAGACCTACCGGGGCTACAGCAGACACCCACCAGCCGCCTCTGACTGCAGTTTGTGCAGACCTTTCCTCTCCTGCAGTGAGCTGGGCAGTGTGCAGACCTTTCCTCTCCTGCAGTGAGCTGGGCAGTGCTCAGTGTGATAAACTGTATTCTGGAGAACTCAGTGTGGATGGCTTTTGACAAGCTTCTCTCTGGGGGCCCCTGGCATTTGATCAATGCAAACTATTGATGAGGTATGAAGTAGAAAACAGGGTGTGCCCTTTCAAGAATAACCGTGGTCCAATAGTAGAGCATTAAACATCGCCTGAGAAGTCCTGGGGACATAGCTACCACATTTAGTCCAGGGAAGGGAAGGACCACTCTCTGAAACCTGGCATTTCTCGTAGCTTGCAGCTGTAACCCTGAACACGCGGATGACTGTGAGCCGGGCTCAGGCCGCTGCAAATGCAAGCCAAATTTCCGTGGAGAGCACTGTGAGGAGTGTGCGGTTGGGTACTACAATTTCCCATCTTGCTTGAGTAAGTAGTGACTGCACTCCTTTCTTGCACTTTCTTGCACATAGCTGGGCCTTGTGCATTAACTCCCTAGAGCACGGCAGGCGGGAGGAGGGGGGGCGCACCCGTGGAAATGGGGTCAGATATGCTGTATTTTCATGGAAATGTTTCCGAAAGTTCAGAACATAAAATTTATATGAGTATATTTTATAGTCAGTTGTTTATGTCTGGTGATTACGTTGGGTTGTACCATAGGATTATCATCCCAGTAGGTCAGAGAGGTCAAATATTGGCAATTTCAACTTGACAGTGATCCATGCATGTGATTTATCTTCAAAAAGAACCTGGAAGAAATGTCAAGGGTACCAGATGCTTGTTTGCATATGTATTGTTTTGGGTGGCGGCAGGGCTGGGTGGGTAGGGGGGAATGTTTCCCCTTTCCCCCACTGTGTGATTAGGCCAGGTTATCATGGGCCCCACCCCTCCCCAGTGCACTGATTTGAGCCAGTATCTCAGCATCCCTGAGAGAAAACAGACGTACATGTACGTGGTAGAAACACCACAGGACATGCAGCAGGAGAGTCTGAATCCAGCCCTGCAAATGCAAATTGTTACAAGAGCGGTGGTTCTGTTTGTTCTGCAAAAGTGTAAACGCTGCACTTTTGTGTTAGGACAAAGAAACACTGTTTGAACCCTTCCACCTCCCCACCTCCCCTTCCTGCCAGTGTTGCACTGGTTTTTGCTCTTCCAGCTCCGCATGGCAGGAAAAGTACACTGAGCCGTGGGGACTTGGCGAAGGGACACATGTGAGTGGAGTGACTGTATGCCCTGGCTCACACCTGCTTTCCCAGGAGAACTCTGAACCTAGCGCCCCCTTTCACCATTGAGTATCCTGGTTGGAGGATGAATTATATGATCATCTTGTATTTACAGAAGCCAATTTTTTGATGTTTTATTTATTTATTTATTTACTTTAGAGAGAGAGAGAGAGAGACAGAGATAGCATGAGTAGGGGAGGGTCAGAGAGAGAAGGAGACACAGAATCTGAAGCAGGCTCCAGGCTCTGAGCTAGCTGTCAGCACAGAGCCCAACGCGGGGCTCAAACCCATGAACTGTGGGATCATGACCTGAGCTGAAGTTGGACACTTAACGGACTGAGCCACCCAGAAGCCAATTTTTTGTTTTTAAGGAACCTGTTTTTAAGCCCAAACAAAATAACACTGAATTGAGGTTTAATCAGTTTAGAATCTGTAATTATTAGATTACAGGCCAAGAAGAAATTGCATTTGCCTTTTTAGTGACAAAAACAAACAACAAAAAACAAAACAAAACAAAATCCCTGAAACAATTTTATGGCATAAGTCAAATTCTAGGTGGAAAAATTTGAAAAAATAATTTTTAAAACCCCTATTTTCTTTTTTTTCTTTTTATTTCTAGGAGAGAGAGAGAGAGAGAGACAGCGTGAGCAGGGGAGGGTCAGAGAGAGAGGGAGTCACAGACTAAAACAGGCTCCAGGCTCCGAGCTGGCAGTCAGCACAGAGCCCGACGCGGGGCTCAAACCCACGAACCGCGAGATCATGACCTAAGCGAAAGTTGGACGCTTAACCGACTAAGCCACCCAGGCGCCCCTTAAAACCCCTATTTTCAATTTTAAGTTAAGAAAAGCAATAAAGATGCTGCAGAAACCAAGCTCATCCCTGCTTAGACTGAGACCTAACTATTGTGAGCATAAAGATATCCATTTCAGTTCACTTAATATACAAATCAGAATGGCTGACCAGTCTGGTTTCAGTCGCTAAGTGCATTTTCAATAGAGCAAGCAGTATTGCCTTTCTCTAAATTAGGCTCCTCGTGTGACTTTTCGCTAAATTCAAAGGGCTTCTTTCTTGTTTGTGCAATGTAATGTTTTACTTAATATCTTTAATACTAAAAACCTTTGTCTTTTTTTTTAACGATTTTTCTAGGAATTCCCATTTTCCCTCTTTCTACTCCAAGTCCGGAAAATTCAGTAGCTGGAGATATAAAAGGCAAGTACCTTCTCTTTTGGTTTAACTTCAATGGAAATGTTACACTCCAAATTATTTTTCTACTTCCTCTGCCCACTAACTATTGTGCCCAAGTTCAAATGGTCCTGACCGGATCATGGTGGGTGCTTTGTGGGGGTCTCCTGTTTCAGGTCCTCACCACCCAGCATTCTCCGTCTCAGTCTGTCTTTTGCAGTATGCTACCTGATTAAGGAGTCTAAACAGAGTTTGAATTGTAGATCACTTGCTCACTCAAAACGAGTCCAGTAGCAGCCAGTTGCCGACTGTCTTACTTGCGTTCTACATACAGAGACCCTGAGAAAAGATTGGAGCGCAAGCGTGTGATTTGGGATACGATCCCGGGAGACATCAGTAAGAGAGTAAGTCAGGCAGTGAAGGGAGCCATGAGCAAGCAAGGTCCTACTGCAGCGCCAGGAGCTACATTCCCCGAGGCAGCTCTAGGCGCCAGCAGGAACTTGCTCAGCATTATCCCAGCTGAAGGGGTACCTTCAGTGACCTGCCATCAATGGAAGGTGGCTTTTGGGCATTAACTCCGGCACTTCCAGCTTGCTATGCTGGAAGGCCAAGGAGCTCCTCCAGCCAGAGGGTGCCCCTGGGCAGAGAGTGGCAGAGGTGCACAGGAAGCAGCCTTTGGGGTAGAGAGGTGAGTGCCGAGAGGGTGTGGGTGTTACGCCTACCTAACCACTCATCCTGTAGGTGTTTTATGGTCACCCCTTATGTGTTCAGCACCCTTCTGTGTGCTGGAAACTTATCAGTGAGCAGAATAAAGAAAGATTCCCAGCCGTCCGACGGCTTATATTCCAGCGGAGGGTCTCCTACAAAAATAATATATAAACCGCTAAATAAATAAAATCTCTCTGTGTTAGATTATGATATGCCAAGTTGTGTGCTGCACAAAGGTGCTATTTTTAAGAGGGCTGGGCTTTCATATCATAGGCATAAACTAACCCATATGAGGAATATTCTAGGTCTTGAGGTTTGATTCTGGAGCTGAGGGCAGTTTCTTATGCAAACCTGTAATGGCACACACACGGGAATGCACGCTCAGTGAGGCACGTGGCACTGACATAAGGGCACAGCACATGTACACAGCCCATGACCATGTCTCTTCTGGATCATGTTCCCATCACCACCGAGGTTCTCACCCCCTCCCCCCAGGGTGCGAGTAGCAGCCTGATGGTCACGTGCTCATTTCACTGGGGTGGAGGTAGTGCCAGGTGTGTGTGAGTGCCTCGCCTGTGGCTCTCCTCCAGCCATGTCCAAGGCACGGGTGGACAGAGAAGGGGCACTTGTGACCAGACAAGAAAATGGTCTCTGGAGAGCTCTCTTTGGCAGAAGGTTTCCATTCCTGCAACACTACAGGTGTGTTGGGGGTAGCCTTGGCCATGAGTGTTGTGCAGAACTGAAGTCTGGGAGAGAGGTGAGGGAGTGTGAGGTTTGCAGATTTAAATAGGGTAGTCGAGGAGGGACCTTACTGAAGAGATAAGCAAAGACCTTAGTGGATGAGGGGTGAGTTCTGCAGGTATCTGGGGACAAGCATCCAGACCCAGGAAAGAGCCAGTGCAGAGTCCCTGGGGGCAGGGGGTGTTCACGGAACAAAAAGGAGAGCAGGGCGTGAAAGCGGAGTGAGCATTGCAAGAGAGGTAAGGAGGGGAAGTGCTGGGGGCCAGATGGCCCGCCTTTGTCACCCACTGCAAAGACGTTAGTTACCTTCTGTTCTCAGAGAGGAGCCGTGGATAGTTTGCACAGACAAATGATGTTGCATAAGGGACTCTATGGCGACTGTGTTGAAAACCAGTTATAGGAGGAGAAAAGAGGAAGCAGGGAGAGGCCCTGGAAGGCTATTGTGACAGTCTATGAGGGAGAGATGGTGGTGGCTCAGAACCAGAGGCATCAGTGGAGGCGACAGGAAGTGGACAGTGTGGCTATAATCTGAAGACAGAGCCGACAGGACTCGCCAGGGGTTTGCTGGCTTAGAGATGGGATATGAGAGAAAGCGAGGCCTCTGGGGTGATTCCAAGGCTTCTGGATGGAGCAAACAGGAAGAAGAGTACCGTTTATTGAGGCAGAAAAGGCTGCAGAAGATAAGGTGAAGTGCAGGACTGGAAAGGGGGGCAGGTGGATGCAGTGGTGGGAACTTAGAGACACTGTCTTCTGGCTGTTCTTTTTATTCTCTATGGAATGAGAATCAAGGTCAGGGGCAGAAGATGAGGTTAGGGAGGAAGCTTTGAGGTTGAAGAGACAGGAGGTATGTTAAGAGTCACCTCAGAATGTGGGGGAGAGAGTGGGCTTGGGGAATGTCCTGGAATTTGGGGGCAGCACAGGGGATTCACCTGAAGCCAGGTAATGTGATCCAGTTTACCTTCCTATTTTCCTTCCTCCTCCTGCCCTACACGTACCCAGCCTCCTGTGGGTAAACCAGGGCTCTCTGCGTGGTTATGCGGGGTGTTGTCCGAAGCCTTCACCGGACACTTGGTCACTTGAGGACAGAAATTATGGTTCTAATTCCTGCAGTATCTCCCCTGCCCATAGCAGGCAGTATCCTGTCCCCAGTGATCTCTGCAAACATTCCCATAATGTCTGTTCATTGACTAGAATGTAACTCTGCTATTGAGCCTTGATTACACCACACATCTTGGGTTTTCTTCCACAGGAATGTTTTAGATCTCCCATTTACCATCTGTTTCCAGTAATCCTTTTGTTATTCAATTCCTTTTTCTCCCCCAGTAGACTGCTGGTGACTTCAGGAAAAGAAATTTAATTGAACTTGAAGAGAGGTTCAGACATCTGTTAGAAAATACAGGGAAGCCTTAGAACACAGCCTCAAGGAAAAGAAGTTTCAGTGAATGCAGTGAGATCTATCTGGGAATTTGAATGCACAGATATCACTTCAATTTGGTCTTTGATTATTGCATTTTATTTCACTTAAAAAATGTTTATTTACTTATTTTTGGGGGCAGGGGAGGGGCAGAGAGAGAGGGAGACCCAGAATCCGAAACAGGAACCAGGTTCTGAGCTGTCAGCACAGAGCCCAATGTGGGGTTCAAACTCACGAATGGCGAGATCATGACCTGGGCTTAACCAACTGAGCCACCCAGGTGCCCCTTTGATTATTGCATTTGAAAAACACTCAGCTGGGGGCTCATCCTGTCATGATCTCACGGTTCTTGAGATGGAGCCCCAGGCAAGGCTCTTTGCTGACTGCGCAGAGCCTGCTTGGGATTCTCGCTTTCCTCTCAAAAGAAAGAAAAAAAGGAAGGGAGGGAGGGCAAGAGGAAGGAAGGAAGGAAGAAAAAGAAAGAAAGAAACATTGAATAAAAATAAAAATAAGAACACCCACTTTGCGGCCTGACTTGGCAAGGAACATTAGAAGGTCAAACATGTCAGCTGCAGGCGATGCAGAACACTGGATAACACTGAGCACCCTCCCACCCTTGAGAATTTGAATTCATTAAGGTCTATTGACACTTTCCTGTTTTCTAGTACAGTGGTTCTTAAACAGGGCCGTGGTTTAGAATCCCTTGCTTTTACAAAATAGAAATTCCTCTGTAGCATTCCCGATCTTAATCTGCCTTTTCCAGGATGAAGTCCAGGCTTCTCTTTTGAACAAGTTTTCCAAATGATTCTGATGGATGTCTCTTGTTAAGAACCACTGCTTTAACTACTAAAAATCCCACTTAACGGTTGGCAAACTTTCCTGCAAAGGGTCAGACGGTAAACGTTTTTGGATTTGTAGGTGAAGCTGCAAATAGTCAACTTCGCTGTTGTACCAGGAAAGTGACCATAGACACCATGTAAATGTGAGATCTTGGCTGGTGTCCCAGTAAAACTTTAATTGACTGAAAGAGGGATGGGTTTAGTTCTCAGGCCATAGTTAACAGATTGTGGAATTAGATCAGAATTTCCCAGGCAACTGTATTTTCCCAGGAGATTCCAAAGTGCAGCAGAGACTGAGAACCACTTACCTAGAAAATCCATATGCTCAGTTCCAGACACAATGACTTGAAGCAAAAACAACAGAACAGTTTTGCATATCAGAACGTTTGCAGGATTGTTTTGTTTTTTCATTATATTTCACGACTTTGGATATTATCAGGGTTTTCTGGGTCCAAGTGTTTATATCCAACTTAAGATCTATTTCTAGTAAATCAGTGTATAGTCGACATATCTTCAAGGGCTCTGTTTGAAAATGACAGCAATATGTGAAACATACACTCTAGAGGGATACTAGCCTTCAGGCATGTGTGCACTTTTATGCATCCAAGTTCAAAGAGCAGGGACCAGCAGAAAAACAGATGCAGAAAGACTCCAGGTGCTTACTTTACCTAGGAGATTGAGGCAAGCTGGGGATGATTATGGAAAGCCGCCCACGTGGCCTGAGGACATGGGTGCCCAGGAGGTTTCTTGACAAATATCATAAAAAGGGTTTGATTCTTGCAGTCACTTTATAATTAACAACATGCCTTTGCCAGAGCTTTGAGGTCAGTGTGGTTGAGGCTGGAGGACATGCTAACAATAGGAGCTCAGAGGTCGGGGTGGCCGCCGCTGGGGCATGCTTTCCTGGCCATGTCCTTCCTGGGGCTGGGCATTTGTCTGCTTGGCAGGGTGGGTGGTCACTGTTGTCATGGAGACCTGTCAGCTAAGGCTTAAAGATGGACAGGCACATTCTGATATCTCCATTTGGAGGCTCTTTATGGATGCCAGTAAAATAGAATTCAAGGAATTGTGTTTACTAAAACACATTGAAGATGTTCCAGAGAATATTTAGCATCTTCTTCATTCATTGAACTTTCCTCATGTCCCTGCTCTGTACAAGGCACTGCCTGTCACACAGTCCCCACTTCCTGGAAGTTCCTGGTCCTGTGAAAACACAGGCAGGTAAAACACTTACAGCAGTAGGAGTTAATGCTAAGTCTGGGTGAGAACACAGAGCTATCAAAGCATGAAGGAGAGGCATCCTTACAGAATGAAGAGAGAGAGGGAGGAAGGAAGGAAGGAGGATGGTAGAGCCTGGAGGAGAGCCCGCCCCTGAGCAGGAGAAGCAGCTGAGTCTTGGAGCATGAAGGAGTTAGCCAGTCAGAGGGACAGCTGAGAGAAGGCACAGGGATAGGAGAGGGGAGAGCAGGTGGGTCCCTGGTGCTGAATTGGGGGAAGGCAGAAGAAGTTCAGGGGGTGGAGAGGGTCAGGGAAAGATCAGAGTGGGCAGCCAGGCTCAGATGTGCAGGGCATAGGATGCAGGGGCACCATACCTGTGGAGGACATTGAGGATTTGTATATTTATGGTGGCCATTGTACAGCGAAGGTCAGGAAAGCATCTTGACCAGGGACACTTTTTCAAGTTTGTGCAAAGGTGCTGCTTAGGCTGCTGGCAGCCTGGTGGGTTTTGGAGGGGTTACTATGTCACACATGTCAAGGACTTTGGGTTGTGTCCTGAAAGCACTGTGTCACCCTTGAGGAATTCAAACTGGAAAATGATATGAGATGAAAAGGCTGGCATTTTAGAAAGATCTCTCTTGATACCAGCATGGAGAATGGATTGGAAGGAGGGCAGGATGGAAAGCAGACAGCCTGGTTAGGAGGCTCTCAAAACAGTCTTGGCAAACAGGGATAAAGCCCTGAATGAAGACTCTGGGACTCAGGAAGCAGAGATAGATTCCAGGGACTTTCCTGCAGCATAATCATTATGACCCAGTGGTGAGGTGCGGGAGGTGAGGGTCAGGGAGACGTGAGGGTCCCTCATGGTTTCTGACTCTGGGTAGGACTGTTTGCTAGGTAAGGAAGAGGAAATGTTAAAAAGTGATTTTCAGAAATGATTTTTAAAAATGCACAGGTACCAGATGCTTTCTTTCTGTTCCAAGATGGTTATAACTCAGGATTCTTTGGCCCTCAATACTAGTGGTAAAGTTCAGGTTTCTTACTGAATTCCAGTGCTTGGTTTTAATGCCAAGACTATAATCGACAGTAAAGCTTTCCCTTCCCTGTAGACATGGTGGTCTCGGGGCTTCTGGAGGGAGAGACTAGAAACCGCAAAACCTGTTGTGACCTGGGCTCAGAAATCACATCAGAGCACTTTCACTTCCTTATGTGGATCAGAGCACAAGTCAGGAGGCCATTCAGTGATTTCAATCATTAAAGTGTCGTGAAAGACCCACCCAGCAAGGGCAGAGAAGAGGGGAGGGAAAGGGGGAGGCTGCTTGTGCAGACTGGTTGGGAAAGACCTTCCCAGGAGAGGACGGGAAAGAACTGGAGAAGGGCATTACAGGCAGAGGGAACAGGCAGAGCAAAGGTCCTGAGGTGGCAGAGCACATGTTTGAGGGACTGGAAGCAGCCCCACTGCTGGGAAGGCCTGGGGCCTGGAGGATGAAGCGAGGCTACCCAAAGTGTAGCCCCCCAAAGCCATGGTTGTCACATAGTAAGGCTGAATTTATGTTAGTTTCTTTTCTTCTAAAAAATGGAAGGTAGAAATATGTTTGATTCAAGATTGTCATTAGATAGGAATCTATTAAATTGAAGTTTTACTGTACAAGGCTAAGGTTTGGTAAAAAACAAAGTGTTTCCATAGGAGTAGGTTTTTGTTTTGTTTTAGAGAGAGGGGGGGAGAGAGTGCAAACAGGGGAGAAGGGGCTAAGGGAGAGGGAGAATCCCAAGCAGGCTCCATGCTTAGCACAGAACCCAATGTGGGGTTTGATCTCAACGACCCTGGGATCATGGCCCGAGCTGAAGTCAAGAGTCAGACACTCAACTGACTGAGCCACCCAGGCACCATTCCCCAGGGATGGATGTTAAAAGATTTAGCTGCTTTGCAAACGAGTGCCCACCCTACATACTTCTTAATGGCATCTCTGACCTTTTCTTGATATTTGTTTTTTTCCCTTGCATGTGTAGTGTTCTAGGTCAAGAATGTCTATGAGCCGTAGATAATGCATAATCTAAGTTTCCATGACAAAACCCTGAGGGAAGGCAGAAACTGAAAAAGGAATGGAGGCCAGCGGCCCCCTCTGAGAGTCTCTTCTCGCACGCAGGGTGTGACTGTGACCTGGAAGGAGTTCTCCCTGAAATATGTGATGCCTACGGAAGGTGCCTCTGCCGGCCCGGGATCGAGGGCCCTCGGTGTGATGCCTGCCGCCTGGGTTTCTACTCCTTCCCTATTTGCCAAGGTAAGTGGACCACATGTAGCATAGTGACCCTAGTCCCTCCAGAGCAAATGCACAGGCCCTTGCTGCCACAGCTGTGTGGCCTGCAGTTTAATAAGTGAGCCCCTGGCTTATACATTCATGTTACATGTGACTGTCTCCCTACCTGGGTCATGTCACCTGCCTTCTTTTGTCTTCCGCACCCTCCCCCTCTCTCTCCCTGGTGGTGAGCACATGGGCTCTGGAGCCAGTCCTGGGTGCGAGTCCTGGCTCTGGAAGGAGCTGGTATCTGTGCAGTGTTTCAGGGCCTGGCAGCCAGATAAGGAAATGAGGGGGGCCAGCAAGCATGAAACCACTGACTTTTTCCCACCCTCGGTTCTATGTCGTAGTGCCTCGCCCTACCTAGTAAGAGTCACGGAAGGGGATGGAGAATGGGAGGAGGAGGTGTCTGGCCCAGGCCCTAGGACAAAATAGCAAGGCAGGAAATGCTGGGTGAACGAGCAGATGGATGAATGAACTTGCCTGAGTGCTCCTCTGCCTGCTCTCCACTGCCTGCCCGTGTTCTTCCCCAAGTAGGGAAGAGGAAGGGAGAGAAGAAGAGAGGATTATCAGTGGGTGCTCAAGGCAGGGACTAAGCACCACTCCAGGTATTATAAACAGACAGGGACTTGCTCTCGGTACTTAGGTGCTCAGCTGAGTCCTTATAGGCTGAGCAGCAGGCTCCCGGCAGGGGGACGGGGAGGGGGGTAGTTTCCAAGGAGACTCTCCTAGAAAGGCTGAGTGTTAAGCCCAGATTGCTGTAGCACAGTCACAGCATAGGACTGCAGTCCCACTGCCTCCCCGGCCGTTTCTCAGTCCCCAGGAAGCTAAAGGGGACTCCGCCGCGGAAATGCTCAGTAGGGGCCGGAAGGCAGCCTTCGCCTTACATCCCACACTTCCAGCCTTATTGGAGTACTTCTTATTTGCAAAACCAAGTTGACGTCCAGATGTCCGGAACCCAGCTCCAGGAGAATCTGGGAGGCGCTGTTTTTAGCCTGCCAGCCCCTGAGCATGGCGGGAGGCCAGAACCAGTTTTGAGCCATCTCACCGGCCAGGCCAGCCACACTGGAAAACTGTGGAGGCCGGTGCAAGCAGGACTGCGTCTCCCCGAGCGGGAGGCTAATGTGGTGACGCACACGGCTCATTCTGCGTGTCACTTGGGGCAAGTCGCTTAGCCCCTATGTTTCTCAGTTGCCTCATAGTAGTGCAGGTTACAGATGCACTGACTGGGAAGCCCTCACTAGAATGGAAGAGGAAACGCTTCCTTTTCCTGCTGGTCTCCTCACGTGCCCCGTTCACAGATCTCTGTCCTCTGCCCCTGCCTCTCAGCCTTCGCTGCTTTGGAGCCACGGAAGCTCTCCATCAACTAGAGAAATTCGGTGGTGGCAGTTGGGATGGCCAATGCGTTTCTCATGGAAATACCAGTAAGGGCCATTCTCAGGTTTGAACTGCGTGGATCGTAGTAGAGGTAGATTCTTCTAAACTGGCTCCGTGGTCTGGCATCAGGACGTCGTTCTTGCTCATAATATTGTTTCTGGGGAAAGATATCCTGAATCACGAAGTTTTGCACACAAGTTGGGGACGATTGCATTTCTGTTGTAAGCTGGAGACCCTGAGTCTGTCATGGACAAAGTGAGGAACGAGTGGGAGGGAGAGGGAGTAGAGACCTTATGTTTCAGGGGTCCATGATGCCTCAGGCCCAGAGGAGCTTATGGTGGGAGAGGGAGGTCTTTTCAGCAAAAACAAGAAGAGGAGGGTTAGGACAGGCAGGTAGTTTATCTTCTTCCCCTCCTATAACAGGAAAGCATTTTCTATCTGCCCTTTGTTTTGTTGACACTCCAATTATATCTTAAATGTGAATTGAGGGCAAGGAGTGGACAGAATGTCTCATGTTAATTTCCTAATAATCTGTTGACATTCATGTTCGTTCTATATCAGCTGCCATTGTGGTTGAAAGTATCTTAAAGCTTTTCTTTCTTCCTCCTCTTTACCAGCCACAACTCCAGACTCATTCTGCTAGAACAAATTACTAATATTCCAGCCTGGTCATTCCTTTGGGTAAAGCTGTCAGGTGGTACCTTTGTGTATACAGATATGAAGGTAGTAATACAGTATTTTAAGAATGCCCTTTTCCACATTTCTTTGCTACTGGAATGAATTTATTTTGAGGTGAGTAGAAAATGCAAAGGTGTATGCAGGACAAAGTGGAGGGAGGTGGGACTTCCACAATGACAGAGTAGGGGGCTCAGTGGACCTCTCTCCAACAAAACAAACTTTAACCGGTAAAGAATTTTTAATAATCATTTAAATTCTTTGGAAGTTGCCCTAAGAGCTAGCAAATATTTCTTTAAGAAAATCTAAATATTGGGGCGCCTGGGTGGCTCAGTCAGTTAAGCATCCAACTCCGCCTCAGGTCATGATCTCATGGTTCATGAGTTTCAGCCGGGCATCGGGCTCTCTGCTGTCAGCGCAGAGCCTACTTAACGGTCTTCTGTACTCCTCTCTCTCTGCGCCTCCCCTGCTCATGCTCTCTCTTTCTCTCTCTCAAAAATAAATATACATTAAAAGAAAAAATCTAAATATCAGTAAGAACAAGTCTGTGCCATTTGAGCTCCGGTACACTCTCCACCCCAACTCTGTGTTGTAAAAGCTCTACCCTGGGCATGGACAGCCAAGGAGATGGGGGTTCACTTTCTTTCAAACTTCCATTTTGGGCCTATAGTTTCACACGAGGAGGGGCAGGTTGCCGGCATTTCTCATTGCCTACGGGCCCGTGCAGTCAGCGCTCTGTCCAGGCAGGCTCCGCAGAGGGGGCCATGTCTTCTCCTTCGTCACCCAGCTTCACTTGTGTGGTGGAGACTCCGCACCAGGCAGTGCGGGCTAAACCTACTAGAGTGGATTCCCCCCACCCCAGCTAGCTCGTAGAGCTGGGGTGCGGCCCGCCAAGGCGAGCTGAGACAGCCAGGAGCCGGCCCTCCTATCCCCAGTGCCGACTTGTAGAGCAGGGCTGTCGCCCCAGGAGGAGCAGGTCCTCATTTTCGAGTCGGCTGGTACAGTGGCTCTGCACAGCTAGGAAGAGAGCTAGGCCGTAATGATGAGTTCTGAAGGTCTGCCTCGGGGAATTACTTTAACAGAGTAGAGAACTCTGTGCTTAAGGGTGTTGTAGCCAACGACCAGATCTTGGTGCAGAGCCGTTGAAAGGAGGCCGGGAGCTCTTGTATCAGTGCATCAGAGCAGAACAGTGGAGCAACTGGAAGTTTCGTAGAGAGAATCGGAGAGTTCAGCCCGGAAGAGCGTTTCCGATAGCGCAGAAACGTCTGCGCGTTGGGTAGGTTGTGCGCATGTGTGAGACTGCGCCTGCTCGGGAGGACTCAAAGCTGACGGGGACAAATCGGAAACATACTTGTGCTGCGCGTGCACCGCCATTACCGTGGTGTGGTAGCCACCGTGGCAACGCCGGTTTAAGCACAGCCTCTAAGCGAACACTGACTGCACAAGCTGCTTTCACACACGGTAACTCCTAAGAAGTCAGGCTGACGAATGATATAGTAGTCATTTCGTGATGCCCCATGTTGTGCCCTCTCAGGGGTGATCAGAGGGGAAAGGTCCAAACTCGTAGTCCCTGGCTAAATGTAAGGAAAAATTGTAAGCTCCCCAAACTATGATAGCAGCTTTCAAGCTATACACATATGCAGTGGGAAAGGGTAACAGTCTGACCAGCCAAGCAGGTTCCAGGACAACCTTCAACCAATAAGCTGTTAGTATGGACCCAGGAGTGACGCTGAGGTATCCAGACCAGAAGATAAAAACAAGAGGGAAAATCTGAGCAGGAACTTAAGAGGCTGAACATTAGAAGGGAAGTAGACCTTGCCTAATAAGTTCAGCCAAGTCATTAAACAAATAAACAACCAATCAAGCAAACAAAAACGATCCTGGTGGTAGCCAGAGTTGCTAGACTATATTAGCTAAAATGTCCAGCCTTCTGAAGAAAGTGAGATATGCAAACAACCAAGGAAGTGTGACCTATACACAGGTTAAAAAAAAAGCCAACAGAAACTGCTTTGGGGATAACCTGTCGGACTCAGTCAGTTAAGGGTTCAACTCTTGATTTTGGCTCAGGTCTTGATCTCACAGTTTGTGAGATTGAGCCCCATGTCAGCCTCTGCACTGATGGTGCAGAGCCTGCTTAGGATTCTCTCTCTCCCTTTCTCTCTGCTCTCCCTCCCAACTCTCCCTCTTTCTCTCTCTCTCTCAAAGATAAATAAACATTAAAATAAAGAAACTGCCTTTGAATGAGCTCAAATGGTTTAGCTGATCAAAATAGCTGTTATAAATATGTGCAGAGAGGAAAAGGAAACCATGTTTAATTAATTAAAGGTGTAATGATAAAGTCTTATAAAATGGAGAATATCAATGAAGAGATAGAAATTATTTAAAAGAACCAGATGGAAATTCTGAGGTTGAAAAGTATAACTGAAATGAAAAATTCATCAGAGGGATTCAGTCATAGATTATCCTGCAAAGAATCAGCAGACTTGATGATAGGTCAATAGAGATGATTCAGACTGGAAAACAGAACAGGAATGAAAATAAACAGACAGAGCCTCAGAGAAATAGGGGACACCAAAGTGCACTGACATACATGGAGAGTACCAGATGGAGAGGAGAGACGAAAGGCCAGAAAAAATAGTAAAAGAAATAATGGAAGAACCCCCACCCCCAAATCTAATGAAACGTAACCTACACACCTAAGAAGCTCAATGAACTCCATGCAGAATAAATGCAAAGAGATCCATACTCAGGCACTTAATAGTTTAAACGTTGAAAGACAAAAAAATTCTTGCAAGAACAATGACTCAGCCCATGCAAGGGAACCCGTTAGAATGTTAACTGACTTCTCATCTGAGACAACAGAGGCTAGAAGGCAGTGGGACCACACATCCTAAGAACTGACAGTGAAAACTTGTCAACCAAGGATTTTATATCCATCAAAATTATCTTTCAAAATTAAATCAAAAATATTCCTAGATTAACAAAAGCAGAGAATTCAAGGCTAACATACCTGCCTTACAAGAAATATGAAAGGAGGTTCTTCAAGGTTGAAAGCAGGTGACACCAGATAGTAGTTGGAATCCACATGCAAAATACAGTAGTGGGGAAGGCAATCATGTAGGTGTTTTGGCCCACTTGGGCTTCCATACCCATACTACAGACTGCACGGTTCAGATAACACATTTATTTTCTCATGGTTCTGGAGACTGGAATTCTAAGATCCAGTGCTAGAAAATTGATTTCTGGCGAATACTCTCTTTTTGGCTTGCAGACAGCTGCCTTCTCCTTGCAACCTCACATGGCCTTTCCTCTGTGGGTAGGTAGAAAGAATGAGAGAGAGAAGTCTCTGATATTTCTTCCTTTTTTTTTTTTTTTTAATAAGGACAGCAGTCCCTTATGACATCATTTAACCTTAATTATCCTCTTAAAGGTCCTGTATCCAAATACAATCACCTCAGAGCTTAGAGTTTCAACATATAAATTTGGGGGAACATAATTTAGTCTATAATGGTAAGTATTACAAAAGATAGTATAATTGCATATTTTTATGCTTTCTTGTCTTGATCGATTTTAAAAGAAATTGCACAAGACTGTACACACACATATGTATGTATGTTAGGTGAGCCTATAACATACATAGCATATATGTATATACACGTGTGTGTAAGTCTATAACATACAGAAATATGGTATGTTTAATAATGGGAGCACAAAAGGAGATAGGACAAAGATAAGAATTAGAATAAGGAAGCGACATCAAATCTATGGAAAGAAATGAAGAGCCAGAAAAGATAAGGATACTATCTACATATGTATGTTCTCTCTTCTATTGGCTTCTTTAGAAGATATAGATTATTTAAATAATTGTAACAGTGTATTGTTGGGTTTTGACATATATAAACATAATATGTATAGCAATAATACCACAGAAACGAGAAAGAATAGAGTTACATAGGAGTGAGGTCATTGGAACTAAGTGAGTCTCAGTCTGAAGGAGATTCTGATAAGATGTATTATGTAAATTCTAGGGCAACCACTAAGACAGTGACAAAAAATAATTATTCAAGTCACTAAAGGAAGTCAAATGCTACACTAGAAGATACCCATTTAATACAAAAGAAGGCAATAAAGGGCCAATAGAGAAGCAAAAGGACGTGAGACATATAGAAAGCAAAATGCAAAATGGCAGAGGTAAATCCAACCATATCAGTAACGACGTTAAATGTGAGTGGATTCTATACCATACGATATGCAAATATTTACCTCCCATGGATCAAATGCCTAAATGCAAGAGCTAATGAAGCCTATAAAACTCCTAGAAGAAAACATAGATGTAAATGTTTGTAACCTTAGGTTAGGCAATCGTTTCTTAGATTTGACACCAAAAGCACAGGCAACAAAAGGAAAGATAGAAATTGGACTTTTAAAATAATCTTTGTATTTCAAATACACTATCAAGAAAGTGAAAACACGGGGCACCTGGGTGGCTTAGTCGGTTAAGCGTCCGACTTTCGCTTAGGTCATGATCTCGCAGTTCGTGGGTTCGAGCCCTGCGTCAGGCTCTGTGCTGACTGCCAGCTCAGAACCTGGAGCCTGTTTCAGTCTGTGACTCCCTCTCTCTCTGACCCTCCTCTGCTCTCTGTCTCTGTCTCTGTCTCTCTCTCCTAGTATTAAATAAAACATTAAAAAAAAAAGTGAAAACACAACCCATGGAATGAAAGAAAGTATTTGCAACTCATGTATTGGATTAGGCATTGATATATAGTATCAAGAATATATAAAGAACTCTTACAATAATTAAAAGACAACCTAATTTGAAAAATGGACAAAGGATTTGAATAGTTTTCCAAGGAAGGTATACAGTGGACCAATAATCACGTGAAAAAGTGTTCCATATCGTTAATTATTAGGTAAATGCAAATTAAAAGCACAAATATCATTTCCTAGCCACTATAAAGGCTCACAGAAAGAAGTGTTGGGAAGGATGTGGAGAGATTTGAACCCTCATACATTGCTAGTAGGAATGCACAATGATATGGCAATTTGGAGACAGTTTTGGTATCCCTCAAGAAGTGAAATGAAGGGTTACTATATGATCCGGGAAGTCTTCTCTTAGGTATATGTCCACAGAACATGAAAACACAAAATTGCATGGTAGCTTGTATATGAATGTCCATAGCAGCATTCGACAAAGTAGTCAAGAAGTGGAAACAACCTAAATGTTCACGAGCTGTTGAATAGATCCATAAAATGTACTATATCCATATTATAGACTCTTATTGGGAATAAAAAAATAATGAAGTATGGACACCTGCTACAACTTGCATGGACTTGAAAACATATGCTGAGTGAAAGAAGTTAGTCACCAAAGACTACATATTGTATGATTCCATTTATATGAAATGCTTCAACAGTCAAATTCATAGAGACAGAAAGGAGATGAGTGGTTGCTTAGGGCTGGGGTGGAGGTGGTGGGGATGGCAGAGATGGGACAATGGGGATTGACTGCTGATGAGTATGGGGTTTCTTTTGGGGGGACAAAAATTATTTCAAAATTGGATTGTGCTAAAGGTTGCACAACCTCGTGAACATATTAAAAACATTGAATTGTGTATTTAAGTGGACAGATTGTATTGTATATGAACTATATCTCAATAAATCTATATTTAAAATAGATAAGGACGGGGAAATCCAGCACAGTAAAACAGGGTATTTCCTCTCCGGTCCCCCGACAACCTTATCTCTCTGTACATTTGCGCCCATCGCTCCTGGTAACTTATTTACAACAGTGATGAAACAATATGCATCAGAATTTTGGAGTTAAGAAATGGAAATTTCTTATTTAATATCAACTAATCTGAGATCCAGGGGAATGAGTGAGAGCTTGGTAGTCGCAGGGTGATGAGTCGTGACATGTTTATTGACTCCCATCCTTGTGTACTTAAGGAATTACATTCTCTTCCTTAACAGCTGAAGCACCTAGAATTCCCAGGACTTCAAAAAGTATGAGGACAAGGCTTCTAAGGCTGCATTTTTTACACTGCAGATCACCATACATTAGTGCATGGGGAAATCGTATGAGTAGGGACTAGCATTAAAGTGAAACAATAGACTAGAATTACTAGAATACATTATAAGCAGTAATGGAAAGAAATCTTTTGCTAAGTTATTGTTCACAGTTAGCTTATATTTTAATAAATATCTTTGTTTCTATATCTTTATTATCTATCAATCTGTGTGTGTGTGTGTGTGTGTGTGTGTGTGTTTATTGGGTTACAGTGTAGAAATTTTTTCTTAATGTCGATGTGGCTAAAAAAAATTAAAAGCTACCGTGTTAAGTTATCCTGGAGGATTATTGTCAATGATTCTGAGCAGATGGTCTCTTTTGTTCTGCTCTTTGGTTTTGGGGCTTCAGACTCTCACAGAGTTACTGCCTGAAATCATGGAGCATCCGGGTGAATTTTGGATCCCTCTTTCACCTGGAAACGGTCGCTCAGTAATTTGTAGCAATCGTCTGATAAATCTATTTCACTTGTGCCAGTATACACTGCCGTAAACCTGTCCAAGGGGCAGGAAACCATGCTGTCTTATCTCTTACACACCATCTATAGGAAAGGAGCAAGGACTGAAGGGCATGAGGAACGCATCTGACGTGCATTCACTGTTTCATCTTTAATCCGTAATCTTGCCTTTACTCTTCTGCCTTAACCCCAGCAGGAAGGAAGAAGGGTATAATTGCTAATGCCCTGAGATTTGACCTTAAAGTGGGTTTTGACTCAATGATTGCCCTTCTACCTAAGAGAATGCCAAAAAGCCCTAGAACTTACCTTGAGTATTTATCTAGGTGCAAGGGGACAATCACCTATGCTGAATGAGGTTGAAAAGAGCCAGGGGATTGATTTAATTACAGCAGGAAGTGTGCTTTTTTCAATGCACTAATTGTATGACATTCAGTTGTACCTTTATGTGGTTTAATTAACCACATAAATTTACCATTAGTTTGCGTTTTTTAAAAAAGTTTATTTATTTTTGAGAGACAGAACATGAGTGGGAGAGGGGCAGAGAGAGGCAAGGGAGACACAGAATCTGAAGCAGCTCCAGGCTCTGGGCTGTCCGCACGGAGCCTGACGCCAGGCTCAAACCCATGAGCTGTGACATCATGACCTGAGCTGAAGTTGGATGCTCAACCAGCAGAGCCACCCAGGGGCCCCATCATTAGTTTCCTTAAAGGGACTCCATGATTCTGTTTTTTTTTTTTTTTTTTAAATGTGTTATTTATTTCTAGAGAGAGAGAGACAGCGTGAGCAGGGGAGAGTCAGAGAGAGAGGGAGTCACAGACTGAAACAGGCTCCAGGCTCTGAGCTGGCAGTCAGCACAGAGCCCGATGCGGGGCTCGAACCCACGAACCGCGAGATCATGACCTAAGCGAAACCCAACCGACTAAGTCACCCAGGCGCCCCTCCGTGATTCTGTTTTGTTTATAGGAACTGTGATCATTTTTAATGCTTTGTCCATTGAAACATGGATTTCGATAATAAACTTCACACTCTGGCCATTCTTTTCCACTTAAAAATTACTGTTTTTAAATACGTACTCTAATTCTTTGAACGGTAGTGGAGGATTATTCCATCTAGATGGAATTTGGTTATCTGGCTCATGTATCTGGAGCAAAAATGAGAACCAAGCAGTAAGATCCCTCAACCCCTATTGCCTCTGTGAAGTAAAAAACAAAACAAAACAAAAAACCTCCAAAGATGTGCACTAAAATCCATGCATTTCACTATTAAAAGAATCCTGTAGGCAGTCCTTCTCTTACCTATGCCTCTTATATATGTATTTAAAATAATTGTATGGAGTTTGGTTGTTTTCTAAGCTAAACCCATGGTGAGTTAGGAACACAAAGTTAGAAGGGAGGGAAAAATTGCTAAGTCAACGCACTAACAGTAAGGGAGGAAACAGAAAAGCAGACATGAAACTGAGGAAGTATGGTAACTTGGGACCGTTTAATGAGTGAATAATCCTCAACTCAGGAGGTTAGAGTGTCACTGTTAGAGTAAGTGAATGGGTAATATGATAATGGCTCTGGATCATGATGACAGGGTGAAATTATGTCTGAATATCTGTTTCAGAAGGAAGGAAGATTCATAATACATTTTACTGAAATACATTTTAGTACAAATGTACATAATACATTTAGCACATTTAGTACTATTTAGTGGGGCGCCTGGGTGGCTCAGTAGGTTAAGTGTCCGACACTTGATTTCAGCTCAGGTTATGATATCATAGTCCTGGGATTGAGCTCTGTGTCAGGCTCTGTGATGGGCGTGAAGCCTGCTTAAGATTCTCTCTCCCTCTGCCCTCACCCACTTGCGTGCTTTTTCTCTCAGAAAAAGAGTACTGTTTAATAAGAACACTTTGAAAATGAGAACATTTTGGTGATTACAGAGTCAATTATGACTCTCTAGTTTCATGTAGCAGAAAACTTAACCTAAACTTGTTTAAGGCATAAAGAATTTATTGGCTTAATTGAACAGTCCAGGCATATTTGGATGCAGGAACAACAGATTGATCCAGGGGCTCAAAAAATGTTGGCGAGGTCTGTTTTTCTCCATCTTGCAAGTCTGCTGTCTTGTAGATTGGCTTCATTTTTAGGGCTCAGATGGTGGTAAGATGGTAGCTGACACTTCTTATGAATTGCTGTCGACTGACTCGTGTCCTCCTCAAATTAATTTGTTCAAACTGTAACCCCAGTGTAACTGACTATATTTGGAGTAAGGAAGTAATTAAGGTTCAATCAGGTCAAAGGTTGGAACACTCCTCAGATAGGGGCTACCAGTGAGCTTTCACACGCCCTCTCTCTGCCATGTGAGGGCCAAGCAGGAAGGGAGTTGTCCAAAAGCCACGAAGAGAGTCTCCAGGAACTGAATCTGCTGGCAGCTTAATCTTGGACTTCCCAACCTCTAGAACAGTGAGAAAAAGAAACGTCCATTGTTCAGTCTACCCAGTCCGCGATATTTTGTTACGGCAGCCCAAACAGACTTAGACATTCATCCGTCCAGGTTCAACTCTAGGGAAAAGAGCATGCATTTCTCCAGGCCAAATCTGGTTCTGATTGGACCACATACCCATTCCTGAACCAACCCCATGGCTGTGGAAATCCGTGCTCTGACTGGCCAAGCCTGAATCTCCTCACATCCAGGGGTGGAGTGAGGGGAAGAGCAGCCCCCTTCCGCCGCTACAGCAAAATCAGGGTACGTAACCGAAACAGGGTGGCAGAACTGTGTGTCAGTAAAATCCTCAGCTCTCTGAGAAAACCCGCTCCCCCAAAGTGACCAGTCCAGAAGAGTTCAGGAAGATGTCTCAGGTTTAACTGTAGCATTTTTCTTTCTAAGAAGGTGACACGTGACATGAAAACTAATCAGCTACTGTGTATAAGGCAACATCCCTTGTGTTAAATGGTAAGAGTCCAGATTAAAAAAAGAAAAAAGGAATGTATCTGCTCATTTATATTTTTGGTAGAGTTGGTTTTGAGCTCTGCTTCCAAAGGTCTACCAAAGTCAGTTGAGTTCCCCGACTACAAGGCAGACCACAGGAGAAGGGGTGCTGAGGGCTGTAGAGAGGGGCTGGGGAGAGGAGCAGGTGCTTGCTGGCTCCCTGGCTGAGTGTGTGTGGCCAGTCTATGCTGGGTTCTGTCTGTGGTTCAAAGTCATGGCTCAAGTGGAGGGAAAGGCTCACACAGTGAGGCAGAGGGAGCAGGTACATAGTGCACCCTAGTCCCACTCCTGTGAGGCAGAAAGCATTGTTCAGGCTTTGGAACTCAAGCAGGAGTGTGGGAAGGGGGGAAGAGGGAGCAAATCACCCTAAGTCCTGTGTCAGGGGACCTATCCAGAGCACACCCAGCCTCTGAGAAGCCCACCCACTGTTTTCCAAGGTTTTCAGGAAAAGAACCATCCACCACATTCCTAGCATCGTATAGGCATGCACCCCAAAGCTCGTTGTTCCATTTGGACCACTAGGTTCTGGAAGATTTCTGTCTGTGATGTCTCTGTTCTCTCCGTCTTTCTTTTTTCTAACAGCTATTGTGATCTTTTAAAAACTTTCCCTTGGGGGTGGCTTTGAGGCAAGTGGCTGAAGCTCGGACTCACTGAAATCTGAGCTTAGTCTACCAACAAGGTCCAACCCCATGTTTTAATGTGTGTGTGTGTGTGTGTGTGTGTGTGTGTTTTAAAGACAAAACTGATTGCTTGGCCACTGATTTTTAGAATAGAATCAACATGACCCCAAATACCACAGCAGATGGTCCAATATAGTCTAGCCAAAAAATGTTCCTATGGCTTTGCTCTTTATTGTTCTAAAGACTTTAAAAACCTTCTTGAAAAGGAACTTTAAAACCCTTCTAAGTTGTTCTTGCCAACTGCAGTTCTGTATTCATGTTTTGCATTAACTTAATTTGGTCCAGACTTGCCTAAGTACAGCGCCATATTCTTGTGTTAATTTCCACTCACGCAAGTGCCCTGCAGTTTTCTTTTTCATAGGTGAAATCACGTCATAGATAGGAGACCATACTGGAGAACTGTCTATTTGTATTTAAAACACGTGTTTACACTAATGGCTGGTTCAGTTCGTTATCTTCAATGACAGCATACAACTGTATTTCAGTTAACTTGGTCATTTGAGAAGGTTTACTCTCTCCTTTTTTCCTCCTCCCACCACAGCCCCCCCTCTTTTCCTGCCCACCCCCACACCCCTCATTCCCACTTTCCTCTCCTTCAGTTTTCTCTCCCCACCCCTCCTCCTTCCACTCCTTCTCCAGTACGGTTTGCTGGGCAGCAGCTAGTCAGCACTTAGAACAGAGGCTAGGAGGGGGCACCTGGATGGCTCAGTTGATTAAGTGTCTGACCTTGGCTCAGGTTATGATCTCAGTTTGTGAGTTTGAGTCCTGCATCGGGCTCTCTGCTGTCAGAGCTGAGCCCACTTCAGATCCTCTCTCTCCCACTCTCTGCCCCTCCCCCACTCATATATGCACACTCAGTCTCAAAAATAAACATTCAAAAAACCCAAATAAACAGAAGCTAGGAGAGTGGGTTGTGGAAACAAATGCCCCACCCATGAATAGGAGCTGAGGGTGCGCCAAGTGCAGCTGTCCCCAAAGTTCAACCACACTGACCAAGCCACGCCCCAGAACTGTCCCCATTGGCGGTTGCTGTAGTCCTTGGGTTGTGGTGACAGATCTTTCCTTGGAAAAGGCCTATAAATAGGCTTCCAGTGCAAGATTAACCTTTTGCCTGTCAGCATATCCCCATGCATTAGACATACCAGCCAAGAGAAGAGGCCAAATGGCACCAGCTAATGGCAAATGGTGCTATAGGGAAGGTTGATGGCCTGGGATGCTCCCAGGAGAGCCCTCCCAGCCTTTCCAAGAGGGGAAACAAAACCCGAGGGCTGGGCATGGGGAGCAGTTTGAAGCCACATCCTGTGCAAATGGGCCTTGAACTGGCCCTTCACTGTGTAACTCACGTTCTATCCAGGAGAATAGTGAGATGGTTGATTGAAAGAAAGCCTAGAATCTTCTGTAGACTTAATCTGCCCTATGCCCAGTTAACCAGAGAGGTGAGTGGTAGCAAGTGCTGTGGAACTGACTGTTGACTTTGTGGCTTTGACTGGAGGAGGAGCCAGGCTGCCTTTCCAGAAGGTGCTTTTCTGTTTTCCAACAGAAGGAAAGGCTCCAAAGCCATGGGCAGTAAGAACATCTGGGAAACAGAAAGGGGCAATGTTTCCCTTGTGATTTACATGCTGTCTGTAGAGCCTCGCCTTACCTGCTGAGCCAGTGTACTGATGGAGAAGAGGATGGTGTTACTCATACAACACCCGGTTTGTGGCAGTGTTGTGAGATTCAGTAAGGGAATGCATGTCAAGAACCTACATAGAGTGGACCTCAGGAGGATTTCAATAGTTACTTATTCTTTCATTTAACAAATATCTCTTTGGCATATACTTCAGACTGGGGCTGTATGTGATGCTGGAAGACACTGGAGAGCACAACAGACATTCTTGTTCCTTTGGAGCTCAATTGTTATTTTTTACAATCTTTGGGAGTAAAAAGATCTTAAAGCTGAAACAGGAGTAGACCAGAAGTAAAGTGCTCCCAGAAACTCCAAAGGACCTGGACCAGCACATGGAGCAGAATGAAAGTGTTTATAAGACGTTATAGTATTTCCAGGAGTGAAAGGGGCTGCCAATGTTGACGTTTGGGTGTGGAATTTGGCAGCTGTCACTGACGGCTGGATCAAAACGAGACATGAGATGCCAGATGGAGTAATTCACGGCTTAAAACCATGTGCCATGCTGTTTATTTTCACCTCTGGAGTGTAGCTGTGTCTCCTGAGGCTCCCTAGACAGCCTCTGTGGCCGTAGGAGCCAGGGGGGATGCCCCCCACATTATGCTGGCTGGAGGTGCCACCACTGTGCTGTCTCAAATGCCTGCGTGTGTTTCTGCATTCACTTTCCCGTAAGACGGAAGTAGCAGAAAGAGCTTCTGGTAATCAGGGTTCTTCAGAGAAGCAGAACCATAGGGTGTGTGTGTGTGTGTGTGTGTGTGTGTGTGTGTGTGTGTGTGTGTGTGTGTGTGTGTGTGTGTGTGTGTGTGTGTGTGTGTCTGTGTGTGTGTCTGTGTGATTGGGGAGAGATTTATTTTAAGGAATTGCCATTATTGTAGGGGCTGGTGGGTCTGAGATCTGCAGGGCAGGCTGGCAGACTGGAGACCCTGGGGAGAGCAGATAGGGTAGCTCAAGTCCGAAGGCAGATCTCCTTCTTTGGGAACTTCTTTCTCTTAAGGCTTTCAGCTGATTGGATGAGGTATCTGCTTTACCAAAGGTCAACTTATTTAAATATTAGTTACATCTTAAAACCTTTCATGGCAACATCTACTTTGGTGCTTGCCAAACATCTGAGCTTCATAGCATAGCCAAGTTGACATATAAAAATTAACCATTACAGGGACACCTGGGTGATTCAACCTGTTGAGTGTCCGGCTCTTGGTTTCGGCTCAGGTCATGATCCCAGGGTTATGGGGTCTCTAAAAAATAATAATAATAATAAAAAAATAAAAACGCTCACCTTTTATTTATTTTTACTTTTTAAAAATATTTTTTATTTTTTTAAATGTCTCTTTATGAGAGAGAGTGCATGTGCACACACCAGCAGTGGAGAGGCAGGAAGAGAGAGAGGGAGAGAGAGAGACAGAGAGAGAGAGAAAGAGAGAGAGAGAGAGAGAGAATCCCAAGCAGGATTCTGAAAGCACAGAGCCTGACACAGGGCTCAAACCCATGAACTGCCAGGTCCTGACCTAAGCCAAAATCAAGAGTCAGACTCTCAATTGGCTGAGACACCCAGGCTCCCCGCCTCACCTTAAAAAAAAAAAAAAAAATTAACAATCACAGAACCTAAGAACATCTCCTCAATAATGTGCTCCTTGGGAGGGACGTGATCTCTGTAGCCAGCCAGGCCCTGGAGATCATGAGGCTGTGAAAGAAAGCTGAGCCAGATGGCAATGGACGTGAGTTTTTGTCTTGCAGCCTGCCAAGAGCCAGCTGAAGGGCATTACGCACGTTTCTTCATTTCTTTGATGGTTTTTTAGCAGTGGTGGGCGCAGGGGAGGTGCTTCATACCATGTCAGTAATTCTCTAGTCCCTCTTCTGGATGTTTAGCTCTCTGAGGTCAGGGAATGTGTGTCTTTCCTAATCACCTCCACCCCAACATCTCGTCCCAGTGCCGTTGAACACAGCACGCCTTTAATCAGAGTCCTCTGGCTGGCTGGATATAAAGTAGGAAGGTGGAATTGTGGTGAATGCTCTAAGTCCGCCACTACCTAGCCACACCTCTCCGAATAAGTCACGTAGCTGAACTTGCATTTGGGTCTCTCCGACCCACTGTCGTGCTCTTATCCAAGCCCTGCTGCCCTGGGTCTGACTGACATCTTCTTATGCAGCCTGCCAGTGTTCAGTCCTTGGCTCCTACCAAACACCTTGCAGCCCAGTGACGGGGCAGTGTGAATGCCAGCCGGGGTTTACAGGACAGCGGTGTGACAGGTGTCTCTCAGGAGCCTCTGATTTCCCCCACTGCCAAGGTAAGGAAGATGGCAGAATGCCAGAGGGCGGGTTCATCTCTGAAATGTGTGTGGCCAGACTCCCAGACAAGCCTAGGAGACCCACCACTGGTCACCTCCACACATTTGACCCTAATCTGCCTGGTTCCTCCCCAATTCAAGTCCATTGGAAATGCATATATACTATGCGCATCCTCAAAGGAATCCAGAAATGCTTTATTCCCAGAAAAAAAAAATTAATTCCCACGTGTTATAAATTTTTACTTCTTGATTTGCATGTAAATTCTCTGTGTCGAGCAGTGTGGCAAAGGTGACCCCCTTTAGCTACAAGTGTTCCTTGACCTCTTCCCAAGTCTTCCTGCCTTCTCTCTAGTTCCAGGCTCGCAGCACTGATGCTGGCCGCCCTGTAGTCCCTTGAGGGATGGTTGTAGTGGGTCCCCTTGCTGGTAGGCAGAGCAGGACTTTTGGTGTGTTTCTAACCTTCTGTCCTTGCTGCCCTTGGCCTCCTGGGGAGGTTGTCTTCACACAGCACAGGTGTGAGGGGAGAGAGGTGACCTAGAGCCTATCGAGTTTGGAAAGAGTGAGCCAAGGGGAAACACTGCTACCGTCATAGGTCATCCCCACTATTCACCCCTCACCGATCGGGAGACACGGAGAGTCTGCCGTGCTCTGTGTCAGAGGGCACAGAGAGAAGATGCCTGTGCCGTTGGGGGGGGCGGGGGGAGGGAGGTGCCGTAACAGCCTCCGGTGGGAGGATCTCCTGCCTGCTCGCTGCTTTAGAGGCAGCTCTCCCTGCTGAGGAGAGGTGTTCCAGGGAGTCTGCACCAGACTTCTCACTTGCAGAATGGTTTTCTTGGACTATTCCTGCTCTTGGGAGCGCTTCGAGCTCGGCATTCACCTCCAACGTGATCCCCTCAAACCTTGCTCAGCAGAATCCTGGTCAAGAGACCAGGTTTTCTTGCTTGGAAATTGTAGCCAGTAGTTAGAGGGGGCAGTTCACTTTCGAGACGGCCTGAAGGTCCCCAGAGTGCAAGGCCATCCCGGTGTGTGGCTCACCTCCGCAGGGGTCAGGGGTCAGGGGTCAGGTCTGCGGGGCAGACACGATAACTGCTCCAGAGCCAGATGGCAGTGGCGGTCAGCCTGGGCAGCACCCACAGACAGGGCACGGTCAGGCTGAAACAGCAAAGGGTGGGAGGGACATGTTCACTCTTAAAGACGAGTGTGAGGGAACATCAGAACAGAACAAAGAGAGACACACCTGAGATCATCAAGGGACAAGCTGAAGGAAACAAAGGAGAGACAAAGGCAAAAGGTTATAATACGGAGACACTGCAAAATCTTGCTTTATTGAAGATGGATTATATGGGGCTTGTAATATGGTATTGACTAAGGCAGGAAGGCAAACTAATTAATTTTAGAAATAATTTTAGTGCAGATGGGCAACAAGGGGATTGTGATAATTAAAGAATTAAGTTTTGGCTGACTGAAATACGTACTTGAAAAATTCCGTGACTTCCATGTAATGGACAATTAAAAAGTCTCTTGGTACAATATTGCCCTCTTCTGGACAATCCTAAAAATGTTCAAAATTCTAGAATCTCTTTTTCCTAATCTCCATCATCAGTCAGAAATGAACTTGGAGTAGTAGGCAGGAAATGGAATTAAGTGGCAAAAGGAGTGATTTGGAAGTTAAGGACCACAAAGGTTATTTGGGATGCGCCTTTCTCTGAATTACATGCAAAGTCCTTGCCACTCATCTCTCCAAAAATATAAGTGTAGATGCGTTATTGTTTTTAAAATAAAACTTTTAAAACTCAAAACATCGAAACAAACCAAGAGACAAACCAACGTAAAAACGCCAAGCGTTTAAAATATTTCTAGGGGCATCTGGGTGGCTCAGTTGATTAAGTGTCCAGCTCCTGATTTTGGCTCAGGTCATGATCCCAGAGTCGAGGGATGGAGCCCCGTGTTGGGCTGAGCGTGGAGCCTGATTAAGATTCTCTGTCTCCTCTCTGCCCCTCTCCCCAACTTATGCTCTCTCTCTCTAAAAAAAAATTTTTTTAAAAAAATATTTCTAAATCACATATAGGCTCCAGCAGTGCCTGTGACCCAGCTGGTACCCTGGACTCTAGTTTGGTAAGTAGAGAATTATAAAAGGATTACAATTCTAACTGATGCATTTTGATACATGTTACAGACTAACACGTTTGGGAGCTTCCTCAAATTAAAAGTAAATTAAAATAAGATCTGAGGGGCCCCTGGGTGGCTAAGTCAGTTAAATGTTGGACTTCGGCTCAGGTCATGATCTCGTGGTATGGGAGTTGAGCCCTGTGTTGGGCTCTGTGCTGACAGCTCAGAGCCTGGAGTCTCCTTCGGATTCTGTGTCTCCCTCTCTCTCTGCCCCTCCCCTGCTCGCACTCTGTCTCTCTAAGTTTTAAAAAAATAAAAATAATACAAAAATAAGATCTGAAACCAAATTGCTTAAAAGGTCATTGTTCTTGTTCAAAGTGCATATGTGATCATGTTTATTTTTTTTTCAAAAACAGAAGAATAAAGCTTATTTAAACTTTTAATTCCAGAGCCCTAGTATTTAATTCTTCCTGTAGGTTACTCTGAGGGTGTTGCCACCATGGGCCCTTGCACATAAGCCTGACGTAGATAATTAAAATTAAGAAAATCTAAGGCTAAGTGCAAATTAAATAAAGCTGTCTGTGTATGAAATAATTGCAGTTTATTTGATATGGCTTTGATCAGAATACTATGGTATTTCTCAGTGCTTTAGAAACTGTCTTCTTAGCTTGAAAGCCTGGAGATGGTGGACCTCCAGGCATTCAAGGTATGTCGACGGAGAGAGGTTCTGCATCCTTACAGTGAGGCAGTGACCTTTGCATATAACACAAGTACTTTCAGATAAACACCATTCTCTGCTGATTCTCAGCATGTTAAATATTGAAGTAATTTCCCATTTAAATCAATAGTTCCTGCTGTCACAGAATCAACAGTTAACGTCAACTCTATGAATACAAGTGATTTTTAAATGTTTCTTTTTCTGTATTTTTCAGTTTTATTTTAACCACAAGTCCAGATTAGGTGTAGAAAAAAATAAATGAATAATAAAAGAAGAGCCGTGAGCAGTTGATTGAAATCAACCCAAAACTTTTATTCCCTCTGGGTACACTTCGCTTACTTTTCATAGGCAAAATATAATTCTGTGACAAGCTTTGTTCTGAACATATGTTTGAAAACATGTCTTAATTCTGAGATGTCAAGTGTTGGTTTGTTTCTTTTGAAGGGATACTGTCAGTGCAAGCTTCATGTGGAAAGTCCTTCATGCAACATCTGCAAACCGTTATATTGGAATCTGGCCAAAGAAAACCCCAGCGGATGTTCAGGTAAGGTTTTTACACAGAATAATTTACTATATTGCAACTTCCTCTTAATTTGATCTACTTCAGTGACTAAACCCACAACAGAGCTATTTATTTAATAAGTTCAATTTGTCTGAAATTCTGTGTAAATATTTTGATGTTTTTCCCCCTACTTTTGGCATAATTTCTGACATTTTGAAAATCCCAGCAAGGGATTTATATCCTGTTTCCATATGTATTTTGTTGTTTGCAAAGGCAGCTACTTGATAAGTGGTTTTGTACCGCCTTGTTTTTATAACCTCTCTTCCTGGTTTGGTTTTAGTTTTATTTTATGCTTAGACAGAAGCCAGGACAGGAACTTAAAAACACGAAGTTAAAGGTGGCTAAGTGGAGTGAATATGTCCTTAGGTAGAGTTTGTTTTCATGGAAGCGTATCAGTAATGACCTTGACATTAAAAATCCCCTGATGTTGCAGCTTTTGTCTTAGAGTGGTCACAAACTGGCCATTACTCTTTGTAGGTGGATGGTATTGATCTGGTAGTTCTGCTGACCCCAGAAAGCAGTCCCATTTTAGGCCTCAATGGAGCAAACTGGAATTCTGCTGAAATGCGCCCCAAAGTGACCACACATGTAGTATTGCTGCTGGGTCATGTTTCCAGAGCCAAGGGCCGTCCTTTGTGCAACCCTGGCCCAAAGATGCTGTCTTATTTTCACAGAATGCCAGTGCCACGTGGCGGGAACAGTGAGTGGAATCGGAGAGTGTGGGCAGGTAATACATGGGCCAGTTGTTCGTGGAATAGTAGAGCAGTAGATGTTGGGGTCTCCCTGGGAGGGTGTTAGTGCCTCTGTAATTGTACAAGGCACGCTAATCTCTCTGGACGTTTTCAGGTCCTCGCCGTACACTGCTTCATGTTATACAGTGAGGCAGTTTTAAATCTCGAAGATCAGCAAATTGTGTGATCTCATCGAATTTTGTCACCTTGTTTATTTGGCAGCAAGATGGTGACTGTCACTGCAAGTCTCATGTCAGTGGCGATTCCTGTGACACGTGTGAAGATGGATATTATGCTTTGGAAAAGAGCAATTACTTTGGGTGTCAAGGTAAATACTTCCAGTGGGTCCTGAGTATAGCCAGCGTTGATGGGCAGAGACTGTCCAGATCACCTTTCTTCTGAGTTCCTGGTCTTCCTTCATGCAGTCTTTCTGATGGGATGGGACTAAAAAATTCTGTCTAGGGAATTGGGCCAAATACTCAGTTGAAACTAGTAATAAATTGCAGTCGGGGCTGCTTCCACTTCTCTTCTACCAGCATATTGTTGGTTTAATTATAGAAAACACAATTGGGATGGATGGGGAGTCATCTGTTAATTTCATAAATGACTTTAAGACTTAGTCATTTTGAGGATTTTTTTGTATTACCAAAAGAGCTCACACCAGATTTTAGAGATGATATTGTATTAAATAATACAACTAAAGGAGTGTGGCCCCACATGCTCCTGTTGTCTCTCTCCCACAGACTCCCATTAGCAGACGTTGTTGATAAGGGCACTGTGTTACTAAATCACGTTTAGCTCTTGGGGTCCTGTCCCCTTCCGCCAGACAGCGATGTTGGAGCTGACCTTCAAGTGTACCTCCTGCTTACAGGTGGACTTTTGGGGGCACCTCCCATCTCAGTTTGAGAGGTCCCTATAGATTTCTAACATCAGCTGGATATGAGATGTGGCAGGGAGACAGCCTGATCTTACTGATTCTCACTTCTCATAGAGGGAGGGAGAGCTACAACGTGGAGATGCTTTGATGGGTCACCACTGTTGCTTCCTGACCTTTAGGATGTCAATGTGACATTGGCGGAGCAATCACCCCCATGTGCAGTGGGCCCTCCGGAGAATGCCATTGCCGAGAGCATGTCGTGGGGAAGGCGTGCCAACGGTGAGTCTTCAGGGAGGTCTCCTCCGGCACTGACGTGGAAGACTCTCAGAGAGTCCTTTCTGTGCTGACACTTCCTGTGAGGAGACAAGCCATCCTAAAGAGAGAGGGCTGATGAAGCTGTACTGTCATTTGAAATCTGGACACTTGTCAGGGAGCCTCCTAAAAGCAGGAGGTAAGGTTGCCCTAAAGACGTCTACTTTGTAGGTCACAGAGCTGCCTCACTGGATAGTTCCCACAGGTATAAAAAGCCAGGTGGACAAGACTAGAGCTGGACGCTTGAGGTGGGTTCCCGTGGGCAAACCTCCATGTAAAAGCCACAGCATGGAGGAGCCCAGCAAGTGATCAGGCTCCTGGGCCAAGGAGATTCAGGTCCAACTTCTCCCTTGGGACCCATGACTGTAGGCGTGGAGAGGCCAAGTGTGTTACACTGGGTGCAGTGGGATGTGAGGGAAGAAAACTCTTGAAGTGGGACAAAATCCCTCATCTCTTCTAGAAGCTAATTAAAATGAACTATAGGAGCAAGGGAGCAAGTGGAGACTGAGCTCTCAGAAGGGCTGTCATGGGTATGGCAGCATACGGTCTCTGTGCCTTGTCATATTTAATATTTTATGGATTAAAATAATTTTTTAATTCCAGTATAATTAACATACAGTGTTGTATTAGTTTCAGGTGTAAAATATAGTGATTCAGCAACTTTATACATTACTCTGCTTATCATGATAAGTGTACTCTTGATCTCCTTCACCTACTTCACCCATCTCCCCACTCATCTCTTCTCTGGTAACCATCAGTTTATTCTCTATATTTAAGAGTCTGTTTTTTATCTTTCTCTTTTTTCATTTATTTGCTTTATTTCTTAAATTCCACATATGTGTAAAATCAGGTGGTATTGGTCTTTTTCTGACTGACTTCTTTCACTTAGTGTTATATTCCTCTAGATCCATCCATGTTATTGCAAATGACAAGATTTCATTCTTTTCTATGGCTGAATAATATTCCTCTGTGTGTGTGTGTGTGTGTGTGTGTGTGTGTGTGTGTGTGTGTGTGTAAACATACACATACACACATATATATGACAACTTCTTTATTCACTCATCTGTTGATGGATGGACACTTGGGTTACTTCCATAATTTGGCTGTTGTAAGTAATGCTGCAGTAAACAGAGGGGTGCATGTGTCTTTTCAAGTTTGTGTTTTCAAGTTAGTATTTCTGAGGTAAATAGCCAGAAGTGGAAATAATGGATTACATGGTAATTCTATTTTTAATTTTTTGAGGAGCCTCCATACTGTTTTCCACAGTGACTACACCAGTTTGAATTCCCACTCACCATGCACGAGGGTTCCCTTTTCTCTACATCCTCCTCAACACTTGTTTCTTATATTTTTGAATGTAGCCATTCTGACAGATGTGAGGTGACATCTCACTGTGGTTTTGATTTGTATTTCCCTAATGATGACTGATGTTGAGCATCTCTTCTTGTAGTTGTTTGCCATCTGTAAATCTTCTTTGGAGAAATGTCTGTTCATGTCTTTTGCCTATTTTTGAATTGGATTATGTGTTTTTTGGTATTGAATCATATAAGTTATCTATATATTTTGGTTACTAGCCATTTATCAGACATGTCATTTACAAATATCTTCTCCATTCAATAGATTCTATTTTAGTTTTGCTGATTGTTTCCTTTGCTGTGCAGAAGCTTTTAATTTTCATGTAGTCCCAATTGTTTATTTTTGCTTTTGTTTTCTTGCCTCAGGAGATGTATCTAGAAAAGTTGCTATGGCCGATTGTCAGAGAAATTACAGACTGTGCTCTCCTTAAGGATATTTATGGTTTCAGGTCAAATATTTAGGTCCCTAATCCATTTTGAGTTTATTTTTGTCTATGGTGTAAGAAAATGGTCTAGTTTCATTCTTTTGCATGTGGCTGTCTAGTTTTCCCAACAGTATTGTTAGAGACTGTTTTTTTCCCATTACATATTCTTGTCTCCTTTGTCGAAGATTAATTGACCATATAATTGTAGATTTATTTCTGGCATTTCTGTTTTCTATGTGTCTACTTTTGTGCCAGTACCATAGTGTTTTTTATTACTACAGCTTTGTAGTATATGTTAACATCTGGGATTGTTATAGCTCTAGCTTTGTTCTTTTTTTTTTTTTTTAAATATTTTTATTTATTTCTAGGAGAGAGAGAGAGAGAGAGCGTGAGCAGGGGAGGGTCAGAGAGAGAGGGAGTCACAGACCGAAACAGGCTCCAGGCTCTGAGATGGCAGTCAGCAGCGGGGCTCGAACCCACGAACCGCGAGATCATGACCTAAGCGAAAGTCGGACGCTTAACCGACTAAGCCACCCAGGCACCCCAACTTTGTTCTTTTTCAAGATTACTTGAAGATTGCCAAGATGGCTAATTTGCGGTCTTTTGTGGTTCCATACAAATTTTAGGATTATTTGTTTTAGTTTTGTGAAAAATGCTGTTGAATTTTTGTGAAAAATTTTGATGGGGATTACATTAAATGTATAGATTGCTTTGGGTAGTATGGGGACTACCCATATAATATGGGACTGTTTTCTTAATTATTATTTCTGCTACTTCTTTATTAGTGTATAGAAATGCAACAGATTTCTGTATATTGATTTTGTATGCTCTGAATTTACTGAATTCATTTATTAGTTCTAGTAGTTTTTTGGTGTCCTTATGGTTTTCTATGTATATTATCATGTCATCTGCAAATAGTGAAAGTTTTAGTTTTTTCTTAACAATTTGGATGCCTTTTATTCTCTTTTCTTGTCTGATTGCTGTGGCTAGGACTTCCAGTACTATGTTGAATAAAAGTCGTGAGAGTGGACATCCTTATCTTGTTCCTGATCTTAGGAGGAAAGCATTTTTCCCCACCAAGTATGAAGTTTGCTGTGGGTTTTCATATAAGGCCTTTATTATGTTGAGGTATATTCCCTATAAACCTACTCTGTTAAGGATTCTTATCATGAATGGATGTCATACTTTGTCAGATAATTTTTCTGCATCTATTGAAATGATCATATGGTTTTCCTCCTTTCTCCTGTTGATGTGACATATCACATTGATTGATCTGCAAATAATTGAATCACCCTTGCATCCCAGGTATAAATCCACTTGGTCATGGTGAATGGTTTTTTTAATGTATTGTTGGATTCTGTTTGTTAATATTTTATTGAGGATTTTTGCATCTATGTTAGTCAGAGATATTGGCCTGCAGGGTTTTTTTTGTTTGTTTTTGTAGTATGTTTACCTGAAGGATGGTATGAGGGAAGAAAAAACTAATTTTTAATATTCTGGCTTTTAATTATACACTGGTCTGTGAAATGCAACTTCTAAATTGCATGTATCTTTAACATTCTGCTTTATCAACAGATTAGTTAAGAAATCTCTGGTGTAGTTAAGGTAAATTATCTGTATTTAGTTGGTATGGTGTTTCTCTCCTTTCCCTTGATGTTTCCAGCATTTGAATTCTAAAGTCAGAGCAACCCAGCTGAGCTTTCTTCAGTCATTTCTAAATGGCAGTCACTGCTGGGCCGCATAATAAAAGGTATGTGAAAGAGAACACATCTGTGGATATGTTTCCCTGAAGGCTAACGAAGCACATGATGGACCAGAGGAATTTTGTAAATAGGTTTGGAAACATGTTCCACCCATGTTTTATCTCTTTTCACCTTCCTGTTGATAAGCTGAGCCTTCCCCCTACTTAACCAATGTAAGTTTTTTCCTTCCAACTATGTAGGCAGTTGGTTAATTTTCAGGTAGAAATAGGGGCGCCTGGGTGGCTCAGTCGGTTAAGTGTCCGACTTCAGCTCAGGTCATGATCTCACGGTTCGTGGGTTTGAGGCCTGCGTCGGGCTCTGTGCTGACAGCTAGCTCAGAGCCTGGAGCCTGTTTGGATTCTGTGTCTCCCTCTCTCTGACCCTCCCCTGCTCACGCTGTCTCTCTCTCTCAGAAATAAATAAAAAACATTAAAAAAAATTTTTTTTAAATTTTCTGGTAGAAATAATGCAACTTTAATAAGAATTAAATTACCCATCCCAAGGCAAAAATATTGATTTTTTTTTTTAACATCACAGACAATACACACATATGAAATTTAGAACATGTTTTTGGATTTAGTGGTAAATTGTAACTCGGTTGTAAGGGTAACAAACCAGCGTTGAACTATGCCATCTTTTCTCTAGGTTGGTAAATCCTTTGTCCTTTTGTACTCAATTCCTCCCAAATGTTTATGATATCATCTGAACATTTTTTCATTTTTCTTACAAGTGTGGAAAGCATTCACATTCACTTTGTTTTCTAAATAATTTTTGTGATAATAAATGTAATATATGTTTGTTGTAATGTTTTAATAAGTCCCTAAAAATAAAAGGCAAAGAAAAATCATTATTTCACCACCCAGAGATAACCCCTTTTGATATTTTTAATTTATTTTTTCTAGGCTTTTTTTTAATTTTAATTTTTAATTTTTATTTTCTTTTTGAGAGAGAGAGGCAGAGCAGGAGTGGGGTAGGGGCAGAGAGAGAGAACGAGAGCGAGAAAGCGAGAGAGAGAGAGAGACACACATACACAGAATCTGAAGCAAGCTACGGGACAGAGCCCGACATGGGGCTTGAGCTCACAAATTACAAGATCATGACCTAAGCCAAAGTCGGAAGCTTAACCGACTGAGCTACCTAGGCACCCCAGGCTTCTTCTATGAATACAAATTAGTATTATATTTTCTTCAAATAATTCATACCAATTTCTTCACATGATATTGCAGACATTTTCCATTATCATTAGTCTTCCAAAATATTAATGGTTATATAATATTTAATAATTTCTTTAATTATTTCATAATTGTACATTTACATTGCCTCTAAGCTTTCTCTATAATAAACATTCTTTTATGTTAACTCTTTGACAGTGTATATAAAAGTCGTTCTTTAGAATATATTCCTGGAAGTAAAATTACTGGGTTAATGGGTATGAACCTTTTTAAGGGTCTTTGTATATCACTTCCAGAGAAATTGTAAGCATTTGTAATTCTATTTGCAATACAGGACCATGACCTTTTATTATCTTTGACTAATCGTTATGGCTTTAAATCCAGTAACTGCTGTTAGTTTGTGACTGGATTATCAAAATGTGCCATTTTGAAGAACTTCAAATAGTTTGAATATGAAATGTCGCATAAGTGGTGAAATATTTTTATTTATTTTTTTATGTTTTTATTTATTTCTGAGAGAGAGACAGAGACAGAGCATGAGTTAGGGACGGGCAGAGAGAGAGGGAGACACAGAATCCGAAAGAGGCTACAGGCTCTGAGCTGTCAGCACAGAGCCCTATGTGGGGCTTGAACTCCTAAAGCTTGAGATTATGACTTGAGCCAAAGTTGGACACTTAACCGACTGAGCCACCCAGGTGCCCCAGTGTTGAAATATTTTTGATTCTTCTCTATGATTAACTCTTGAAAGGAATCCATTTATAGACTTATAATTTAAGAAAGAACAAAGCATAAAAAAAGTTATTCTAATGATTGAAAAAATATATATATAGTGAAAAATATATTTAACTTGTAAACCTAGCATATGAAATATTTTATGTCACCTTCACTATTTTATATATGGTACTTGAAGGCTACTACCATTGTGGTTTTGCTAAATGATTTTCTCATTTTACTGCTTAGAATGGTAAGTGTTAGGTGTGTTTCATGAGAATGTTTACAAGAATGAAAGTAATAATTTAAAGAAAAAGCAGGTAGTGGCTCTTTCATTTGTTCTTATTTGTTGCACTCTTATTTGTTGGTGGGAGTTCTTTTAGCAGAGCTACTGAGATTAAAGAATATTTGGATTATCGATGGACCTAACTTGCTGGATCCATGTTTACTTTTTATTTACAAAAGACCCGAAAACAACTACTATTTCCCGGATTTGCATCACATGAAGTATGAGATTGAAGACGGCACTATACCTAACGGAAGAGAACTTCGGTTTGGATTTGATCCCCTGGAGTTTCCTGAGTTTAGCTGGAGAGGGTACGCTCAGATGACCTCAGTACAGGTATGTAGCCTCTAAGAAATTGGTTCACGGCAGGAGAGCGCCCCTAGTTACCGGCAACACTAACAGTGAGGCCTCCTAAAGGGTGAACTATCCCCAAAACTGACTCCAGGATTCTTTTTCTCCAGACTACAGATGGGGTATAGGGTAGGATTGGATTTCAACTCAGAAGTATATGTATCAATTTCATAGTTTATTGTGAAATTAATTTGGTCACCAAATCAGACAAAGAAAGAATTTTAAAAAAGAAACTGGTGTTTATCTCTGGAGACTTTTTATAAGAAATTTCTTCCCAAATGAGATTGGTCTATATTTTAGCACAAGAGACACTTTTATTTAAAGCCATTTGTGAAGATTAATAATGAGTTGAATTAAATACTTTCAATGTGTACATTGTTAATATTTGACCAGTGCTTTTTTTTTTGCCTTTTTGAACTCTGAATTACTATATGAATAAAAACTAAGATAAATGAGGAATTTGTTAGTGCTACTTAAATTTTCTTTCCTGTATTTCTCCTTTCCTTCATTCTCCTCTTCTGTGTCCATCTCTCTTGGCTTTTGTTGGAATAATTAAGGAATTTACACATTTTCTTGTTACCTTTAGAATTTATACAATATTTATAACTAATAATTTCTCTGTAGTCATTGAGTTTTGTTCTCAGAATTTCTCTTTGAGGTTGGTCTCTTCAAACCGTGTTTCTCAGTGGAGAAATTCATAACAAAAGAGGTAAATCGATGACCATGGTTACTCAATATTTGTCCTTAGTAGGTTCAGAATTAATACCTGTTCTATTCATGGAAGTCACCACTTAGAGAAATGGGGACAGGTTCACAGTTCTCTGGGAGCCGTAATTAGTTCTAATGTCGCTTGTTGCCTCCCTAGGATCCCCTGTCAGGCTGCTTTCTCACCTAGGATCCGACACCTCACTGCTTTCTTCTTCTCCCCAATGTAGCAATTCAGTTTCTTCAGCTCCTTCCTGATCTTCATTATTCAGAGAAAAAACAAAACAAAACAAAACCCCCAGTGATTCTATTAAGTCATAACAGGTTGTGAATGATTGAGAGTCTGATCAAGGTGGATAGCTTCTCATAGGTGTTTACAGTTTGAAAGCATAACTGGTTAGCATAAAGGAATGAATTTCAAATGATGGGGTTCTTTAAGTATTTAAGTCAGCAGACCTTGGTGGTGTCCATGAAATCACCGCTAACTTGATACTTACACATATTTGAATTTTTATTTCCAGCATGGAACTAACACTTAGAGATGGATTCTGTCAGGTTAAAAAGCCCCATTCAGTGGAGTCTTTATGGTTTTCTGTAATATAGTACCATGTCATTTGCAAATCGTGAGAGTTTTACTACATCTCTACCAATCTGGATACCTTTTCTTTCTTTCTGTTGTTGACTGCTATGGCTAGGACCTCGAGAGCTGTGTTGAATGAAAGTGGTGAGAGTGGACATCTTTGTCTTGTTCTGACCTTAGGGGAAAAGGTCTCAATTTTTCACCATCGAGTATGATGTTGGTTGTGCATTTTTCATATAAGGCCTTTATTATCTGTATCTACTTTGCAGAGGGTTTGTTTTTATCATGAATGGATGTTGTACTTTGTAAAATGCATTTCCTGCATCTATTGAAATGATTTTATGGTTTTTATCTCTTCTCTTACCAATATCATATTGATTGTTTTGCAAATATTAAAGCACACTTTCATCCCAGGAATAAATCCCACTTGATTGTGGTGAATGATTATCTTAATGTTTTGTTGAATTCTGTTCACTAATATTTTGTTGAGGATTTTTACATCTGTGTTCATCAGACATGTTGGCCTGTAGTTCTCTTTTTTTGTGGTGTCTTTATATGGTTTTGGTGGCAAATTGATACTGGCCTCATAGAATGAATTTGGAAGTTTTCCTTCCTCTTCTATTTTTTGAAATGGTTTGAGAGGAATAAATATTAACTCTTCTTTAAATGTTTGGTAGAATTCACCTGTGAAGCTATGTGGTCCCGGGCTTTTGATTTTTAGGATTTTTATAAAAATTAGTATTATTACTGATTCAGTTTCTTTTCTGATAATTGATCTGTTCAAGTTTTCTATTTCTTCATATTTTTGTTTTGACAGGTTGTATGTTTCTAGGAATTTATCTATTTCTTCTAAGTTTTCCAATTTGTTGGCATATAGGCTTTCATAATAGTCTGTTACAATTGTTTGTATTTTTGTGGTGTTGGTTGTTATTTCTCCTCTTTCATGAGTGGCTTATTTGCCCCTGATTATCCACCCCCCTCTTTTGATAAGCTTGGTTAGAAATTTATCAAGTTTGCTGATCTTTTCTAAAAACTAGCTCCTGGTTTCTTTGATCTGCCTTATTATTTTTTCAGTTTCTGTATCATAAATTTCTGCTCTAATCTTTATTATTTTCTTCTTTTTTCTGGGTTTGAGTTTAGTTTGTTCTTATTTTAGTGTCTTGAGATATGAGGTTAAGTTGCTTATGTGAGATTTTTCTTGCTTCTTGATGTAGGCTTGTGTTGCTATAAACTTCCCTCTTAGAACAGCTTTTGCTGCTTCTGAAAGATTTTGGACCCGTGTTTTCATTTTTATTTGTCTCCATATAGTATTTTATTTCTTCTTTGATTTTTTTAAGTTTATTTATTTTTAGAGAGAGAGAGGGGGAAAAGAATCCTAAGAGGCTCTGCATTGACAGAGTGAACTCGATGTGGGGCTTGGTCCCGTGAACCTTGAGATCACGATCTAAGCTGAAATCAAGAGTCAGATGCTCAGCAGACTGAGCCACTCAGGCCCTTCTCTTTTTTGATTTCCTGATTGACCCATTTATTGTTTCAAAGCATATTCTTTAGCCTTCATGTATTTGTGCTCTTTCAAAAAAAATTTTTTTTGGTTGATTTCTAGTTTCGTAGTTTTGTGGTCAGAAAAGATGCATGGTATAACTTCAATCTTTTTTAATTTTTTGAGACTTATTTTATGGTCTAATAATGTGATCTATTCCGGAGATCGTTATATGTACACTCAAAAAGAATGTGTATTCTGCTGAATATATCTGTGTATTCTGAATATATCTGTAAAGTCCATCTGGTCCAGAGTGTCATTCAAAGCCACTGTTTCCTTATTGATTTTCTCTTTGGATGATCTGTCCATTCATGTAAAGGGGTCTTAAAGTCCCCTACTATTACTGTATCACTATTTATTATTTCCTTTATGTTTGTTATTAACTGTTTTATTTATTTAGGTGCTTCCATATTAGGTGCATAAATATTTACAACTGTTCTATATTCTCTTGTTGGATGGTCCCTTTTGTTATTGGGATGGAGTATTTTTCACCCGTAAAAAATAATGAAATCTTGCCATTTGCAACAATATGGATGGAACTAGAAAGTATAATGTTAAGTGAGATAAGTCAGAGAGAGACAAATATTGTGTGATTTCACTCATATGTTGAACCTAGGAAGCAAAACAAACAAGCAAAGGCAAAAAAAGAAATAGAGATAGAGACAAAGCATGAAACAGACTCCTAACTGTAGAAAATAAACTGATAGTTACCAGAGGGGAGGTGGGTAGGGGGATGGAGGAAATAGGTGATGGGGATTAAAGAGTACACTTGTCATGATGGAAAATAAAACAATTAAAAATTAAAAAGCTCACGTTGTTTTTGGCTAGAGATTGAGATCAATTTTATATGATTTAAGCACATTTTAGTCACATCCAGATTTTATCACTAATGTGTTTGGAGTATTTTAGCCTTTGTTTGGCCGACATCAGTTTCTGTGACCATTTAGAATTTTATGTATGTGACCTGGCCCCTGCAGTGGTCTCTCTATGGGGAGGGGGGTGGTTGTGTTAAATAATCCTGTCCTTTCCTTCTCTTCTGCTTGTTTATTTCTCCCAGCCTGCGGTGGTTGCCCCATCACTATGGCTTTCCTTAAACTAGTCCTGCTAATACTCTGCTCTGTCTGCCTGATTCCAAAAGGGCCAAAAGAAGAACTCAGTTCCTGAGGGAATGGTTTTCACTATAACTTTAATTGTAAGTGATTTAAATTTATGATTAGGCCTGCTTATTTCTCTCTTCCACAGAGTTAGTTATTTGGTGCTTGCTGAGTGAGAGTGTGTGTGTTTGAGAGAAACAGAGTATGTGGGTGTGTGTACACACTACAAGCCCACTAGTGAAACTTGAATAGAGTAGAGTCACGGTTTGGCTACCATTTCTTTTAGCCAGTTCTATACTTTATGGCTTTTTGGTATTTTCCAGAATGAAGTGAGGATCATGTTGAATGTGGGGGAGTCAAGTGCCACCTTGTTTCGCGTTATTCTGAAATATATAAACCATGGAGCTGAAGCCGTCTCTGGCCACGTGACTATTTATCCATCCTGGGCTGAGGCAGGTAGGCAAATTTTCAAGTCTCTTTAGGATTAAGAAATGATGAATTAGTGAAGCATTTTCTCCAGGTTTCACAAAGGTACCTCCTGAGAAAAGATGAAGTCTGATGCAGAGTACTATTAGAGTAGTGCCCTGTCCTTTGCTCCCTTTTCAATCTCTAACCATTCTGCTTATTTAAATTTTGCTCATAAGTTTGTTATTAACTGTCTTTTAAAAAATTGATGTAACAACCGGTGTGTCGTGGCTGAACCCCATGGCCTGTGATGTCACCACAGGGCAAAGCTAAGTTATAACTCGTTCCTGATAGAGTGCATGTCACCTCTCTGGTGACTCCCCTACATTTTCCCATTGTTTCAGGCAAACCAAATAGTCCAAGGAGAAATGGGCGAGGGTAGGGAGTTTTAAGGTGAATGTGGTAAAGTGTGAAGCCCAAGAGAATTCCAGAGAGAAGCATGCATACCTCACTGAGGGTTGAGGGATCCCTGAGGGCAGATGAAAATCACAGTCAGGGCACAGATCTCAGCACTGTCAGAGCTGAGGCTTGGAAGTCTGTTCTGCAAGAAGTTAGCGCTTCTACCCTTCCTGGAAACAGATTCCAGGAAACACTGGGAATCCCACATGGACCCCACATGGCGCCAGTGGAAATCTAACTTAAGATCGAAATACAAGCATCTTTGTTCAGCCTCCATGGCAAAGTCACGGGGGCAGTGGTGATGCTCCTGAGTTGTGTCAACCAGGTTGTGAGGCTGGGTGACAGTGAATAACACGAAGAACTAGTGGGCTTGCTTTATCATAAACAGCTACTTTGGCATTGCTTTCCTCACATGATAAGTTTGTGAACTGATGAGGCTTGAAGAGGAAACAGAGCTGAGAGGTTTAGTAAATTGCCTAAGTGCACAGCTGGTCTTTATAGACAAGTTGGAGTCTTTAGACTTTCTAATAGACCCCGATGCCTCCTAGATGACAATTTCATCAGCACTTTGCCCTCTGTTAACTCAAACAGGTGGAATAGATTGTGGCTTGTTTTCCGTTGCTTAGGACACCTTTCCTAAGCCCTCACATCTGAGCCAGGGGCCTTGGTTGTGGATTCCCATGGTAACCTAGGCCTCCTCCCAAACACCACTGTCTCGCTGTGCCAGACTCTCCTGTTTTATCGTCTGTAATCTCTCACCTTTCCTGTCCCACCATTGGGGAGCAAAGGCCATGCTGACTGTGTGTGCTGCCTCATGCCCAGGGTCTAGATCTAGGGGATGTTTGTAGAAAGAATGCAAGGATTTGGGGCAAACATTTCTTTAGAAAAAAAAACCTCAGTTGGACTGTGATGCAACAGTTTGGTTTGTTTCTGAACCTTCTACAGAAGGCCGACTGTTTGTTTCATGCAGAAGAAAACACTTTGCATCCTGAGAACAAACAGAAAACGAAAACTTTTCCATATTTCAGAATGAACACATTCCTCCATAGAAATCAAAAGAATAAAATAATTTAATATCTAATGTAATGTGTTAACACTTACATGCAGCAAAATTTTCTAAGCAGTTTATATGCATTAACATACTTAATCACTTAAATTTAAGAAGTATTCACAATCCCAGGGTATATAATCACCATTAACATCTTATCAGTATCTTTCTAGTCTGTTTTATAAGTATGTGATGCAAATATACAATTAAAAAGAATAAAATCAAGGGGTTCCTGGGTGGCTCAGTCATGATCTCACAGTTTGTGAGTTCAGGCGATGCGTCGGGTTCTATGCTGACAGATCAGAGCCTGGAGCCTCTTTCAGATTCTGTATCTCCCTCTCTCTGTCCCTCCGCTGCTCACACTCTGTCTCTCTCTCTCTCTCAAAAATAATAAACATTAAAAAAATAAAATCAGTAAATCTGATCAGTAAGTATGCTCATTACCCATCTGAAGCTTCTTCTGATGTAAACCGAATGTTCAAAACTGAAAATCCAAAATCATAACAGTGATTGCTAGACCAGTGCCTTGGGCAATTCTTTTCATTTCTGATAGGTGCTGCTCAAAGCAAAGAAGTCCTCTTCCTGCCGAGTAAGGAGCCAGCCTTTGTCACTGTCCCCGGAAATGGTTTGGCAGACCCGTTTTCAATTGCACCAGGGACGTGGATTGCTTGTATTCAAGCAGAGGGGGTCCTCCTGGTAAGAGTCCTCCTGAGTGGAGAGTTCTGTGGGATTCTTCACCCCTTAGAGATGGTCCAATCCACAGTGACCCACAGGGACCATATGATATCAAAATCCACCTCCCTTTTATACATAGGACACTATGATGACATTTGTCCTCAAATAACATGGGAGCTAACTTAAAATATCTGTTATATTCTTCAGCCAGCCTCTCTCAGACAAAAAGACCCCAACAACTATAACTCATAATGACTCAAAGTTATCAGAATAAATACAGAACCTTAATGTGCATTACGTCCCCACCTTTCAAAAACTTCTTTGGGATTTTTCATCATGAATCAGAAGGGCATCTAAAGAAAATCAGCCTCTCCGGGAGTTGTGCAGAATGAATCAGAAGAAGCTAGAGGAAGAGGAGATCCTAATATCAGTGGAGTTCTTGGTGGTGGAAGGAGAAGGGAGAATCTCAGTGCTTCTCCAATATTCCCTGACTTCTTCTACCTGGAACCTAGGCAGGAGCCTCACCAAACAGATTGCATTGGACAAAGAACCCTGCATCAAGGGAAAAGCTCTATCCTCACACTCCACTAGGGTACCCAGGGAGCCGTGGGGAGTAGGGGATGTCTGCTTTAGCTTATAGAAAGTCTTTTGAAAATAAAGTCTTCGCCAAAAGCTTGGTTTTAGGTGCTGAGAGTGGAAAACATCAAGCGTTTCCTTCTGGCACAATCCTTTTGATTGGCTATATTAGCAAATCTTGGGCAAGTTCTTTAGCTCCAAGCCTGCCTCATTTGCTTCTTGCCTGTATAATAGGAACCATGTTTATTCGTATAGGTCTTTTCCAAATCTGGGAATTTATGAACATCATGCGAGGGGTTATGCTTTGCATTCAATCCCTGTTGTTCTTGTATCTTCTTGGTAGAAAGCTTTGTTGCTTTACCAAAGTTTTAGAATTTTTCATAGATGCTAGAAATAAGGATGAGGAAAGTCTCTTTGATGGCAGTAATGGGTACAAAGTTGGATTCATGGAGAGAAGCTCATTATGTTACTTCATAGGCACGGAAGTTGGATTCATGGAGAGAAGCTCATTATGTTACTTCATAGGCACGGAAGATACTTGATGACAGTTAGTTGGTGCAGTTGTGCAGTAACACATACACATGCATCATGTGATGATCCTATTTTTTCTACAGATATTTTACCAGCCACCTACTATCAACCTTAACTATTCTAGGATCTGTGGGACCATAAAGTAATGAGGAGCTATGGTCCCAACCTAAGGAAACTTAGAGAACAATAATCACTGTTGAAATAAAGCCTGATGGGGTAGTTAGACCCACAAGTAGAACAGTGAAACCCTTGGGCCACCATATGCCACTTTTCCTCTCCATACATTTCTCTTCCTTTCCATTCTGGACACATTGAGGGTGCTGAAGGGAGAGAAAGCCTTATGGCTGGTGTATGAGTCTCTTCACAGTCATGGCAGACATCCACCCCACCACCCGCTCCCACCCCTGTCCTTCCCTCTGCACACAGGTGGTGATGGCAGCATTTCCCCAAAGCTGTCAAACCATCAGCGTTTCAGAAACCTGGAGGTCTGCTCTTTCCTGAAGAGCTGTTTAGCTGAATTTACACTGTGGGCTTCATCTGGCACACTCCATGGAACGCGTTCTTCCTCTTCTCTCCTAGGACAGGCAGGCAGCCAGTTCCAGTCTGTGATTCACCAGGATCACAAAATGCTGGTTTTTTATACATGCCAGTGAGCGTTGCTTGGGTGTGGGAATAAAAAGCCATGATACGTGATCTACAATTCAGTGTTCTGATGTGTAGTGATGAAAGCAACTGGTACCTCAAAGGAACGTGTTATTAGTTGACAGCTTATTACCTGTGTTTCTTTTTGAATTTATAAACAACCCAGAAGAGATGGTAAAATTTCCCCTGAGACTTGAATACAAATACATAGCACCCTGAGATGTGTATCTCCAGTGCTTGAAGCACCTGTGAGGCATTGCTTTGTGTATTTTGGTAAGTCAGTGCAGAAGGAAGCAGCTGCTGTTGAGAGTTTACATGGCGAGCGTCACCTGGTTATTATTAACTTAGCTGGTATGCTTGACAGCTTTATTACTAAAGAAGGGCCACCATCAAATGAGTAATTGTCATTTTGGTCTTAACTTACTAGGACTACCTGGTACTACTTCCCAGAGACTACTATGAGGCACCCTCACTGCAACTGCCAGTCACACAGCCGTGTGCCGACTCGGGACCTCCCCAGGACAAGTTAGTATGGGTAGCGGTGCGTCATCGGGGTCCTCTAAATTAGGAGCCTGTGGTGTAAGGATTTGAGATACGCCTCAGCATCACAACTTCAGCAAGATGGTTTGGATAATTCTTTAATTGTGGTTTTTGTCTGAGGCTTAAAATAGAATCTGGGTGCATGGACCTTTTTTTTATTCTTCATGCAGATGAAAATTTGCCATCCGATTCCTATCATAGGCAGTTGGTAGGTGTTTGTTGAAGGGATGATGAATGAATGGAATTGGAGAAGAGTCCTTTGGGGATGGATTTTTTTACTGTGTTTTGTTCTCAGTTGTAACTGTTGTGTTTTGTTGTTGAAGTTGCTTGCTTTATCAGCATTTACCAGTGACCCAATTCTCCTGTGCCCTGGCTTGTGAGGCTGGACACTTCCTGCTGGATGGAGAGCAAAGACCCTTGGCAGTGAGGCAGCCCACCCCCACACACCCGGTCATGGCGGACCTCAGTGGGAGAGAGGTAGGGCAGCCTTTTATGTACTGTCAAAGCTATCACTGTCTCTCCATCTGTATCGGCCGAAAACCCATGGCCATAGTTGAGTCTCAGATTCAGGGGAACCTGGGAGAATTTCTCAGAGGTGTTAATTACTGGTATCCTGAGCTCTCTGATTCATGTTGTGGCTGGGCGGCACACCACACAGAGCATAGTAAGGTTAGTCTCTGTGCACTTTCCAGACATGGCAGAGAACATGGGCAGCCACAGAATCCTCTCCTTCTTATTCCTTTGACTTATAAGGGTGTGTCCTGCTCTACCTGATTCAGGGCAAGATCTTTCTAGAAGGCATCCAGAAACTACGCAGCTTACCCTAAAAGGATGCAATGCTCACAGACTGTTCAGCCCTCAGGCTAAGCAATTTGTAAGGGCTGATTTCTTTGAGCTCAGATTCTGGAACTGCTACATGCCAAGGCCCCTCCCTCATGGCTTAGAGGACAGGTTACCACAGGCTTTGGCATTACTTTTCTTCTCAGAGTTTTTGAAGCCTCAAAACAATTTAAGACTATACTCATCTAAGATCGAAGCACTATATAGCAGAAATAAGAACACACAATGCAATACCTCAAAATAAAAACACTGAAAAAAACTCCCGTTGCTATATTTCCATTCTTTATTTTCTACAACATTCTCTGTTTTGTACCTTTGAGGAAAATGTTCATGATTAAATTTGTGGACGGAAAACATATATGGTAATACTTTTGAATATTTAGATGTGTACCTTTTTGTAAACTATATTGCTAATGTTTCCAGGGTAGCTATTAGAGGATTTTAAGGATATTTCTTTAGTCTTCATTTCATTTCATTTTATTAGAGTTTTTGTTTTGCAAAAAAGGGAAGTATGTATGCCTGTTGTAACAAGTAAGGCAATATAGGTATGCATAAAGAAAGATTAGTGATCTCATTTCCGCTCCATTCTGCCAGTCTGCTGTATCTCTCCCTACCAATGCTGCGGGTGCACTCACACAGACACACACAAATGCATATACATACATAAACATACACACACATAAACAGATGTGTGCATGTGTGTACATGTGTGTGTGTTCCCCAGACAGCAGGAAGGTGCTGTTGAGAAGGGCCAGACTCCAGGAAATGATGCTGATGATTCATCAGGAGGTTTCCTTGACTATGATTTAGCCCAGAGCCATAGCCCTGAGGCCTTGGGCAGAGCCGTATTTGTATGATGCATAAAACTAAGCCCTGGGCTGTCCAGTTTTATTTAACAGTCTGTTTTAGTATTTTGCCTAAATGCTTATAGGCTGGTGCTAATATAGTAGCGACTAGCTCCTGTGGCTATATATGCTTGAATTAATTGAAACTACGTAGAGCTAAACATCCAGTTCCTCAGTTGCACTGGCCACATTTCAAGTGCTCAGTCATCACAGAAGTCTAGTGGCCACCTTATGGCAAACACGGCATATAGAATATTTTTGCTACCTAGAAAGTTCTATTGGATGGTGCTGTGATAGATCATTGTGGTAAAATTCAGAGACTAATGGCATTCTACAAGGTCTTAGAAGTCATTTGATTTTCCTTCCTGAGAAGGAATCCTTTCTACATTAGCTTTCTTAAACATTCATTTAGCCTCTGTTGAATACTTAAATTGATGGAGGACTCACTTCTTCTAGAGGTGGGTAACTTTGGATCATCATTAGCCACCTGGTGCAGTGCAGAGTAATCCCTTCTCTGGTTTTAAAAAGTTTTATTACCAAGAGTCAGATGCTCAAGCAACTGAGCCACCCAGGCACCCCATGCCCCACCCCGCCTCCATTTTGGAAACCCATGTGTAGTGTGGTGATAAAGATGGTTCTGGAGTGAAACTGCCTGCCTTCATGTCTTGGGTCATCAGTAACTAGCTGTGAAATCTCCCTAGGCCTGAATTTACTCCTACGCAAAGTGGGGATAAGGATAGTAGCTACCTCATGGGTACTATTAAGTACAGTAACCCGTGGGAGGCTCTCCTGGTGCCCGATGTACCATGATCACTCAGCAACCAGTAGCCATACTGCTGTTATTTATTCTAGTCAGCACCATGGGGAGAAAGGAAGAGCAACCCACTAAGTCTAGCTCATATGAAGGATTTTTCTTTTTCCAGGATACAGAGAGGTCTGGAGGGATTCCAACAGCAGGAATGGAGTACATTCAGGTCTTCCAGGAATCTGAGAGGGTCAGAGCTGCCTGGCTCTCACAGAAGACAGCCTTCTCTCCACGTGTTTTTCCGTTCCCCTCTCCTATTGAGTGACCTCCTTTGCTTACTCATAGCTCTTCGTCTTACACACATACCATGAAGGCTGCTCTGGTCCTATTTCTTTGTTAACTCCTACCTCTGGCACTTACTGCCATTTGAGTCTCCTTTCTTTAGTCTTTCTGAGAAAAGGAATATTCTTTTATTTTTTTTAATGTTTTATTTATTTCTGGGAGAGAGAGAGAGACAGCATGAGCAGGGGAGGGTCAGAGAGAGAGGGAGATACAGAATCTGAAGCAGGCTCCAGGCTCAGAGCTAGCTGTCAGCACAGAGCCTGACGCGGGGCTCGAACCCACAAACCATGAGATCATGACCTGAGCCCAAGTTGGACACTTAACTGACTGAGCCACCCAGGTGCCCCAAAAAAGAATATTTTTTAGTCTTTCTGAGAAAGGGAATATAGACAGCTCATTTTTTAAAGTCAGGCCACACCTGTTGTACACAGGGCAAGCCTCTATCTCTTGTAAACAAATTCATAGCTATATTAAAAAAATTTTTTTAAATTACATTTCTTTATTTTTGAGAGGCAGAGAGAGCGTGAGTGAGGGAGGGGCAGAGAGAGAGAGGGAGACACAGAATCCGATGCAGGCTCCTGGCTCTGAGCTGTCGACACAGAGCCCGACGTGGGGCTTGAACTCACGAACCGTGAGATCATGACCTGAGCTGAAGTCAGACACTCAACTGACTGAGCCACCCAGGCACCGCATAGCCATGTTTTTTATATTTCAATCTGATCATATCTGTTTTAAATGTGATTTTAGTCCATTTATTGTGAATTCACACATATTTAGACTTATTTTTATTGTTTTAATTATTTTACTAGCTTTTTATTTGCCTTCTTAAAAATAGCTTTCCTAGTTCGTTTTTTTCTTTTTCTTTCTTTCTTTCTTTCTTTCTTTTTTTTTTTTTTAAGTAAGCTATAGGCCAAACATGGGGCTGAAACTCAGAACCCTGAGATCAAGAGTTGCATGCTCTACTGACTGAGCCAGCCAGGCACCTCTTACTTATGTTTGATTGAGACAATTTTTCCTATTTTTCTGCTTGTTTAGTAGGTACAGATTGTTTTCTGGTATTTTAGTGGTTACTCTTAATATTTTAACCTAAGTTCTTAAGTATATATTTTCCAACAAAGTCTAAAGTTATTCACTAATTCTGATCTGTTATTTTACATGACACAGACTTTAGAATGATTATTTACCCATTGAAAACCAACCTCCAAGTTATTGTTGCTGTGTAGAAATTTTATTTTTACCCTCTTCCCCAGACTTTCAGATAGATTGGAAGTTTCATCTCAGTTCAAATGTACCACATACTGTCCCTCCCTCTCTCCTCCCTTCCTTTCTCCTTCTTCTCCTCCTCCTCCTCCTCCTCCTCCTCCTCCTCCTCCTCCTCCTCTTTTCCATTTGTTCTTGGAGATCTCTCTCCTGGTATCTTCCATCTCTCTTCTTTACTCTCGATGTAGTCTCTGGATCTAAGGCACAGCCATTTCCTGAAATATTTCATTGCTACATCCCACCATCCTAGATATTCTCTTTTTTATCTTCATTGTATTGGATCTCCTTTTTTTCCCGTATTGAAACTTCCTTTTTTCTTCTTCTTCATCCTCATTTTAGTAGATTATATCCTCCAGTGGCTTCCTGAAAAAGGCCACACAGATACAGAGGAGGTCCTTTTCTTCCCCCCACTTTGGGACCTTGCATATCTGAAACTGTTCTACACTCAGTCTTGATTTTTTTTACTTTGGTTAGATATAGAATTTTATTTTTATTATTTTTATTGTGTGTGTGTGTGTGTGTTTGAGATAGAGAGGGATAGAGAACACACAAGCAGGGGAAGGGCAGAGGGAGAGGGAGAAAGAGAACCTGCTTAAGCAGGTTCTATGCCTAATGCAGAGCCCAGTGCAATGCTCGTTCTCATGACCATAAGATCATGACCTGAGCTGAAATCAAGAGTCAGATTCTTAACTGACTGAGCCCCCCAGGCACCAAGATACAGAATTTTATATTAGAAATCATTTCTCTTTAGAATGTGATGACATTTCCTTACTGACTTCTAGCTTCAAGTCCTGCTCTTGAGAAGTTACATTGTAACTTAGATTTCCACTTAGATTTCCAGTGCTTTGACTGCAACTTGCTTTTCCTTTCTTAAGGCTTTTGAGATAATTTCTTTATTTTGTGTGTTCTAAATTTCACAAAGGTGTGCCTTTATATAGGTAATGTTCCTACCAGTGTGCTGGGCTCTCAGCCTTTTAGCCTGGAAATTTCTATTCATCATTCTGGGAAACTGTCTTGAGTTATTTCTTTGATAATTTATTTCTTTGTCTGTAATCAACATTTACAATCTCTCTATCTGTGTTTTATGCTTTGGGAGATTTCTTTAACCTTTTCTTCTAACCCTCACCCCAACTCTGCACACACACAGACACATAGGTGTCAGCTTTCTATGGTCTAATTAGTTAACATCTGCTTTCCAGCTTCCAAAATCTGTTGATTTCTCTAGTCTGTTTCCTAACCCCCTCTTTCCTATTCTCTTTTTGTTTGTGGGGTTATAATTAAAAAACAAAACAAAACCCTCAACTCCAGTTTTTGTGGAGTCCTGAGAGGGAAGATCAATAACTATAAGTGTTTAATCCATTATGTTTACCCAGAAATCCTAGGATGGACATTTATTTGTGAGATTCTAAAGTTTCGTTAGGATATGTTTAGGTGTGGATTTATTTTTATTTATCTGTTTAGTCCTCAGGCTACACTTTCAGAATGAAGATTTATATCTTTTATCCTGGGAAATTCTCAGATGCTATCACTTCAAATATAATTTTGCTGTCATTCCTTATATTCTTCTTTTCTGGAAATCAAACTGGATGAATGTTGGAGCCTTACAATCTGTCTGCAAACTACCCTTTCATATTTTTATATTTCTTTGGCTCTTTGTGCTGCTTTGTGGGTGAATTCTTCAAGACTTTCTTAGAATCCATGGATGTTTCACTGTCTCCAGTCTAGATCTTATCCAGCCTATTGATTCAGTTTAATTTACACTGTTAATCTCAAATATTTCTAACTGGCTCTTTCTCATGTTTACTTTTCTTTATTTCTTTCCTGCCAATTTACTTTTATAACTTTATTTAAAGAGTTTCCTCTTTCCTTTATATTTTTAAGTATCATAATGCCTTTGGAGACAGGTATGTTTCATAATTCAGCATTTAAAATTTTTTTTATAAAGTTTATTTATTTGAGAAAGAGAGAGAGCAAGCTAACAGAGGAGGGGCAGAGAGAGAAGAGAGAATCCCAAGAAGGCTCTGTGCTGTCAGCAACGTGGGGCTCAAACTCACCACTTGTGAGATGGTGACCTGAGCTGAAACCAAAAGCTGGATGCTTAACTGACTGAGCCATCCAGGTGCCCCTGAATTCAGATTTTTAAAATTCTGCGCGCGCGCGCACACACACACACACACACCCCATCATCATCATCATCTTCCTCCTCCTCCTCATCTCCAGTGAGGTCCTGGCCAACACCCTATAATCAAACAGGTTAATATTTCTCCAACAAAAAGCATGAACAGGCGGGGCGCCTGGGTGGCTTAGTCGGTTAAGCGCCCGACTTCCGCTTAGGTCATGATCTCGTGGTTCGTGAGTTCGAACCCCACATCGGGCTCTGTGCTGACTGCCAGCTCAGAGCCTGGAGCCTGTTTTCGGAGTCTGTGTCTCCCTCTCTCTCTGACCCTCCCCTGCTCACACTGACTGTCTCTCTCTCTCTCTCTCCTAGAAATAAATAAAACTATTTAAAAAAAAATCATGAACAGGCACTCCAAGAGAAGTACATAAGGACTTAGTTCAAATCAGATTTTGCCAACAAGTGATGATTGTTTAGGTTAGATTAGGTTTTTCAGCCAAACAAGATCCAAAAAAGATTTCCTTTTCCAAGTTTGAAGATTTCAGATCAGGGACCAGTATATTCATTTTAGAGTCTTTATCAGACTATTCCACAAAATTCATCTTATCTGAAGTAAATTCATCTTCTGATTGATGATATTGTTGCGTGTTTCTAACATTAGATTTCTTTATGTGTTTTGGAGGCTTGTTTTGTTTGCAGGCTTATTGGCTTATTTTGAATGAAAGGTTTTTATCCTCTCCCTTTTTCTCTCTATCCATCTCAGACTAGTGGTTTTGCAGTGTCTCACCAGTCCTCTGGAGCCTTAGCTCAGAGGCAAACATTACAATGTGCTACTTCTATTGCCTTGATCCTGGGGATAACACAGATTTAGACACTGAGCAAGTAGGTGGCTTAAATCAGTTTTTTGGTCATGAGGCTGCATCTTTGATGTTTGATTCTCAGATTCTACAGCTTGTTATAAAGCTGAAACCCAAGGGGCAGATTGTCAGCAACCTTTTCAGCTTTTCATGATATGAGGGAACCCTCCTCTTTGACTTAAAAAAATGAGCCTGGATCTGACCACTGTCTCGTTGAGGCATCTTTAGTTTTCTTTATTCCACAATAGCTGACCTGCTGACCAAGACAGCCTGTTTCCAGACTCCGAGGACATTAGGCCCCTGACTTCAGCCCCGGTGCATTACAAGTTTTTCTTTTACTTGTGTTCCATCACTTGAAAAATCTCAAACATGTCTTTTTGTTTTCCTTTTAAAACAGTTTATCTATAGTTGCTGTCTCTTGGAGCAGAAGGCGTGCAGAAAATGTCAAATCACTGCGCCATCTGAACTTGGAGTCACCCTCGTATTGTAAACACGCTAAGTTCTATCCCCTTTTTATTAAAACCCTCCTTTCCTTTCCCACAGTCCCTTAGCTATAACTCTTACCCCCTTCGCAACCAAACTTCTCCAAAGAATTAGACAATTCTATACTGTTTCTAATTCTTTCACTTCCATTCATACCTCAACCCACAGCAGTCTGGCCTTCACCTCTCCCACTCCATTACCTTTCTTCCCTCTGTCTCTCCCTCACTCTTTCCTTCCTTCCTTCCTTCCTTCCTTCCTTCCTTCCTTCCTTCCTTCCTTCCTTCCTTCCTTTCTCTCCCTGCCCCTCCCTTTGTCTCTCTCTCTGTTTCTGATGATGTTCTTGTTAGTAAATCCAGTGATTATTTTTCATTCCTCAGGTGTTGATCTATTTAACTTCTCAGTAGCTTTGAATACTTATTGAACACCTCTTCCATGTTAAAACACCCTTGTACCTTGTTTTTCATAATTTAAGGTGGTCAGGATCTCTTCCTACCTCTCTGGGTGCTTCCTCAGAATATCATTTATAGTTTCAACCTCTACTTAGCCATTAAGTGTTAGAATTTGTTGAGGTTCAGTTTTAGCCTTTGTCTTTTTACTGTATATTCTCTCCCTAAGCAGCCTCTTCCAAGCCTATTGTGTTAGATACCAACTCTACACAGATAACTCCCAAATTGGTATGTCCAGTCATACCTGTCCCTTTATAGGTATGCAGAGCGACATTGCCAAGTTCCTTCCTGACATTACCTCTTAGGTGCCTCAAAGGGATCGCAAATTACATTTTAGTAACTATGTAAATGGTACCACCATCCATCTAATTTTATAAATCAGAATTCTTAGGGTCATCCATTATTTCTTCCATTCCCTCCCTCACCAAAGACAATCCATCCCCAAGTCTACTTCCACACTTTCCTTAAATATCTCTACTTCCCTTCATGTATTGTTCTTGCCCAATATTTGATCATCATCTTTCATAAGGATCTCTGCAGTAATCTGATTAGCTCACTCACACCAGCTCTTGACCATCGCATCTCCCAGCCCAGACTCCATATGATAGTCAGCATATTCATGTTGATAGAAATATGATATCTAATCATCACGGACGCTCTCACCCCATCCTCACCCATACACAACTCGAACATTACGATAACAACTTACTGCTCCTAGGATAGAGACAAAAGGTTTTAATGGCCTCTATGGCCACCACTCCTCTTACCTCCCAGTGCCTTCTCTGGCTTTCTGTTCCTTGTCACTGTGGCCTACCTTCAGGCTCGTGGACTTAACATTATTTGCTACCCTACAGCCTGTAGGTCCTCGGGTAACGTCCTACTGCAAGATGTTCCCTCTGCCTGAATGTTCTTCCCTCCCCTTGGGGCCTGGCCATCTGTCCCTTGTCCTCCTGCACTCAGCCAGTTGTTGCTTCTTCAGGAAGTCTTCCCCCTTCCCTAGTCTCCCTGACGGGCTCAGGCAGTCCGCTAAGAACCTATTCAGAATATTCGTCATCGGTGTAATTTCACATTACGTTTGTCTAATTACCTAATCATTTGATTAAAGTCGGCCTGAAGGCAGAGACCAGGTCTGTCTTGTTTTCCATTGTATGCCCATCAGGTGAGCTGGCATAGAAGACGTGTTTAATAAGGATAGATTGACCATTTCATTTTGAATCTTCATTTTGATATCAGGTGTGTTAACCATCCCTCTTAGCTTTGTGTAAGCATCACATTTGACATGCCTGCCTTTTATGTCTTTATCTTGAAACCCTCATAAAAAGGTGAGGGCAGTTCTGTGCTGTAAAACCAGAAGTATCCTTCCAGTCTGACACTGGTTCTGTTAAAGTTCCCTTTTACTAAGATAAATAACTGATAACAAATAGCAAATACTAAAGTTTCTACTTGCGGTCATTTATCATTTACCTGAGTTGCTCAAAACCTACCTTTACCATTAGATGAATTCAAAAGACTTCATCTACACATCTTCCAGAAAATCAATGTATAGGACTCAGGGTGGAAAGAACAATATAAACTTAAAATCGAGCGCTCTGATAGAACTGTCAGCCAGTAGTAACTTCTGGGAGAAAAGTGAATATACATCATCGGCTTGTGTGTGTTTTATGGTGGTGAAACCCTTGTTTGGAGATGCCCAGGGGAGAAATGCTGCTAATAACCTCTCCACATGGACCCATATCTCACTCCCTAACAGGGTGGAAAAGTGATGTGGATAATCCACTTTTTCCCCCTGAGGGAAGTATTTCTATTATATAAGTGATAGCAAGATCACCATGGAAAGTACTAGTTGTGTGGTTCAGGGCTGTGCAGAAAGAACAGTGAATATTAATTTCCTGAAGACAGGGGGAGAGAGGATTTTAATTAAGTGTGGTAAAGCTTGGCTGGGCCTGAGATTACAGACTGAAGTGGGTTAAACTGCTGTGGAATGTCTTTCTAGTATTGGCTCAGACATTCAATATACACACATACTTTGACCCAGCAATTCTACTTCTAGGAATCTTACAGAAATACTAGCATAAGGATATCTATCTATACACACACACACACACACACACACACACACACATACACACGATCATATAACATTCTATGTTAATAGGGAAAATTAGAGACAACGTATGTGTTCCCATCAATAGGGGATTAGTTAAATAAATTATGTTCATACTATGGAAAGGTGGGGGGGGGCATTAGGAAAATGAAGTTTATCCATATGTACTGCTGTAGACGGGAAAAATATTGTTGAGTGAAAAAAGCAAGTTGTAGCAAAAGGCAATAATCACAGTTATAATCATCGGTGTTTACATAGTGTTTACGACATGCCAACTACACTTCTAAGAGTTTATTCTCATAATAATCTTAAGAGGTGGTGTCTTGTTACCCTCATTTGTACACAGGAGGACACTGGAGCACACGGACGGTAAGTAATTGGCTCACAGTCACACAGCCAGAGGCAGTGTGATTCCTTACTCTAAGCTCCTAACTGATAGGTGATGTCAGGGGTGGGTGGGTTTTGTTTTGTTTTGTTTTTGTTTTTTGTTTCTGTTTTTGTTTTTGGTACAAGGCCAGATAGTAAATATTTTCAGCTCTATGAACCTTATGGGCTCTGTTGGAGCTCCTCAACTCTGCTGTGATGGTACAAAAACGTCCATGATTGCCTACTATGAGGGCAGTTTTTCTTTTTTTAAAAATAAGGTACATATGTGTGCATTTTCACACGTATATATGAAGTATGAAAACCAAACTATTATTAGTTATTACCCCAGGAGCGGGGTATGTGTATCACTTCACATTATCTGCATCAATAGAATCTAAAGCTCATTTTTTAAATTGAAGAACAGCAAAGGAGCCACAAGGCATGATTCTATCCTCCTGTCACCCATTGGAGGTCGCTTTTTACCTCAAATTGTAGAGTGTCTTTTGCCTTCAGAAACAAGGCACATATATGGGTAAAAGGAGTAAAAGCCCCTATAAGTAAGGTTAGAAAAAATATACCAATGCGCCATTAAATTTGAATCACAGATAAACAATAGTTTATTGTTATGTGTTATTTATCTGAATTTTATATTTAATGGTTCATCCTGTATTTTTCTAAGTTTATTTATTTATTTTTGAGAGAGTGTGAGCAGGGGAGGGGAAGGGAAGGGAACAGAGGATCCAAAGCTGGCTCTGTGCTGACAGCAGAGAGCCTGATGTGGGGCTCAAACAAATGAACCATGAGATCATGACCTGAGCCGAAGTTGGAAGCTTAACTGAGTGAGCCAGTATCCTGTATCTCATCTGGCATTCCTACCCATAGGACCCCGGTTCTTACTGTGGTGACATACACTGTTCCCAGGTGTGTGCTCAGCCCAGGTCTCACTATTGCCCATGTAAATGCGTCCAGCATGTTTCATGTCCATCTGCTCGGGCTCTCTGACAGGTGGAGGTGCACCTGTGGCTGCAGGTTCCCCAGGTCGGCCACTATGTGGTCGTGGTGGAGTATTCCACGGGAGCAGACCAGCTGTCTGTGGTTGATGTGCACATGCAGAGCTCTGGGTCTGTCTTGGGAGGCCAGGTGAACATCTACAGCTGCAAGTACAGGTAATTGGTCCTGCCCTGGGGGATTCCTTTGTTCCTGAACAAAGAACAGGAGGTTAGCTTTGGGAATTTTGGTTTTCATCTGGGTTGGGATATTGTTTCCTTTTTGAGGCCAGTCTGGAAAACAAGCAGGGTCTGCTCTCTGGCGTCACACCCACTGTGAGTATTGGGGGACTTCTCTGTGGGCATCATCTTGAAAATGTTGCATTTTCTTGAAAAGCTCTGTGTTCTACTCACTGTTTTGGCTCAGATGCCTAGGAAGCAGCATGACCCTTTTATTTAACTCTCTGTCACCCCTTTGTGGTGCAGTGAGCTCTGTTCTCACCTCACATGCTGTGTAGAGCACATGGGTGCGTGGAAAAGGAGAAAAGACTCTCTGTCACAACTGCTTTCCCAACATGCCCTGTGGAAACTGGGAATAATTAATGTTTGAGGATCATCAGGTGGAAGAGAATTAACCAGAGATTTTATTTTATTTTTTTTTAATGCTTATTCATTTTTGAGATAGAGTGTATGAGCTTGGAAGGGGCAGAGAGAGAGGGGGACAGAGGGTCCAAATTGGGCTCCACACTGCCAAGTACAGAGTCAAATGCAGGGCTCCAGCTCACAAACTGTGAGAGCATGACCCGAGCCCAAGTCATATACTTAACCGACTAAGCCACCCAGGTGCCCCTAACCAAAGATTTTAAAATTTACCCTGATTAAAATCAGTTGCTGGCTTCCAAGAAATTTGACAATTTATTTAAAGTTGTTTTCTTTCTATAAAATTTCAAGATATATGCAAATGTTCAGAATATGCTTTAATTAAAGAATCAGCGCATGGGGTGTTTTCCACATGAAATTAATTGTATAATATATAGCTCAGATGTCAGTCTCTTCAGACAGCAGGTGGCGAACTGCAATGAACCCACCCCATTCTTGGCCAAGGCCTTGAACATTTTATTACCAGCACTTGCCTGTGGCTTTTTGTCAAACTCCAAATGACCTGAAGTAGTTGGACATTTTCCCTGTTTTGCAAATAAAAGAACTTATGAAAAGAGTTCCTTTTAGGAGCTTAGAATGGAAACTTTTATGAGACTTGATGAAATGGTTATTGAATTAACATCATGCTCTCAGCAACCCTAAAAAAGCAATTGTGAGGGCTTCTTTTTTTTTTTTTAAATAGTTTATTGTCAAATTGGTTTCCATATAACACCCAGTGCTCATCCCCACAAGTGCCCTCCTCCATGCCCATCAACCCCTTCCCACCCTCCCACCCCCATCAGCCCTCATTTTGTTCTCGCCATTCAAGAGTCTCTCATGGTTTGTCTCCCTCCCTCTCCCCACTATTTGTCCCCTTCTTCTCCCCCATGGTCCTCCGTTAAGATCCTCCTAATCCTCCTATACGTGCAAACATATGGTATCTGTCCTTCTCTGCCTGACTTACTTTGCTCGGCATAACACCCTGTGAGGACTTCTTTTAAAAATCTTTTAAAAAATCTAATCGGCTCTTTTCTCTGAGGTGATGATTAAATAAAAAAAAACAAAAACAAAGAACATAATTGCATTTGGGTTTTTTAGTAGGAGTTCCACATGGGCCCAAAAAATTTCTCCAGAATGTTCTGTCATTATCTGAAAATGTTGGTTTCATCTGTGGATGACATCAGCAACCACTGGAATGTACACTCCTAGGTGGGTGGGTCACCTCACCACCTGAGTCCTGGAGACTGTTGACCACAGGGCGAGGCGGGCCTCCTCTGTACCCTGTCCTTCCAAGTTCACCCTCTGGTTCAGCTCTCTGACTCCACTTTCCAGATTGTATTGATTGACCCCTGCTCTACCAGATACAAGGTAGCGATGGCTGAGGGCCCAGGAGGAAACACTCCTAATGTCCCTGGTGGCTCTCTGAACCATCTCGGGACAGGCTGAGAACATCTATGCCAAGCAGAGGAGTGGTTTCCAAGCTAAGGAAAGAAAGGTCACCCTTCCAGGATTCCATAAACCACGAGCTTGGTTTCATGACCTCCGTCCAAATGGCATTTGGGGAGGAGAATGGTGCCATATCCCGCAGATCATCCTGGCTCTGGACATGACCGCACCAAATTCTTCACCAGGGACATTAGAGTTCCAAGACAGTATTGTATTAGACTAGGACTTTTAATGTATTTAACCATTTCCAGGAAAGTCTCATAGTATTGTTTCAACTTCTCTAAAATATTTCCTTCTTCTCTACTTTGCCTGTCATGTGGACAAGTGAAAATGAACAGGCTGTTAGGACCGGCGTCCAAAAATATGGTGCGATTGGAAAATATTTGACCCAGAAAAGCCCATTTCAAATGACAGGCCCCTTTCAACATTGCAGCTTTTCCTGCTGAGGGTTGAACCTGTCCCAGCATTTCTCGAGTGAGTGCTAAGGGTGTTATTTAAAAAAAATATCCCAACAGAAAAGTAGCGGTGCTAACTAAAATACCACTTTTCAAAACAGTGTTGTGATAAATCTGATCTGCCTTTTGTAAGAGAGGTGACCGCTTATGATGAAATTAATCCAGTTATTACCGTTAGTCTATTTTTAGGAAGAATTTTAAAAGGATATGGATAAAACTAAGTCTAAATGAATCACCTAATATATTTAACCCCCAGGATTATGATTGAATCCCAAAGGAATGCATTTTAATTTCACACACACACACGCACAAAAGAGAAAACAACTGTTTGTTGAGTTTCTTTTTTCCTTTCTTTTTTTTTTTTTTTAATTTCTAGGAGAGAGAGAGAGAGACAGTGTGAGCAGGGGAGGGTCAGAGAGAGAGGGAGCCACAGACTGGCAGTCAGCACAGAGCCCGACACGGGGCTCGAACTCACGAACCGCGAGATCATGACCTAAGCAAAAGTCAGACGCTCAACCGACTAAGCCACCCAGGCGCCCCATTCGTTGAGTTTCTAACCACGGCTCTTTATAGACTATCTCATTTTAATCTTTACCAAAAAGTCATTACATAAATCTTTTCAAATATTTCTCAGAGATAGTCATCTTTGGTTAGAGGGTCATTTCTGGTTTCCAAATTGTATTTACAGACAGAAAAGTTGCTACAGAATCTGAAGTCAGAAACATTTCTCCAAAAATACTTCCTTTAGGGGTTGTACCATTCGAGTGTGTTCTTTGGTTCCAGACCATGACCTTTGAAATGCTCCTGAACTCTGTATTTCACCTGATGGGGTGGAGGGAAGGAGCGTAGCTGATACAATGAGGAAGGAAGGATGAGAGGAACAGACTGAGCTTGCAGAGGTAAACTCTGGTGTCTCATGACTGGAGTAAGGCCAGCCCTAGTACTGACACGGTGTGGAATCATCGCTGTGAGGCCAGGCATCCTCTGTCACCAATGGTACCAACAATACTGGTAAATTTCTCATAGGTTGTGTCTTGGCGATCAGACGTTATTGCCCCTGGGGCTTTTTCTCCCAATGACTAGACTAAATATTACAGAAAGCTGATTTGGAAAAAGTGAGCAAGGCCTTTGGCCCTGAGATGTGCAGCTCAGACCACAGTCAGAAGGTTCTTTTTCTTATATTGATAGTGGACTGCATACGTCCCTCTTAAACTCGTTGTGCTGGAAAATTTGCTGTCGGTGACCTGGTTGTAAACAGGAGAAACTGAAGAGCAGTTAGCTATCCCACAGGAAAGCACAAAGTCAGGGAGACCAAAGGAGTCAGGTTAAGAAAACTCTTTCCTCTTGCAGCGTCCTCTGCCGGAGTGTCGTGACTGACGGCAGGAGTCGCATGGCCGTGTATGAGTTGTTAGCAGATGCAGACATTCAGCTCAAAGCACGTGGGGCCCGATTCCTTCTGGTATGCATCTGTTTTGCCTTTTGAGTTTTAGATGCATTTTGTTGATATCTCTGTATTTTAAACCTTATTAAAAATGTTGGCTGGGTTTGTATCACATCTCTAAAATGAACCTGTGAAGAGCTGCCAATTTAATGATGTTTTTCCTTCCCATCTACAACTCTGTCTTGCCTCTTCCTTTGTTTGAGCCTTTTTATAGCACCCAGTAAAGTTTGGTCATCAAATTTGAACACATCTCACAAAACTCTATTTTACTAATGTTTATCCATTGTCACTATTATGAATGAAGTATCTTTTGTTCTTAATAGGTCCTAGTTTATTATTATGCTGGTATATAGAAATGCCATTAGTTACTGTTTTTTTTCTTTACCATTTTTCTGTTTTATTATGTCTGTTAGCTTCTTGGCCAGTTCCTTCAGAATTTTCAAGGTTGCAATCACCTGGTATTTCTTTTCCAGACTATTGTTACTCTATCTCAAAAAGTATAGTATTCGGTTAATTAGATATATGTCATTAAGAGTTAAAATTCCAAGTTTGGCAGATTAAATACCCTTCATGCCTTTCTTTTAATAGCAGGACTTAAATATTGAGAACTATGATAACCACAGGCAATGGGATCTGGACTAGGAAGGGGTGGCGAGATTTATAACAAATGTCTCAGGGAACAGAAGATTATCTAAGTATGAAGCAACTTCCTGTCATTGCTAATATTAAGCATGTATCACATTCTGGGAAATGCCAGGCCAGCCTGTTCTGATATGTTTTAAATATTTGTGCTTAACAGTATTAAAAACTTTGAACCTTTTCTGAAGAATCTTCTTGAATTGAGTTAAAATTTGTTACATAAATTATGTAATGACTTAAGACTTTCTTTTTAAAATTGTGACTCTTTTTTTAAACATAATCCAAGCAAATCTTAACCTCCTCATCTTTGGGAATTATAATGGGAATGAATCTTCATCTAGTTAAGCATAAGTTTGCCCTTCTTGAAATAGTCAAATGTCATTCAGAGTCCAATATCATCCAAATGTCTAACTACAATTTAAGCTACTTGAGGGCGGGGGTATTATCCATCTTGGTCTTGCAGGACCCCCCAGTCTCAGTGCCTGGCATATAGTAGGTATTCATTAAAAATGTTTGTTGAAGAGGTTTGTGATCAAGCTGGTAATACAGTTTTGATCAAAATAAAATCTATTGACAAGAAGACCATTCCTTCAATGAAGCCCAAATGTACCTGAGATTCAAGTCCTCCTCTATGAAGAAAGATAATTTGTGAGGTTTTGTGTGTGTGTGTGTGTGTGTGTGTGTGTGTGTGTTTAAATGTGTTTTATTTATTTTTGAGAGAGTGAGAGCACAAGAAGGGGAGGGGCAGAGTAAGAGGGAGAGAGAGGATCCCAAAGCAGATTCTGTGCTGTCAGCACAGAGCCAATTGCGCGGCTCGATCTCACGAACTGTGAGATCATGATCTGAGCCGAAATCAAGGGTTGGATGCTTAACCAACTGAACCACCCAGGTGTCCCAAGAAAGATTATTTGTAGTAGGAGCTAGAGACAACAGGCTTGAACGGCAGCCTCCCTCGTTGCCTCCCACATCCCTCCTCTCCCTGCCAAGGAATCTGAAGAGTAGCATCAGCCCAGGGCAGGAGAGCAAAACAGGCATGAAAAGTCACTGACAAAGAGTTGTTTTTGAATCTTCATGATTTCATTTATTCATGTGACTATTCCAAGAGCATTTAGGCAGTGATCCTGTATAATAGGGGAAAGGGTTTGTTGTACATAATGGTGTCATAGGGAGTGTCATTCTGCAGTTTTTACTACTTTAAAATAACAATTTTAATTTCTGTACTTAATAGCTTTTTGAAGAGTATGTTTGACCATACCATTGCTAATAACCATGATGTACCTTTTTGCATTGTATTTGCCCAACAGCATCAGATTTGTATCATACCCATTGAAGAATTCTCAACCGAATATTTGAAACCTCAAGTCAAGTGCATTGCCAGTTATGGGCAGTATGTTAATCAAAGGTAATGGGTTTCCTTCTTTTCTCCCTTGTTGGTGCTGAGTCGTACTGTGGGGCTTGCAAAGATGTGACTTTATGCTTCCCTTAGGTCGAAGTGCTAAAGGCTGGTGATCCCTTAAAATAAAAAAAATCAGCTAAATCATTTCCCCTGGCAGTTTTTCCAGAATCCCATAATCTTGGGAAGCTGACATAGTATCAACTGGGGGGAAATGGCTAAGCTTTGCCCTCAAGGGTAGTTCCTGAGTTCTGTTCTGAACCCTCCCAAAGGCTCACTTTGTTCTCTTTAATCTCTGTGTCTGAGGCTCTTCATTAAAAAAATATCAGGGAGGCACCTGGATGGCTCAGTCAGTTGGGCATCTGACTCTTGGTTTCGGCTCAGGTCATGATCTCTTGGTTTCGTGAGTTCAAGCCCTGTATTGGGCTCTATCCTGATGGTGCAGAGCCTACTTGGGATTCTCTCTCTCCTACTCTCTCTCTCTCTGCCTCTCCCCTGCTCACACTGTCTCTGTCTCTCTCAAAAATAAAAGAATACATTTAAAAAGCTTTCTTTTAATCATGAAAATAATGACCCGCCTGACTATGTTATGAGAAATAGCTAACCAATGATTATTGGGGTTTCAGGAGGGTTTTTTTGTTGTTGTTGTAGATTCAAAAATAACTTATAGACATAGTCATGAACTCTTAGGCATATGGTTAGGATGACAGAAACCACCAAGACAGGGAAATCTAGCTATGCCTGAAAGAAACGATGTGCATTTGTCCTGTTTGTTTTTATAGAACTTTATGTCAACATTTATGTGTAGAGGTGAATAATAATGTTTCATTGCATCAACTCCATTTAATATGAATTTTAATTCTAGGAAGGAAAGGTTTTTTTAATTTTTAAAAATGTTTTTTATTTATTTCTGAGAGAGAGACAGTGTGAGCAGGGGAGGGTCAGAGAGAGAGAGGGAGACACAGAATCTGAAACAGGCTCTAGGCTCTGAGCTGTCAGCACAGAGCCTGCAGGGCTCAAATCCATGAACCGTGAGATCTTGACCTGAGCCAAAGTCAGATGCTTAACTGACTGAGCACCCAGTCTCCCCAAGAAAGGAAAGTTTTGATAAGTTTCTATCTTGTTGCTGTTTTTCAAAATTAGGATTTTCTTTCTGTTTTAGCTCAGTGTATCAAGCAGATGCTGGAATACACTTGGCTAATTGATGACACTGAGTGTCTCTGTATAAAGGTATCCATAGTCCTGGATTCTCCCCAAGTCTGGATCCTTTGATGTCACACAGTCTTATGCTCACTGTATATATCCTCACCAATGGACGGTTCCATTTTTGGTTGTTTTTTAATATTCCTTTTTTTTTTTCAGTGCCTCTTGTGTCTCCCTGGTTCTCAAAATCCCTCCAACATCATTAATTTTGGATGTCCCAAGTGGTGAGTCTTCCCTTCTCCTGCCCCAAGATCCTTCACCTTCTGCTGACGTTACTGGAGTCACCTTGAAGGCGCCACAGGTGGGACACCTCTCGAGTGTGTTGTTTCTAAATCATGGGTCTCAAAGCGTGGCCCTTACCAAAAGCATCTGCATCACCTGGGAACTTGGTAAAAATGCAGGTTTGCGAGCCTACCCCAGAACTACTGAATTAGAAACTCTGGAGGTGGGGTCTAGGACTATGTGTCTTAATAAATTCTCCAAGGAATTTGCATGTCTGTGGAGTTTGAGGGCCTCTGCTCTCAATTGTGGAGAATCCCAGATATGAGGCATCTGTCTAATCCTGTCTATGACCTCCCCACCCTTATGTCCTCTTTCCTTTCTGTATCTCTGTCTACACAGTCATATGGCAGTTTTCATGGCCTGTTTTGTGACACTTCATATTTTCATGGACTGTTGCTATTTAACATAGTTGCGTTTATCACTTGTCTTCCCAAGTAGGAATACAAGCACTTTCAAAAGCTGCTCTGGCTAACAGAGTTGGTAATTTTTTTTTTTTTTTTTGTGCATCCCCAACCAAACCAGCAAAATGCCTGCAGGCAGGAAATTCTCAATGAACATTTATTGATTAATATTCTATAGCATGAAGATGAACTATAGTAAGGGACTATAGTTTTTCACTGTAAATTATGAAATTGTAGGACTTACCATTTATCTTGATATTATATCCTTTTAATCCTAGAGATGGCTCGTGTCAATTCACATTGCATCAAGAAAAATAACAAGATCTGAGAGAGAAAATTTAATAAGATCCCGTATGGGAAAGGCCACCTAGAATCATAGGGGAAAATGAATTGAAATCATGACAAAGGAGTTCTAGGCTCAGTTTTGCTCTTCAATTAGAGTATGGCATTTATCAAATTACCTGCCTTCTTCACGTTGTAATTCTCATGTGAAAGATGAAGATAATCTTTTATTATTGCTGTTTTTCTTGTGTGTGTGTGTGTGTGTGTGTGTGTGTGTGTGTGTGTTTTGAGGGCTTGAAAAGGCTTATTACTCACATAGTGAGGTTTTCTGGGGAAAGAAGGCTTCACACTCAAGCTTGAGCAAAAGTTGGGGCATGACTGGTTTTCACTGTGGTTGGGTGGGAGTGTGGGGAAGGTGGAAGAGTCCCCAGTGAGGGCTCCCTTCCCATGGGCTAGAGTTAGTGTGCCTTGAACTTCTTGCCTGTGCCAAGGGGTGTGCACCTGGACTTTCCTATTGGCTTGTGCAGTGTGGGACAAAAGATTAAAGATGGATGATGGGGCTTGACACCTGTCAGTGGTCAGACATCCAAAATGGAGTCTGACTCTTTGTTACAGGGTTATTACAAGGGATTCTTGAATGCTGGGAACATTTGTGCATAGCCTTTTGGCAAACATTGTATATTTATGTACCTAAGTGAAATTGATCAGTGATATGTTTAACTTTGGTAAAAGTTGCCAGATAGTTTTCCAAAGTCATTGTACCAAATTACACTCCATCCAACATCATTTACAGTTGTACCTTCATTGGTTTATCCATTCTGAGTTGTGGGCCATTTGCTTTATATCCAGTCTTTCCGATTACAAATAGTGCCTCTGTCAACATTCAAACAAAGGTTTTGTGTGACCATAGGTTTTTGCCTTACCTGGGTAAATAACAAGGTTGTTTTGGTATTTGTTTATTTATTTATTTATTTAATTTTATTTAAAAAAATGTTTTAATGTTTTATTTATTTCTGAAAGAGAGAGAGAGAGAGCGAGCAGGGGAGGATCAGAGAGAGAGAGGGAGATGCAGAATCTGAAGCAGGTCCAGGCTCTGAGCTAGCTGTCAGCACAGAGCCCGATGCTGGGCTCGAACCCATGAACTATGAGATCACGACTTGAACCGAAGTCAGACGCTTAAGCGATTGAGCCACTCAGGCACCCCTATTTATTTTTTTAAAGCCAACTCTTTTCATTTTTTTTTTATGTCTTTATTTTGAGAAAGAGAGAGCAGAAGAGAGGCAGAGAGAGAGGGAGATACAGAATCCGAATCATATTCCAGGCTCTGAGCTGGCAGCACAGAGCCCAACATGGGGCTCAAACTCACAGACCATGAGATCATGACCTGAGCCAAAGTCAGACACTTAACTGACTGAGCCCTGGTTGTTTTGGTTTTTAACATGTAAATATTCATAGTCTACAACTTGAGGAGGTTTTTTTCCTTGTTTCCACCTAGAACCAAGTGACCCTGAGAGGACTTGTCCCACACCTGGGCAGATATGTCATTGTCATCCATTTTTATCAGCCAGCGCACCCAACATTTCCCACACAGGTGTTTGTGGACGGAGGGCGGCCGCGGGCAGGTGAGCATCAGGGGGCAGGTGTCATGGCTGCATGCCAGGCTCGTGCATGCGGTGCTGTAACAGGAACTCCTCTCTCGCCCTGCCCCCAGGTGTCTTCCGCGCCTCTTTTTGCCCCCACACACTTGGCTGCAGGGACCAAGTGATTGCTGACAGTCAGGTTGAATTTGACATCTCTGAGCCAGAGGTGGCTGTGACTGTGGAGGCTCCAGAAGGGAAGTCCTTAGTATTGGTACGTTCTGTTTGTCCCTCACCTTGCTCTTCATGGTCTTGCCTTGGACAACCATTCTCTGTGCGTGTTTGGCTCATGACAATAGTTCTTCCAAGAAATGGAAGTCATGTTTATAGAAAAACGTTAACATTTCATGGCTACCTTTTGCCACCCCTCCCCCCCCACAAAAAGTGAGCAACAGTTAAAGTCACAGGAAATTGGAACAATAGAAGCAAATAGGAACTCTTATGAACAAGCATCTCACTCTGCATCAGCCCCTCCTCTTCACTCCTCACCTGACTGGTCTCTTTCTAAAGCATGTAATACTCCTTTTTTCTTGAAGCTTTCTTTTTTGGGCTTCCATCGCTGTTTCTCTCATTTTGTTCTCACTTTCTCCAGTGTTCCTATAGTGATTTCCTTTTCCCTTTGTCCCTGTATGGTGGCGTTCCCTTGGGTTCGATGCTAAGCCACCTTGTTCCATCCTTTCTCTGTGGATACTACCATCTGTACCCATTATTCCATTCTTTCTTATGGGAGAATGACACCACATCTCTAAATTCATCACTGAAATTTTCTGAGCTCCAGGCCCAGTTTGGGACCATCTACTGCATGTCTACAAAGCGAGGGACCTTAGGAATCCCTCAGACTTAAGCCTGTTACTTGCACAACCCCAGGTATCCACTGCCCTGCTCCTTACCTTGGCTGATGGGATCATGGTCACTCAATGCCTGTAAAGCTTTCCAGAGAGCCAGGTAACATTGTCCAGGCCCTGCTGTGCGACCTTCTAGTTTCTTGCTCATGCTTCCTTCTCTCTCTGAGGATGCCATCTTCCTAGGGACAGGGACCTGGCTTTATGCAATTTGTACCTCCTGTGCCTCGAACACCCCCTGGCATGTGGTGCTTGGCAAATCCTCATTGGTTGACTAACATGACAGCAGTGAGTTCTCTATAAGCTATAAGTTGGTAAATAGTTGACAAAGACATTTGAAATTTCCTATAGCATTTATTACTGGAATAGTCTGATTTGTACAGGTACAGAGAGCCGAACAGTACTTTTAAAGCCTGGGGCTGCAGTTATTCATGATAAAGGGTCTGCATAATGTAAACTTCAGGGCAAGCCATGGTATGAGTTTTGCCCATTGATCCTGCCATTTTAGTTTGTTCACCTTTAAAAATACAAAATGCAACCTTTGGAGATCCACAGTCATCCCAGGCATAGATCACAAGGGGCCCTGACCATTTAACAGGACCCTGCTCATCCCTAGATCTTCTGTCCCCACGGAGCACTAAGGCTGCTGCTTCTCTGAGCAGGCACTCTGACATACTATTCCTTGCATAGGAACGTGAGTGGAGCCTTTAACACTGATTTAAAGTAGTTCTTGTGATTCTTTATTTCATAAATCCTGTTTCAGTTGATCTTGAGCTTAGCAGTAAAGAACATTGATCGTAGTGAAGAGAAAACATAATGAAGAGCCGTAGGTGTGCCCTGCTGTTGGGAATCCAAAGACACGCTGACAGGTTTTCTTTAGGTCCGTGTTCTGGTGGTGCCTGCAGAGACTTACGACTACCAAGTGCTTCACAAAAAATCAGTGGACAAGTCATTTGAGTTTATTGCCAATTGTGGAGGAAACAGTTTTTATATTGAGTAAGTATCACTTTGTGGAGATTCAGAAGGCTCTCCCACATTCCCGCTGGGAGCAAGGCCCCTGTCTTCTTCCTTCCGGTGCTCAATGGGTTGGCAGTGAGTCTTGGGTCTGGGGAGGGAGGTGCTTTTCCTTTGCATACACCATCCCACATCAGACCTCGTCCTGCACATCTGGGCAAGGCTAATGTCCTCAAGTTCGATCTTACCAGAGGTTCACCCTCCAAGCTGGGATTCATAGGCTGCTTAGGAGTTTCTTGGTCTCTATGCTGCTTCCTGTCGTCTAGCTCGGATTCCTAAAAGACAGCCACAAGGGGTACCTTCTACTGGGAAATCATGTCAGCCCAGATTCTCCCTTTTTTGCCACCTGATTGAGCGAAGAGTATCAGAGAGGTAGACCTCCCTGTCCCCTCATCCTGTGTCCCTGAATGCTAAGAGCCTAGGATACCTCTGAGTATCAGCTCCTGCTCTTTGCTTCTGTAGACCCTCCCTGCCCCCTTGGAGGCTTCCTGAGGGACCCAGGAACTCCAGGGGGCCTGGCTTGGCAAATGTCTCCTGTATAGAAAATATTAGTCAACAGCTCTGGGTTTGAATGCCTCCTTGGTCACTCTGTAGCTCTGTGGCCTTGGACATGTTGCTGAACTTCTAGAAACCTCAGTTGCCTTATCTGTGAAATGAGGCTTAGGCCTAACTGGTTGAGTTGTTGTGAGGTTAAGTGAGACATAGGCTAAACTTCTAACACACAACACTCAATAAATGAGGTACTTTGCCATTGCCTCCTCTTCATTGTTACTGTTACTGGTATATACACATATAGGTATAATTTTTTTGGTAACCACTTTATTGAGATATAATTCCCATACTGTGGAATCTATCCTATAGGTGAATTTTCGCCCTTTTATCTCAGCCATCACAAGTTCCCACCTGCCAGTCCTGTGATGTGCTCTGGAATAGATGGGCACAAGGAGGGGTGGCTGTTGCTGGCTGTGAATCCTGGGGTGGGGTAGCCTCTCATTTCTTCCCAGACTCCATAGCAAGAGCACTGCCCCTATAACACCCTTTGGTGGAGCAAGAGGGAAGGAGAGGTTGGGACTCTTATTGGGCATGCCTCCTGCGATAATACTGTTACTTTGTCTTCACAGCCCCCAGACGGCCTCTGGATTCTGTAAGAACTCTGCCAGATCCCTGGTGGCCCTTTACCACAAGGGCGCGCTGCCTTGTGAGTGCCACCCCACTGGGGCCATTGGCCGTCACTGCAGCCCAGAGGGTGGGCAGTGCCAGTGCCGACCCGGTGTCATTGGGAGACAGTGTACCCGCTGCCGAGTAGGCTACTATGGATTCCCAAACTGCAAGCGTAAGTGCACGTTTGGGTCATCCAGGGCTGTGTCTGGTCCCAGACGGATGACAGTCATCTAGGGTGGGCAGGCCTTTTTTTTTTTTTTTTTAAGAGAGAGAGTGAGAAAGAGCAAAGGAGGGGCAGAGGGAGAGGAAGAGAGAGGATCCCACACCTAGCATGGAGCCCAACACAGGGCTCAGTCTCAACAGCTGTGAGATCATGACTTGAGCCTATATCAAGAGTGAGATGCTTAACCAACTAAGCCACCCAGGTGCCCTGAGGGCAGGCCCTCTGCTGGAGACTCCCCTTGCACCTTGGGATCTTGTGAGAATTCAGATTCTTAGGAGGCCCGGGGTTGGGGCCTGAGAGTCTGCATTTCTTTTAACTACTCAGATGATGCCCATGCTGGTGGCCAATGGACCACATTCTGAGTACGAGGTTCTAGAAGCTAAATATTTGTGCTTCCTAAGTTATGTGACCCATGCATTTGGCAGCAGACGAGTATAAAGAGAGAGCCTTAAGCATGGAAATATTGGACAGTTCAATCCCTCTTCCTATTGGAAACCCCTTCAATTTTTGCAGCCTAACCAAATCTCGATTGAAATAGGAGGAGGTGGGGCGCCTGGGTGGCTCAGTCACTAAGCATCTGATTCTTGGTTTCAGCTCAGGTCATGGCCTCACAATTCATGAGTTCGAGCCCCACATTGGGTTCCATGCTGACAGCATGGAGTCTGCTTGAGATTCTCTCTTTTTCCTTTTCTCTCTGCCCCTCCCTGACACATGCGTGGACGTGTGTGCTCTCTCTCTCTCAAAATAAATAAATAAAATAAAAAAAGAGAAAAGAGGAAGGCCAGGGCCACAGGAGCAGAGTACTCTCTGAATGGGAAGCCCAGGGAATTTCATCTAAGAGCGAGCCTGTGGCTGAGACACTGGGTCAGCATAGGCCACATGAAGTGAGGGGTGCAGGTGTGGTGCACAGTCCTCTCCTGGAGCCTTTGCCTAATGAGGGTCCTGCTGCTGCTGTGTTATGCCCTGACCTTGAGCTCAGTGCACTGGGGTGATGTGGAGGCACTTCAGGAAGCCTGTGAGGAACAGGACTCTCTGACAAATGACAGGTGTCACCTTAGAATGGCATATGACTGCAGCTGAGTGGGCTTCTTTGAGTATCTGTCTCGGCGCCAGTGGGTCCAGCTGTGCCTCACACCATGTCTGCCATGCGTATGTAATATGGTTGGTTTTGGCTCCAAGAATACCTTTCAGATCAGCCACACTCAATAATGCCATAATGAAGAAAAAGCGAGACATTTCTCCCAGACCCTTGGAAGCTTCTGGAAATCCTGGTAGTTGGTGAAGTCCTGCTACAGGCCGCGTGGTGTCTAACCCTTACATTGTGCCTCTTTATTCCCTGGCCAGCATGCAACTGTGGCCCACGCCTGTGTGAGGAGACAACAGGGAGGTGCCTCTGCCCTCCCCACACGGTCAGGCCCCAGTGTGAGGTGTGCGAGCCGCATTCCTTCAGCTTCCACCCCCTGGCCGGCTGCGAAGGCTGCAACTGTTCCAGGAGGGGTGCTATTGGGGCTGCCACCCCGGAATGCGACAGGGACCACGGGCAGTGCAGGTGAGCTCAGGTGGACTTACCTGTTATGGGAAGGGAAGATGTCATCTGCACATTCCGGGCGCCATTACTTCTCATGTCGCACAGCTCCAAGGACTGCACTGTGTTCACGTCAGGGTGGAGCTCCCCATGCTGAATGGACTCTGGTGTGAGGAGTGGCAGTCCTCTCGGACTCAGGGTAGCCTCGGGGGTGGTGGATGACCAGTTGCCTGAGGTCACAAACAGCCTTACCCATTCGCTCCAGCATTGTTCTCAGTGTGTCCCATGTGTGTGAATAATTAAGTTATCCTTTCTTCCGCCGTGTCACCTTGTGGTGAGCGCCAGCCATTTGTATTTAGGTTTTGGCTCCAAATCTTCATTCTAGGGTAAGCGGGCAGTTTTGTGAGGACAGTGGGTGACAAAGCCCAGAGCCCTCAGGCCTGCTACCCTGTCTCAGACAGGCAAGCTCGAAGGGGTCCTAGGGCCTCCACAGTGGGCTTTGATTGGGGCTGAGCAGGCAGGATAGGGAGGTATATGCCGGAGAGCCTGACCTGAGAGTGGGGCTGCGGGGGGACTAAGCAGGAGGTCCAGTGACTGATAAGGAACAGTGGCAAACGTCAGTACCAACAGATACCGCATCGCTAAGAGTTTCTGCTGATTAGGTTGAGCTCTCATTGGAAACTGGAGGCCAGTGTCACATGATTACACGTGGTCAACCTGATCTCAGCAGAACTGGAGAATGGCCGCAAGGGACGAAGACTGGATCCAGTCTCATAGGAGCATATGCGGAAAGAGTTGGGTAGGGGGTTATGTGGCAGGAAAACTGCCGGAGGCCGCGCCGGCTCCAACAGGTCCAGGGGTCCCTGAAGGATGGACGGTGTCGGCGAGAGAGAGTGAGAGAGCCCTGAGATCCTTTCTGATCACCAGGCAGGCATCTCTGTCCTGTCGGTTTTGGTGTCTTTATTTATAGGTTAAATGATAACATGACATCAGAAAAAGGAATTTTTACAATGGGTAGCTCTTTGTGATAAGATGCTTTGGAAAGTGTACAGAAGCAGGTTTTACAGAAAAATTCTTGTAGAACTATTGCAGTTATAGTGAGGTTAAGTAAATCTTATTTTATTTATTTATTTTTAAATATTTTTTATTTATTTCTAGGAGAGAGAGAGAGAGAGACAGCGTGAGCAGGGGAGGGTCAGAGAGAGAGGGAGTCACAGACTGAAACAGGCTCCAGGCTCTGAGCTGGCAGTCGGCACAGAGCCCGACGCGGGGCTCGAACCCACGAACCATGAGATCATGACCTAAGCGAAAGTCGGAAGCGTAACCGACTAAGCCACCCAGGCGCCCCAAGTAAATCTTGTAACTAAAGATTTAGCAGGGTATTCTTAGTAAAAGACAGGATACATATTTATTCTAAGTTAATAACGCTAAGGTTAGGTCATAGGTTAAGTGTATAGATGGGCTAAGAGTCATTCTGTCTGGCTCTTGAATGAATGTTTCTGAGTTGGTTAATAAGTTGTTTGTGGAAACCTATTTGATGCTGAATGTGTGAACACCATGGAGGCCCTAAAAGTGTCAGCCTTTTGTTTGTGGGTAATGCTTTAGCTACTCTTATCTATCCTCATCCCAGCCACCTGTAAGGGAGGGTGTTTGCAGAAAGTAGGCCTTGGGGAAGGGACTGCCCTACATCACCAATTAGGAGAAGGTGTAAGTATTAACTTAAGTTCTGCCTTTACCTGTACCTTAATTCTAAATTAGGCTCTTTGTCTCGGGGCCAGGCTCAGTTGTAATTCTTGTGTTCTTAACCCCCTAAGTCTTGGATCTGCAAAGCCCATAGGAAGAGCCTTTTGACAATCATCCATAGAGCTTTCATCTAAAATCTCTCTTGTAAAGGCAGGAATATGCTTTTCCTTATGAGGTATCTGTGTTCAGAATATGGGTCTGATATGGAATATTGTGAGGCCTGGTCAATAGCAGCACAACATGAGCCAGTAGTAGCAGGAGATACCAGTTGTCATGTCTCATGGCAGGAGCTGTGCAAACACTGCCATTTCCTTGCTGTGACTGCCATCCATAGAGGCCAGTGCGGCTCCCGGCAGAAAACCATGACAGAGCCACCATTCCAAGCCAGCGTGGCAGGGTGCAGGAGCAAGTGTGAGGGTCTCCACCGGCCCTACACTCCCACCCACAATGGGGAGTGGATGTTTTGGAGTCCAAGCCTGTGATCTGGGAGTGACAGCCCAGATAGCAGTGGGGGCAGCCATCTGTGACTCCAGCTCGAGGACGACGGTATTAGTTTCCCTTGGCTGCTGTAACAAATTACCACAAAGGGGGTGACTTACAACAATAGAAATTTATTTTCTTATAGTCAGGCTAAGAGCCCCAAATCAAGGTGTTGACAGTGCCATGAAGTCTCTAGGGGGAAATCTGTTCCAGGCCTTTCTCTTATCTTCTCGTGTTACCAGCAGGCCTTCGGGTTGCTTGGCTTATAGATGTATGACTCCAGTCTCTGCTCCCCATCACATGGATCCTCCTTGTGTGTCTCGCTCGTCACATTCTCCTCTGTGTGTGTCTCTTCTCCTAAGGGCCCCAGTCATATAGGATTAGGGCCACCTTACTCCAGCATGACCTCATCTTAACTTGATTATATCTACAAACACCCTATTTCCAAACTTCTCAGGTCCTGGAGATTAGAACTTGAACATATCTTTTTGGTTACAAAATTCAACTCTCTATAGCACCTGTATTTGCCTTTCCTAAGGAAGGACCCTTGACCACACCTTTAATTGTTGCCCGGGTGCCTAACAGCTGCTTTGTGCTACAGGAAAGGAAGCTGAGTGACAGCCTGAGTCATGAAACATTCCAAGTCTTTAAAACCACAGGTGTGAGTCCCCCCTGAGTCAGCTCAGTTGCTCATCCTTCTCAAACCAGGAGCCTAAACTGAGTGCGATTTGCACAAAGAATTTGGAGGTGATATTCAGTGTTTTCTCCTCACTGTTAAATAACATATATTAGGTTCCTTTCCCTCCAGTGCTTAAGCCATTCTCTGGAAGAAAGTCAGGCACTTAGTTCATTAATGGAAGATGCTACATTGAGTCTCAAATGCACCTATGAGCCTGTGAAAACGTCTGACTTACCTCCAGTTAATCACTGTTGTAAGAAGAGAATGGCACTTAGGGCAGAAGGCACAGACTTCCACCAGCACCTGCAGGAATGCAGAAATGCGAGAGAACAGAAGACACACTGTGTTCAGGGGATGCTTGCAGGCCGGTGGCTGGAGAAGATGGAGAAGCAGGAAGCTAAAAGGACCTCTCTGTGCTGATTATGAGCCAGCCAACTTTATAGAAGGAGAGAGGGAAAGAAGAGAGGTGTATGATCCTGTGACTTCATTACTGACCTAGATTTGCTTCTCCAGGGAAAATTGCCTCCATTCCCTCTCTTTCAACCCTTGGGCCAAAAAGGGAGCTGGACAACTGCCAGAATCTTGTAGATTTGGTCTATCACATGGCCATCGCTGCATCATTCTAGCTGGGCTATTTGGTATTCCCCACCACATCTCCTCTCCTCTCCTCTTTATTTCACATAACTGGCGTTTTTCTTCTATTCTTTCATCGGTGGGTGTCATTTACCCTCGGGAGGCTCACAGCCCCACTGCACTTTCATCTTGTTCTTTTTTACCTCTACCAGGGCCTTCTTTCCTCAAATAACAAACATTGCACTAATATTTTCTACTACTCTCTCACCACTGGCCTCTCCCTTTTTAGGTTCCCAAAGATGCCACTCTCCCTTTCTTGAAATACAAAACCCTCTTACAGACAGCAAACTGATAGCTAGTCATAAACATGTGACACCAGAGCTCCAGAGTATTTGTAAATAAAATGTGTGGCTCTCAATGGCAACATCCACAGGGATGGGGAAGATAGAATATTTCTCTCCATGAAGCCAAGAGAACAACACCAACGAGATCTGCCATCCTGGTATGAAAAATGGTCACGGGAGAGTCAGAACAATAGTTGAAAGACAGTCAGCCAAGCTGGTCTCTTGACTTGACCACAAGCCGGTCTGCTGTACTCTGTCTAACACATACACAAATATCCCAGAAATCTTCTAGAACATCTACCAGACCAGAGGAAACCGTAGAATTAGAACTGGCTTCAGAAAAGGAAATCCAGGGGCGCCTGGGTGGCTTAGTCGGTTGAGTGTCCGACTTTCGCTTAGGTCGTGATCTCATGGTTCGTGGGTTCGAGCCCCGCGTCGGGCTCTGTGCTGACTTCCAGCTCAGAGCCTGGAGCCTGTTTCAGTCTGTGACTCCCTCTCTCTCTGACCCTTCCCTGCTCACACTCTGTCCTAGAAATAAAAAAAATAAAATAAAAACATTTAAAAAAAAAAGAAAAAAGAAAAGGAAATCCAGGGTGTTATAAAAAAGGCAAATGGATTTAATTAGGAGTAGTCGTTTTCATTTTAATATATTTGAAGAACAAATTAAAGGAAATAATTCAGTGTCTTTATGTGGAATTGGTTTGTGTGAATCCTTCAGCATAAAGAGTATCTGACGAATAAGCTGGATGAACAGAAGGGGAGGTCTTAGCAGTAAAATCCTCTGCCTGCTTGAGAGGTACCATAGCAAGAATCTGGAGATTAAAAAAAAAGTGAGAGAACAAGATTCTGTCTAAACAGCAGAATAAGCAATGCATAACCTAGAGGATGCAAAACTCGGGGAAGAGCAGGAGAGGAAGATAGCAAGGGTGAGCTGGAGGGTTATCAGGGCGGGAGAGTGCTGGCTGAGGATGGGGCCCAGGCTTCTGTAAGTGGCCTCATCACAGCTGCATGAAGAAACTTTTAAAGCCCTAAATACTGAAAATATTATAGTGCCCCCATATATAATTAAAACAAAAACTTACTAAGCCACAAAATAAATGTGAGGCAGACCAACAGAGTTCTGTTTTTCCATAATGACTACTTTGGTTTTTCTTTCAAAAGCCAAATATACAAGTAAAAAGTTTGAGACTGAGGGGGAGCGCCTGGGTGGCTCATTCAGTTAAGTGTCTGACTTTGGCTCAGGTCATGATCTCATGGTTTGTGAATTTGAGCCCCATGTCAGGCTCTGTGCTGACAGCTCATAGCCTGGAACCTGCTTCAGATTTTGTCTGTCTGTCTGTCTGTCTCTCTGTCTGCCCCTCCCCCGCTCACACATATATACACACACTCTCTCAAAAATAAACAAATGTTAAAATTTTTAAAAAAAGAAAGAAACCATTAGAGAAAAGAATGCTCTTCTCCTCACCCTCAGACAACATTTCCTGATGAAAATGAAGAATGTGTTTAGAGGAACCTAAATGGAACCATTTCCATATGAAGGAAATGATCAAAGATGCCTGGAACTTGCCACAAAAAGAAAAAACATCCTTTTCTCAGTGAGACAACAGACTGTCTTGCAGTTGTACAGAGTATCACCGATCCCAAAACATACACATCAGAATTTTCAGATTTTATTTCACTGTTCATAGGTGTTTAAGTTTATCATACTAAAAGAAAATGAAACATAAACATTAATCCACTTTAAAGTTAGTTACAGAAGATATGGTTTATCTATACGATGGAATACTGCATGGCAATGAGAAAGAATGAAATCTGGCCATGTGTAGCAACATGGACGGAACTTGAGGGTCTTATGCTGAGTGAAATAAGTCAGACAGAGAAGGACAAATATATGTTTGCACGTATAGGAGGATTAGGAGGAACTTAACGGAGGACTGTGGGGGAGAAGAAGGGGGGAAATAGTGGGGGAGAAGGAGGGAGGCAAACCATGAGAGACTCTTGAATGCTGAGAACAAACTGAGGACTGATGGGTGTGGGGGGGAGGAGGGGTGATGGGCGTGGAGGAGGGCACTTGCTGGGATGAGCACTCGGTGTTGTTAGAAACCAACTTGACAATAAACTATTTATAAAAAAAAAAGTAATTGTAGCAATCCACAATACTTAATCTCTGCTTAATTAAAACCAGTGTGGGGTGCCTGGGTGGCTCAGTCAGTTAAGCACTTGATTTTGGCTCAGGTCATGATCTCACGGTTTGTGAGATCAAGCCCCACATTAGGCTCTGTGCTATCGGTGAGGAACCTGCTTGGGATTCTCTCTCTCACTTGCTCTCTGCCCCTCCCCCACTTGCACTCTCTCTGTCTCTCAAAAAATAAAGAAGCATTTTTTTTTAAAAACTTGTATAATTTTAGAGACAATTGAGAATAAATTAAATTGGAACCATAAAACTGAGTTCATGACTCAGCTTTGTTATAAACTAGCTAGATGATTGAGCAAATTACTCTCCCTCCATGGGTCTCAGTTTCCTAATCCATTAAAAGTTTGGTAAAATTATCTCTACCTTTCTCCCTAAATTTAAAATCCTGTTCTGTTCATTTTCAATCTCTGATTGTAACATAGAAAATATTGCAAAATTATGTTGTACCAATGCCAGGAAATCCATTATTTTAGCCAACTCTACACTGAGGTCTTAAAGATGCATATATTGATCAAGATTTTGTTTTTAGTAGCAATGCTAACTTACTCTGATATAATACAATGAAAAAGTACATTTGCATTGCTTTTAATAATGGAAGATGATGTCATCAGATTCTATGAACAAGCAGAGGGGCTAGAATTCCTTTTGGGGAGGAGGCTTAATTGAAAAAGAAGATGCTAAGTACACAATAATCTTGGGATTTAAAATCTATTTTCCCCATAATTTTGTCACTAATACATAGAATTCTTACTCTAGTCTACAAAACTGGAGGCAATGTGGATAAATGCATGTACATTTATGATTTTATCCTCTTGATATTTTTAACTATAATGAAACGTTTTTCTCAATTACTCTGATTTTTTTTTTTTGCCTTAAATTCTGTTTTCTCAGGTATCAGCATGTTTTATTGCTCAAACTCCATCTAGCACCTACTCCAATTCGGGTGCTGTGCCTCATGCGGAAGGTACACCCACCTACTAATAAGAGGTCAAGGTCTGGCAGGGGAAGCTGTACTAACCACCAGGGTGGCATGGTGAGCGCCATGTTCTGTGCAGGCTCCCTTGAGAGCACGTGGGTCTGCCAGGTGCCACTTCCATCACATCACTGCCCAAGAACCTTTCACAACAACCTGATAGGTTAAAGACTGGCTTTTGTGGTAATATGGCCCCTACTGACCCTAACTTAAGCCTCTTTTCAGCTTCCTTCTTTGGCTTGGTTTTCTTACTTCCTCTAAACACTTTTTATTGTTCGGTTCTCCAGGTATCAGTTCTCCTTTCCCTTCTTCTGCTACACATATCCCAAGGATTATGTGTTAAAAGCACAGACTCAGGGCACCTGGGTGGTTTAGTTGGTTATGCATCCAACTCTTGATTTCAGCTCAGGTCATGATCTCACGGCTTGTGAGATTGAGCTCTGTGTTGGGCTCTGTGCTGGCAGTGTGGAGTCTGCTTGGGATTCTCTCTCTCTCTTTCTCTTTACCCCTCCCTTGCTCTCTCGCTCTCTTGCTCTCTCTTCCTCTAAAAATAAATAAACATTTTTTTTTTAAAAAAAGCACAAACTCAAAGAAGGCATGAAGCCTTCTATGAGTCTGCAGAGATGTTATTATCATCTCATTCCCTAAATGAGATGCTTACATCCCATTTCTCATATGATCACCTCACTTTCTGCATCTCTGTGCCCTGTGTTCTTGGTGAAAATGTGCCACAGTCAAGACCCACTTACACTACTTTATCCCCTCCCTTCTGCATCCTCTAACACAGGATTATGTGTATAGAAAGCACTCAGTGATTATTGAACTGAAGAATGAATAAGGTAGACTTTGGATTCTAGATTACGACTGGAGTTGAAGTGGGTGTACTATTAAGAGACCCACTGTACTGAATGAGCAAAGGGTAGGGTTCACTCTCACACCCTACTTTCTAGCCATTTGTGCTACACAGCAAGCACCCACACATGCGCAGATGTTATGTAATAAGGCCTGGCCATGAGCCCATTGCCTTGGAGATGAATTCACTTGACCCACACCCCCAGTCTGCACCTACAGGCAGCATCTGCTGGAAACTTCTTGCCTTTGCAGCGAGGGCAGCTCCTTGGGCAGCAGAGCATCTCACTGGAGAAACGTGTCATGGTCAGGCTGACTTGAGGTAGGTTTTAAGAGGTGTTCAGCCAGACTTTGAAGAGGAAATTTCCTTTTGATTCCTTGTTGTCATGGCACCGCCAAAAAGTCATTTGGCTGCTTGTTTTTGCATATGATTCACATGCTCAATGCTCAGGAATTCTGATATTATAATGTCCACATTTTGGTTAATCCTTCTCTGTCGGTCCCACCTGGGGTCCTCAGGGTCAGTTCACAGGCCCACACTCTTCTCACTCTGCTCAGCTTTTGGCTTTTTGTTGTCCATTCTTAGGCGTTCTGTTGCTCCTTGTGTGCGGAGTGAGGCCCAGAGCTTTACCTCACCTTGGTGACGTGACCACATGCCCTCAGCCCACCTCTCCTTGCCGCCACATCATCTCACAGCATTCTGAAATACTTAGCAAGGAATGATTTGCTTCCGTTTCTCTTTGTCTCAACAAGCAGCATCTGCAGCTGCCCTCCCTGTAAACCACTCTGGTACCTTTCTTTCCCACTCAGGTGAAAATACGCAAAATAGGCTCCTGTCTGCCTGTCCTTGCCTTCAAGGCCTAGGTCCAGGTCATTTGCTCAAGGGACCACCCTCAGGCTTGGCCACCAATGGCATTCAGCATGTGAGTGGCTCGTTTGGCACCAGCCTTCAATTACAGCACCTGGAAGCCAGAAGCTCTGCACCTTTGCTATAAGAAACCTGGACTTTGGTTCGACAAGCTGCCCGGTTGGCAGTTTGTGACCATAGCACTGTCTCCGCACAGTGTTCTTTCCCTCTGGGCTGGGTGAGACGAGCAGAGCCCACCCAGCCTAAGTCAGACCATCTCCAAGCTCCTCTTCTGATCAAAGCTTCCTCTTTCTGAGGATTTTATTTGGGCGGGGCGGTCTGCACTCTATTCTTTCCTGTCTCTAGACCACCAGAATCTTGTGCTTCCCTCCCCACCTGCCGACTGCTTCCCCCAGAAATAAGGAGTCATCTGGGACCAGTCTTTGGTTTTTGTCTTTGTTTCTGTTTTTGCTGGACTGTCTGATTGCATTTAGTTTGAGAGTCACAGTAAGAGAGCAGGTGTTACTAATCAGGACCTAGGAACCCTCCTATAGTGAATGCAAATTGTGTGTTGGAAAGAGAGAGAGAATGAAAGGAAGAAAGAAAGGAAAGAAGAAAGGAAGGAAGGGAGGAAGAAAGGAAGAGAAAGAAGGAAAGAAAGGAAGGAAGAGAGAGAGGAAGGGAAGGAAGAAGGAAGGAAGAAAGAAGGAAAGAAAAGAGAAAGAAAAAGAAAAGAAAGAAGCCTGTGAGTGGCCCATAATTTATCCAGCTTTGAAGAAGAGTCTCTCCCAAAGTTTCTGTCCACCACACTGGAGTGGATGACTTTAAGCAGACTGTTGACACTTTCACCTACATTGCTCTGGGTGTGATCTGGAGAATATTTGCTTCCTTATGAAGAGAATTTCTGCAGGTATCAGGTAGGGAGGAAGACCAGAAAGAACTGCAATGAAATGACCTTTGACCTGGAAGCAGGCCTTGCAGGTAAAACGAATTGTGTCTTTTCAGGTGTGCTGAGCAGGGTAACCTAGGGACTCCCATTTGCTCCCTTACCAATGCCATAGGAATAATGATAGCAAATTCTTACATGTGTGCACAGTACTATTCTAAGGCTTTTCTATATGTTATTTTATTCATAAAATAATCCTATGAAGTAGATATGTAATCTCTATGTTTACAGCTAAGTAAACTCAGCTATTAAAAGGTTAATTTGCTCAAGGTTCTATATCCAGTGAGTAGCCAAGCTGGGATTCAAAGCCGGGCTGCGTGGTCCCAAGTTTGTGTTCTTCATAAAACACAACGTTCTGTACTTGATTATAAGCAGGTATTTGCCAAAGGAAAACTTTGTGGAAAGAAAGTTAGATTTCTCTTTTTCAGAATGGTCCCTGGGGCAAGATATTTTAATAGACTTTGGTAGCAAGTTAGTGGTAAAATATTTTGTGTCAGATTATACCTCCAATGTTATGATATAACACACATTTTCTAGTATTTTCTTTAGACCCACAAAGAAAAGATCAGCGTGTGGATCCCACCAGACGTCCGCCATGGAGCTTGGTGATGGAGCTGACTCCCACTCCGTCTCCCTCCCTCCAGCCCGCAGGGTGACGGGCTTCTCTGTTCTGCTGACCTGTCACTGTTCTTCTCACTCTGTCAACTTCTGGGTCTTCCCCTCCATTCTTTGCCTCCAGTGCGCAGACGTGTGGATGGCTCCCTGCTCCCCACAGAGCTTTCCTTGGAGCCCACGCACAGGGCCGCTGCCCGCTGGACTTCCTGCCAGCCTTGGCCACTCCCGCATCCACTCCAGGGCCCAGTCTGGATGACTGGGGGTCTTCCTTGCCTTTCCCTCTTCTCTCCTGTCATCCAGAAAACTACAAGCCCTAGCAGCCTCACCCCCAAATAACTTGGAGCCCATCTCTTCTCTCCATTCCAAGTGCCTTTGCCCTAATTCAGCCCCTTCTCCCTCTTGACACTGCAGCCTGCTGCAGAATTGATCATCTTGACTCCATCCACACACACATCCAACCACACTCTTTCCTACTTAAAGCTTTTCAAGATGGCGATTCCTTGTCTGAGAGCTTGCCATGTGCCTCATCTGTCTCCACAGGGGTCCTGGGAGGTAGTGGTTAGCATTTTCCCTTTCACAGATGAGAAAATGGGGCCTTAGCAAATTATTAAGATAGTGTATCTGCTGGACGCCAGAGCTGGGGTCAGTACTCCAGCCAAACTGCCTTCAGTACACAGGGCTCAGCCACCGCACTCCACCAGACAGCATCATGGCGGCCAGCACCTCTATCCCCATGAACTGCCTCCTGCCTCCCTCTTCAGCTAATGTGTCAGCTTTCTTCACTCATATGTGTGCTCCCTGCACACCCCAGGATGCTCCTGTCTGTTCTTTCTGTCTGGAACACCCACCTCTACTCCTAGCCCACAACATTTGCCCTTTTAGGTTCAGCTCACACATCACCTCCCTCTGGGAGCCTGGGTCAGAGCTGCTATCCCCAACCCCAGCTGAGACCCCATGTGTATATTGTCCACATTTCTGCCCTGCCACCTAGGCTCAGGGGCTGTGTCTGTCCTTGTGCACCCAGAGCCTAGCACACGCCAGACCCAGAGGTGACCTCCAGGATGGTCGTCTTGACCTACTTTGTGGAAGTGCCTTTTCTCCGCTTCTTTCCATTCTGCCTTGGGAAGTGAGCACCCCACAGGCGGGCAGTGTGTGTGTTTAGCTGGTTTTGTGCAGGAACGGCTCTAATGCTGTGCAGGTAGACTTCGGCAAAGACGATGAACACTTTCGCTTCCTTTGCTTTGGGTCCAGGTGCAAGCCCAGAGTCATGGGGCGGCAGTGTGACCAGTGTGCTTCTGGGTTTTACCACTTCCCTGAGTGCATCCCGTGCCATTGCAACAGGGATGGGACAGAGCCAGGGGTCTGCGACCCAGGGACCGGAGCTTGCCTGTGCAAGGTGAGGCAGAACATGCAATCCCGAGGGCACTAGCCACTGGTCGGTGAGGAAGTTCTTCATGTTGGCTCAATGCATAAAAATATGTGGGAAGTGGGACTGACTTATAATGGATTTCCACAAGGCATGTAGCATTTAATAGTTATTATCTCATTAGATAGAAATAGTTGCAAGGGAAGACCCTTCTTATCCTTTGGAGAAGATGTAGACTGTAAGAATCAGAAGACAGATATGGATCCTTTCCAGAAAAGTTGGCACCAAACTTTATAATTTCAAGAGGTTCAGAGGCTCTCCAGAAGCTTATTCCTGGCCTATAGCCCCCCAGTTAATAGTCTGCTCCAGGACTTCCTGTCAGGTGGTAGGAGAGCTCCGAAGTGCCAGCATATGTTTTGAGGTAGAAGTAAGTGGAATGAACCAGCCATCCACCATATTGTGAATCCTTATGGTGCTATTTCTCTACATTCAGGATGCCAAGGGGCATCTTGTGAAATTGAGAAAATTCTCTCTTTCACTTAAGTGTGGTAGAATAGTTTAAACAATTAACGTGATATAAAAAGCTTGACAATTATATAACTTTCCATGTCTTGTCAGCATCTGCGTTGTAACATCTTGTGTTGGCATTAATTTGCAGAAGTAGCTAATTGCCATCAGGGAAGCTTTAGAAGAAGCCATCTCTTGTTTCTTGTTTTATTTCAATAGGAGAACGTGGAGGGTATGGAATGTAATATGTGTCGAGAAGGATCATTCTACTTGGACCCGGCAAATCCCAAGGGTTGTACCCGCTGCTTTTGTTTTGGAATAAATGACCGTTGTCACAGTACACATAAAAGAAGAGCTAAGGTATATACGGAATTAGCGTTTTGGGTTTCATTTTGTACTTCCAAATGGGGAGGAAGTGAATTGCCCTGAAGTGTGAGGGCTTGGGGAAATTTTATATGTTACTTTGTTAAGGTGTTAAGGTTTGTGCTCACCATTCCTCAGCCCGCACTGTTCTTTCCACAGATGTCCTCACGCTCAGTCCCTCCATTGGTCAGGTCTGCACAAGTGTCCTGGGCTCAGAGGGGCTTCCCCTCACTGCTCCCTATGAAATAGCTCACCCTGAATGCTCTGTATGCTTACCTTTCTTTGTGTCCTCTGTAGAATTTATCCCTCCCTGACATGTTATCCAGTTAGTTTTAAAATATGTTTATAAGTATCTTTCTCCAACACCAGCATGTAAGCTCCTGATATATTCCCAGTGCCTATAGCAGCGTCCAGAACATAGTAGATGCTCAAGAAACACTCATGAAATAAATGGGGTTTCCTGTTCTTCCCCCTCACTTATTTTTCTCTGCTTCCTGTTTTTCTGTTTTACTTTCCATCTCATTTATTTTTACCACATCTCTGGCCAGTTTTTAAATTAGCTCCATGAAACTAAAACTTTTGTTTCCTTTGTTATTCCATGAACCAGCAGTTTCACACTTGCCTTCTTTGTGTGAGTAATGTCTTCTGTCTAACAAGGATGTGAGGAATAATTATTTTATAAATTTAATTGCCTGCCTCTCCAGAGGAATGTAGGTTTGTAACTGGGGAAAAACTTAATTTGTAAATCCACTGAGGTCTTCTACCTCCAGGGGAACCCAGAAGCATTACTTCTTACTAATGTCTTGTCAATTTCTTCTTTTTTTCTCCCTCATCATTTAAATCTTGTCTTCCTTTATGATCAAAAATGATTTGTTATGAGGATTCATTTAAAGAAAAATCATGATAGCAGGCCACTCCATTCCATCTCACATTTGCTCTCTAAAGAGCTCACCATTAAAATGTGCCCACGGTCCTACTTATTATTCCCACACTTATTTGTATGTTATTTAAACATTTATAGGCTACCTACTGCGTGTCCTGATCCAGGAAGTGTGCTGGGACAAAGATAAATTCCACATGCTGTGATCACCGCTGTCTGAGTACTCCCAGTTGTGATGGGTCCAAGGGAGGCAGTGGCTGGGGAGGGTTCTGTCATGGGAATCCAAGGTCAAGTTCAAGAGGAGGCATCCAAGTGAAGCCTTTGAAGCAAGGTGGCTGCCACTGGTCCTTATTGTTCTGCATAATTCAGTCGTCACCAGAGCAGCCGCAAATGCACGTTGCCATCCTTTGCTCTTGTGTTCCAGTTTGTGGACATGATGGGCTGGAGCCTGGAGACGGCAGACAGAGCAGACATCCCCGTCTCATTCAACCCGGGCAGCAGCAGTGTGGTCGCAGACCTCCAGGAGCTGCCCTCCACCGTGCACAGCGCGTCCTGGGTCGCACCCCTTTCCTACCTGGGAGACAAGGTAATGGCATCCTGTTGTTCTTCTGAGTCCTCGCCGGGCCTCCTCCATCACCACGTGAGCATCATTTACTGTCTGGAAGGAAGTGTCAGGAAATTCAGGCTCCTAAAACTGAGGAAATTAGACGAACTACACATGCAGAAAAGAGGTGGCCCTTCCGCTGGGAGGGGTTAAGCATGTATGAGCCTCATGTACCCCACAAGCATTAGCTCACCAGCAAAGGAAATCGCGCATCACGTTTTTCTCCATTTTTGCTTAACCGTTTCAATAATATCTGTTGCAAATGGGACATGTGTGCTTTTAAAAGCTACTGCTAAGAATTCTTGTTTTAAAGCGGAAGAAAGGCTCCTTGTCAGGAAAACAAAAGCTGACAAGTGACTCATGAGTTATTACAAGAAGCACAAGGTGCCAGTAGCACCTCAGCTGTCATTAGCCGAGTCAACATGCAGTTAGCTAGACATTCCTCGGGGAGCTGACAATTGAGTTGCTCTTCCTTTGCTGCCTGGCCCACTAGGCTCATTTCTGAGGACAGAAGTGTGGGCTTCCTGTAGAATCAGGCACCTGGCAGCAGAGGGGAGAGCTTTTCAGAAGGTGTAGATTCCACACGGCCCGGGTCAGGTGGCACTGCATTCTCTTAGAACGACTGCATAGTAGGGCCTTGTTGGCCCAAGGGCTCTAATTGTGTCTTCTATTTTTTTTTAATGTTTATTTATTATTGAGAGACAGAGAATGAGCATGGGAGGGGCAGAGAGAGGGGGAGACACAGAATCCGAAGCAGGCTCCAGGCTCTGAGCTGTCAGGACAGAGCCCGACATGGGGCTCGAACCCACAAATTGCAAGATCATGGCCTGAGCCGAAGTCAGATGCCCAACCAGCTAAGCCACCCAGGTGCCCCAATCTAATTGCGTCTTCTGGTTGAAGGGCTTGGGTTTTGACCTTTGAGTGCAGGGAATGTTGCTTCTCTCATAGGACCCCTCTTCTACCTCACGTGACACCCTTCTTGGCCTCCACACAGTAAGCCCATATGTAGGTTATCTGTTACTGTGCAATTACCCCCAAACTTTGGGGCTTAAAGCAACAAACAGTAATTATGTTGCCCAGTTTCTGTGATTCAGGAATTCAGGAGTGGATGGCTCAGATATCTCATAGGGTTGTAGTCAAGATGTCAGCCGGGGCTGGAGTCATCAGGACTGGAGGATCCGTTTCCCAGCTCATTCGTGTGGTTGTCACGGGCCCCTGTTCCTTGCTGGCTGCTGGAAGGAAGTCTCAGTTCCTCGTCACGTGAGGCCTCCATAGTCCTTAGGACCTTGTGACGTGGCACCTGGCTTCCTGTAAGTAGTTGGTAGAAAACTAGAGAGAGCTAGAGATGTGTAGAGAGAGACAGAGACAGAGAGAGAAACTCAAAATAGAAACTATAATCTTTTTATAACTTAATTGCAACAGAAACACATCCTCACTTCTACCATATTCTGCTGGTTAGAAGGCAGTCACTAAGGGCATCCTGAACTCAAGGAAGAGAATTAAATTAAGCTCCATGTCTTGAAAACAAGAGTATCAAAGGATTTGTGGACATATTTTACAAACCACTTTAGTCCATCAGAAAGGCAATATTTAGTCTCAAGAGGATGATTTAAGATGCTACCCAGGAACACTTCCAGACTCTAAGACCATAACTCTGTGACTTTGTCAGTTTGCAGATTTTAGGGAACGTCTGTGACCTGGGGCCCTGGTAATGCTGTTCTTCTCCCTTCCTCCAGGTTATTTGGGTTTTCCAGAAAGGGTGTTTTGTCCTGTCCCACTCTGAGATGATCATTGCCTCTTATTTTCATCTCTCAATTACTCCTTTCTTGATTGGTTTTTATCCAAAGGGTGGGAAGTATCAGGAGCAGAGGTGAAATCGCTGCCACAAAACTATGACTTCATGCCTCCATGATCATGCTGCTTAGATGGCCTTGAGAAAAGATCTGTATACCTACTGGAGCCGTCACACATGGCTTCTGTACCTGGAGAATGCATGATCACTTACGAAATACACACCATCTGCTCTCAGGGGAAGTTTTTAAAAAATTTACTTCTAGAGGTTCATTTTGTAACACATAGGTGTTAACCAATTCTCTCATTTTTTAAAACATTTTTAATGGTTATTTTTGAGAAAGAGAGAGACAGAGCACAAGCAGGGGAAGTACAGTGAGAGAAAGAGATACAGAATCCAAAGCAGGCTCCAGGCTCTGAACTGTCAGCACAGAGCCCAACGCGGGGCTTGAACCCATGAACTGTGAGATCATGACCTGAGCCAAAGTCAGACACTTAACTTACTGAGCCACCCAGGTGCCCCACCAGTTCTCTCATTTAAGTAAGAAACCAATGGCCTAGATTTCTGAGGATAGCTATAGATTAAATGAACACTTTGGGTTAGTAGTCATCTAGAATAGAAGGATCTTACTTGTTTCTGTGTGACTGTAATTTTTTTTCTTTTAAAAAAATATTTATTTATTATAGAGAGCAAGTAGGAGAGGGGCAGAGATAGAGGGAGACAGAATCCCAAGCAGGCTTCAGGCTGTCAGCACAGACCTTGATGTGGGGCTCGAACTCACAAACTGTGAGATCATGACCTGAGCCAAAACCAAGAGTGGGACGCTTAACTGACTGAGCCACCCAGGTGCCCCATCTTCTTAACAGAAGCATATTCTTGCTTGTAAAGCTCAGTGATGTTCATGTTAAACATTTTAAGTGATATAAAATGATACAAAGTAGAAAGTTCAAATATCTTCTTCAATTCTTCTCTCTCAAGATGACCATGAACAGGTTGATGGTATCTTTCCAGATTGGGCCTTTGTGCTTGTGATGTGGGTTAATGTTCCCATAGGTTCTTCTAATGCTTGTGCTGTTGACCCTACAATTCCAATTTTAGGTTTCTTCCTATGGTGGCTATCTCACCTACCAAATCAAGTCCTTTGGCCTACCTGGTGAAATGGTTCTTCTGGAAAAGAAGCCTGATGTGCAGCTCACTGTAGGTATCAGAACACGACCCAAGTGGTGGGACGTGACAGTTGCAGTTGGTTGGTGACCCAGTTTTAGGACATCTTGATAAATGGCCTTTAAATAATTTGGATTAAGTCATTTCCAATATTTTGTAGCAACTTAAAGGAAGTTGAGAGCAGGTAGCCCCTCCTCAGGGTCCTGCTTCCCCTGGCCATTCCAGCCCCAGTGGTTTCTCTTGTCTCCCCTCCCAAAGGACGTAACTATATCTCACGCTTGTTTCTCTTAAGTCACTGCTTCGTGTTAAACTTACTGTTACATTTCTACCTTTCGATTCAGTCTCACAAATGTTTTTGAGACCTTCCAGTTTGCAAGGCCACATTGCTGGGCTCATAAAAGACAGGTGACCCCTGTCCTTAACAAAAGTGTCATCTAAGAAGGGAGATAAAAGAAATAGGCAAATAGCTACAATCCACTGAACAATAAGCATTTGGGGTAAAGTTCAAATAGGACTCAGTGGGACCTGGGGCCCAACTGGGTACTTATTTAGTCGAGAGATCCACAGAAGGTTTCATGGAAAGGGTTAATTTGGGGCCAGAACTTTAAGCATTGGCATGACATGAGAATTCTTATCAATGAATAAGATAAACCAAGGCAGAGGAGCAGTGACCTGTCCAACTTGGCCGTATTAACAGTGATTCCTAAGTCCTAGAAAACAACCCTGGAAGGGTGGGAAAGAGGATGTTTCATGCTACGGTAAGGAATTGAGTTGATATAGACAGTAGGGAGCCATTTTGGTTTTTTGAGAAGAGAAATGACATCTATACACTATGTACCAGTGACATAGTCTAGAACTGCAATCTAGGAAATTCCTCGAAGGCAGGGTCAGTGTCACATTCTGCTTTGAATGTCCTATAGTACAGGGCGCAGTGTCTTGACCAGTGTGGAGGTGCCTGCACCTGACTTGATGCTGTTTCTGGTGTATGTGCTGTGGTTAACGCAGAGCAATTCCAGCTTCTTGAAGGTTTTTTTTTTGTGTCATTCACTGTACAGTAGGGACGAGCAAGTCTCACATATCTCGTCACAGCTGAGAGCCTTGCATTCTGGCTGATTTTTGTGTTTAGACACGGCTGGGTTGTGTTTTGTTGTTACTGGCACCCAAAGTTTTTGAACTATTGTTTCAAAACCCGTAAGAAACCTTGTAAAACATCTTGAAAATGAAGCACCGAAGAGTTTTTAGAGGAAGAAGTAGCTCCATAATAAAAATGCCATCACGGCACTGCTGTATTTCAGTTTCCTATTTTTTCAGAGTATCTTGAGTTTGGGCCACTAACATACCAATATTTTATTGCCAAAGAGTTTATTACACAGGCAGTTGGAATTCACAGAAAAGTGAGGACCAAAATTTCTTCTTAATTTTCCCTCCAAACATGGAAGACAATTTAGGTTCATGAAGCATTCAGTCTGTTGCTTTGTTCCAAACCACCGTAATTAAAAGCCTATGGGGCATGCTTTCTTAGATAAAGCTTGTCAGTGATTGGTGATTGCAGACAATGGTCTTCTTTCTGAAACGCCAGCGCTAGTGAATGGAACCCTTTTGGGTTTGGGGTTAGAACCCTTTTGGGATTTTTGTGTGAGGGTTTGGGGTGGAGGTGCTCATGGGTGTTGACCTTCCCATTATGCCCCATCAGGATTCCCAAAGAGCCCTGGCTATGGGGAGGGAGGTTCAGAGGCTGAGGGTGAGCAGGGCTGGATCCCAGAGAGAGCGGGCTACAGAGGGAGTGGGCTACAGGGTCTTTCCCACGTGCCAGCTCTGCAGCAGCCTGTCTGTGTAGCCTTCTGCCCACCCCACCCTCCTCACTAACTCACCCACCAAAGCACTTTCTGGTTACCACAGTCTGGACCTGTCAGCAGTAATGGAAAGGCACCTCATGCATTGTCTGCAAAGCATAGTTTTTGTTAAAAAAAAGATCCATCTTTTTAGCCGCTTTTGGTCAAGGGGATTTTCCTGGTTTCCTATTTGTGAACATGCACTGTATTAGGTATTTTCTGTTTCCTTTCACTAATCCTTGTGCCAGTCTGTTCCCTTCATGATTTTTTTAGAATCAGACATTCCATGTAATGTAGATCCTAGAAATGGGTTCTTAGATCAGTTATAAGCCTCAGAATATCTCAACCGTGGTGTTCATGTTTTTCTTTAAACAGGGTCGGCACATGTCCATCATCTACGAGGAGCCAAATAACCCGCGACCAGACCGTCTGTATCACGTGCGTGTGCAGATGGTGGAGGTAAAGGAAAAACACACATTAAAAAAGTTCTTGATGATCCTTTTTGTGCTACGACTTAGTTCTTTCAAGCAATTATGATTTTCTGACTTATTTTATGAATTGAAAAAATTATATTTCTAGACATATATTTCATATATATAAATTTAAAATATAAATTGTGTAAAATATATAGCGTTTATCCTCAGAGGGCTTTGTTCATCCTATCTGTATGGCACTTAGCATGTTTTACAGGTAATAATCCTTGTCTTATAAACCCTGTGAGCTGGTAAATGCTATGATCTCATGCCTTCCTCAGTGGCCAACAAATGCTTGGGATGAATGGATAGAAAAGCCACAAAAAAAAGTCTAACACCAAAAGAAATAAGATTAATATAAATAAATAAAGGAAAGCTTATCAAATCATAAAACATATTACATTTACTTGGTTATGACAACTTCTTTAAAATAGTGTTGCATTTGTATTATTAAGTATGTCCAGGGGTGCCTGGGTGGCTCAGTCAGTTAAGTGTCCGACTTGAGCTCAGGTCATGTTCTCACTGTCTGTTGGTTCAAGCCCTGCGTCGGGCTCTCTGCTCTCAGCACAGAAGCCCACCTCAGATCCTCATCTCCCTTTTTCTCTGTCCCTCCCTTGCTTGCACACGTGTTCTCTCTCTCTCTCATAGGCAAACATTAAAAAAAATATATCTGATACCTCAAGGTGCTACTTTTCAAGTACTTCAAACCTGTAGACATATTTTACCATTTCTGTACAGGTCCATCCATTCAGTGGAATACTATTTGGCAATAAATGAAACAAAACGTTGATACCTATGACGACCTGGGATGAACCCCAAAAGTAATATACTGAGTGAACGAAGCCAGACGCAGACCACATATTGTGTGATCCTATCTATATGAGGGTGGCCATGCCAGCAAAATTGGTGGAGGGAGAACCTCCAGAAATTCTCTCCTCTGTAAAAGCCATGGGAAAACTGGCAAAAAGGGTTAGAATCAAATATGTTAGACCCTGGACATTGATCAAAGGCTTACTGCAATCTGAAAAGTGTTTATTCAAGAAAAATGGCTGAATTTTGGTAAGAACATCAGGCTTTGTGGCAGTCAGCTTGCTCTGTTCCCATCCCCCACCTCCACAGTTGCTTTGAAAAACAGTAGCCCACACTGGCAAGATGAAAGCCAGTAGCCCAGCAGCCATCAGGGGAGACAGTGGCTTTGGAGCTTATGCAAAGCTTCGCTCCCAGAGAACTATCATGATTTGACCTGTCTGGAGGTTTTCTGGAAGATTCTACGTCTAAGGCTGCCTTTGTTTGACCTGACTTGAAACTTTCTCCAAAATGAAAAGCCTTTCCTTTAGGATATCTGAAAACATTAGAGGCAGTTCCTTCACTTCATGGCTGCCTGAGGTGATGGATAACAGTTGGGGCTAATAATAGGCTAATCACAAAACTTAAAAAGCTGGAAATGAGATGTGCATAGGGGCTTTGAAAAGCTCCAACACAGTCTTGCGGAGGTGGAGGACCACACATACTCAGGGCTACAAGCATGCCTTAAGCCCTCACCTCTAACTGACCATGAGGCTTGGAGTAAACCGGAAGTGAAGGCTAAAGCAGAGCAGTCAGCGGCCTGGATGAGTGTTGAGGGGTCCCTCAACATACACACAAACCCTTTGGCAGAGACTAGGAGACCTTTTGATTTTATGCATTTAAAGAACTCTGTCCAGTCACTAGCTGACCACTAAGCTAACTAAGCATTGACTTTACCGGCCTTACACGACAAAGAATACAGACCTTACAGAATTAGTTCAGAAAACCCATTAAACAAAGACACAAACAGCAATAGTAAACAGCAACAGCAACAAATTCTGGGCGGGGGGGGAGAGGAATCTGATTTTCTGGGTTGCCACATTACATTATGTTAAATGTCTAGTTGTCAGCAAAAAAAAAAAAAGAGAGAGAGAGAGAGAGAGAGGCATGAAAAAGAAACAGGAAAGCATGGGGGAAAGGGAATACATAAATAGAAACTGTCCCTGAGGAAGCCCAGACATTGGACTTACTACAGAAAGACTTTAAGTCAGCATATGTCAAAGAAATAAAGAACACCGTGTCTAAAGAACTAAAGTAAAACATGAGAAAATATCTCACCAAATACAATATACAAATAAAGAAATAGGAATTGTAAAAAAAAAAAAAAAAAAAAAAGAACCAAATAGAAATTCTAGAGTTGAAAATTACAGTATCTGGAAATGAAGAATTCACGAGAAGGGCTGCTGTGGACTGGATTGCGTTCTGTCCAAATTTATGTGTTGAAGCCCTGACCTCTAGTTTGAGTGTATTTGGAGTAAAGAAGTAATTAAGGTTAAATAAGATCATAAGGATAGAGCTGTGATCTGATAGAATCAATGCCCTTATAAAAAGAGATACCAGAAAACTCACTCTCTCTGTCTACCATTAAGAACATAGTGAGAAGGCAACCATGTGTAAGCTAGTAAGAGAGTCCTCACCAGGGATCAAACTGGCTGGCAATCTTGATCTGGGACTTCTAGCCTCTAGAACTGTGAGAAAATAGATTTCTGTTGTTTAAGCCATTTGGTCTATGGTATTCTGTTATGGCAGCCTGAGCTGACCAAGACAAGGGCTCAACAACAGAGTTGAGTACACAGAAGGAAGGATCAGCAAATTTGAAGGTCAGTTGAGATTATCCAGTCTGAGAAACAGAAAGTAAAAAGAATGAGGAAAAACAAACAGACTCTTAAAGACAAAAGAGACACAATCAAATATACCAACATGTGAATAATTGAAGTACCAGAAGGAGAAGAGAGAGAAAGGGAAAGAAACAATATTTAAAGAAATAATGGCTGCAAGACTTCTCAAATTTGATAAACACCCTTAATCTACATAAACATCCTAGCTCAACAAACTCTATGTAGGATAAATGCAAGAGATCCACACACAGAAACATCATAGTAAAGATTCTGAAAGGCAAAGACAAAGAATCTTTTTTTAAATAAATTTTTTATAGTTTTTATTTATTTTTGAAACAGAGAGAGACAGCATGAGCGGGGGAGGGGCAGGGAAAGAGGGAGACACAGAATCTGAAACAGGCTCCAGGCTCTGAGCTGCCTGCATAGAACCTGATGCAGGGCTCGAACTCACAAACTGTAAGATCATTACCTGAGCCAAAGTTGGACACTTAACCTACTGAGCCACCCAGGCGCCCTGACAAAGAATCTTAACAGCAATGGGAAAGAAGCCCATGACATACAAGGGTCCTCAATACGGTTAACACCTAACTATTTACCACAAACCATAGAAGTCAGAAGGCAGTGGGACAGCGGTCAAAGTGCTAAAGGAAACAGACTGGCAACAAAGAATACATATCCAGCAAGCTGTCCTTCAAAAACGGAGGAGAAATGAAGACATTCCATTATAAACAAAGCTGAGAGAATTCAGCGCTAACCAGCCCTCCTTATAAAAAATACTAATGGGAATCTTTAGACAGAAATGAAAGGTTACTATAGACAATAACTTCCCTCCCTGTTAGAAATGAAGAACGATAGTAAAAGTAACTACATAGGTAAATATGAAAGGCAGTAAAAATATATCTTTATAGCTCTTCTGATTTAAAAGACAACTATTTAAAGCAGTAATTATAAATCTGTGTTGATCGGCATACAATGTATAAAGACATAATGTATATGACAATAAGAGCACAACAGAGCAGGGGAAGAAATGAATAGAAGAAACGTACTTGTGAACTGTTGAAATAAAGTTGCATTTATTTATTTTTAAATGTCTTTTTTTTAATTTATTTTGAGAGAGAGAGGGAGAGAGCGAGCACGAGTTGGGGAGAGGCAGAGAGAGGTGGGTAGAGAGAATCCCAAGCAGTTTCTGCACCAACAGTGCAGAACTCATGAATCATGAGATCATGACCCAAGCTGAAACCAAGGGTCAGATGCCTAACGCCACCTAGGCACCCCTAAAATTTGTATACATATAAATGTTCCAACCTGGATAAATCTATAGAGACAATATAGATTAGCAGTTGCCTGGGGCTTGGGATGGGAATAGGCAGTAACTACAAATGGGCACAAGGGTTCTTTTTTGGGGAGGGGGATGAAAATGTAAAACTACATTGTGGTGATGGTTGCATGCTTATGTAAATTTACTAAAAATTGTATGCTTAAAATAAGGGAATATAAGTATATGCAAATCATACCTCAAGCTGTTAAAAATATAAACTAAAATTAGAGGAGCGCCTGGGTGGCTCAGTTGGGCAAGTGGCTGACTTTGACTCAAGTCATGATCTCCCAGTTTGAGTTGAAGCCCTGCATCAGACCCTGTGCTGACAGCTCAGAGCCTGGGGCCTGCTTCAGATTCTGTGTCTCTTTCTCTTCTCCTCCCCGACTCACAATCCGTTTCTCTCTCTCTCTCCCAGAAATAAATCAACATAAAAAAATTTTTTAATAAAGAAATAAACTAAAATTACATTAGTATCATATTTATGTGTAAATAATAATAAATACCCTTTACTGAATGTCTACTACATGTTAGGCACTGGGCTAAACACTTTATATATATTATAGTATTTAATTTGCTTTAATTCTTATCATAGTCCTGAGAGATTAGGTATGATTATGCCCATTTAAGATATATGGAAACCAAATTTTAAGGAGGCAACAGAATATAAAGGTTAAAAGTGTAGTCTTTTAGGGGCAACTGGGCGGCTCAGTCGGTTAAGCTTCCGACTTCGGCTCAGGTCATGATCTCACAATTCATGAGTCCAAGCCCCACGTGGGGCTCTGTGCTGACAGCCTGGAACCTGGAGCCCATTTCCAGTTCTGTGTCTCCCTCTCTCTCTGCCCCTCCACTGCTCGCACTCTGTCTTTCTCTCTCTGAAAAATAAAGAAACATTAAAAAAATGTTCTCTTTAAAGTGCAGGCTTTTACATGAAAAGATACTCAACGTAACTAATCTGTAAAGAAATGCAAATCAAAACCAATGAGATACCACCTCATAGTCGTTAGGATGGCTACTATTTAAAAAAAAAACAGAATACCAAGTGTTGGCGAGGATGTACAGAAATTGGAACACGTATGCACTGCTGGTGGAACTATAAAACAGTGCAGTCACTGTGGAAAACAGTATTGAGATTTTTTAAAAATTTAAAGATGGAATGACCATGTGATCCAGCAATCCCATTTCTGAGGATATATCCCAAAGAATTGAAAACTGGGTTTTGAGGAGCTATTCACACACCCATGTTCATTTCAGCACTATTCACAATAGGTAAAAGGTGGAAGCAACTGAAATGTCTGTGGACAGACGAACGGATAGAGAAAATATCGTGTATACATATGATGGACTATTATGTAGCCCTAAAAAGGAAATCCTTCTGTGCTAGAATGTGATAGTTCTAGCTAGATAAAACTAGAATAGATGTGAAGATCCTAGATTGCTAGGATGTAATGTGAAGATACTATGCTAAGTGGGATAAGCCAGTCACAAAAAGACAAATACTGCGGGATTCCACTTATATGAGGTATTTAAAGTAGTCAAATTCATAACATTAGAAAGTAGAATGGTGGTTTTCAGGAATTGGGGGGAAGGAGAAAATGGAAGCTATTGCCTAATAGGTACAGAGTTTCCATTTTGCAAGATGATAAAGTTCTGGAGTCTGTTGCACAACAATGGGAATATAATTAACGCTATTATACTGTACACTAAAAAATGGTTGAGATGGTAAATGTTATGTAACATGCCTTTTACCATCATAAAAGTAAAATAAAATAATATAAATGTGTGTGTGCAAGAAAAGATTGTACATTCTGTCCCAATTATGTACATTTAATGAATGTTCTAAAAAGATCTAAAAGAGAGCTAACTGCATGACTCAGTGGGTTTCCATAACCCTCTCTCCTATGTCATTCTCATTCATTTTGGGCTTGCACACACAAAAATGCATTTCTAAAATATTTATTTATTTATTTATTTATTTATTTATTTGAGAGAAAGAGATAGTTGGTGAGAGGAACAGAGGAAGAGAGAAGTGGAGGGAGAAAGAGAGGGAAAGAGAGAGACAGAATCTTAAGCAGGCTCCATGTACAACATGGAGCCCAAGGTGGGGGCTCAATCCCAAAATCCTGGGATCACAACCTGAGCCATCAAGAGTCAGACACTGCAGCACCTGGGTGGCTCAGTCTGCTAAGTGTCTGACTCTTGATTTTGGCTCAAGTCATGATCTCACGGTTCCTGAAATCGAGTCCTGCCTGTCTCCACGCTGACAGTAAGGAGCCTGCTTGGGATTCTGTCTCTCTCTCATTCTCTGTCCCTCCCTTGCTCTCTCTCTCTCAAAATAAATAAATAAGCTTTAAAAAAAGAAAAGTTTAAAAAAGAGAGACATTCAACCAGTTGAGCCACACCCCAAAAGTACATTTTAAAACAAATATGACACTGGGAAATCTTCTTTCATTTCATTGTTCCTTATTTCCTGCCTTCATTTTTTCCCCTTTCATGTGGTATTCTCTCTTCTTGGAAATAACCCAGGACACCTGATTTCTGAATTTAAATCCACTATCTTATACTAACTTTTATCTACCCTTTCTCCCCCTCCCCTCCCCTCCCCTCCCCTCCTCTCCTCTCCTCTCCTCCATTTTCCATCTGCATTATAAATGCCTTTCCTTTGACTTGTGCTGGACGCCGATTCTCTGAAAGCCCTGGAAGTGAGCTTGCCAAAGGGAAACCTTGCTTTTCTGTTCTCACGTGTAGGGAAACTTCAGACACGCCAGCAGCGGTGCCCCCGTGTCCCGGGAAGAGCTGATGATGGTACTGTCTAGACTAGAAGGTGTGCGCCTCCGAGGCCTCTACTTCACCGAGACGCAGCGGCTCTCCTTGAGCGGGGTGGGACTGGAGGAGGCCTCCGCCACAGGAAGCGGGCGTAGAGCACACGATGTGGAGATGTGTGCCTGCCCCACTGGCTACACTGGTGACTCATGTCAGGTAGGAAAAAATTCCCCCTAGGACTCTTGTGGCTGCCTCTCCTATCTGTCCCCCCACCCTGCTGGATGGTCTGAAGCACTCTGTCCATTGGACAGGTGTTTCCTGGGCTATAGCTTCTGTCTTACCTGGACCACCTTCAGGTATGAAATAGGAAAAAGAAATCACAGACATTTCAAATTCCACCAGAAAGCCACAGGCACTGAGTCAATCCTGGGGCTTATAGAAATCAGGACTTTCTGGGAAGTAGGAAGGAGCCCACCAGTGGGCATCCTGGTATTTGAGCCACTCCCTTCCCAGTGGGTGACCTAGGGTTCTTGTGCTATTCCCTAGTGGAGGGCCCCTCCAGACAGTGTCCTGATTCTTCCAGGGGAAGTGGCAGCCCATTATCCAAGTTCACAGCAGATCTTCCTGCCAGGCCAAGCCAGCGTGACTTGTCCTCAGATGATTAAAATGTGCCATAAAATGAAACCATGTCATATCTCAAGTTGTAAATAGGTTATCTTCCTGATGGGAGGAAAAGAAAGCACAATGTTTAAGTGCAATTATTAGGAAATAGCAAACATTATCACTCAGTGTATTCCCTCCACCCCCTGTATGTACATCTAGCAATATACTCCCCTTTCTGTCCCTGCCCCTTGGTCTCAGAAAGCCCCTAGGTGATCTGCTCACAAGTTTCTTTCCTTAACTTGCAAATATATTACCTGTCAAGGTTTTCTGGGGAGATCATGACCTGAGCCAAAGTCGGACGCTTAACCAACAGGGCCACTCAGGTGCCCCGTGGGGACTTCTGCCTTGTAACATTTAGTCCACCGGTGCCAACATTCTTCTTCCCTACCCCCTTCCTCCTCTCTCTGTTCTAGCCCGATTAAATAAAATCATAGCCCCAGGGAAGGAGGGGAACCTCTGGATTACCGGCCTCCTGCCCAGGGCGTGTTCTTTCCACATGACTCAGCCTGTGATTTCCATGTGCTCTAATCAGCTAGTGCTGTCTGCAGGGTAAGGTGGGCAGAAGGTGATGCCTACCCCGCCTCGCAGGAATTACAGAGCGGCATTCTTCCCTGTGGGACTGTTATGTGTGCTCTCTCACTGGCTGACTCACGGGTGAAGTTTACAGGTGGGGCCTCCTGCCGCAGACAGCCTGCCTTACCTGAGTCAGGCGGGCCTGGGCACTGAAGCAGGAAGGGCAGGTATAAGAGGAAGAGGAAGAAGTTTGCATGCAGCCAGCAGGACGCCAGGGGATCAGGATGCCCCCCACAGTGAGCTGGTCAGCCTGGAGCGCTGGATGGCTGTGGGTCTTTGGGGCAGTGGTGGGGCAGTGTCTGGGATATAATTCACAGCAGCAAAGGGTAGCGTTTCTTCAGCCTCCGGGTCAAAGTCATCTGCAAGCAAGTCATGTGGAGTTTAAACCCAGCCAGGTAACATCCTTTTTAAATTTTGGTTTGGGCTGGGGAAGGATTCCTAGCTTTATGACATTTTTTAAGGGGATGGATGAATAATGGGTGGGCTGGGGGAGGGGCTCGGAGCCTCCCTGTCCTGTTGACTGGCAGGGTTTATTATGGTGCCTGACAGATTGCTCCCCTGAGCTGTTAACCACAAACCGTATAAACATCAGCCCACCTGGAAATGCCCAGACAGCTCAGAGTTTGCATGTTTGTGGGATGTTAGTACACTATGAAACTTTGTGCCCTTTTGAGAGTAACTCAAGCCCCAAGACAAAAGAGTCCAGTGCCTGTAGACCTTCAAATTCTGCTTGGAAGAAAATTTACCCATAACGTAAACCACAAAAATCAATGACATCCATGTTTAAGAAGAGTGATGATACTGAGTTTGTATATTACCTAACAAGAGATGCTTCCATTTACCAGGCATTATATACTCATAAAGTCTGCTTTCTTCCCTCTCTCTCTGTCTCTCTTTAAAATTTCTGGATTTTTACATGTATGCTCACAGAAAAATTGATCCTATGGCTGCCGAAATAGCCCTGAAAATCTGATGGGACATTGTTTTATCACTTGTACTACAAAATATATTCAGTACAATCTGAGTACTTGAACTGAGTTGTGTGTAAGAGTGTGTGGAGTTTGTGTGCTCTGTAGAGGTGAGAAAATGATTATATTTCAGTAACTGGCAAACATTCTGCCTGAGAAGAAGTCATGTGACTTGTAGGGGATTTTTTTCCCTATTTCTAATCAAAAGCAAATTAAGGTGGTGGTTTAATTAGAGTGAAGTGTCCTCCTGCCAAATGTGCTTAATTAAGGCATTTTTACTCAGGCATGTTGTCATAAATGAACCACATATATTTATTTGGATAATTTGTTCTTTACCAAATCTGATTGTTTCATAAGCATGTAACATGATATGTGGGGATAATTAAGAGACGCTTGCCACTTAGTAGTAGAGAGTATTTGCTTGTAGATATGATCACACCACCAGTGGCTGAATTTTGTTCAAATGTATCTCTCAGTCGTGTTTTCAATTAAAGAACATTCCTTTCATACTTCGATTTTCCTGTAGACAAGCCTATTCATATAACACATAAAGCGATCTCATTTTTTGCAATAGCTCCTTTTGCCTAATAGCAAAAAGGGAAAATACGGTTTCTAATAGCTGAAAAGGAAAATATATTGGGAATTATAGTCTTATTATTGTGTCCAGGGTGTAGTAATTGGTAATTTTGGAAGAAATTCCTATCAGAAACTGGGATGTTCTGCCCTGGGGAGTACATAAGGCTTCTTTCTCCAGCTCTATAAGGTTGGCTTCTTCTTTCCCACCTGATCAGGTAGAGCCCTGTATGGCTGCCGATGAATGAGAATGGGTGGTTCATTTTACAGTTTCCCTTGATCGTAGCTTTGGAGTCTTATAAACCTAGTGCTGTTTAAAGAGAATTAGATGAAAGATGATCTTTTATCTTGAAATATTATTCTTTCCTGATGCTTTAGATAGGGCATATATGGACGTTGGTTAAAGAAACCGGGGACAGCATTTGGTTTGACACAGTGTACTGATTCGCTCTGCCAAAATAAACAAAATGTTTATGATTCTCTTTAAAGACAGAAATCTAAATAATTTTTTAATATTTTATTTATTTCTGAGAGAGAGAGAAACAGTGTGAGCAGGGGAGGGTCAGAGAGAGAGGAAGACACAGAATCTGAAGCAGGCTCCAGGCTCTGAGCTGGCTATCAGCACAGGGCCCGACGCAGGGCCCAAACCCACGAACTGTGAGATCATGACCCAAGCCAAAGTCGGACGCTCAACCGACTGAGCCACCCAGGTGCCCCTCTAAATAATTTTTAATGGCTGGTGTCAGAAGAATTGCTTCTTTTTCTATTAGGGGCATTCTTAACTAGAATCTTTTTTAAATTAATTATTTATTTTAAAATGTTTATTTATTTTGGAGAGAGAGAGACAGCATGCGGGTAAGGGAGGGGTAGAGAGAGAGGGAGACACAGGATCTGAAGGAGGCTTCAGGCTCTGAGCTGTCAGCACAGAATCCAGTACGGGGCTCGCACTCATGAACTGCAACATTGTGATCTGAGCCAAAGCTGGACATTTAACCAACTGAGGCACCCAGGCACCCCAACTAGAATCCTTTAAAAAAATACACATGTATATATATTCATGTGAAAAATGAAAACTCTTATTACACTGGAAAGAGACATTGTGCTAGAGATGGAAATGGCCAAAGCAATATGGAACAAGAAGACCACACCCAGTGAGATTCCCTCCAGCTGGGTCTTTGTGTGTTCCACTGGAGCTGAACATCCCTGCAGGGTTCTGTAGAGAACCCAAGCACAGTCTTCTCCCCTGAGTTCCCTGTTGCTTACAGACCAGTGAGTGGCAGTGACTTGGTTCCCCCCATTCTGCCATGATGGCATAGATCCTGATGAAGACTTCGTAGTCACCCTTCATCCTATACTGCCTACCCCGCCAGTCCAAACCCATGCTCAGAGAGGGAATGCCTGCCCAAAGAGCACTTGGACTTGAAGGGATTTTCTTAGAGACTTTCCCCACCAAAGACTGATGTCCTGACCCTCTTTACCCCTTCACTCCTTCACCCTTTCACTCCCCCTAAAACAGTTGAAGAAGAGGAAGCCATTTCCACATTCCTCCCTCCACACCTTCCTTTTCTCTGATGTCCCCCAAAACATCTCCCACTCTGCCACAAGCACACACTCCTGCCGTGCTATGGAAAGAAGGTAGAACCTGACAAAGGGAGCCAGTGGACTGGCTAGTGTTTGAAAGTAGAAATCCACATACCAACTAAAGGAGAAAAAGATTTTAGAAGTTGAATGTTTGGGGAACCTGGGTGGCTCAGTTGGTTAAGTGTCCAACTTCAGATCAGGTCATGATCCCATGGTCTGTGAGTTCGAGCCCTACATCAGGCTCTGTGCTGACAGCTTAGGATTCTGTGTCTCCCTCTCTGTCTGCCCCTTTCCCATTCACAATCTGTCTCTCAAAACTGAATAAATGTTTTAAAAAAAATTTTTAAAGAAAGTGAATGCTTGACAGTCAGAATTGTCACATGCTTTGGATAATAATTCTTTCTTTATGTTGACTAAATGCTTTGTTTGCAAAACAGGGTTGTAGCCCCGGATACTATCGGGATAGCAAAGGCGCATATACCGGACGATGTGTTCCCTGCAATTGTAATGGACACTCAAATCGATGCCAGGATGGCTCAGGAATATGTATTGTGAGTAAATTGATACTCTACTGGCTGACAATCTGTGTCTCCCGGTCCCCTCACCCTCCACCCTCACCCCACTGGTCCCTGAGACATCAAATATCACATCTCCAGCCAAACCCTAAATTGAGGTTGCTTTGTAGACATAGGAGGCTCCAGTGTTATCAGGCTAAATTAGTTTACACTTCACTGTTCCCTCCATTTTAACATGTGCCATTGGAGAACTCCTATCTGAACAACGAAATTACACATTAGCTTCTAAATCTTTGCTTCATGGGATGTGTTTAACAGGTGGATCCTGGGACTTAATTCCTGGTAGAATGTAACAAATCAAAGCCACTACTTTGGGCCCCAGTTTTGTTAGGGTGGCAGGAGGCTGCAGGAGGGGAGCCTCATGGCTGCTAGATGAGCGATAGCTCAAGCAAGTAATCAGGGAAAAGATGAAGCTTAGAAAGACTACAGCACATACTCAGTCACTCAAGCACTAATCTTCTGCGGTTGCCAAGATAAAGTGGATTTATGTTAGGAAGAGAGGCGAGGTAAGTCCTTGCTGTCTGTGGCTGATCCACTGGAAAATAATCTTTTAAAATCCTTTAAAAAATATTTCCCATAGAAAATTGGATTCTTGGGAAACTTTTCTTTTGTATCCTGAAGCAGCCCATTTTTTCTTCTGCCTTCCTCTCTTTCATCCCTAGCAGCCAGGGCCTCCCTACTTGGAAGAAGAATGGACAGTTACAAAGAAAGGAGAGAGCCTCAGTGCCCCCAGGGGCACAAGACACCCCCACTCCCACCCCGTGCTCACGTTGTGCTCTTTGGAAATGTGTTCTTCTGGCACACATTTCCTTTGCGTTGTGCAATGCATCTAGAGTGTGTTTCAACTCTTTGAGCTCCTAGTCTGTGTTAAGCCAAGTTCAGCATGTCCCAGGGAACTGTTTCCTCTGCACGATGGGACAGGCCAGGACAGGACATTGTTGATAGAATATTCTATAGGATTTTAACCTTGTAAGTTCAAAAGCAATAGAAGACATTGGAAAATAGTAGTTTTCAGCTGGTAAATACTCCTAATATAATAATTTATATTTCATACTGTATGCCGTGTGTAACACAGGTAGATGCTTTAATTTAAAGTAAATATTTGTCTTGTCATGGAACCATAGCTAGATACCGAGTCCACTCCATCAAAACTGCCAGCGAACAAAAGTACGCATTCTCTGCGTCCATTCACCCAGCGGAAGGATCACTAGTGAGTCATAATTCATCGGTTTTAATCAAACAAGATTTTTGTCATTTCCTGTCTCTGTAGCCCTGTCTTCACTTGTCCCTAATGGCCATATGGCCTCTAGAAAGAATTCATTCAGGAAACACTTATGGAGCATTTGCTATTGTGGGAGGTAGTGAGCAAGGCTTGCAGCCCCATGGGGAATATGCGCACATGCGTACTGGGGGGAGGGGGGGTCCGTGCCTGCACTCACTTAACTGCTCCATGGCGGGCACTGGGTGCTGCTCCTCCCCTCAGCTCGGGTGTGCCCATAGCATGGGAGCCAAGGATGCAGCCCTCATTCTCAAAGACCCATAACGAGGAAACCAAGTACTTTACACCATTGAATGAGCTGATTCCTCTGCAAATTAGACTTCGCCTCTCAAGTCAATTTCTAATATTTGGGACCTTCACACTTGTGCAAATCTCCATATGGTTTCAAGAATAAACTTTGAAGTTTGAAAAAGAAAGTAACACCAGTTCTTAACCAGTAGCAGCAAGTCATATGTTGCATGGATGTCGTCAGCCAGAAGGATCCACAGTGATGGCCTCTTTCTCTTCCCCAAGGCTCTGTCTCTCTCTCTTCTCCTTGCCTCCTTCTCCCCATATTTCTGCCTCTCCCCCATTCCCCTTGCCTTCTGCAGTCTCCGTCATCCCTCTTCTACCACGCTGTTCCCGTGTCCCTTCCTCTTTTGGTTTTCCTTCACTTTACTCCCTGGCTCTTGAGCCCATTTCCCCACTGCCAGACTTACCTGAAACCCACAGGTGGCCCAGGGCTCTCCTGAGGCTCATGGCCAGACGTCCACGCTTCTCTGTGCCACCTCAGATTTCCCTTGATCTGAGCTGCTACCTTACCAGCTGCATCTTGTCCCACCTTGCCCTTCACCCTCTAGAATACCAATTGCTTCATCTTGCCCACATGCCCTGCTGTGCTCCTGCATGACTGGCATTCTGTGCACACCGCTTCCTATGCCTGGTGTGCCCTCTCCTCACTGTTCTACCCAGCTAATTCCTCTCCTTTTATCCTCTGTGTAGGAGGCATCATCACCTTCAGAAGCCTTTCCCTGAGGCTCTTCTTGCTTTTATGAGGTGCTGGGGTGCATCAGCCATCAAGTTTTCCACATTATATTGAATGTGTTCACAGGGTTCTAACTGCCCCCTGGTTAGGGTGCCGATCCATCTTACCGTCCCTTGTACATAGTAGCTTGGTGGGACGTGTAGTAAATGCCCATTGGATGTTTAGTGTCTGAGGAGCTAGGAGAGCACATGCTGTGGGAGAAGATGTGGATTCATCCATCCATCCATCCATTAATTCACAATAAACCACAAGGAAACTTGATAGGCAGATGTCTCAAATTTGCAGGATTGAGAAAGACAGCTTCCAAGATTGGCATTCTCAACCAAGAGTGGGGGTATTTCAGACATTCTTATGAGACCTTATCAAGCAACACAAGTTCTCATTCCTTTCTACAGTCCTCTCCCTGCTCCCGAGCAAGACCAGAGTTCAGCGTGCTTTCAGTAGGACACAGATGGCCTCACCATACTTCTTGTTTCTCTATGTTCTTGCTTCTCCAGTGTTTTCAGCTCAGAACTAGGTAGATATAGGATTAAAATACATCTATTCCACTGTGTTCTTCTTTAAGAATGTCATGTAGAGTTTAAAAAGAAAGGAAACTAAAGTGGAAAGGTAAATAATCAGTGCAAAAGAACAACTGTTTTGTTAGAGAGTCAGGACAGTGGAGCAAGGTAAAGGTCAAGAGAGACCCCTCTGTGGATCTGATACACTGCAGTGTGGATTTGTTCCTAGTGTCCTGGTCTACAGCAAAAATAGATACAGCAGTGACATTTGGGGAAAGAGGGAAGGATTCAGGACAGGACTGAGCTTTCTGTTGATGATCCCATGTTAATGTGTAAGCAACATCCCTTGTATGTATAATACAATTTCATATCTGAAAAAAATATGAAAAGATGCTTTAACGTCTTAGTGGATTGTGTAATTGTTCATTATTGAAAAGCTTCTGAGGGATGGATGTGTTTAAGCCAAAGAAACCGATGACATTATGATAGAAGGGACAGTCTCACATTCAGAGCGGGGCCACACCCACTTAGGATATAGTGTGTGTTGTTTTTATAGCCCGGTTTCAGATATTGACAACTCACATCCGTTGAAATTTCCTACCAAGCCCCACCTCTGTGTAAAAGCATATTTTTAAAATATTAGACTCATTCCAAGTCATCTAGAGTATCTCTGAATTATCAAATGCCCACAGAAGGGGGGGTAGTTTCCTGGATAGTTTTGTGCATTTACATATGTATTACTAGGATATACTAGGGTAAAACAAGAAACATTACACTGGGCTAAAAATTCCACAAAATAAGCAAATTTGATACCATCTGCTAGAATTTGCCTCAGTGGACTGCATAGTTGGATAGTCGTCTCATCTCAATGCCTTACCAAGGAACAACTTTCAATAGGCATTGACTTTGGCATGAAAATAATTGGATTTACATAAACATACAACGTAGACAAACTTAACATCTTGCTTCTTTGAGACACTGTAATTAAACTGAGATGCTGGAATTATTTCTTCAGATACGATACAGCTTTTCATTATTTTAATAAATTCCATGTGTTAACTTATTGCAACTATATTCCCCTTTAGTATATCATGATTAAGTGAATTATGAAGTAAAACAAGTTCATTTCATAGGAACTATTCTCAGGGGAAGATGGATGGGGCTAATATTTTGCTGAGGCTGTAGTGTACCTTTTAAAATCCTCCCAGCAACCTTCAAAAGTGGGTATTATTCTAACTATACATTTTAAGAAAATCAGAATTGTGTGTAAATCATACATCAATAAAACGGGTTTGTAAAAAACACTGAGGCTCAGAGAGGTGACAAATATTGCCCAAGGCTGCACGGCTATGAAGCTTTGGAGTGAGTTTGAATCCAGCTGGTCTTCCTCCATTTCACCCTCCCGATGCTAAGCACCAAATAGCTGATGGAAGAGCACTTACGTGGTTTATTTTTTAGTACCAACAGTAATTGGAAAGATGGGGAAAATATATCATTAGTGGATTGATATCCCTGTACAGAGTCAGAGGACTTGAGTTATAATTGAGTAATTAAGTTGATAATAATTTTAATAATAATAAATGTAATCGACTGCTCTTAATTGTATGTTCGTCTGTCCCAAGAACTGCCAGCATAACACTGCCGGGGAACACTGTGAACGCTGCAAAGAGGGTCACTATGGGAATGCCATCCACGGACACTGTAGCGTCTGCCCGTGTCCTCATTCCAACAGGTACTGTGCGAGCTTGAAAAGAATCTGTAGAGACAGGAAGTAGTTTGGTGGTTGCCTGGGATGGGGGGGTGGGGAGGGGGAGGGGGGTGGCATACGGTCACTCCCGCTATGGGCATGGAATTTCTTTTTGGGATGATGAACATGCTCTATAGTTGATCATGCTGATGGTTTGTACAACTCTGTGAATCTACTAAAAGCCATTGAATTGTATGCTTGAAATGGGTGCATGATACGCTATGTGAATTCTATCTCACAAAGCAGTTATATTTAGAAAAGAACACACAAAGATGCCAAACACAAGCAAAACAAACAAGAACAGCTTTCCCAAGTATATGCTTGTGTGTTTTTCCTTTTCCTCTTTCCTTTCGGTCTTCATTCGATGGCTAAACATTATTTACTGAGCACCCAATATGGGGCCTAGAAGTTAGCATTTTCTAGGTGCTGGGGAAACTGCAGTACAGAGACTCCGATCTCACAAAGCTTCACCTGAAGAATGCAGGCAGGGGGAGTTTTCACACTCAAGAAGTCCATGCACAAATAAATAAGTGTAATTTCAGATAGAGATGGGCTCTGCGGCTGATAACAGGGCCACATGATTGATAGCTAGTGAGTAGACTCTTTACAGAGGAGTAGAAGGGTTTTCTGAGGCCATTGGCCAAGGACCAGGGAATGATGAGATGGAGTAAGCATGGCGGTATCTCAGCACTGAGGGTCTGAGGCAAGGAAAAGACAAGAGATGGCCCCTGTGACGATGCATCGGTGGAGTAAGGAGGTGGTTAGAGTGCAGTGTGGGACAGAGGGTCAGGAGGTGAGGATGGTGGGGCACCCAGTGTACAGATCCCATAGGACCTTGCAGACTGTAGCAAGGCCCTCGGATTTATCCTCAGTGTAATAGAAGCCACAGACCAGTTCTGAGCCACGGAGTGATGTGACCCGAGGTGTCGTTCAGACTCCAGTACAGCAGACACGCTATGTAGGTGGAAACCGGCCACTTAAATTTCATGGGAATTCATGTTCTCTTTGGCCTCGGTACCTTGTCATATTCCTGTTCATCGTGACACATCTTCTGTGGGCCCAAGCAAAATATTACAAGTAAACAAAGCAAGAGTTGATTTGAAAATCAGGAAGATACTAACAAGAGTATCAGCAGTGCACAGGCTCAGAAGCAAGCGCGGACCACAAGGCTGGCTGATATCAGGCCAGTATCAGAGAAATTGGCCACATTACCAGAAGCCACTGCCCAGATGTGGCTTTTCTGAAGATGCATATTTGAAGTGTGCAGCCTGATTTGTTCTCTGTATATTTGATACTCCTTGAAACTTGCCCAGTCCTGTAGCTTTATTTGAAAAGGGATTTAACACTCAGTACTTGCCTAGACTTGTTGGAACAGAAGCTAGAGAGAGTGGAAACAAGAATTTCACCGGGTGCTCAGGGGAAAGCTTTTCATCTTTGATGGCCAAGCACAGTGTTATCAGGAAGGCCAGCTTCTGGCTTTCAGGCAGTTGAAGTAACATGCAGTTCCTCATATTTATCAGTGAAACATGGTTTTTATTTAAGTCTTTCTCCAGCAATATCCATACTGTTGATAGATTCCTAACTGTCCCTTTAGAAGTGTAACTCTGGAGGCTCAGTGGGTTAAGCATCTGACTCTTGTTTTTGCTCAGGTCATGACCTCTTGATTTGTGAGTTCGAGCCCTAACTCAGATCAGGCTCTGCACTGACCATACAGAGCCTGCTTGGGATTCTCTTTCTCTCCCTCTCTCTCTGTCCCTTCCCCTACTCGCACTCTCCTTCTCTTTCAAAATAAATAAACTTAAAAAAAGAAGTATAACTCTGTCCATCTACTAGTCCAAGAGAAGCTTCCCAGATAAGAATTCTCTTATCAGCAAATGATAAATGGAGTTATTTTCCCTCAGATTTATTCAGTGTAATGTTTATAGGCCTATCTCAAGGTAACAGAGTTTTTTCATGATCTGCTCACTTAATTGAAAAAAAAAAAAGCTTCTCAAATACACAGTCGCTTAGAACAAAAAGAAAGAGAATCAGAATCCCACAACTTGATTTGAAAAATCTAAAACTCACCAATGCTTGTGCTCACAGAAATACCCTAGATGGACAAACCTGTTTCATGCCTTGGTCCCTCCTGCTTGGCCCCTTTTCTTGCTAGGAGGTAATGTGCTCAATGTGAAGGAACTAGAATAAACAAGGAGGAAAATTTTTTGAAGAATCCGAGCTCTCTGTTCTTTTTTTCTGCCTAGACTTGTTTTATTCCTCCCTTGTTATTCCTGGAAAGATGCTGTTGTAATCATTTCTTCCAAACTGAGCTACTTTGTTCTGTCTCAAGTGAAGGAATGTATTTCTCCAAGCCGAAAATAAAACCAAATAAATGCATTCAGTCCTTACGTACCAAGATTTGCCCAGTGTGAGCTGAAATAATTCATCGCTGTCCACACAAGTCTTAATGGACACATTTTTCTTCATATAAGAGGTAACCAGACCGTTGGTGTCTGTTTCCACTTAAGGCAAGTCAGTGCTTTGTGGCAAAAAATAAGAGCACGAAGCCTGTCGATTTCTGGTTTTACTGAGGCTTTTTTCTGTCTTCCTTCCAGTTTTGCCACGGGCTGTGTCGTGACTGGGGAAAACGTGAGGTGCTCCTGCAAACCTGGGTACACAGGCACACAGTGCGAAAGGTGGGTGCTGCCCCTCGCCCACTGCAGCTCCTCCCCCCTCCCCCCCCACAGGTAGGGTGGGCTCTGCAGGCAGGCTGTGGCAGGCTCGGGCTGTGGGTGCGGCTGTGCCGGGTCGTGGCTCAGAGCTGGGGTGGGGCTGTCGCTTTCACGGAGCCTGGAGAAAGGTCTTTAGGGAAAAATACAAGACTGTTCGCTTAATAAATCATTAACTTATTTCTCTTTCTTGTTTTTTACATGTTTCAGAAATTTGAGAAGGAGGCCCAATATATCATACGTACCCCCAACACGTACCCCTACATACTCCTACCCCCCTGCACACCCCCTCACTCCCCTCCTCCTACATATTTCTACATGCCCCTCCCCTTCCACATCTCTACATACTTCTGCCCCCTACATGTCCTTACCTGTCCCTATATCCATATAAATCCATACGTACATACCCCCACCCCACGTGTACACATTCCTATATACCCCTACCCACCACACATGTGTGCCTGTTTTTGCCTCCCTGGCACATACAACCCTAACTAGCCCAAGCTCCATATACATTTGACCTCACACAGCCCTCACCCCGTGTATGCAATCCGTATGTACTCCTACCCCACCACATCCCTACTTGCCTGCATACACACGTACAACTCTGCATACTCCTGTACACACACACACACACACACACACACACCCCATACCTCACTATCCCCACATATTATGAACACCTGCAGGACAGTGTGTCATTCATTTCTGAATCACTGCTGCCTACCATGACATGTGCTGTTCAAGTCATAGGTGTTCAGCAGTCAAACAAAAGAATAAATATTGCAAAATGGAAACTATGAACTTAATTATGAAGGGCCATAGAGCCAAGCTTTTGTTATACGTGAACACATTTTCGTGATTAGCTCCCATACATAGGGCACTGCCAAGCATTATAAGGGCTGTAAAAGGTACTTACAGTCTGCCTGGGAAGGTGGCATATACATTGTGAAAAAGTAACAGTTTAGCAGATGAATCATATGGACAACATGTTTTTCAGTTTAAAATAACTTAATCATAAAATCAGTACATACTTATAAAAATGATATAATACGTTTGAGCAAAGAACCAATGAGGCTCACTGTGCCTTTATGTAGCTCTCCATATTTGTGCATGCTCACATATAATCCTACTTACAGTCATTTTATTTACAAACAACCCCAGTTAAAACTTGCATATTCTTATAGTTCATTCTGTGTGCCCAGAAGCTTTCTTAAAAAAAAAAAAAAAAAGTAGATTGCTGTTTTATTTTCTGTTTTGGCTCATTTTCTCATCTAGTAGAAGGTTAGCAACATCTTTCCATTGCAGTAAGCATTTCCCTGCTAATATCATGTCAGAACCAGGAAGTTCTGTAATCTACTGCTGGTCTTTGAAATAGTTTTACTCTTTTCTACTCAAAGCAGCACTAAAAGTAAATCCTTGCAGCGAATTATTTGGGTGCATAAATCCTCAAGATATAATTACTAGAAGCAGATCCCTTGGATCTAAGGATAGGTGCAGTTTTCAGGCTTTTGATACATTTTGCCAGATTGCCCTCCAGAAAAGTCAGACTCATTTCTATTCCTACCAGTAGCAAGAGAGTAACTGTTACTGCCAGTGAATACTAGAAATGATCTGTTTTTAAAATAGTTGCCAGTTTGGTAACGGGAAATTGTAAATCATTTTCATTTACATATCTTTGTTTAATAATCAGATGGGATTTTTTCATGTGCTAATTGACCATTTGTAGATCTTATTTTTGGGATTGCTTTCTAGGCTTTTTACTCACTTTTTTCTAATGGAATGTCCTTTTATTTTTTTTATTGATCTATACAGATTCTTCATACTAGATGTTGCAAATATTTTTTGTTTGTTTTTTATTTATTTTTGGGGGAGGGTTTTTGTTTTATGTATCTACTCTTGTATTCTTTAGGCTGTCAGTCTTGGGGGCCATGCTTCAGGAGGTTATAGAAATGTTTATGCATTCTTTTAGGACTTATATACTTTTATTTTTTGCACTCAGATCTTCATCTTGGTGAAAATTTGGAATGTAGCCTTTTGGTGGTGTCAGGGCATTTCACGTGACAGAGAGATTTAGGGTCAGTGTGTACGGCAAAGTTGCCCAGAGTTCAAGAAACACACACTGTCCGGGTACTCCATCCCCATAATCCAGGGCCTGTGTTGCATGAAATGCATGTAGTATTTGGCTACACCCCAGAGCCACACTCAGTAGGGTGAGACGTTCACACTACCAGGGGGAGGCATAAGGAAAGCAGACTAATTAGTGAGGGGACTGGCAGATTCACATCCTTCGTGTCACACGCTCACGCTCACTGGTTGAATGGGGACAGACACTCTAGCTGTTTTCCTGCTACACCGCTCATGCTGTTACATTCTTGTTTTCTCCCCCACCTCTGTCTCTATTGCCAAGTACATTCGTTCGTTCAATTCACTAAAGGCGAATGTGCATTTACAAAATTTCTATACAAACTTAGAGTCGTTTGCACACGTTTTGTTCAGTCTTTGTGGTATTTTCACTTCTGGAAGTATGAAATGCCTTTAGACAGTTGGTTGAGCACGGCTCTCCTCATAACCCTTATTTCACATGTTTTCCTTGGCCATTCTGGCATATTATTTTCCTGGATAAACTTTAGAAGTTTTATCAAATTTCAAAAAAAAGAAAAACCCAGAAAATTAATTCTACTGGTTTTCACAGGAAGGCAGGGCCACTCTAGACTGGGGTTATCTGAGACATTTGACAGACAGGGTGGGACTTACATGGGTCTAAGGGATGATGAGAGCCTGGTGGGACTGGAGGATGGCTCAAATCAGGGAAGTTACCCAAGCAAACCCACGGGCCTCGAGGCTATTTGCCAGTGAAGAAGGTGCGAACTGCCTTATTATGGGATCACTGAGCATCAGCTGAGGGGTGGGGCACTGTCTGGTGGTAAAAAGAAGCAATTTCAAGATTCTTCTGTTTTCCATTTCAACAAAAGGAACCTTGCCCACAGTTGCCTCAGATCTATTATTCATTCTTTTCTTTCAATGAAAAATGTATGGAGATCCTAGTATATGCCTGGCACTGGGCTAAGCACTAGAGACATGTTAGCAGCTGGAGCCCAGACTCTGCCCTTGGGGTTTTACAGTGGTGGACAGACACACAAACCAGCCGTTAAAACAGTGATGGAGAACGTAACTGGGCCAGGCCAGGCTGCAGTGGGAGGCGCATCCAACTACCCCTGGGGGGGTGAGGGAAGAAGGGGCAGCTATACTGAGACAGGACAGACAGATGGGGTACAAGGGGCTCTGGGAAAGTTCCTCCCAGAGGAACCACAGGCACTGTGGTTTAAAAGGTGTGAGACTCCCACTTGGGAGAGGCATCGTAGTGTCATACTTCTCATGGTTCTTCACAAACAACAAAGCAGAAAACAGCAACAGACCGGCTGAGACACCCAGTTGGCAGGCAGCAGATTTGAAAAGATAAATTCTTAATTAACAGTTCTCGCAGCTTATGTCTGTTCTATTTGCTGTCTCGGGAAAGCAAACTATAGTTTCTTCAATTTTTTTAAAGATCTTGTTCACAAGTAAATGCCATAGGAATGTCAAATTTTTTAATTTGTTCAACATTTATTGGGGACCCCCTCTGTGCCAGGTGTCAATCCAGTGCCAGTGGTTAGCTACAAGGATGATATAAGGTGACAAGTAAAAAGATAAGCAGGAGCCAGCTGGGCAGAAGAGGGAGCAGCAGACGAGGGAGGAAAGACTTTCCAGCTCATACTGTGTCCTGGGGCACACTCCCCCCCGCCCCCCGAGCCCCAGACAAACACGTTCTCTGCTCTTTATTTGTTGTACCAACGTCGTCTATGAAATCAGAAAGTTTCACTTCAGTCCATTGTGTTTGCACACTACCTAAAAATGAGAATAAGGGTACCGGTTATTTCTGTAATCAGTAAGTAATGCTTTTTGCAAGAAAAAGGAAGAAGTGGAATCAACCTTCCTAAATATTTATGTGACTTTAATATAAAGTGTTTTGTAATTATGCATCCTTTACATGGAAAGTTTAGATATAGGTGGCATATCTAAAAATAAAGCATTTAAAACCTAGATCTTTTGCATATAGCATGGTTCATTAAGTAGAATATGGGGCCAGTCACAGAAAGTAAAGCCTTATGCCAACTTGCTTAGTAGATTTAGATAAGCTACCTTAGCGTAGTTACCTTCCTGATAATTAAGGAAGACATGGGGTTTCTGCTTCCTATCCACTTTCTGAAATGTAATAATTCCAAATGATGCCAATTATATATAGATGTGAATATATGTGTGTGTGTGTGTAAGTGTGTATGAATATTTCATCATGTCTTAAACTGGTAGCTAACTTTTATTGAGTGTCTGTTATGTCCAGGCATTATATTAGATTCTTCACTACATTATTTTTTATCTCATATTCATCGACCAAACTAGGTATTGATAGTGCAATTACTCATTTATTCATCCTGCATATTCTTATCTGGCACCTAATATAGGCCCAGGCACTCGCCTGCATGCAGGGATATATCAGCCAAAGAATCTATGCCCTGTGGAGTTTATTCTTTTTTTTTTATTTTGTTTTCAATGTTTATTTATTTTTGAGAGACAATGTGAGAGAGGGAGGGGCAGAGAGAGAGGGAGACAAGGAATCAGAAGCAGGCTCCAAGCTCTGAACTATTAGCACAGAGACCAATGCAGGGCTTGAACTCATGAATTGGGAGATCATAACCTGAGCTGAAGTTGGATGCTTAACCAACTGAGCCACCCAGGTCTCCCAAGTTTACATTTTCAAGGAGATGTAGATGAAGAAACTGAAGCTTGAAAGGTTAAGATAACAGCCCAAGGAGGCAGGGATCCAGCCAGTTCTTCCTAATAAAGCCCGTGTGCTTTGCACCATATTGCCATTGGCAAAGCCTATATAAACTACCTAACAATTCTGTGATGCAAAGCTTAAATTTGAGGAAGAGAGTCAGATACCACATTTTCTTGATTCTGTCAATTCCATAGAAGAGAAGACACCACACACACTTTGAGTTATTGACAATTTGGGGGGAGGGTAGCGTGAGAATGGAACTTTAGACAAATATTTTAGGGGCACCTGGGCGGCTCAATCGGTTGAGCGTCTGAGTTCAGCTCAAGTCATGATCTCACACTCATGGGTTCGAGCCCCACATCGGGTTCTGTGCTGACAGCTCAGAACATGGAGCCTGCTTCAGATTCTGTCTCCCTCTCTCTCTGCCCTTCCACCACTCGCACTTTGTCTCTCTCTCTCTCTCTCTGAAAATAAACAAACGTAATTTAAAAAAATTTAAAAAAGAAAAAAATTATTTTAGTTTACCTTCCAATTCCAAAAACATTAACATGTGTCTGTTTTGTTGTTTGTTTGTTTTTTAAATAGGAATTCAGAATCAAGGAAATGTCCTCTAAAATAAGGAACAGAGTTCTCATCACTAAATTATCTAGAATAATAAAGGCTCTCAGCCAATAGGGTAGGCGTTGTAACTACCCTCCGTTGTTGAGGCTCATTAAATACAGCCCTGCAGCAATTAGTGCAAATGGGAATTATGCAGGCTTAAAAGAGTTCAATAGGCAATATTCATAAAATCCCCATTGATTAACAAATTGAAAATCCTATGAATTTTACCTTAAAATTTTCTTTGAGGAAATTAGCCAAACATTAAGCAATATTTAATTGTGTGGTATCTTCAGTATCATAACTCTTGCATAAAATTCGTCCACCCCTGACTTCCATTAATGGTCAAACCACTGGCTCCTGTGTGTGCATTTTGTTCATCTGCCATTTGGTGATACAGGTAACTGAGGATTTTGTCATCCTGGTGTCGATGAGGGGGGAGCAACCTCTGCCTGCCTCCTACTTTCTCTGTTCTCATCGAAGCCATAAATATCTCTGCATTGAGACACACTCTCACAAATCAGCCTTACCCATTTAGGGTTACGATGGTCCCAAACGGAGAGTTTGAAGATGGAGAAAATTGGATGGAAGAAATGATTAGTTCTTTGAGTGCTTCTCCTTTTTCTCTTTATTTTGCGTAGGTGTGCACCCGGATATTTCGGGAATCCCCAGAAGCTTGGAGGTAGCTGCCAGCCATGCAACTGTAACAATAATGGCCAGTTAGGCACCTGTCACCCCTTGACTGGAGGTAAGAGAGACTCACATCTTTGTTAACCTGCATTTATCAATCTGATATGAAATAGCAGGCCAAGAACCCAGGCAAATATCTTCAGGAAGCATAATACCCAGTTCCAGCCAACAGATGTTATGACAACCTTGGAAATGCTTAGGTAGTATTTATTTATAGTTTAGTGAGTAACTTACCTCAAGCAGGGTGTTTTAAAAAAATTTTTTTTAACATTTATTTATTTTTGAGAGCAAGAGTGCAAGAAGAGATGAGGGGAGGGACAGAGAGAGAAGGCCCACAGCAGGCTCCTCGCTGTGAGCACAGAGCCTGATTGCAGGGCTCGAACTCACGGAACTGTGAGGTCGTGACCTAAGCCACAATCAAGAGTTGGCTGCTTAACTGACTGTACCACCCAGGTGGTGGTACTATCACCTATCCTATCAACTGCACCTATCCTTAGATCCAAGGGATCCGCTTCTAGTAATTATATCTTGAGGATTTATGCACCCAAATAATTCGCTGCAAGGATTTACTTTTAGTGCTGCTTTGAGCAGAAAAGAGTAAAACTATTTCAAAGACCAACAGTAGATTACAGAACTTCTTGGTTCTGACATGATATTAGCAGGGAAATGCTTACTGCAATGGAAAGATGTTGCTAACCTTCTACTAGATGAGAAAATGAGCCAAAACAGAAAATAAAACAGCTATCTACTTTTTTTTTTTTTTTTTAAGAAAGCGTCTGGGCACACAGAATGAACCGTAAGAATATACAAGTTTTAACTGGGGTTGTTTGTAAATAAAATGACTGTAAGTAGGATTATATGTGAGCATGCACAAATATGGAGAGCTACATAAAGGCACAGTGAGCCTCATTGGTTCTTTGCCAATTGGTTCTTTAAAAAAAAAAAAAAAGATTATTACAGTCAAAATAACCTCGGGTCCTACTTTTGTGATTCTGCTCAAATCTTTCTTGACATAAGGTTGTCATCACACAGTTTTCTTCGTGTGTGTATCTGAAGAGGTCAACGTATTCTTTCTTGAATATCAATACATGTCTGAGATGTGGGTGGCATAGCTGGGATGGATTTCACATACCAAGGAAAAGAATCACTAGGCGTTAGTGTGGGTTCATTAGGAGCAACTTGGAAGGAAAAGGAACACAATTTTCTTCCTTCTTCCACAAAGAATATTAATGAGATTTATCTAGAAAATACCACAGATATAGTGTAATGCCAAACCTTAGATAAAATCTCTAATATTATACTTATGGACAAGATGAAGAACAACACCCTGAATGTATAGATTTGATCTGGTCAAGTGACAGTTCCCATAGGAATACAGAGTATTCTATCATCAGTCTAGAATGAGGTATCTTCTGACATGCGCTGGGCCTTAATCCTTGGCTCCATCTTGTTCAATACTGTTGTCCTGAATGGAAATGTAGAAGGCATGCCCACCCAATTGTCAGATGACGCAAAGTTGGGAGAGATAGAAAATGCCTCCTATGGCATATTTAGAATACTTAAGGGACTCAAGAGTCTAGAATAATGGGCCAGTTCTAACAAGACAACATGATGTTAGGAATAAGTGCCAGTTCTATAGTTGAATGGCATAAAAATAAGTGTGTGACAAGTGAGATGTGACTTAGTAGCACCAGATGAAAAAGACTAAGGCTTTAGTCAGCAGCGAGGTCAGTACAGCTCAGGAGAGTAATATGACCCCTAGGATACCTCATACAATCTTCAGTGAGTTCTGGAGTCTAAAACCAGGTGGTCCTCCATTCCCTGGCATGCTGCTCATACACATCTGCATGTGGGGCTCTGTTTCTAGAAGACAATAGACAAGCTGCAGTTGTTCAGAAAGAAATTGAGATATTGAAAACACTTTGAACCTTGTCACATGAAGGATTGACAAACCAGGACAGTGGAAAGAAGACTTCGAAAGGATGTATTTGAGAGGCTGATTGATGTGTAGAAGGGTCCATCTTGTTCTATGTGACACAAGAGGTAGAACCCAAGGAATGGAAGCCAAAGGGAGGTCTACGTTAAATCATCCTAAGGAAGAAGTGTCCTGTGTTTAAAGATGAAAAAGACTGTTTTAGAAAAACATGAGTTCTGTGAATGGAGGCCTACGAGGAGAAGCTTCACCATCACGCACAGCATGTTCATGAGATGAATATCTTTACAACCCTCTCTTTCTCCTACTCTAACAACAACAAAACCTGAAATAAGGATGGTAACTGTTTGTTCCCAAAATGGGAGAAAATGCTCACGCATGAGACTTTGTTTCTGTGACCTTTTTTCCCCTCTTTTTCATTCTTTTTATTTTCATTAAAGCATACAGATTCCTTGGTGGTCAAAATTAAAACCTGTTGAGAAAATGCACTGATAAATCAATCACCCACATGAGGCAAGTCCCCCTGCTGGACTATTCAAGGAGCTGTGAAAGATTGTGAAGAAAATAAAACTATTTCCTTGTCGTAGGGAATTTACAGCTTAATTGAGGAAATAAAAGTGACATAGCTATCCATACACATAAGAATGAGAAATTAAAAAAAAGATGAGTGGGCCACCTGGGTGGCTCAGTTGGATAAACATCTGACTCTTGATATCCACTCAGGTCATGAACCCAGGGTCGTGGGCTTGATCCCTGTGTCAGGCTCTGCATGGAATATAGAGCCTGCTTAAGATTCTGTCTCTCTCCCTCTCTCTCCGTATCCCACTCCCACCCTAACCCCACTTGCGTGCATGCACTCTCTATCTCTGTCTCTCAAAAAAAAAAAAAAGATGAGTAAGAAAAACCTATGATTATATGTAATAAAATATCTACAAATATATAGAAAAGAGATACTGATTGTCTTTGAGTAGTGGTATCAAGGGTGATGTTTTTATATTGTTTTTCTGATTTTCCCAAAATTTCCATAGTGAACTTGTATTATTTATGTTACAATTAAAAGTAAATGTGGTTTAAAGTATATGTATATACACACAAAGTGTAGAATATTGCCTGCCACTGAGAAGACAAAATGTGAAAGCCTCCTTGTAGCATGTCTAAGAAGATTTCAAGCTTTGTGATATCCTGTGGTGAAATTAGGTTATTTTTCTAGAGGGAAGGGAGAGGGCCTTTCATTGCAAAGATGCGTGGTGTAGGGAAAAGAGTAGAAATGGAAATGGTAAAGAATGTCCAAGGAAGATCAGTAGGCTTTCTTGACTATAGTTGAGAACTTCAAGGTCTAGCTCATATCTGTGGTAATTGGCAGTGTGGGTCCACTAGCATCATGTGCATTTCTCTCTCTCAGCATCTGTCATACCGTTGTGTGATTTATCTACTTCCTCTGTGGGGCCAGTAAACTATAGGACAGAGGGATTTTTGTCTTCCTAGCTTGGTATTTCCTGTACATGGTACAAAGCCAAGGCACACAGTGGGTGCTCAAAGGTGCTCAATAAATGTTTACTGAATGTTCTTGAATGACACTGGAAAAGAGGTCAACAGTTGTGTAGGAAGCTATCAAATGAAGAAAGCCTTCCCACTAACGATAAGGGGGTTTTAATTTGATAAGAATATCATGACCGTATATAGAGAAGAAACTGAATATACAGTCAGGGGGGTCATGAGAGAAGTTCCTGTAGCAACACTGGTAAGAGATGGGAAGGCTTCCTGAACAATGGCAACAGGTAAGGAGGGAAGGGGGAAGAGCCAGCGATGTCAGATAGTTGGGTGACTAAAATCTTGCCAAACTAGTTTTCCTGAAAGCCAAATTAAAAAACAGATGAAGAGGAGGTTTAATAACAATAGCTGCTTTGGTTATTCCTTGTTTCAGACTGCATAGACCGAGAGCCGCAAGATGGTGGCCCTGGAGAAGAATGTGATGGTGAGAAAAGAAAGCCTATCCCCCACTTCTCCACCTGGTGGTGTTTAGTTTAAGATATGTGAGCCTCATGCTGGGATGTGCACTTTCCGGGCTGGGAAAGCCATGGTGGGAGGTGGGAGGGAGAGGACTTCTTACAGTCAAGCCCAGCCTCTGTCAACTCACAGCTTTATGACCTTGGGCAAGTGGCTGGACTTCTCCAAGCCTCAGTTTCATCATTTGTAAAATGGACATTATAACTATATGTACCTCACAGAGTTGCTGGTGAAATGCTTATAAATCTCTTACCACAGTGCCTGGCAAATAGCAAGCTCTCAGTAAATAAAAGCTATTTATTACTATTTTTCCACATACAAAGTAAGTAACAAGTTGCATAGAATCACCATTTTTTCCCAATTTTATTGAGATATAACTGACATGAAGTGTTGTATTAAAGTGCACAACATAAGGAGTTGATATATGTATCTATTGCAAAACGGTTATTACAGTAAGTCAGTTAATAGCCATGACTTCACATAGTTACAGTGTTTTTCTAGTGATGAGAACTTTTAAGGCAGACTGTCTTAGCAGCTTTCAAATGTACAATACAGTGTTGTTAACTGTGGTTACCATGCTGTACATTACATCCCCAGGACTTATTTTTCTTATACCTGGAAGTTTGTAGCTTTCGATCCCTTTTGCCCATTTCCCCCACTCTACCGCTTCTTTTTAAAATGCTTCATGTCCAGAGATCTCTCTTGGGCGGAATGTCCCTCCCTGAGAAGTCCAGGATTATGAGTGTTGCCTGTGGTGATCTAAGGGCTGTAAGCCCTTCTGTTCTGTTTCCATTCTTATGGCTCCAACCCACAGCACATTCACCTTTGACTGTGGCCCCTACAGATTGTGACAGCTGTGTGATGACGCTCTTGAATGACCTGGCCACCATGGGCGACGAGCTCCTCCTGGTCAAGTCTCAGCTGCAGGGCCTGACCGCCAGCACTGGCACTCTGGAGCAGATGAAGCACTTGGAGACCCAGACCAAGGACCTGAGGGTAAATACCCTGCATACCCAGCACAGGGCTGGGTCCAGAATAGATACTTGGGGAATAGATGCTGCAGGAATGGATACCCCTCAAGTAGGAGACAGAGGGGTTGATTCCATTTAAGGCTTTTACTGATCCATATGAGGACTAGGTGTTTACTGTTGGAAAATACTAGTGAACATATAAAACTAATACTCTAAGTGAACATTCTTTTTTTAAGTTTATTTATTTATTTTGAGAAAGAGAGAGAGAAAGCACAAGCAGGGGAGGGTCAGAGAGAGGGAGAGAGAGAATCCCAAACAGCCTCCACACTGTCAGTGCAAAAGCCCAATGTGGGACTTGAACTCGCAAATCATGAGATCATGACCTGAGCCAAGATCAAGTGTCAAATGCTTAACCCACTGAGCCACCCAGGTGCTCCAAGAACATTCTTTACTTACTGAATGTTTCTGGGATAATTTTTCTTTTAGAACCCTTAACTAAGTATCTTGCATTCAAAAGAGTCAGAACAGATTTATATTAAATTGGTATTAACTCTCTAAATGATGGAATTTTCCAGTGAAGCCATGTGGGCCTGACGTTTTCTTTGTAGGAAGATTTTTTGTTTGTGGATTTTTAAAAATAATAAATCATAAGTTCAGTCTTTAAAAAAGGGGCGCCTGGGTGGCTCAGTCTGTTAAGCGTCTGACTTTGGCTCAGGTCATGATCTCACAGCTAGGGGTTCGAGCCCTGAGTTGGGCTCTGTGCTGACAGCTAGCTCAGAGCTTGGAGCCTGCTTTGGATTCTGTGTTTCCCTTTCTCTCTGACCCTCCCCTGCTCACACTGTCTCTCTCTCTCTCTCTCTCTCTCTCTCTCTCTCACAAATAAATAAAACATTAAAAAAAAATTTTTAAATAGATATAGGACTATCGGAGTTAACTGTTTATTCTTGAGTGATATTTGGTAATTTGTGCCTTTCAAATACTTTTTCCATTTTATCTAAATTCTCGAATCTATTGACATAAAATTGTTCATAGTTTTTTTCTTATTATGCTTTTAATACCTGCGAAATTTGTATTAATAAATATCCTGTCATCCATTCTTGATATTGGTAATTTATATCTCTTTTTTCTTGATTATTCTGGCTAGAGGTATATGAGTTTTACTGATCTTATTTTACTGATTTTTCCATTGTTTTTCTATTTTCAGTATCATTGATTTCTGTTGTTACTCATATTCTTTCTTCCTTCTGCTTGCTTTGGGTTTAATTCACTATTCATTTTCTAGGTTCTTAAGATGAAAGATTATCTTACTGATTCAAACATTTTCCTTGTTTCTAAGCATTTCATGCTATGAATTTTCCCCAATGTACTACTTTAGCTGTATTCCACACATTTCGAATTGTTGTGTTTTCATTTTTATACAGTTCAAAAGATTTTCTTATTTTATTGAGACATATCTTTGACCCCTGAATATTTAGAATTGTGTTGTTTAATTTCCAGACTGTATGTTTTCCAAATAACCTCTTGTTATTGATTTCTCACTCAGTTCTGTTGTAGTCAGAGAGCACACTTTATATGACTCCAGTTTAGAAAAAAATTAATGTTTATTTTTGAGAGAGAGACAGGGTATGAGTGGGGAAGGGAAAGAGAGAGAAGAGACAGAATCTGAAGCAGGCTCCAGGTTCTGAGCTAGTTGTCAGCACAGAGCCTGACACAGGGCTTGAACCCACAAACAATGAGATCGTGACCTAAGCCGAAGTTGGCTGCTTGATCGACTGAGCCACCCAGGCACGCTGTCTATGACTCCAGTTTTAAAAAATGTGTTGAGGTTTGTTTCATAGCCCAGATTGCGGTTCATTTGGGGGAGTATTCTATGTGCGTTTGGAAAGAAGTTGGCCAAGAGGATATCCAAGAGGAGAAGTAATAGAGCTAAGTCCGCAGGGCCAGAGTCAGGCTCCCAGGGCCAGAGTCAGGCTCACTTCTGCCTGTGAAGGGAGGCTGAAAAACAGTCTTGAAACTGCCCAGTGCTCATTGTTGATCAGTGAGTATATGAGAAACTAGGGAAGCTACAACCTTGCAAGCAAGACCTGGACATGATCCATAAACCAGGATCTTACTGAAATTTGACATCCTCAACATGACCATATTGTGCAAGTCCTTAGCTGCCAAAATAAGACCTGGTTCTGGACTAGAGGATCTAGGGTGGGAGCACTGATGACCATAAGATCACTGGTTAGGGCTCAGAGAGTGCAGGCAGAAGAGGGGACAATATTAACCTGCAAACATTGGGAAGAGACAGATAACAATACAAAAGACATCCAAAAGAGGCAACCATAAGTGCTCTTATAATGAGGGCTGATTCCAAACCTATTAGCGCTTATGTGGCTAAGTACACAGTTGACCCTTGAACAACATGGGGGTGAGGGCCATCGACCCCCTGCATGGTTGAAAATCTGCATATAACTTTGGACTCCTAATAGGCTACTATTGACCAGGAGCCTTACCAGTAGCATAAATAGTTAACACATATTTTGTGTATGTGTTATATACTGTATTCTTACAATAATACCTAATTTTTCTAATTTTTTGGTATTACTCGGCTACCTGGTCCTTCTCTTAGTTTTTTTTTTTTTTAATTGTTGCAAATCTCCAAAAGATCTTCCAACATATTTATTGGAAAAAAAATCCCTGTATAAGTGGACACAGGCAGTTCAAACCAGCATTGTTCAAGAGTGAACTTTATATAGCAAAAAATAATACTAGAAAAATGGCTCTTTTCCATCCCATCAGGGTAAAGTTTAGTCCACAATTTGCAGACTCTTAATATGGAGAGGAAAAAAGCCATTATGTTCTGAGAGAAAAAGTAGCCACTGGAGTTATTCTGATGTCATGAATATAACCCTGCATTTCTTCGGTAAAGGGCAGGCAGCCGGCATTTCAGTACCTGTCCGATGTGCCAGGCTCTGTGCTCAGTGCTTTATTGAAGTCTTACAGCATGCTATTAGGAAAATAGTGTTATTTTAATTTAGCAGGTATGTTAAAGCTAAGTAACTTGCCTCCTATCACACAGGTTGCACATGGTGGTTCTAGCTCAAATTACAAAGACCATGCTTTACCTACTGTATGTTTTCTACTAACATCTATAGAAGGACGTGCCTCCGTTTTCCTATGTTATTATTTTTTTAATGTTTTATTTATTTCTAGGAGAGAGAGAGAGAGATAGAGACAGCATGAGCAGGGGAGGGTCAGAGAGAGAGGGAGTCACAGACTCTGAAACAGGCTCCAGGCTCTGAGCTGGCAGTCAGCACAGAGCCTGACGCGGGGCTCGAACCCACGAATGGCGGGATCATGACCTAAGCGAAAGTTGGACGCTTAACTGACTAAGCCCCCCAGGCGCCCCTTTCCTATGTTAAAATTAAAATAGTTGGGATGAGCACTGAGTGTTATATGTAAACCAACTTGACAATAAACTATAAAAAATTAAATTAAATTAAATTAAAATAGAACTGTCTTCTTGCTAGATCACACATACTCTGTGAAAACTCACCAGGAATAAGTATGAGAAGGGAAATAACATTTTTTGAATGTTCATGTGTACATGACACTTGATAATACCATGCAAACAACCCAGCAGCTTAATTAATATTAGAATCCCCAATTTACCGATGGAGATAAAACTCAGCGAGGCTCATCTACAAAGCTGCAGACCTAGTGTTTGCACCTAAGCTGTAAAGCCTGTGTTTCCCGCCCCCCAATACTGGCTCTCTTGCATGCAAGTAGAGATAATAGTACAGCTTCTTCCTGTAAATTTCTTCAAGATTTTAACAAGGCTTTTTTCCCAAAAAATTAGAAAATAATTACTACTTTAGATATTATACACAGGAATGTCACCCTCTAAAAGTAAGGAAACAGTTTAGTACCCCCCAAAAAAACAGGGGACCTGGATTCTGATCCATAATCAATCAGTGATCATCTCTGCAAGCCATGGGGTGCACAAGTCACCCAACTTCTTTGGGCTTCTGTTTTTTCATTTGTAATATGAAAGCATTCAATTAAATGAGCTCTTAGTTCCCTTCCTGCTGCAAAATTCTTCAAATCTAATGGTTCCTTCACTGAATTAGCCTCAGGCACTGCTTTTAGTCTCATAATGTTAAATATGGGTTAAAAAACTGAGTGTTTTGTAGAGTCTAGAAAATAATACATCAGGTAAGAGGTATCCTCATTTCTTCATTTCTATGAGATTCAGTTACTGACTCAAGAAAAGTATCTCTTGTCTTTTTATGTTTATAATTTTATTTTAGAACCATATTACAACTCACAGCAGAAAGTAGATTCTTCAAGTAGCTGATTTCAAAGAATCAAATCATTTCCTGAGGGCCAGCATTGGGCTTGCTAAATGAATCTTTCCATATCACCACCAGGATTACCAAGTTGATAGGACTTACTCCAAATTCTTGCTCTAATGCGAGGTTAACTTTGCATTTTACTTTCAGAATCAGTTACTCAACTACCTTTCTGCCATTTCAAATCATGGATTAAAAATGGATGGTCTGGAAAAAGAACTGAGCAATTTGAATCGAGAGTTTGAAGCTTTGCAAGAAAAGGTAATGTGTTAGGTCAATAATGTTAACTTGTTGTTGTCCTCAAAATATTGTTAGTTTACACGCCCCCCCAACGTAATTTGTTACTAGTCAATTTATTTTTCATATAGGTTGAAGTAAATTCCAGAAAAGCACAAACGTTACAAAGCAATGTTGATCAGACAACCCAAAGCGCAAAGGAGCTGGACACAAAGGTTAAAAATGTCATCCGGAATGTGCACAGTAAGGAGTTACTCAATCCAATTAATTATTTTTTAATTACATAGCCTATTCTGTGACCAACGCCCTGAAAGAATTTCTCCTTAAGAGTTCAACATTATGAAAAAGATCCTGTAGTGATACTAAAAAACTAATATGAACCTTCCATAAAAATCCCTGAATTTTTTTTTTTTTTAGTAGTCTTCTGGAGCCCAAGAATTCCCAGTTTAATAAACTACTCAATATTTTCTAGTTTTCCTGAAGCAGATCTCTGGGACAGATGGGGAAGGAAACAATGTGCCGTCGGGGGATTTTTCCAGAGAGTTCGCTGAAGCACAGCGCATGATGACAGAGCTCCAGAGCCGCAACTTTGGAAAGCACCTGAAAGAAGCAGAAGCAGACAAAAGAGAGGCTCAGCTCTGTAAGCGTGTTCCCAAATCCTTGCGTGCAACCCACTCTAATGGGTGTGAGGTACACTGTGCAAAGTCTATGTTAGGTCCCCAGTCACAGGTGGCTAGGTTAGTCATTTCAGCATACACAACTTTTTTTATTAAAAAAATTTTGTTTTAATGTTTACTTATTTTTGAGAGAGTCAGAGCGTGAGCAAGGGAGGGGCAGAGAGAAAGACACAGAATCCGAAGCAGGCTCCAGGCTCTGAGCTGTTAGCATAGAGCCCGATGCGGGGCTCAAACTCACAAACCATGAGATCATGACCTGAGCCGAAGCCCAACATTTAACCGACTGAGCCACCCAGGTGCCCCAATGTACATGGCTTTTAGAGCATGATGTGAGAATGGGTAGCTCCTGCAGGCTACCAAGAGGTTGTAGAATATAACATCTTACCATCATGTGAGAAAAAAAAAATAGGTTCTTCTCCTAAGATAACAGCACTGACACCTCCTTTTCCATTTTAACTGCATTTTTATTCTTCATTCAGTTCCATCCAGCTTTCTCATTATATCATATTTTAATGGTCACCTCACCAGCGCAGGGGTCTTAAATCACAATTTGATATCAGCACTACTATTGCCGAAACCAAAAACTGTAGTAGAAATCAAAGGAACATATCTAAGGGTTTTACTTAGGGAAAATGCCTCCTTAGTTCAAAACTATGAGTAATATGTCTGGTGCATATTTTTTCAAATACTGTTCTTTCTTCTCTGGTAAAATGATGTCTGAATAGTTAATATGCAGATGGTAGCAGTTTTCTTTTGGTATTTGTATTGTTTAAATTTAATATTAGTCTTTGCTTTTGACTGAGGAAACAGTGTGAGTTTGCAGTTAATAGTAGTTAGTAATAGTAGCTAGTAGTAGGTTAGTTGGTAGTGTTAATAGCAGTGTTTGGAGCACGTGCTTTATCCTCTGCAGGTCTTGTTCAAGTGCCAAGGCTGATCGGTCATGCAACATTGGATCAGTCACCTAATTTCTTGGGCTCCCCATTTGCATTTCTGAAACACGAGCCTGCTATTATTGTTTTCATGCGGTTATGTGTGCACACACAGCAAGGCAGACAGCAGGTGCATCATAAATGTTAGTTTCCTTCCTCATTCACTTGCAAGTTCAAGGAAAACCATGAAATGAGCAGAAGCTCCTTTCTTCCTCAGTAGTCTTCATAGCTTAGCTTAGAGGTACTCATCTCTCCAGTGAAAAACAAAAAGTGATATATTTCAGTGCTGAATCGGATACGGAGCTGGCTTGAAAACCACCAAGTGGAGAACAGCGCACTTGTCAAGAACATACGGGATGCTTTAAATGAGTACGAAGCCAAACTCGGTGATCTGCGTGCCACACTACAAGAGGCTACTGCCCAAGCAAAGCAGGCCACTGGCCTCAACCGAGAAAACGAGAAGACTTTGGAATCCATCAAGGTGGGTTTACCATCAGAATCTGCACACTTTTACTAATGACAAAGATGAGGGGGGGCAGGGATCTTTATCATTAATAAAGCAGCAGAGCCAGGCACCTGTCTGTACATCTGGCCTGAGCATACCTGTCTGTACAGCAAATGCTAATCAAATGGAAATAAGGGATTAAATGCAAAACCAAAATTATTCCTGCTCCCTATTCACTAGAAATGATTGTGAACTTAAACCACAGAGAAAGCAGAGCAAATTGCTTTAGTCCTGCCCCTGGCTGATGGAGGAGTACTGGAGGAATAGCATCACCAAGTAGATGAGAAATTAAACCAATATTGTTATAATTAAATCAAAGTATGTAATATATGTCTTAAATAACTGACTTTTCGTGTCAGCTGTGTAAACATCATTATCCTAATCACCGGCAAAGGCATTTTAAACCATTATCTTACAGGAAATAGATTAAGGCCTCATGTGGAAGCTGCAGAGACAGAATCTGGAGCTCCAGATTCTATAGTATTTTTTTTCAGGGGTGCACACTGTATGCTGAAACAGCAACACAAATGTGAGGCGTTCTTAAATGACAGTAAGATCAAAGTGGAATAACGTAGGATTGACCCCCCAAAAGAAGCACTTGGTCAAAGAAAATAAATAATATCTTAGTCTATGGCAATATGCTTAACTCCCAAAGCCTCTTTAGACGGCCGTTGGAAGTCACTGATGATGCCAAGGGAAGGGAGCATGATCCGACTTTATGGGTGCGTGAGCTTTGGCGCCTCCTAGCCTGACTTCACAGATCCTATGTGCCCTCTCGTTGGAGTGCCTCTCCAACCTCATGCATGTAGAGCGTCATGATGACTGGCGCTGATTTGTTCAGAAAATCCCTTATGTGGCCTCACAAACCAGAGCTTACTTACCTGTCCACCTCACTCGCCCAGTTGCCCCTGGCTTAGAAAGCTTCCCGAACGGTGCGGACTGTTGTTTGGTGGGCATGTAGTTTGGGGAAACCGTGACAACACACCTAGACAGCAAAGTGAGCTGATTACCCTGCACTTTGTAGTCACCTGCATGGTCTTTCGGTTTCCAGAAAACGTTGTGACTCTGAAATGACTTGTGTGTGGTTGTCCTGGTCGTATACCACGTAGTTCAAACAGGTGTTCTTTTTCTTCTCTCCAGAGACAAGTTAAAGAAATGAATTCCCTCCAGAGTGATTTCACCAAGTACCTAACTACCGCAGACTCATCCTTACTGCAGACAAACACCCAGCTGCAGCTGATGCGGAAAAGCCAGGAGGTAGAGGCAGGCTTGTTCTCTGGAACACTGAAGAACATTAACATTCAATACAAGGAAACTCTGAACTGGGCTAACTTGTATTTTTTTTCTTCAGTACATGTCTTTTAGATGGAAGGAAATCAACCAAGATGTTATTACCATAGTAATACATAGTAATACTCTTGGGGCATGGGGTGTGTGAATGACGTGTCCTCTGTATGTCTATTTGTATTACTTAATTAGCCCACTAGGAGCAGATGTTACTATTGTGATAACAAAAAAAAAAAAAAAAAAATGGAATGCTGTTTTTAAAATATCAAGCATGCTTTTATTAGCAGAACATATTTAGAACATTAGAACATCATAAAAGGTTGACCACATCGGCAGCCCCATGGGCATTTTGCAAATATCTTCTATAATCGCTATTTCTGGATCAGAAAATTAAGAGGTTTTGGTTTAGTACAACTTTACGCTAATGATGACAGTGTGCTTTTATAAAATTTATCAGAGGGGGCACCCACCCTGAGAAAATTGTTCAAATGGTGGTAAAACTTGGAAAAATGTTTATCAGTGCCACTAGTGAAAGAACTTGTCCTGGGAACATGAAGTTTATGACAGAGCGCGAGAAAATGGCATATACATTCTTAAAGTGACCTGTCTCTGTTTACTTGAAAAAAATAGGAATATGAAAATCTAGCTGCCACTTTAAATGAAAAAAGACGTGAACTAAGTGACAAAGTGAGAGAACTTTCCCAGTCAGCCAGCAAAACCTCTCTGGTGGTGGAAGCAGAAACACACGCGCAGTCTTTACAGAAGCTGGCAAAGCAGCTGGAGGAGTGAGTGACCCCCATGTCTAACTGTAGGGGCTGCTGGAGCCTACTGTGAAAGCCTCCCCAACCTACCGAGCTGGGGCCCCAGAACAGGGTGGGGGGGAGGGGTGGCGGGCAGGACCCAGAGCCCAGGTCCAAACCCAAGCTGTGCTGAGGGTGTGATTCCCAGATGCATCCTTGCCAGCTCAGGTCTCCATTTGTCAGATGAGGAGGCTCATCAAGGAGGCGGACGTGGGTTGCAGGGGGGAGGGCAAAGGGCCCCTCAGCCGCAGGCAGGGGCTGCTGGAGCCCTTCACCCACTCTGTCTTCCAGGATCAAGAGGAATGCCAGTGGGGATGAGCTGGTGCGCTGTGCCGTAGATGCTGCCACCGCTTACGAGAACATCCTCAATGCCATCAGAGCAGCTGAGGACGCCGCCGACAAGGCCACCAGCGCATCTGAGTCTGCCCTCCAGGTGGGCACCTGCACTGGCACCTTTTCTGGATGCACTCTGGAGATGACTCGTCTCACTTTCTTTTCATGTGCACTGAGGAATATAAACAAGCATTATTTTAAATCAGAACTTATTATATAGAAAAGACTTGAACTTCCTCAAGGTCATTGAACTTGCTCAAATGTGGATCATTTCTGTGTTTACGTGACTGTTTTGATAGATGTAGCACAGTTTTAAAAGCCATTTGTAAAACCAAATAGAAATTACACTGATACCAACATCAAGCCAAGATGAGTGGTGTATCCTGCTTCTTCCTAGATGTTAATTTAGGCTGATTAAGTATTGGCATTTCCCAAAGAAGAGGGAGATTTTTGTACACAATTTGGAAACCATTTATTTCCTGTCATTTGTCTTAACACCTGGGCATGTCTTGGAGTCCTATGAGATCTTATATGTACCATATAATATTCCCATATCTAAAAATAAAGCACAAAATATTAAATATAAAAAAATTAGGGGATAGGTCTTCTTGGAAGGTTAAAGACCTTTATCTCCCAAATACTAAAAAGCTAAAAGCAGCTCTTTTCTTTCTTCAATTATTGAAGAGGGTATTGTACAAACTACAGGGAGCAATTGAGACAGCATCACATAATTTGTCAGTATGTCACCAGGGAAGTATCTCCCTCCCCAAACCACACATCCCTGCATACAGCCCCAACTGTATCCTTTAAGAAACAGTCTTTTTAAACATCCCCCTCACCTTTAAACCTCATCCTTTAAAGATTAACAGTAAGGGCTTTTAGAGTAGGATGAAAAAAATCTTACTCCACATTTCCAAAGGAATGCTACATGCTTAAGGCTGATAAATGCTTTGCTTTCAGACGGTGATAAAGGAAGGTCTTCCAAGAAAAGCAAAAATCCTGAGTTCTGACAGTGATAAACTATTAAAGGAAGCCAAGCTCACACAGAAGAAGCTACGGCAAGGTATTGGGGCTTGGGGGGTGGGGGGGGAGGGAAGGCTGAGATAGGTAAGGGTTTGAAAACATCCTGTTAAGACCAGGAGAAGCAGCAAATTCTAGAAGCAAATGCTCTTCTTGAATCTCAGTGTCAAGGCAGATGATATATTGTAGATCCGTGGTCTATTTGATAGATTTTATGTTTCCACCCTGTATTCTAACATATACTAAGTTAACTAGAACGTCATGAATATACATAAATCTTGAAGGTGATCAGTGACCATGACATTAGGAACCCACACAGCACAGAACTATGTGCAGGGCCAGTTTTTCTCATTTAAGGTCCAGATAATAGTTTCAGGTCACTAGAGCTCCAACATTTCTTTGGTCCTAAAATGCTAGTAAGTAAAAGTACCAAAAGTCACTACCACTTTGAAGCATGGGAATTTTTGAATCATATATTTTATCTTTGAAAATGTCCACGTATTTAATTTTTTTACAAAACAATTAAACCATCTCATCTCACCAAATTCTGGTGTTCTGAAAATGGTGTTTCTTGATTTTCTCTGGTCTCTTTTGGTCACTGATGGCCAAGAAACTATATTAGCATTTCTGAGGGATTAGATGCCTTCTGACAGTAGATAAATATATTTATCCTTTTTCTTTCTTTTTTTTTTTAAAAATGTTTTATTTATTTCTAGGAGAGAGAAACAGCGTGAGCAGGGGAGGGTCAGAGAGAGAGGGAGTCACAGACTGAAACAGGCTCCAGGCTCTGAGCTGGCAGTCAGCACAGAGCCCGACGCGGGGCTCGAACCCACGAACCGCGAGATCATGACCTAAGCCAAAGTCGGAAAGTCGGATGCTTAACCGTCTAAGCCACCCAGGCGCCCCAGTATATTTATCCTTTTTCATGTTTAAAAATTAAGTACATGAAACATTGCCTACAAAAAATACATATTAACATAGAACAATTTGCTTAGCAAATTGCAGAAATTAAAATTTCCTGGTATGACATCTGTTCCCACAAAGTATGAGCTAAGATGTGAGGATTGGTGTTTTAAGTAGGGTTGGGATGCTTAACTACATTGACATCTTTTTCTTTCGTTTCCTACAAGCTTGCCTACTTGCTTCTTTTTACCTTTTGGTCCCCTTTACACCCTGGGGCTCAGGCCACCACTAATAGGTTCCCTGTATTGGGGGAATGTTTTTAGATTCCACATATAAGAGAAATCATAGGATATTTGTCTACATTGTTATTTAAATCAGTCCTGGAATCATAATTTAAACCATATATCATCACTTAGGTCTTAAAGCATTCACTGGTCATTTTCTATTACCTCAAAGTGGCAACGTTATCAACTAGGAATGTCTGTGAACTCCTTCCTTTTCCCTGAATCCTCTTAAATGTATCAGTTGGAAATGGACAGAAACATACAAGGCCTACTTTGCCAGTGCATTTGCTTGGATGAGGCCCTCTCAACAGCACTCCTTTATTATATTCCAACTCAAGATGGCATCCTTTCTGCATCATTCATTCATTCACTCAGTAAGTGTGAGTAATATGAAGCTCAGACTAGTGCCAGACAATGCACTGTGACACAGCAATGAATAAGACAGTCACATCCCTTTCCTTCACTAAGCAGAGACATTTGCCCTGACCAAAATGGAAGTTAAACTGCCCCTAAATGATTAAGCCTCTCTCTTTCTTCATGATGCATTTCCAAGCAGCCTGATACCACAAGCTCAGGCATGCTCCTGGCGTCTGTAACTGGAGGTCCCTGGAGCTGTGGGTCTAAGGCACATATATTGGTATCTCTCAGATGCAGGTCTGCTCAAAGCTCTGCAGATGCTGGCTATTTCAGGGGCCACCAATACCAATGAAGGATCAAAATTCATAGGGTAATTGTCTCATGATGCTTTATTTTATTTTAGAAATCAGTCCGGCTCTCAACAACCTACAGCAAACTCTGAAGGTTATGACAGTTCAGAAAGGATTGATCAATACCAATATCACTGCCATCCGGGATGACCTCCGTGGAATACAGAGAGGTCAGCATCTCCCTACCCACTGTACTTGGCTTCTTTTGTCGACCATTTCAGATATTTACACCTCCCTCTTTGTGTGTGCATTAGATGACATCAATGATATGATCAGCAATGCAAAGAGCATGATCAGAAATGCCAACGACATCACAGATGAGGTTCTAGATGGGCTCAGCCCCATTGAAATAGATGTGGCAAGAATTAAGGACACCTATGGGAGCACACAGAGTGAAGACTTCAACAAGGCTCTCACTGATGCAGATAACTCAGGTATCAGGCATTCTTCAGCCAGGACATATTATCCATTTTTTCCATTGTTATGTGCTTTGGTCAATTTATGTAAATTCTTCCCTGATAAAGTCTGAAATTAGAAATTAAAATATTAGAAAGCAACTTCACATAATACATTCAAAGAATATGGGTATTCTTTTTTATTTTTATTTTTTTTTAATGTTTTATTTATTTCTAGGAGAGAGAGAGAGAGAGACAGCATGAACAGGGGAGGGTCAAAGAGAGAGGGAGTCACAGACTGAAACAGGCTCCAGGCTCTGAGCTGGCAGTCAGCACAGAGCCCGACGCAGGGCTCGAACCCACGAACCGTGAGATCATGACCTAAGCGAAAGTCGGACGCTTAACCGACTAAGCCACCCAGGCGCCCTAAAGAATATGGGTATTCTATTAGAAAGTCTAGGTAGGATTTTTTTTTTTATCCGTTAACATTCCTATTGATTTTCCCTTTTATAGAGTGGAGATCTAGGTCCCCTAATCATGAGGTATTAAATTACAACTGATATTAAGAATCAAAAAAATAAAGACTTCTTTTCTTCTGTAGCAGTCAAGAAAGATGATTGGATATCTAGGAAGGATAAAATCCACAATGTGTTTAGGGAAGATATTCCCTGACTCTGAGTCATCCTGTCCAATAGTTGGGACCCAAATGTAACACTTGACAAATATCGTCAATGAGAAAATTTGTATTTAATGTGTATCAACTCACAATTATAAATTTCTGTTCTGTAATCTCATCAACAGTGAAGAAATTAACCAACAAACTGCCTGACCTTTTGAGCAAGATTGAAAGTATCAACCAACAGCTGTTGCCACTGGGCAACATCTCTGACAACGTGGACCGTATCCGGGAGCTAATTCAGCAGGCCAGAGATGCTGCAAATAAGGTAGGTGTGTCCCCACATTGCCAGTCATTAAGGCTCTTTCTTTGAGAAGTTAGCACAGTCATCAAGAAAGGGAAGGCATTTATTTACACAGAAACTGGTTGTCTTTCTTTCTCCAATCCTTTAGTTGTTTGGCATGTGAAAGTTGACTTCCTCCTGTCATCCTTCAAAAGTGTACATTACCTCCATGTCCTAAATGATCTGGAACGTCATAGACCAGAAGCAGTGTCCTCCCACTGAGTTTATGCAGGCAGGAAGAAGGATTCTCCTCCACGCCCCAGCTGCTGAAGTGTTATTGCAAGTTCAAGGAAGGGTTCTGTGAGCAGAATGTGCCAATGTGACACTGCACAGCACCTACTTTCTTATTATAACTTGAAAGTTAGAGAATCCACCTTTATTGAGGATGGAGGAATGGTTCCTGCCATCAAGGGCGGTGATCTAAACACAGGATTATAGCAATTTGTCTTCATTGGAACACAAATTCATCAGCCTTTGTTATTTTCACTTGACAATATTTACTTGAATTCCTGCCACTTGTCTATCAGAATTTGTTTTGACCTAAAATAATATTACTGAAACACCTTGCTTTTTGCCCCCTATAAGATATTTGGAGACAGAGGGTTGGGAAGCCAAGTCAGAATATCACTGCCCTAAAGACACTGTGGTTGATTTCTGGGCTCACTATTTTTAGAGAGCCCTGAGGCACTCATTTTTAAGGACTGAGAAATGCAACCATAACATGTAATATATTCATGGGGAATTATTCCTTCAAGAATTTATTTTAAAAATATTTTTGGGGGCGCCTGGGTGGCTTAGTCGGTTAAGCGTCCGACTTTCGCTTAGGTCATGATCTCGCGGTTCGTGGGTTTGAGCCCCGCATCGAGCTCTGTGTTGACTGCCAGCTCAGAGCCTGGAGCCTGTTTCTGAGTCTGTGACTCCCTCTCTCTTTGACCCTCCCCTGCTCACGCTGTCTCTCTCTCTCTCTCCTAGAAAAAAAAAAAAAAACATTAAAAAAAATTTTGATGTATTATATATCGGCTACACGCCAAGCACCATGCTAAGTGCTTCTACACGTTACCTCATCTGCACAAAAACCTCCTAGTTGCAGCTATGAGAATAATGATGATTTTCATTTCTGGCACAGAGAATTAGATGCACTACTCAAAGACCCTTGGCCGATAAACAGGAAGAACATGGATGCTTTACTACCCAGCCCCTGAAACGGCTTCATGAGTTTATAAGAATGCACCCTCCTTTGCTTCATGAGTTTATAAGAGACATGCACCCTCCTTTGCTCTTTTCATAACAACTGATCTAGAGCTGAAAGGATTCACGTCAGAGGCCCAGGCTACCACTCCGAGCACACCCCCTTCCCTCACAGGAGAATGGCTAGTGCTCTAGCTCTTTTCCCTCACAGGTTGCCGTCCCCATGAGGTTCAATGGTAAATCTGGAGTTGAAGTCCGGCTGCCAAATGACCTAGATGACTTGAAAGGATATACGTCCCTTTCTTTGTTTCTCCAAAGACCTGAATCAAGAGAGACTGGGGGTACTGAGAATATGTTTGTGATGTACCTCGGGAATAAAGATGTAAGTATTGCTTTGGCATTTCTCTTATTTTTAAAACAGTATGGTTTGGGTTTTTTTTTTAATGTTGGTGATATACCTGCTGCATGGCCACCAAACTTAGTGGTCCGAAACAACAGGAAATATTTATTATTTCATGCTGTTTCTGTGCCAACGTTCAAGAGTACCTTAACCCAAATGGTTCTGATTCAGAGTCTCTCATGAGGTGTCTGTCAAGATGTTCCTGGGGCTGCAGGCCTCAGACGGTTTGACTGAAGCCGGAGATTTGCTTCCAGTTTGGCTCCCTCACATGCCTCGTAAGTCAGTGGTGGTTGTGGGCAGGAGGCATCTTCATGCCCCACAGCTGTCTCCATAGGACTATTAAGTGTCCTCACGACTTGGCAGCAGGCTTCCCCGGGAGTGCTGTTGGAATGATCGTGCACCATCACCCTGGGGAATGCTGCTATTTGTGGGTTGAATTGTGGCCCGAAACAGTATGGTTTTTGAGACCCATGTCACCAGTGTGTCTTAACTTTCAGCTTCCATTGGCACAGTAGAAAGAAATCCCAGCAACACATCAGTGCATTCTACCAGCTCTAATGGCACCACGGGGGGCCTCCCCTCAATTGCACACTGTTACCTGCTGGCCTTATCTGATGGAGAGGCCTTGCCCACTGGGCTCAGCATGTGGCACACGTGTGTGTACATGTGAGCATGTACGCACCAGGGGTTAAAGATCGGCACCGCTCTGGACACAACCGGGGCAGCAATATCAAGGTCTCATGGAATTCCTTTCAAAACTGTGACCCTGTCCTCAGAATGCCCAGCTGCAGACCCCTTAAGTCTGCAGGGGTGGGACCATGGGTGGAGAGTGAAATGAAGCTTCTCCTGCCTAATTAATAAGATGTGCCCCATCTCTTTCTAATTTTAAATTCTTTAAATCACAACTGCCACAGGCATTTTGAACAGTTCATTTTAGCTTTTAGTCCCCCCTCTTAAGTATATTTCTTCAACTTAAGTGTCAGAGGAAAAGGTAATCACTGCCTGGTTTAGCATATAATGACTAGGGGTAAAAAAATATGTCTGAAACATGGTTCTGGAAAATTCTAGGCAGCTAGAAAGTTGGCTGTCATTAGCATATGTGGTATTTAAAGGTTCCTAAAATTGACACTATTATTAATCACTCTCTCATGCTTTAAAGTGTTGGTACTTTACTTGTAGCTTTGTTGTGACGTGACTTTCTGCTTTGTATGTGACAAGATGCACATTACTATATTCCTTCAACAGATTTGTACCATCTGCCTCCAGGGTGCCACACCCTATATTTATGATAAATGAAAATTGTGTCCTGAATGTAAATTTCATGTTGTGTGTGCCTTTTGCCACAATCTGAAAACATCCCATGTACTCTAGGTGCCCTATTCTAACAGAGAAGACAGGTATGTATGTAGCTGACCATGACGATGCCTGTATCAGCTCTAGCTCTAGCTGTTATTTTTTTTTTAATTTTTTTAATGTTTTATTTATTTCGAGAGAGAGAGAGAGAGACAGACAGACAGACAGCATGAGCAGAGGAGGGTCAGAGAGAGAGGGAGACACAGAATCTGAAACAGGCTCCAGGCCCTGAGCTATCAGCACAGAGCCTGCTACGGGGCTCGAACCCATGAACCACAAGATAATGACTGCGAGATCATGACCTGAGCCGAAGTCGGACGCTTAACCAACTGAGCCACCCAGGCGCCCCACAGGCTCTAGCTGTGATAACAGAGGCAGGCACAAAGTGTTAAAAGATCCTCACACAGTCCAGGGAGAACAAAAATGACCAATCTCCCTTTCTAGACTACACTCTAGTGGAGACCTGAGTCCATATCCGGTTCATCTTTATAGCAAGTGCTTAGCAAATATTTGGAGATTGAGTGGATGGGGGCGTGAATATGTGCATGCAATAAACCAAGAGCAAAGAGCGTGCAGGCATTATTACTTAACTGTTCTGTCTGTATATTCTGTGCAAGGAGGTACCCCATTCATTCCATCTTCCCAAGGCTTATTATGTAAAACTTATTAGATATTTGAGATACACTCTCCTGGGATGGGGCGTGCAGAGACACAGTGTGCATGTGAAGTGCGCTGAGGTGGCCTTTCTGTCTCCAGGCCTCCAGGGACTACATCGGCATGGCAGTTGTAGACGGCAGGCTTACGTGTGTCTACAACCTGGGAGAGCAGGAGTCTGAACTCCAGGTGGACCAGAGCTTGACTGAGAGCGAAACTCAGGAGGCAGTTATGGACCGGGTGAAATTTCAGAGGTATGAGTCCCACTGACCACTGCTCTTTCTTAATCTGACCCACACTCGCCAAACTCCCGTGGTATGTACTGCTGAACCCCATTTTCAGTATCTTGGCTTTGACTTCTTCAATTTTTGTATAATTTAAAAATATACTTTATTTATTTTTAAACAGAATTTATCAGTTTGCAAGGCTCAATTACACCAAAAAAGCCACATCCAGTAAACCCGGAATACCCCAATTCCATGAAATGGATAGTGGAAATAGCAACACCCTTCTCAATCTGGATCCTGAAGATGTTGTATTTTATGTTGGAGGTTACCCATCTGACTTTAGAGTAAGTGTCAATGTTATTTCATGGACTGAAAGTATTTAAATTTTAATTTGGCATAATGACCCCCATCTCTATTTTAATTATCCATTATATAGAAATGGATTTAACTAGCTATTCTTAAAGCATATCCAAGGATAAATGCTAACACTTCTCGAGCACTTCCTCTGTGTAGTGATCTAGATATAAGCATATTAATTTAAATTAATTATTATTTAAAGGCATTATCACTATTCCCATTTCACAGATGAGGAAACTGAGACAGAGAAGATTAACAACTTGCCCAAGGTCAGGCATCTGATGAGTAGCAAAGCCAGGGTCCCTGTGTCCAAGGTTCCCTATGCTACAGGGACAGTTACAAGTGATGGATTCATACTGTTTCTTGGTCGACCTGATTGAATTAGGTTTCCTGTTTCCTTTGTTTAGCTTCCTGCTAGACTGAGGTTCCCTCCATACAAAGGTTGTATTGAACTGGATGACCTCAATGAAAATGTTCTGAGCTTGTACAACTTCAAAAAAACCTTCAATCTCAACACAACTGAAGTAGAGCCTTGTAGAAGGTAAATAAAACCAGGAACCAGTGTCTCTGTAACTGTGATTTTGGTAACTTGCAGTTATTTTACATATCATAAGGGAGTGGGCCAGTAAGATGTGGTTGATATCACGGATAGCGTTAGGCCAATAGATCTGAAATTATGATTACATGCCACACTGCTAAACCACTCCTAAAGTTTCTTCATTGACATAAAACACTAGATCGATGGAGTTTTCTCCATTTTGAAAAAAAGAAACCCTTCTTAAATGTTTGGTGCCTCCTACCACAATATATTCAGTATTAGATGGTCCCTGATTCAGACACAATGTTATATATTTATGTTGCAAAAAAAAAAGAATTGTCTGCAAAGGGCACCATGACTCTGACACCTGGACCTCTTTGAAAATTGCTGTCTTGAGCTCCTGACTTCCCTAGAGTTAAAAGCATTTGGACAGACTGTTTATTACTCAGAATAAACTTATATTTCAAGTTAACAATTTTTTACATTTCAAAGTCTTCAGCTGCGAGACCATATCTTCCTAAGTAGATAGTTCCTAAATAAACAGTTATGAGGAGACTCTTAACTATTATCTTTTTTTAAAGTATTTATATATTTTTTAAGTTTATTTTTATTTTGAGAGAGAGAGGGAGCGTGTGTGCACGCATGGGGGAGGGGCGGAGAGATAGGGAGGGAGAGAGAATCCCAAGCAGGTTGTGCACTAACGCAGATCCCCATGCGGGGCTTGATCTCACCAACTGTGAGATCATGACCTGAGCTGAAACCAAGAGTCAGATGCTTAACCCACTGAGCCACCCAGGTGCCCTGTAACTGTTAACTTTTTTGAGCTAGGGTTTGATTTCCATAGAGTATAAGATCGCCTCCGGGACAAACAGCTAGCTATTTTAACATTCTAAAGATGTTTTCTCTTTAACAAAATCATGACAGCTATGTTGTGCAGGCTTTGCTCTGTGTTGTAGATAGCAGCATCTCCTATTAATAAGCCCTCTTGAGTGGTGGTCCTTTGCTGCTGTGTTCTAACATGTCGTCCTTTATGTTGACAGGAGAAAGGAAGAATCAGACAAAAATTATTTTGAAGGTACAGGCTATGCTCGAATTCCAACTCAACCAAATGCTCCCTTCCCAACCTTTTCACAAACGATTCAAACCACCGTGGATAGAGGTTTGCTGTTCTTTGCAGAAAACCAGGTATTCTATGGTAAACATCAGACATGAGTGAATATGTCCATTCGGTTCAGCAACTTCAGGGTAACTGGGTGTTTATAAAGAACTAACTAGATCTGAAAAAACGTTCAAGTGTTACCTGCATCTTTTCTCTCGGCCCAACGCTGCTTTCTTTGACTATGGGAGTGTATGTTTTCATGAAGCAAGTAATTGAGAATTTGAGAACGTGCCACTCAAACATGCCATTGCCGGTTTTATTGCTGTTCGCCTCATAATCTATGTATTTGGCCTAAAATCAGGTGATGACTTCCCAGGGCCTCTGAGAGCCAGACTGTTTGACTTCCTGCTGTTTGCATCTTAGTCCAACTCTCACCAGACTGTGGAAGTACGTCTCTATCACTTGATCCCTGGCTTCCCAAGACTTGCAAGCTTCTCTGTTTTCAGGCAGCTGAGGTTTCTGGAGGCCATTCTTAAGTCTAGTTTGGAGAAATCCAAAGGGACTCTCTAAGTGATGGTCAGCGCCATCTGCTGGGGGATGGACCTGGCTTGACCGCTTCTGGAAAGTACCGCCTTCTGTGGTTGCTCTGTGGGTCAGCCCATGGGATCTCTGTCTGAGAACGTGGGATTGATAAGGGGGTTTGACCAGCCCCTCCTGCCTGCAGGCTGGGGATACAGACCTGATTCAACCTTCCTCTCTGACACTAGTCTTGACCCTCTGGGAGATTCAAAGGATGAACCATTTCGGAGCGTTTGGGAAGGTCCTGACCTACCTATAGAATGCAGAGAGCTGAGCAGTCACCCAGCACCTTCAGGTGGTTGTTTTCCAAAACAAGGTCTTCTTTGTACTACACTTTGAAGTTCTTGGATGCTGAGAACCAGAAATGCTATTCATATGAGAAGAAAATATATGGAATGCTATTTGTAACCAGAGAAGAGAAAATGATTTTGAGCATTGCTATGCTCATTACTCAGTGAGTCGATGTGACTCTGTTGTTTTGAGTGTAATGAACCCTGACTGGCTCCCAAGATCAAGGTTTAGGATTCAAATAAGGACTGATGTTCCTTTTAAGTAAGGACTCTGTCAGTAAACTTCCAAAAGAGGCCCTCTTGTCATTAGGGAACTGTGGAAGAATAAACCTTCAAGCCCTATATCAGAAATTCCTCAGTGTATCATTTTTTCAAGTTCATTTAATTGTTTTTGAGAGGGAGAGAGAGAGAGAGTGAGGACGGGCAGGGAGAGAGAAAGAGAATCCCAAGCAGGCTCCGTGGTAACAGCAGGGCTCAAACCCATGAACCGCAAGATGATGACCTGAGCCTAAATCAAGAGTCAGATGCTTAACTGACTGAGTCACATAGGCGCTCCTCAGCATATCTTTCTAAGGAAAGATCTGTTTCAAGTATGGGCCCTATGCAGTGATGGAGATGCAGTTACAGCCAAGACAGACACAGCTGCTGCCCTCAAGGACCTTATATTCTAGAAGGGAGGACACGTTTAACAAAACCATACTCATTCATGGGTTCATTAATGCATCACAATGGCCATGAGTGGTATAGAGGAAAAGTGTGGGGTGAATGAAGATGTATAAAAGAATTTCTTGAGCAAAGGATGGATAATCTGAGACCTAGAGGAAAGTAGAAGACAGTATTTGAAGACAGGGCAGAAGGGTGATCCCTATGGGGAATGAAGCACAAAGAAGACTCGGAAGTGGGAAGGGCAGGGGGCACTCAGGGACAGAACAGTGGCCCTTGTGGCTGCAGCACAGAGAGAGAACATGGAGAAACAAAGGTGAAGGGGTGATCAGAGCCTCACAACATGTGCTGGGGAGTCAGGGCTCTATCGTGAGAGCAAAGGAGGATGATGAAACTTGCCTGCACTGACATTTTCCACAGAGTTAGCTGTCTCGCTACCGAGTGGCAAGTGGCAAGACGGGGGTGCCTGTGTGGCTCAGTCGGTTGAGCATCTGACTGTTGACTTTGACTCAGGTCATGGTTTCACTGCTCGTGGGTTCGAGCCCAGTGTTGGGCTCTGCACTAAGTGTGGAGACTGCTCTCCCTCTCTCTGCTCCTCCCCTGAGCACTCTCACTCTCTAAAAATCAATAAATAAATTTAAAAAAAGGGACAGAGCAGATGTGGGAAGGACAATGCATTATTGCTGTGTAGTGTAGCTAAAGAAGCATGGCTGAGGAGCGCCCGGGGGTCTCAATTGGTTAAGTGTCTGATTTCGGCTCAGGTCATGATCTTATGGTTTGTGAGTTATGCTGACAGTGCAGAGCCTACTTGGGGTTCTCTCTCTTTTCCTTTCTGTCCCTCCCCTACTCACTCTTTCCCTCTCTCAAAATAAATAAGCTTAAAAATATTAATAAAAAAAGAGAAGTGTGGCTGAGACTCGGTGATGTGAAATGGAGAGAGTTAAGAAATGGTGGAACCGACAAGATTTGATTGGAAGAGAGAAATGATTAAGAGTGACTCCTAGTAGATTTGTGGCTGGCTCAGCAAGGGGATTCCTGGTGAGAGAGCGAAAGGAGGGGAGAGAGTGGTGGGAAGGGCAGAGAGTCAGGCTTGGCAGCTGAGAGGCGTGGAGAGGCAAGTAGATCCCAAGCTCTGCTGGGGATATTCAGAATTTGAGTGTGTGCAGTAACAATAAAGTAACCAGATGTGCAGATCTGGCCCTGGGAAGTCAGGTCTAGGCTGGAAAAAAGCATCTGGGCTTCGTGGGCACACACATGCATTGGGGCTACAGAAGTGACTCTAACTTTGAGGCAGAGAGAGGGTGGAAGGGAAGACAAGGTCCTCTTAGGGCCCTCGGGGATCCCTTCACACTCAAATGGAAGGATGGGATGCTCAAGGGGGTTGAGCCAGCAAATGAGATGGACACATAGCAATAAGTCAGCAAGCAGATGGTGGCAAATGTCTGGGGCCATACCTCTCTGTAAAAGGTAGCAGCCATCTTTGTAAATGATATTAATGATCTGTGTCTTTTCACTTGCCATTCGCACATGCTCCTTATGGAGCGTATGAAACAAAATCATGATGATAGCTACATTTAGTGTCTTTCCTGTGGGCCAGCCACTGTGCATGATGTCGAACATCACTCACAGTATTTAACCATCATACCCATTCCAGCAATGGGATATTGCAGCACTATTGTCCCTGTTAACTGAGGGGGTGGCTGAAGCTGAGAACACTTTGTAACTTGAGAATAACCTGAATTCCAGCCCTCTAGGTAGTCTTTGGTGGAATCTTCTGGTAATCTGCATTGTTTCCGTGCTCTAGGATCGCTTCATATCTCTAAATATAGAAGATGGCAAACTCCTGGTGCGGTACAAACTGAATTCAGAGCCACCAAAAGAACAAGGAGGTACCCACACTGTTAACGACGGAAAAGACCACTCGGTACATCCTTTGAGTATGCTCACGTGAATTGTTAAATGTCCTCAGCCCTTTAGAATTAAGTCAGTGCCAGGACATTTTTCTATTACCAGACTAACTTAACAGTTATTAAAAGATGAGGGATACATCTTTCAAAATCTGAATATTTGGGCATGAAATATATATATGGCATATATAAAACATGATTAATTTCAAATGCAAACATTTCTATTAAGATGTTTTAATATTTTTATCCAAAAGTGCTGTGGTTCAGTCTTACTATGTTCATAATGAATCTGAAGGAAATAAAAACATAATATCCCTGAACCACGGTGAATAGCATTGCTTTAATTTCCCATTGCTTGCTGACTCATCTGTTATTTATTTTAGATACAGATAAAAATCAGGAAGGCCCAAAAACTCATGTGGATAAATGGGAATCCTCCAAATATTATAATTGAAGGTGAAATATTCGATTTCAGCACGTATTTTCTGGGAGGAATTCCAATTTCGATCAGGGAAAGGTAAGACGATGTAAAACAAAACAAAAAACAAAGAAGCAGAAGTTACCTCTCTGAATGGTTATGATTACTAATGATTAATTTGCCTTTTCATATTCCAGCAGCCAAGGCAAAAAGTCTAACTTCTTAGTATTAACAGTGTTAGCCAACAGAGAAAAGCAGGCTGTGAACACTGGATAATGGGACTGGCCACTGAAAGGAGAGTGAGAGAAGCGTGGGTCACCCCCTCCCCCCATGTGTCATTCATAGGAAGAGAGAAACCATAGGGAATATGGTTAGTGTTGACGGTGCTGCCTGTAAGAATGGAGGTGGGGCCCCTTTAAGGTAGCATAGGAAAGCGCAGGCAGTTCAGTGGCCTGGCCCATAGCACTGGGGGCTGAAGGCTGGGGCTGCTGCCTTCCAGAAGCATCTCTAGAATGTAAGGCATGTTTGTATTACTTGGCCTTCTGTGTTATCAAGTACTGAACAGGTGCCTCACTACTTCTTGGATAATGAAGATATGGATGAATTAATTTAATCTGAGAGGAAGTGAAGCTTAATCTGAATGAGAAAAAAAACCACTTCAAGAATGTGCTTAAAAATAACTTTTATTTAAACTTGTTTGTATCCTCCCAAAAGGATTTTAAAAACTGATGATAGGGGCACCTGGGTGGCTCAGTTGTTTACGTGTCTGACCTTGGCTCAGGTCATGATCTTGGAGTTCAAGGATTTCAGCCCCGCATCGGGCTCTGTGCTGACAGCTCAGAGCCTGGAGCCTGCTTTGGATTCTTTCGCCCTCTCTCTCTCTGCCCCTACCCTGCTCCTCTGTCTTTCTCTGTCTCTCAAAAATAAATTAACATTAAATAGTGGATGATAGTGTGTAGAAAGATTCCCTGGAAGAGTTAGTACAGACTCACAACTGAGTTAAGAGTACTCCTCCGTGAAACAGTGTTTATTATGATTATTTTTATATCAGATCTGAGGATAGTGAACTCTTTTTCTAATGTATAAGTCAGGTGAAAGAAGTACTAGATGTGGTTTATGAGGTGTTATGTGTAGGTGGTCTTTCTTCAAGAATCCTTATACATGTGGCACCTGTCCATCCACAGTAAAGAGGAACTAATATTCATTTTAAAGTTCTCAAAGGTTACCCTCAAAGATGAAAATACAGGTGAGAAAACTTGGCACTTAATAGAATTTGGGAGTGACTATCTTCGATTTTTTGAACTAGAAAGGGCCTTGCATGGGATGTAACCTCTGAATTTCATAGATGAAAAAATTGAGAGCCAAAGAGTGCTGTTCATATTTAGTGTCATCAATATTAAATGTCAGTTCAGACATGAATTACTATTATTCACGATCAATGATCTTGATTTTATTCAATTAAGTGTGATAAAGTAGGTTAAGGAAGTCAGACCCACTGTGCACATCTGAGGGTCCCATTTATTCATTACAAGGTACTCACTGAGTGTCTAGTGATGTCAGGCGGCATGGCTGGTACCGGCGAGGCAATGCTGAACAGGCCAGGACCTCAAGTATAGCAGATGAGAGACCATAGAATATGGCAGGTGCCACGAGAGGGGAAGCTCGGGTCCTGCGGATCCTTTGGAGGGATCTTAATCCAGCTGGAGGCATCGAGAAGGTGCTCTCTGGCTAGGACCTGAAATACAGGAGCAGTCAACATATGTAAAGCACCAAAAGGTGGAGAAAGCATAAACTCCCAAGGAACTGGAGGACACTGGTGCAGCAGGCCGGGATGCCACCTGGGGCTGGTGTGGGATGCAGGGGCCGGAACACAGAGGACCTTGAAGGTCACAGGAAGACAGCAGAGAAAGGACATTATCAATTTCAACTCCTCAGGAGCTCACTCTGGTGCAGGGTAGAGACTGGATTCAAGAGGGAAAAGGCAGAGGCAGGTAGAGCAGCTGGAAGGTGAGCACATTCACAGAGCTGAGAGATGAGGGCAGCCGCAGGGAAAGAGCCATACACATAAGGCAAAGGGGGATGCTTAAGATCATTAGGACAGTGAATTAATGATTGGTTGGGTTTGGGGACGCAGTAGAAAAGTGCTCAAGGGTGACGCCTGGGTTTTCTCCAGCACTTGGGCGGATGGCCAGCACTGGCAGGGAGGCAAGGGGGTGGCTTCAGTCTGGGACAGACTGAGTCCCAGGAACCTGAGAGCAGGTGGAAATGCCAGAAAGCAGTTGGACAAAGGCCTGGACCTCTACAGAGAAGTCTGGGCTGGACAAATGGTGGATGCTGCTCAGGTGGAGGTGTTGGTCAAGGTTATAGGACAGGCAGGCTCATCCAGAGCACTGAGGAATTCTCAAAGACAAGAAAGAAGCTACTGGTTAGTGGTTTGCATTTGTGCAGAGCTAGCAAAAGGCCCATGGATAGCGACGTGGGCGCCAGTGAGTCAGGGTTTACGAGGAAACGGTAGTGGGTGATAATCAAAGGAAGTCATTCTAGTCTTGGCTCAGCCACCAAAGAGCAGTGTGACTTTGAGTGAAGTCAGCACTCAGCCTTTCTTTGCCTTATCATCCCTATCCATTTATGAAATACATACATGGAGAGGCACCTGGGTGGCTCAGTCAGTTAAGTGTCTGACTCTTGATTTCTGCTCAGGTCATGATCTCGTGGTGTGTGGATTCAAGCCCCGTGTTTGGTTCTCTGCTCTGACAGAACCCACTTCAGATTCTTCCTCTCTCTCTGACTTTACCCTGTGCTCACTCTCTCTGTCTCTCTCAAAATTAAAAAAAGAAATACATACATATATAGATATAGTTATGCATATATAGATAGAAGTACATACAGAATTTTTCTAGTAATCTGTCATAGAATTTTCCAAACAAGAGACTACTTCTTTTCCTAGGCAAGTTTCTATTTTGAGTTTTTATTAAAATCATAAGAACATCTGGGACACCTGGGTGGCTCATTCAGTTAAGCATCGAATTATTGATTTCGGCTTAGGTCATGATCCCAGAGTTGTGGGATGGAGCCCTGAGTCAGCCTGCTTAAGATTTATTCTCTCCCTCTCTCAGCCCCTCCCCCACTCACTCTCTCATGCTGTCTCTCTCTCTGTCAAAAAAAAAAAAAAGAACATGGAAAATGTAAGAGATAGAAGACAGTCAAAAGAGTTCACTGGCCTTTTACTCCTTTGTAAATAAAATGCTAAACAATATTGGCTACTTCTGACCCTACTTAATCCTTCTGGTGACATCTTTGATGGTCCTGAGAGTCTTGAATCTCCCTTCTGACATGGGTCACTGGGGGGCGGGTGGGCAGAGAAGAGTCCTACTAAATATTCACAGCCAAACTCTGTGGGGCAGGCAAACAATTCTTGTAAAGGAGAGCGGTGTTCTGACTCCTGCATAAGAGGAAGGCCCTTAGAGACAGTAGTACTTAAACCTAGTTTGGAAAGAAGGAAGCCAGTTGAATCTCTAATTGAAGCAGTCCTGACCAAGAGATTTTGTGAGTGCCCTGTTCTCTCCTCTCTCTCTATAATGTATCCCCGTGGTGGTGGGGACCCCTATCTTGGAATGGCTTGTTTAGGATTACAATCAGAAATCATAATCTGTTAATCCCATCTGCTTCCTATGAGAAGAGAATATCACCCTGATAATGTCAGAAGCTCTCAAGCAACAGGAAATCTTTCCTGAGGAAAGACCTACACCATTGTGTCAGTGTAATAATAAACCATTAAAATGAAAATAGTAATTTTTTAATTTTTTTTTTTTTTGAGAGACAGAGAGTGAGCAGGGAAGGGGCAGAGAGAGAGGGAGACACAAAATCCAAAGCAGGCTCCAGGCTCTGAGCTGTCAGCACAGAGCCCGATGCAGGGCTTGAACTCAAGAACTGCGAAAACATGACCCGAGCTGAAGTCACCCACTTAACTGACTGAGCCACCCAGGTGCCCTGAAAATAATAATTCTTAAAGCAAAAATCAGTCAAGGATCTACTGGACATATACTCAATACCCAGCACTGAGGTTTAGATTACATTTGGCTCTTACTGCTCTGAAATCTGCCAGCCACAGGTTTGGACCAGCTCGGTGTTTGTGAATAGATTGGCCCACAGTACACGTACATAACTCAGTGCACTAATCCATTCATTCAGCACCCCGCATCCCTACACAATCACGTTCCTCTTGCAAATGTGTTCAGCCCTTGCATCCTGGACTCAGTGTGGAATTCTAGGCCTTCAGATGAGCCAGAGGAACAAGGACACCTGAAAGAATAGTGGAAATAAACCTTCCATCTTAACACCTCTGCTGTAGATATCTGTTTTATAGGAAAAAGTCACTGTTCTTCCAAGTGCTAGAAGTACACAAACTGTGTAAATGTAAAGAGCAAGGACTGTGAATCACACTTGTTTGTGTGACACACTGACCACTCAGGTCCCAGCACTCAGGCGGCCACCTTCCTGCCACATGACCTTGGACAAGTTGCTTAAGCTCTGCACGCCTCCCCATGCTACCTCTGGGACATGGTCAGAGTATCTACCTATCTCTCGGGGCGGGGTGAGGATTCAGAGTGGGTCAGAGTCAGCCAGGCAGGTGGTAAGAGCTCAGTCAATGTTAGAGAAGAAAACACCTCCCTAGGAAGGTTCTGGTGGGGCTGGAATAATGGTGCCTCTCACAGAATAGGTGCTCCACATCCGCCAGCTTCCTGTCTTCCCCACTTTGCTTTTCTGCTGCCTTCTTCCTTGGACTTATACTTGCTGGAAAAAAGGACATCATGGGATGGTGATGGTCTAAACCATGTGCAAAGCCCACAGAGAATGGATTTTAAAATATGTGTAAATTGACAAACTCCAGGAAGTAATATAAACTTTCTTTTCCAAGGCAAAAAAAGCGTCATCTTTAAAATAATTAAGCTCAAGCTGCAATACCAGCGGGATTAGTTTCTTCCTTTTCCTTCTAATGAAATTTAACTGTATGCATATTACATGCAACTCAACTATTTATAATGGTTTGAATAAGAATGAATGCAGATATCTTTCCATTTAGAAAGGTGAGCTGCCTTAGGGATTTGTAAGGAAATAAGCTTTGGGTTTTTCTTAATTACATCATTTGTTTAAGGAACACAAATATTTGCCTGGACTCTAGTCAGTTCATGTGTGTTAATGTTTTATGTGAAGTCAGCTCCAGAGAGATCCAAAAGTCAAATCAAAAGGGAAATGCACAAAAAAAAAAAAAAAAAGAAAAAAGGAGGGGGAATGCCAAGGTAGCCACATAGGCAGAGCTGCTGCTGAAAGAAATTCCTGTCGTTATGACTGCAGTCATATGGAGAGAGTTACTCACCCCGACATCTCATGTGGAGTCCTTGCTCTATACCGGGCATCATTTGCGTGTGTTACCCATATTAGCCCATTTAAATTCATGACAACCTGATAAAACAGATAAACGTGTTCCCATTGTAGAAATGAGCAGAGGCACAGAATAGTTCAATCACCTGCTCAAATGGCAGGGACCGGTCTTGAACCCAGGAAGTCTGGGTGCAGAGCCCTCCTCTCTAGTGCAGCAGAAAACACCTCCCGCACTCTCACAACTGCATGCCACACCTGGTGCATTCACTTTTTGTTGTCGTTGTTTGTTTATTTTTAAGAGCTAGAGCACAAGCGGGGGAGGGGCAGAGAGAGGGAGACACAGAATCTGAAGCAGTCTCCAAGCTCTGAGCTGTCAGCACAAAGCCTAACGTGGGGCTTGAACCCCTGAACCCTGAGATCATGACCTGCACCCAAGTTGGATGCTTAACTCACTGAGCCACCCAGTCGGTCCACATGAACTTGATTAATCCTCACAGTGCTTTCTATTGTTCCGACCTGGCATTAATTCAATACCAAGCCACATTTTTCATCATTGACTAGAACACAAATGTAACAATTTGTTTCTACTGAGTTAATGGTGACTAACTTAAAAGTGTGTAGGAAAAAAGAGCAAAGAGTTTTCTAGAGCATTCTTGGCTCTAATAAATGACTTCTTTATATATTAATATATATTTATATAATATTTATAGTATATTAATTTGTTAATATACTTCCTATTCACCATGTACCACTATGACTTTGGAAGGGAGAGGATTCTACATCTTGTACATTTTCTGTCTCTATGCTTTTTAAGGACACTGGTCATTCTTCTGTCAGCACTATTATGTTTATTTTTAAAGCTGAGAATGCAGAATCACACCGAAAGGAAGTCGGTGTTGTCAGCTTCACGAAATAAGTAGTGTTATAGAAGTCCCATGAAAACAGATTTTTATGAAAACCCATAAAATACATACCTGTTCATGGGTGAAAAGTAGCAGACAAAGTAGAGAGTTTCAGCTCCAATTCTCAGACAAGCCTGGTCTGGTACACCTCTTCCTTTTTTGTACCCCAAATTAGGTTTAACATTTCTACACCTGCTTTCCGAGGCTGCATGAAAAACCTGAAGAAAACTACTGGTGTTGTTAGGTTGAATGACACTGTGGGAGTAACAAAAAAATGCTCAGAAGACTGGAAGGTGAGTATTCAAAACCTTGTAGAGAAGGACTGCTCCCCAACCAACCTATCTTTGGTATCCATTTACGCATTAACTTTCGAGTCTTCCCACTTGCGCACAAAATTACAATGAACTGGTTTATACTCCCCTCATATTTGCAAGGTACAGAACCCCTTCAGGTATGCACGTTAAATATGTAGGAAAAAAGGAATACTGACTATACACAAAAACGCTGATGCTTGGTAAATTATCATGCAGAAAAGCAAACTGTTTCTTCCTGAGGCAACATAAACCACATGAATCAGCTCAGGTGAAGTGACAGAGGATAAGATACTGGATTTCAGCATGAAATGATTCCAATGCCAGTAATTTATTCCGTGTTTGCCTTTCAGCTTGTGCGATCTGCCTCATTCTCCAGGGACGGACAATTGAGTTTCACGAATTTGGACTCCCCTTTCCTCAAGTCTTTCCAGGTCTCCTTTGGATTTCAGACCTTTCAACCCAGTGGCCTATTATTAAGTCACCAGACACGGGTATGAAATATTGCATGAATACTGAATAAGGTTTAAACCTGACTCAAAGTTTGATGTCAAAAACAATAGAGAGATTTTGAAGGTAAATTAAGTAGGCATTTTATCCATCATCATAGGGTGAAGGGCATCGTATAGTTCAACCATGAAGGTTATTCCTCTTCCTGGGGCAAGTCCTAAAAGAAATAAGGCTTAGGAAGTACATCATAGTTTACAGAATTGGACTTATATGTATGCATGGATCCATTTTCATTCCTCTTGGGTTTATTTTAGGAGTTAATGTGAATTATAACTGTTTTAAATAATAATGCAGCTTAAAGTTTCAGATCTAAGAAAAAAATTAGAATATATCACCACTATTCTTTTTTGATTCTGTGAAAGATAGTTCTTCAGATTCCTTGTTTGCAGCATCAGCTAGTTGGACAATATTTACATCTGGGGAATGAAAGAAAATAAGGTCCTTTGCTCTTTGTTTATGTACAACAATAGGACAGAATTCTCTTCAGCAAGAAGGTACCCACTGTAGATTAATAGGATTTCACTTGTGTGTTTACATAGTTATAGAAGTCAACTAATATTTAGAAATCCCCTTGTGGAATGAGGGGGATTTTAAAAGAGAGGTAGAAATAGAATACTGACAATCTTGGATTTGTTGCCTAAGGATTGTCAACACAACACAACAGGCATCCAGTATTTGTTGAAAGAAATCATGGTAGCGGGCTCTGTGACTCTGTGGCTGTGTCATATTAGAAGGCCTCCTCTCAATAATATTTGCTCAATCGGCCTTTAGAGATTTTCTTTTAAAACTATTCCCTGAAGAAGCACATGCCAGCATTTTGACTGCAAAAGTGCCCTTTCTATCAAAATAGGATGCTTTGACCTAGCTCTTTTGATATCCAACTTTTGTTTCCTTGGCTGAATGTAGGGATACTGAGTATACAGTTTACAAAACAGTTGAAAGCCAGCGTAAGAGTTGACTTAGCAGAAGAGGAGATCAATCCTAGACCTAGGAATTCTAGAAATATCCTAGGAACTTTGCCCTCAACTTCATAATGTATTAGCTAAGAAATACATATAAATTGGCATTCTTTTATCCAATTCATAATGAATAGCACCAACCGAAAAAATATAAAACTGACGGTGGCTATAACCACATGCTGTGAAAATTGGTTTAGCCTAAAAACTCAGTGAATGATCACATCCTATTGAAAATTGCAAAACAAACAAACAAAACAAAAAAAACCAAAAAAACAAAAAACTGTACTTGGTAGAAAAAAAAGAACAACAAAATTAAAATGACAATTACAAACACTATATCTATTTTTTTAATTAACCGACAGCAAGAATCTAATCATCCTACCAAAATTTAGATCAGATGTCAAAGGCAGAGTTTGACATTTGAAAATTGAACCTCCTAGATATTATGACCAGAAAATAAAAAATTCATAATGACGAAAAGACTTGATTCTGATGAAAACAACTTCAACAAATTGGAAGTAGAAATAGAAAAATTTAGAGATGGCTTAACTGTTCTGTGTAATTGATGGAGAAGTTAAATTGATTTATGAATATAGGTCATAAAATGCTTTTGACAGATCCATCAGTGTTTAAGCAATTTGCATAAGACTTTTATATTCATAAACATGGAGTCTAAATTATCAGAAATACTCTTTAGCTCAAAATAGCAAAGTCAAAACATTTGGGTCAAACCCACCTGCCTGTTTTATACATGGTTTTGATCATAAATTCAGTATTGATATACTCATAATGTTGAAATGGAAATTAATGACATTGATGGGCATATTCTGTGATTTTCAGAAAAGTAACCTGCAGGTCACCCTGGAAGATGGTCACATTGAACTTAACACCAGAGACAGAAACAGCCCCATTTTTAAATCTCCCCAGACATACACGGATGGTTTGCTGCATTATGTATCTGTAATAAATGACAACTCTGGGTGAGTGGAATTGCTCTTCTGCCAGACCCCTAAGACTTTAATTTAATAGAATGTTCTAGAATCTTTTTTGTAATGTATGTATCCTTGATGCTTACACTGTTTTACCAATAAGATTTGCCTTCTTCCTGGTTCTTGGTCAATCTCCTTATTAAAAAAAAAAATCAGTCAACCATTGGGTGGATATACAAGTTGTGGCATATTCAAAATGAAGAAACGAAACAAAATGACCAAAAAGATCTACCACTGTGCAGGTTGACTTGAATGAGCTCCCCAGTGTCCTGCTGAGTAAAAGAGGTCACACATAACAGAATTCATCTCCTATGATTTCATTTCTATAAAATTCAAAAGCAGGCAAAGTTAATTTTTCTTCTCAGAATTCAGAATAGTTGCCATACCCTTGGAGGGGGGAGAAGCGAGCACAAGGCAGGGTTCCTGGGTGCTGGTCTGTTCTGCTTCATCTGGGTGCTGGTATCATTGGTATTTTCACCTTGCAAAAAATTCACTGAGCCGTACACAGTATATGTGAACTTCCCACACGTATGGAATACCTTGACAAGAATCTGTGCAAAAGAAATACATGGAAAGAAATGTAAATGCTCTTTAAAAACAAGTCTGATTTAACGAGTTACTGTAGGTTAAAGATACTGAGTCTGAATCGAAGACAAGACGTTGGCCACATCATGAGAAACGTTTCTTCCCAGCAGTTCTTTCTCAATCTTATTTTGTCTTCCTCCTCTTCCAGACTCCGGCTTCTCATTGATGACCAGCCTCTGAAAAATAACCAAAAGCTACATGACCTGACAGATTCCCAGCAAACCCTGCGTCTGGGCGGGAGTCACTTTGAGGGTTGTATCAGCAACGTCTTTATCCAGAGGTGAGTGCCATTCCTGTGTGTGTGGCTGTGAGTGTGAGAGCCGCCTGCCCACAGCGACGGCATCTCCTCGCTCTGGTAGCACAGCTGGATTTGTCACCACCTGCTCCACCAGCCTCTCATCCCACAAACTCGCCCATGCCGTCCTAGACAAGATACACACATTAAAAACAAACCATCTCCAACAAAACCCTCCCTGCCTCCCTTTGTGGGAACAGCGTTGGCACATAACCTTGAAACAGGTCTAATGAAAATTAATTTTCTGATGGTGGCCCTGAGAATTTTTTAAACTGAGATTTCACTTCACTTTAATCAAGACTGCGCATTTGATTTAATCAGATCCATCCTGATTTGGGGGCTGATGACTTGCATGGGCCAGTGTACTGCTGGGAAACCAAATCACCACATTGTCAAACTCGAATGTGACTTTCTATAGAGAGAGGAGCCTGGTGCTTGCATGTAAATGCTTAGATGTTCTTTTCTTTTGATTCAAAATGATCACTTTTATTTTATTTTATATCATGTTTATTTATTTTGAGAGCGAGAGAGAGAACACATGGAAGGGAGGGGGAGAGGGAGAGAGAGAATCCCAAGCAGGCTCTGTGCTGATGTGGGATATGAACTCACAAACCGTGAGATCATGACCTGAGCCAAAGCCAAGAGCCAGTTGCTCAACCACCTGAGCCACCCAGATGCCCCAAAATGATCATGTTTAGATAAAAGGCAAAACCCTCCTCAGGGCAGAAGAGGAGCCCAGAACTGGTCAGGAAACTCAAGCAACCTGTTGGGAGCTTGGGGACTCCTGGTGTCCATCCAGGCTCAGACACCAATCACGAGATAAAGCAGATTTATCTGTGAGACCCCCTTACACAAGTGCAGCGAGATAAAAACCCTTCTGCAAACTCATTTCTAAGGTTTCCTGATGCCCACCGTCACTCTGGATCATCGACACCTACTTTTCTCCTCTCTGCAGATTTCATTTTCGTATTTCTAGATGACACCATTTCCAAAGAAATAGCTGTAGTCTTCTGGTTTTGTCCCAGCCCTAACCAGCCAAGTGAATACAATTGCTCAGGCCTTTCTGCTGCCAAGACACTGTGCCGAGTGTTTTAGGGAATGTACGCGTGGGTAACAGGCCATCACATCCTCTCCTCTGAGCCCGGTATCTCCTCTAGAGACAACGCACAGGTAGAGAGGAAAGTTCACCTAGAAAGCATGACAGTAAGCGCGTGTATTCTTAAAGCAAGCTCTCTGTGCCAGTGCATCTTCCTTGAGATGTCCGAGTTTGGCAATGGTTTTCTTCTCTGCCCTCATTCCAGGATGTCAGAGAGTTCTGCAGTCCTGGACTTGGCCAGCAAATCTACCAAGAGAGATGTGTCCCTGGGAGGCTGCAGTTTAAACAAACCACCTTTTCTCATGTTGTATAGAAGTTCTGCAAAGTTTAACAAAGCCCACGCTTTCAATATCAACCAGGTAAGTGTACCCTACACTGGCTTTGGCTTCTCTCCAGATGATTTTCATGAGAGAATCCTGCCCCATGTGAGATGTTGGCGAAGGGGCTGGGGTGGTGGGAGGGGTGCAGATCGCCTGATCCCTTGGGGGGGTCACTGCCTCTAGGAAGTGGGCTTGATGAGTCATCAACAATTGGATTGTGCCGAGATGTGGTAAAGTTTTCTGTATTAGCTCTGATTTTGTATCTTGATGAAAATTTGGCAATTTTTTGCAGACAGAACAAATTAAATCTCAGTTTTCTCAAGTTCTGTATATGATGTCTCGCTCTGTTGACATTCCTGTTGTGTCTCTAACAGGAACAGTGATTTTCTCTAGGATACAGGGTCATGCTCCTTCCCCTCCCCGCAGACAACCCTCCACCCTGGCTCTTAAGACAACATATACACATGCACCCGGGCCTTGCCGAGAGTGTGATTTGACCTTGACTGCACACTAGAAACATCTGGGGAGCTTTTAAAATCCCAGAGCTTGGGTTGCATCCCTCCTAATTACATCAGATGCTCTTGAAATAGGTCCAAGTGGCAGGAGTTTGTAAAGCTTCTAGGTGATTCTACGGTGCACCACTAAGAGAGGCAGAAAGGAAGTAAAGTCTCTTGTTTGGAGGAGCAGAAGCACCGTAATGAATTGGACACAGCGTTAGGACTTAAAGAATTTCTTGCTGTGGCCAAGGTCAACACTATGACCTCCCTGTGTCTGAGGTTACAGTTAATATGATTAATGAGTGACACTGAGCACCTCCTATGCACCAGGCATTGTGCTAAGCTCTTTAAGTGGCTTTTCTTACTACATCTGCAAGTAACCTTGTGAGGAAGTATTATTACTATGAAGCTCTTTAAGTGGCTTTTCTTACTACATCTGCAAGTAACCTTGTGAGGAAGTATTATTACTGTGTTTCTATATTACCATACTATGGTAATGGTACCAAGCAAGTATGTTAGTAGCCACATCTTACAGAAAAAGATGCTGTACTTTAGAAAGGTAAGCAATTTGCCCAAGCTCCCAAAGGTAGAAGGTGCAGTTGGAATTCAAAACCAGACAGCCTGATCCCACTGTCTGCACCCTTTTAAGGGCAATGCACTTCTGTCCAACACACTTTTCTCTCAACATCAACCCCCATGCTACTTGTCTGCCAGTAGTTCCCTTGCTGAACAGTGATTTGGAGAAGTTGAATAGATAGTCGATAGTAAGAAATGTTTTATGCTACTATGAAGAAACACACTTTATAGAGGGTAGTCTTTTTGCTGATATGAAAAACACATCTTTAGGACTGATCCATCAGGAATGAAATCATATATTCTTTTTTTTTTTTCATTGCAAGGTTGAGACTTACTGAGAGACTAAATTAACACAGTGATGGTAGAGATGGAGAGAAGGAAAAGGGTTCAAAGCTATTTAGAAGACAGGATGTGTAGGATGCAGATGATGATTGAATGTGGATGGCAAGGGAGAGGCAGGAGTTGATGTTTCTGAGGCATCTAGTCCGGGGTATTGGATGGATAGAGGTGCCATTCATGGAGATAGAAGAAGGACAAGTATTTGGAGGAAAAGAGACTGAGTGGAGTATATTGTATATTGAATGACAGGTGCTTGGAGGACATCGAGAGAACTGGCAGGGACTGTCAGGTGCCGCTGAGTGGGCCTCAGTGGATGGGGGCAGAGGCTGGGTCCATTGATGTGGAAGCCACCAGTGAATACACTGTATTTAATTATGCCCTTGTTTTGTGCAAGCCCCCAGATTAGATGGAATAAAACATCAATTCTACCTCCAAAAGCCCAATAATAGAAAGAAAGCAACAAAGTTTTGTGGTAAAGTAGTAGACTTTGGGGTCAGACTTACTAGACTTTGGGGTCAGACTTACTAGGTTTGCATCAGGCTTTACCACTTATTAGGTTTGTGGCTGTTAATGATTTTTTAACATCTCAGTGGGTCTCTTGCCTGCAACATGCATACAGATATATATAAGGTCTCCTAGTATTGTTGTGAGGGTTAAATGAGGTACTAAACACACAACATATAGAGAAGTGCCAGGCATGTGGTAACCACGTGATAAATATAAGCTGTTACTATGATATACACTAATAACCTCCATGCAAACAAAAAACGCAGCCAACAGGAACTTTCCTGCCTCAAAGGTCGGGGGGGTTCTTCTGGAGGGGAGAAGAACTGGGTCTGGAGTATGGGTTAGATTTAGACAAGCGGATGTCACTCTGCATGAGCAGAAGCCTGCAGCCAGGAGGCAGGATGTGGGTGTGACTCAGGTGCACTCACTTCCCCTGCATCTCTCATCTTCACCGGTCTGCATACTGTCTCTTTTGGTTCTTACCACACCCCTCTGAGGGCAGAATAAAATGCCAACTCTACATGTCAGGAAACGGAGCCTCAGAGAGGTTTAAAAAAAATTTTTTTAATGTTTATTTTTGAGAGAGAGAGAGCAAACGGGGGAAGGGCAGAGAGAGGGAGACACAGAATCTGAAGTGGGCCCCAGGCTCTGAGCTGTCCACATAGAGCCTGACACAGGGCTCGAGCCCAAAAGCCGTGAGATCATGACCTGAACCGGAGGTGGACACTTACCAACTGAGCTACCCAGGCGCCCCACAGAGAGGTTTTAAAAAAAATAAAAGCAACTTGCCCAAGAGCACTAGTAAACAGTAGGCTCAGAATTCAAACTTAGAGCTATAGATCTCAAAGAATGTTCTCTTCAGACCACATCCTGTGGCCTCTACAGGTTCGAAAAGCGTGGTGAACAGGGGAAATTGGGTGGAGGAAGGAGAGTGACAGAGGTAAGCTCAGAATTTCATGTTTGAGCCCCATCGGGGATAGGATGGCCTGATGTAATTTTGACATTTTTCTATAATTAACGTAAAGCCTATGAAAGGATTGCCTTAAACCATGTTTGAAGATTAATAGGCAGCAGCATGTTTGATGAGGAAAAGTTCTAGAGACAAGGAGTCAAATTGGCAGACTCCTGACAAAGTCCAGGCAAGAGAGTCTGGAGTCTGGCTTTCAGGGCAGAGGGACTGGGAGAGGGAGTTGTGTCACAGAGATGAAGTAGGACATGGAAACAGAACTCAAGGAAGAGGCAAGGGAGGTGGGCGTCCATGATGACCAAGAGGTAGGGCCTGGGTGCCTTGAAGGAAGTTGGTGCCATTATGAAATGGAAGAGTTGGTGACAAAAGGCATTTATGAAAACGGTTCATCTTGATGTTACTGCTACTGACACACAGGGAAGACTCAGGGAGGGAGGGCCCCAGTAAGGAAGCTCCACTCAAATCCAGCTTGGGCTGGATGCGAAATAGTTTTAAGCAATTCATTTAACTCTCTCGTGAGTATGATTGCCCATCTCCACTCAGCAACGTGGAAACACAAAACGTTTTAATTAAGTAGCATCGGATTTCTATTCCGAACATCCTATCCAGGAATCAGATCCAGAAGGATAACCTGATCTTGAAGGAATTTAAATTTTTTTGAAAGCCTTTAGCCACTAGGTCCACAGTAAAATGGTTTAACAGTAAGGAGATCAATGTGTCACATAATGGACAGTTTGGGGACAGGTAGTGTTTGAGGCCTGGCCCATCTCAGCTCACCCAGGATCCATCCTGTGTAGTTCAGGGCTTCATATCCACACAAGGTAATGCCCAGCACCAGACCCATGGATCAGCTGGTCTTTATCAGCAAAGACATATTTCTCAGAGCCCCCACTCCCTGTTTCCCCTCAAGGTTCATTGTCCAAGAAGGAGGTCACACGTTCATTTCTCAACCAGTCCCTGGGACAGCAAATCCCCACCCTTCACCTTGACAAATAGAGAATCCAGTGGAGCACTGGGTCTTGTGGGAGTCATGGACACGTGATCGAAATCTGGGCTCTTCAGAGCAGAGAAAAAGGGGAGAACAGCTGGGGAGTCTCCGTATCTAACAATTGTTCTATCCCTACTTGATATGCACTATAGTTGTTTGGGGGCATTAAAACTCAGTTCCGTTCAAAAGCTCCCTGTGTCATCTAGCCCAGGATATACTTCTGTGCATGGGTCAATTCTGATTAAAGTAGAGGCAGGCCATGCCCCCTCCCCACCGCACACCTCTGGTTCTCGCTCTCTGTTTCCTTCACTGCCCTGCTGCACAAACCCAAGTGAATGGCTCCAAGGAGAGGTGGTGGATTGGTGGCTCTGTGTCCCACCAGTTGGCTGTGCAGACCTCATGCTGCTGGCCAAATGCTGGCTCTCTCAAGAGGGACAGTGTGATCCACAGCTCCATCAGGGGGAGGGGCTCTGGAAACCCACTGGTCCCAGGTGTGGCAGCTGTCAGGAATGAGACCACACTTGTATCAGATGGGAAGGACATTCGTCCTCCCCAAGGATGAATTTATCTCTTTTGAATTAATCTCCTAGGATCAAAGTAATAATTGCGTGAGACACCTTATCGAGATAAGCGTTCTTTACTCTTTCCCCTGATGATTAGCTGTCCTTGCTTTTTGCTTCTCTCCCTTGCAGCCATTGCGGGACACACCCGTGGCCTCCCCAAGGAGCATGGACATGTGGCGAGATGCCCAGTCTTGCCTGCCACCTCCCCAGGCCCAGGCCACTCATGGAGCCCTCAGGTTTGGGGACAGTCTGACCAGCCACTTGCTCTTCACGATTCCCCAGGAGTTGCTGAAACCCAGGTATTTGCTAATTTTCCGGCCCCCACACCAGCTCAGAACCTGACTCTGCAGTCCTGCCCCAGAGCAGGCTGGCCGGCGTGACACCACGCACCTGTCCCTAATGAAGCGGCAGCACCACTGCGGTGAAGGAAGGTGCTGGCCCGCACAGGACAGGGAGCATGACCGCCCAAGTGTGTGCCCTCCACGCAGCTGGAACGCACACATGACGGGGCTGCTCCGTGGCTGAAACAGTCGCGAGGGCTCTGGTGTAGGATTGACGGTATTCTAAAAATAAGACTGATATTTTTCTTCAAAGCTGCTATTTATTTCTGTGATAAATCACCTTTCTTGTCTGCGTTCTACAGTCAGAGAAAAATAATTCTTTTAAGTAGACTCAGTGCCAGATAGATCATTTTTAGAGACCACTTTTGGACTTCTCGTGCTAACAAGTCACGTGGCTTTTGGGGAGGAGGGAGCGAAGAGATATTAATTATGTCGGAAGAAAGTAGGAAAACAAGGTTCGCCATTTTCACGTGATTCAGAGACATAAATAACAAGGTGCCAAAATTCCGTGATGATTTATATCCAGAAGCAGAATTTCCCAGGGGTCAAAAAGGCCTGCCTTTGAGACTGAGCTTCCGTCCCTGCTCAGCCACTTGCTGGCTGTGTGACCTCTGGCCATTTGCCGGTTTGGTCCTCTGGGAGGCACATTTTAAGATGGAATTAGATGTGCAAGAGATGTATTGTTCCTGTGGGAGATAAAGGCGGAGGGAGCAGGGGCTGACGTGGAGAGCCTGGGGCTGAGACAGGAGAATGGCACCCGTGAACCATGGGCCAGCAGCAAAGCAGAGGTCCCCCCCTTAGAAGAGCTGGACATAAATGGCTTGGCTCTAGTTTTGCTGCCGAGCTCAGTTCTTGGCTGGGAATCCCCCATATGGCACTGCAGACCTTAGGGCATGGGGGCGGGGGCAGGGGACCACCTCTGCGTCCCCACAGCACGTTCACTCCAGAGCTTGGAGCAGCAAGTCCATGGACACCATAGGCTAGTGTCCAGCTTCCTTTGGCCTCAGCTTTCTATCCATAAACTTAGCATCATTATGCTGGTCTCACATGCTTTTGTAAATTGCTACATCTCTTTGACTCTCCATTTTCTCATCAGCTAGATGGGGTTGATAATGCTTTCCTTGCAGGGAGGAGACATACTAGCTTGCAAAGGGCTGGCCCTCATGCACTCAATAAGCCAAGTGCACAATTCACAGGCAGATGCGAAAGCCGGGAAGAGGAAGGGTGGAGTTCAGAAGGAAAACCCTATGCCAGCAGCTCCCCAACTCTAGCTGGGATCCCTGATTTGCCAGAACTATACTAGCAGAGACTAAGAAGTGGGGTCCTACTGAGTTTTATTAGCCCTTTCCAGGGCTACCTGTCGGGAGGAAGGCCCCACTCCCACCCACTGTGCTCTTGGTCAAGCTGAGCTTAATGGATAATGATCTCTGTGCAAATGCTCCCAGCCTCCCCTCCCACCTGCCTGGGCTCCAAGGCTTCTCCACCAGCCCTTCCCTCCGCCTCCCCGCAAAGCATCTTTCTGTCTTGCACTTTCTCTCTCATCACATTCAGTGTGGGGAGTTCTCTACCTTCTTCTAAGGATGTGACCCCGACATCTTCCTTTGCAACACTAAATTATATGTAATAAGTGGGAAAAGGATGTTTTTAAAGGGAATGTAGAAAAAAAGTTATCATTAATAGACATAGTTTTTAAATTATATTAGTTTCAAATATACTAGCAATCAGAATATATTTTCAGGATGCTACCAGTCCAGGATATGGGCTCTTGCAGTGTTCTCATTCTAATTTCTATCCTAGCAATTTTTGGCCTCTCCTTTAAAATGCTGCACCACTAGTTTATCCTTTTGACGAATGCATAAAAATGCCACTTCGCTCCCTGCCTTATTCTCCTATCCACTAGCAAAGAAGAGTCATAGCTACAGTATCATATGCTGGGATTTGAATATACTGCTGTCTTTTTCGGGTGTTAGTCAGTTAGCCTTTTATGAAAGAAAGCTGCTTTAAGAAATAACTCTGAAAAGCAAATGTCAAGTCTGATAACCAAGTCCACATATGTAAAGTACTTTAATTCTGTAGCAAGTTCGAATATCCTCCTTAAATTGGCTAACCCTCATTCTCCAAACCTCCGCACACAGCTACACCAAGAGAAATATTGAGCGATGTCACCATCTGGTTGCTTTAATTTAACAAATATAGATTTCTTTTTTCATTTTGAAGAACATCACCCTCAAGGAAACTTGCTAATCTAAAAAATTAAAGCATCTCCGTGTTTGCTCAGCCTCACAGTATTAAAGAGCAAAGAGAAGTAACAGTGTCATTTTTTTCTTCCACTTCCTGATTCTGCCTCTAAGTTTTCCATTTAGCATTTAATTCAACTATTCAGTTAACTATTTAATTCAGCCAAACTATTTGTTGACTGCCTACTGCGTACGAAACACTGAAGATGCACCTTCAAGGAGGATAGACCTAGTTCCTGTCCTCTGTCTGGGTGTGCTTAGACATAAGCCACAGGGAGTGGGTAATGACAAGCTATCGATACGTGTGTCCCCCACCACCTTGTCACACTGTACTTTTAGGGAGCTCAGCCAGATGCGCATATGATATGTAACTATCGTGCAAAGGAATATCAGCTTTCATTCTTTGCTTTTACTGCATGATGTTTGCTTAATTCCTGTTCCATTGTAGGTGAGGTATTAAGGTCCAATAAATATAAAGGTGGTGGGAGAAGATGGATCTGTACTTCCCACATCTATGTAAAATATGTCTAACTGAAAGAAAATACTTACCTGATGCTTAAATCAAATCCTCTTTATTCAAATTATCCCCACCTACACACACACACACACACACACACACACACGGGCGTGTGTGCATGCACACACACACTTCCCCTTACAGTGTCCCACTCCTTGCACCGGTAGATATTCACTGATATTCACTGGGTTAAAAAGGTACTGGCTGCTAAGTGAAATGAGCTATTAGTCACAGAAAGGCAAATACTATGTAATTCTACTTATATGAGAGACCTCAGTAATCAAATTCAGAGAGACAAGAAATAGAATGGTGGTCACCAGTATTTAGGGGACGGGGAATGCAGAGGTGTTGTTTGCTGGGTAGAGTTTCAGTCTTGCAAGGTAAAGGGTTCTGGAGACCAGTTGCACAGCATTGGGAATGTGCTTGACACTACTGCCCACTTTAAAAAGGTTGACATGGTGAATTATGTATACAACTTAAATTTTAAGTTTATGATCTGTTTAAATGCAGATTTAAAAAAAAAAAAAGGGCATCTTCTTTCTTGCCATATGCTGGAGCTTACCCCGCCATCTTGGTTTGCCATAGAGTTGGCTCATTATTCCCCAATATAGAAAGAAAATTATACACAAAACGTTTAATAGCTGGACTACAGTGGCTTTTAAAAATTCCTAAAGAGATAGGTTGTTTAATCAGTACATGCCTTAGCTCATTCATTTGAATCATGGGGGTTTTGGGGTTTGTGCCACATCCTCTCTCCCAGGTTCAGGGACTCAGAAGAACACTCAAAACTTCTGTTTTCCTTCTTTGCCTATTGTTTATTTTCCTGACAGGTCACTGTTCGCAGTGGACGTGCAGACGGCATCCTCCAGAGGGCTCATGTTTTACACGGGCACCAAGAACTCCTATATGGCTCTTTATCTTTCAAAGGGACGACTCATCTTTGCTTTGGGGGCAGAAGGGGAAAAGCTGAGGCTCAAAAGCAAAGAGAAGTGCAATGATGGGAAATGGCACACGGTAAGAGCTGGGGCTGTGTGAGACCCTCCCCCCCGCATCAGAATTCACCATTGAGTATCTGGAAAGGAGATGTCAGCATTCAGTCCCTGCTTCCTGGACCATTTCAGTCTGTCAAGAGCATGTCTGGGTCTCCAGGCCCCTCTCTGAGCCTGAAATGCTTTCTGCATAGCACAAGCCTGAAGACCCGCATCCCTAGCATTCCAGATCTTCCCTGAAGGCATCCCAGATTTGAAGAAATACAGTTTAAGACAAGAAGGGACCTTTTTTTTTTCCTGATGAGGGAACTAGAACTCAAGAAACGTAAGCAGCTTGACAAGTTATACTCACTTAGTCTTTCTTCTTTTTTTAAATTTTTTTAATGTTTATTTTTGAGAGAGTGAGAGAAAGAGCATGAGTGGGGGAGGGAAAGAGAGAGGGAGACACAGAATCTGAAGCAGGCTCCAGGCTCTGAGCAGTCAGCACAGAGTCCAACATGGGGCTGGAACCCACAAACTGTAAGATCATGACCTGAGCTGAAGTCAGATGCTCAACCAACTGAGCCACCCAGGTGCCTTGTCACTTAGTCTTTCAACAAATATTTGATGAACTGCCATCCTAGAGCATATAAACAAATATCCCCCATATAATGTCAGATATTGGTAAGTGCTTGGAGAAAGCATTAAAGCAATGTAAGGAAGGGGCTGAGTATGGGGACTATTTCAGATAGGGTCGTGAAGGAAAACTTCCTTTGGGAGGTGACAGTCTCTTGAAGTTACAGAGTGGGTGTTCCAGGCAGAAGGAACAACAAGCCCAAAGACTCTGAGATAGAAATTAGCTGAGTGAACAGAACAGGAAGGATAAGAGATGGGATTCAGGAGTGAGGCAGGGCCCAGACCGTACAAGCTTGGAAACCAAGGCGAGGACTCGGATTTTATTCTGAGTGTCTCTGACGCGTCTGAAGTCTGAAACTAAAAACAGAGCACTGCACGAACAGATGTATATTTTCAAAGCTGTCTTTAGCTTGAAGAGACGAAGCAAGGGTAAGCATGGAAGTAAGGCGGCCAGGTGGACGCCACTGCCTTTGCTTCAAGAGGTCTCACTGACCGTGGACAGAAGTGCACCGTCCAGGATGTGCTCTGAAAACCAAGAGGGTTTGCTGATGGAATACATGTGGAGTGAGAGAAAGAGAAGTCAGTATCAAGTCCTGTGATTTGGGGCCAGCAGTTGGGTCAACCCAAGGACTACTACTGGGATGCAGGAGTTGTGACCGGAGAGGGAGCATTTTAGAGCTGGGGAAGAGGAGGGATTCTGCTGTGAACATCCTTGGGTTGAGTTGCCTGTCAGACATTCAAACCCACCTGTCAGTAGGCAGGTGAAGGGGCCAGAGGTCACAACTGGGAGAATAATCTGGGGAGCCATTAGTGAATAGTCTTACAGCGGTGAGATGGCAGGCAGGGTCCACCCTAGAGCCCAGGGATCCTGACCTTTAGCAAAGAGTTGAAAATGTGTGCTCCCTTGTTAGGAAAGAAGTAGCCACTGGCCCCTTGCTCCAGGAGGCGTGCGGAAGGGAGTGTGTAACGTTCCCCTTCTTACCTTTGCACAAACGATCCCTTCCCCTTTGTGGCCTGGGTGTGTCTTCATTTATACTCCTGTGGCTCTTCATTTGTTTCTCTTTTGCATAAGTGTATATAGGTCAAAGGTATCTTATTAGTTCACTTTTGAAGAATCCTTTGTTTCAAAGCTCACTTTTCTAGCTTACTCCATTCACTGTTTACCATAATCTCACAAAATGGTGATAATGCTGATAATATGAGGGAGAAAAATTTCTAATTTTTTAAAGCTTTTTGAAGAAACAGAAGAAAATTGTTTTAAAAAATGTCCTGTGACCAGTAATAAATATATTGTCAATTGTCAAAGATAAAAAAGATTAATTTATCTTCTTTCCTCTTAAGGTGGTGTTTGGGCAAGATGGAGAAAAGGGGCACTTGGTTGTGGATGGTCTGAGGGCCCGGGAAGGAAGTTTGCCTGGAAATTCCACCTTTAGCCTCAGAGCACCAGTTTACCTGGGATCACCTCCCACATGGAAACCAAAGGTAAATATTTATGCTTCACCAACACACAAAAGATGCTCAACATTGCTCAGCATCAGGGAAATGCAAGTCAAAAGCACAGTGAAATATCACCTCACATTTGACAGAAAGGCTGTTATCAAAAGGACAAGAAATAACAAGAGCTGGTGAGGAAATGGAGAAAAAGGAACTCTCATGCACTGTTAAGGGGAATGCAAACTGGTACAGCCACCATGGAGAATCGTATGGAGGTTACTCAGAAAATTAAGAATAGAAATACTGTGCAGTCCCAGTAATTCCACTGCTGGGTATTTACCCAAAGAAAACGAAGACACTAATTTGAAAAGATCTGTGCACCCCTATGTTTATTGCAGCATTATTTACAATATCCAAGATAGGGAAGCAGCCCAAGTGCCCACTGATAGATAAATGGATAAAGAAGTGGTACTTATATATAGTGGAGTATTACTTAGCCATAAAAAAAAAATGAAATCTTGCCATGACAATATGGCTGGACCTAGAGGCTATTTTGCCAAGTGAAATAAGTCAGACAGAAAGACAAATACCATATGATTTCCCTCATACGTAGAATCTTAAAAACAAAACTAATGAACAAACAAGCTAAAAAGAAATAGACTCATAAAGGGGCGCCTGGGTGGCTTAGTCGGTTAAGCGTCCAACTTTCCGACTTTCGCTTAGGTCATTATCTCGCGGTTTGTGGGTTTGAGCCCCGCGTCGGGCTCTGTGCTGACTGCCAGCTCGGAGCCTGGAGCCTCTTTCAGTCTGTGACTCCCTCTCTCTCTGACCCTCCCCTGCTCACGCTGTCTCTCTCTCCTAGAAATAAATTAAACATTAAAAAAAAAAAAAGAAATAGACTCATAAATACAGAGAACAGAGTGGTGGTTGGCAGAAGTCAGTGGGGTGGGAGGGCAGGAGATAGGCCAAATAGGAGAAAGGAACTAAGAGGTACAAATTTCCAGTTGTAAAATAAATAATTCACCAGGATGAAAAGTACAGTGCCAGGAATATGGTCAATAATATTGTAAGAACTTTGTATGGTGACAAACGGTAACTACACAGCATGGTGAGCATTTCATGCAAAAAAAAAAAAAAAAAAAAGTTGAGCTTCAGAATAGTATATAAAAATAACTCACCTTATAATATAATCATGAAGGTGGCTAGAAGGTACAAACTTCCAGGGGTGCCTGGGTGGCTCAGTTGATTAAGCGTCCGACTTCAGCTCAGGTCATGATCTCACTGCTGGTGGGTTCAACCCTGTGTCGGGCTTTGTGCTGACAGCTCAGAGCCTGGAGCTGCTTCAGATTCTGTCTTCCCCTATCTCTGCCCCTTCCCCACTCATGCTCTCTCTCTGTCTCTGTCTCTAAAAAATAAATAAACGTTAAAAATTTTGTAAAAAAGAAGATGCAAACTTCCAGTTATAAAATAAATAAAATAAATAAGTCAGGGATATAAGGCATGGTGACTTCAGTTAATAGTTAATAATACTGTGGGGCACCTGGGTGGCTTAGTCGGTTAAGCGTCTGACTTTTGCTTAGGTCATGATCTCGCGGTTCGTGGGTTCGAGCCCCGCGTCAGGCTCTGTGCTGACTGCCAGCTCAGAGCCTGGAGCCTTTTTCAGTCTGTGACTCCCTCTCTCTCTGACCCTCCCCTGCTCATGCTGTCTCTCTCTCCTAGAAATAAATAAAACATTAAAAAAAATTTTTTTAAAAGTTAATAATACTGTATTCTATATTTGAAAGTTGCTAAGAAAGTAAATCATAAAAGTTCTCACCACAAGATAAAAAAAGTTTGTAACTATGTGTAGTGATGGATATTAATTGGACTTATGATATTCACACCACTATGTATGTATAGAATCACTATGCTACACACCTGAAAATGATACAATGTTATATGTCAATTATATATTAAAACATTTTAATATATAATCATTATAATTAAGATATTCAAGAATCTCAAAATACTTAAAAAATTTTTTAACATTTATTATTATTTTTTTTTAATGTTTTTTATTTTTGAGAGACAGAGAGACAGAGTGTGAGAGGGGGAAGGGCAGAGAGAGAAGGAGACACAGAATCCGAAGCAGGCTCCAGGCTTTGAGCTATCACCGCAGAGCCCAATGTGAGGCCCGAACTCACGAACCGCAAGATCATGACCTGAGCCAGAGCCGAAGTCAACCGCTTAACCAACTGAGCCACCCACGCGCCCCTTTAACGTTTATATATTTTTGAGAGACAAAGAGACAGAGTGTGAGTGGGGGAGGACCAGAGATGGAGACACAGAATCTGAAGCAGGCTCCAGGCTCTGAGGGGTCAGCACAGAGCCCAGTGAGGGCCTCGAATTCATGAACCATGAGATCATGACCTGAGCTGAAGTCAGATGCTTAACTGACTGAGCCACCCAGGTGCCCCAGGAATCTCAGAATATTTTAAATAATTTTTTTAAACATTTAATTAATTTCCTTAAGTCCAAAGAGAATATTTCCCTTCCCCATTCCCAGCGCTTCATTTTTAAGGTGCAGCTTGAGACACAGGCCTGAGCAAGTGAATCTAAGGCTTCTCCACGGCTTTATAGACATGAATCTGTTAGTTTCTCTTCCAGGGAATGCAGAAATATAAGTTTTGTAGATGGAGATTTTTGATTAAGGTGTTTTCCAAACTTTAGCCACACCTTCAACATCTTTGCCAAACACATGAAAAAATTTACTTAATAGCTTGCTTTTGATCAACTTGCTATTTTTTAAATGTTTTTTTTAATGTTTATTTTTGAGAGAGAGAGAGAGAGAAAGAGAGCACGAGCAGGGGAGGGGCAGAGAGAGAGGGAGACAGTGAATCCAAAGCAGGCTCAAAGTCAGCACAGAGCCAGATGCAGGGCTCAAACCCACAAACCATGAAGTCATGACCTGAGCCAAAGTCAGATAATTAACTGACTGAGCCACCCAGGAGCCCTAGTCAATTCACTATTTAAGTTTATTTTTAAAGGATGTTTTTGTCTCCCCATAAATGGAAACCCAGTACTTTTTACCATATAGAGTAGGTAACCATAAATATAAATACATGTAAACAAAATAGTGTTTTTAATAGTGTTTTTAATAAGAAAAAAACAGTGTGGACTTTACCCCCTTCATTTGGAGAAAAAGGAGCCTTTCAAGTGATCGATTATAAGAAATTATTATTTAAGACATTTTAAGACATACTAGCACAAAACTTGAATTTGTTCCTTGTCTTAATTAGAAAGTTAGAGAAATGAAAAAGGACTAACTTAATAACTGAATATGTGTTTTAATGTTATTCACTGTCTGAAATAAAATTATTTCAAGAACCAGACTTGGGAAAACTTTGAGCTATGGGCAAGTGACAAGTCCGTCTGTCCCCAAGCAGCAGGGAGACATACTGGATTTGTCAAGTTCAGAGGCTCCGGTGTGGCCATGGCTCCAGGGCCAAGCCCTGTAAGTGCCCTAACCCTCCTCTCTCCTCCCCTGCTGCCGGAGCCCTGATCACACCTGCGTTACCTGGGGCATCACACCCACCTGTCCTTCTCCCCGCTTTGCCTTTTTCTCCCACACAGTGAAGTACGATGGTCCTGTCCCCAGTTCAAGCCTAGGGTTGCCCTTCACCTAAACATGCTGCCACACACCCAGCCCCTCTGGCCCTTAACTTGGGGCTGGTGGCCCATTCTGGACCAATGTTTGCTTGCAGTGGGGGACAAAGGGCCAAGACTTAAATCTGGGCCTGGAAATGGACGTGATTAGAAAAGGAAGTTTCAGTCAACTTGAATTCAGTGGTCAGGCTGACCTAGCCTAGGCCACAGTATCTCCCTAGGGCTCAGCCCGGCCCACTTGAGCTTTGCCGGAGGGCCAGAGCCCCAACGTGTCCTAAAGCAGTGTTTTTCTTTATTGTATATTATACCTATATACATGCATATTATATACATATGTAATACATTTAATATACATATATGTAATGTATATGTTATGTATGTGTATATTATATATGTACTGTATATATTATGTGCAATATATGATAGAGTTATACATAATTGTCATATATTAATACTACATATAATATTACCACATATAATATTATATAATATATGCATTATATAATGAATCTTATATAATATATAACATATATGTGATATGTTATATAATACATGCATAATATATAACATTAATTGCTAAGGAGAATCCTCAATGTTAATGTTTGCTTTTCTGTAACCTCTATACCTATTTCCCTCTCAGAGAAATCACAGGATGGGGTAGCTATTCAGGACCACAGCACGGGTATTCTTTTGGCCTGTGTAAGCTGCAGTTGAGGTCCTAATCTACGGGACAATCCGTAGTACCCCATTTATGTCATTCGTAAAACCAAGTTTCTTTTTGCAACATCTCCTCACCCTGAGGATGCAAATCACGAATCATGAAACCACTTCCTTTCAGAGGGCAGGCAGCATCCAGTCAGTGTCTACTCTGGGTACCACAGCCTGCAGTCTCGCTTAGGGATTCAGTGTTAGGCCATGACCTTCCCTGCGGAGTCTGAGCTTGGTTTCAGATACAGGCTCCTCATTGCATAAGGTGGTCAATTTGAAGAAACGAAAAATTCATAGGGAGCCCAGTCGGTAGTTTATTGTTGACACTGACACCATATGTGTCTCTAATATCACCATGTGTTAAAATTATCATATAGTGCATCTGTTGTGTAGGATTCCAGGGTCCTAAAAGCATTTATTTTGGAAGGGAGTTTAAGCATTTTATTCAGTGATTCATCAATTTAAAAAAAAAAAAAATTTAAAGTTACAGTCTTTCCGGGTGCCTGGGTGGCTTCGTAGGTTAAGCATCTGGCTTCATCTCAGGTCATGATCTCACAGTTTCATGGGTTTAAGCCTTGCATAGGGCTCTGTGCTGACAGCTCAGAGCCTGGAACCTGTTTCAGATTCTGTGTCTCCTTCTCTCTCCGACCCTCCCCCGCTTACGCTCTCTCTCTGTCTCTGTCTCTCTCTCAAAACTAAATTTAAAAGAATTTAAAAATTTTAGAAAGGAAAGTTGGTCTTTCTCCCCAGGAAAATGCACATACAGAGAACACCTGGTATGTAACTGAAGAGATCACAGAACCCTGGAAGTGCACCCTCGGGCCCCATGTAAGGAGCCCTCGTTCCAGGCCACCTTCAGGCGCTCCACGCGTGCCCGCTGATGGGCTGTGCCTTGTGTCTTATTTTAACTCCACAGCAGTCATGATTTGTTGGTGGTGCGCTGAGCCCAACAATTTAGGAAGCTTTTTTGCACTTTATTATTTTTGGAATGTTTTGTCCTCTTTTCCAGTCAGCTGCCCTGCATTAAGCAATCGCATAGGCTCATGAAACTCTAAGAAGTGGTTTGTACCTGCAAAGAGGCAGTGAGATCTGTACACCGGAAGGTGGAAATGTCCCTTGTTGTAGCCCTGTCCATGTGGACGAGGGTCTGGTCACTGACCGGCCCTAGCTAGTGACCTCCACTGCCCTTGCCCCTTGCACCATACCACTTGGTGCACTCAAACTTCATCCTCAAAGTTCGGCCACCCACTGGACGTCTGGTATCCGGGTTTTTCTTGGCAGTATGAGCAGGGAGCTAAATGCAACAGTCAGGCCCACCTGACTCCCTGAAAGAGGATGGATGAATCCCACTCCCCTCCACCGTCCCCCTTATGCAGACAGTTGCCCTGCCCTTAACCTTGATTGCCCATGTGTCTCTGGGAGTTGTGGCCTAATAAAGTCTGCTTTCTCTTCTGCTTGGTTGCAGAGCCTTCCCCAAAACAGCTTTGTGGGGTGCCTGAAGAACTTTCAGTTGAATCTTAAACCCCTGGACACCATTTCTGCAAGTGTCGCTGTGTCCCCGTGCTTGGGTGGCTCTTTGGAGAAAGGCATTTATTTCTCCCAAGAAGGAGGTCATATCATCCTAGGTAAGGGGCAATTTGGAAGAGTTTATGTCTTTGAGTCTGAAGAACTCCACCCATTTTCTTGAATTATGATGTTTTAACGTTTTTATTTTCTTTTAAAAGCTAATTCTGTGCTGTTGGAGCCAGAATTTAAGCTAGTCTTCAGCATTCGCCCAAGAAGCCTCACTGGCATTCTAATGCACATTGGAAGTCAGCCTGGGAAGCACCTGTGTGTTTATATGGAGGCAGGAAAGGTACGTACATACAGTTTGATGGAGGAGGTGCAGGGGTGTGTGTGTGTGTGTGTAATCTATGGGTTTACATTAGAACCACATTCATTTCTGGAGACCACAGAAGGTGGAGTTGTGACAGAGTGGGATCCAATCTTGTTTTAAGAGACCTGACTTCAGAGTCACCTGGGTGGCTCCATTTGTTAAGCATCTGATTCTTAGTTTCAGCTCAGGTCATGATCTCACAGCTTCATGGATTCGAGCCCTGAGTCCCAGCTCTGTGCTGGCAGTATGGATTCTCTCCCTCTGCCCCTTTCTCTGCCCTTCCTCCTCTTGTACTCTCTCTGTCTCTCTCTCTCTCTCCCAAAAAAAAAAAAAAAGAGAGAGAGAGACCTGACATGAGGGCTAACTTACTATTTTTTTCCTTTAGCAACTCATTTGGTCATTATGTTTCCCATTCATCATCTTGGGCTGAATTCTAACTGCACCACATAGTTATATAGCCCTGGAGAAGTTACTTCAGCTCTTTCAGGCTCTCTCTTTATCTTTAAAATGTGGATAATAATGATTATATCTTAGGGCTTTTGACAAGAGAATAGAAACTATCCTATACGTAATAAATGCTCCTTTTTTTCTCCTCCCCTTCACCCTTGTCACATTTCTACTTTTATTCATAAGGGTAGCACCAAAACTCATGAGATGATGTTCTCACTAGCTGTCTGCCCCATGTCATCCCCATGCCCACCGCCTGGTGTCCACTGAATCAGTTGCAGATTTCCCTTCTGCTCCCTATACCCCTTACCAGCCTCTCTAGTCTCAGCAGCCAAGCTGGGCCCAGGTCTCCCATTCGGAGATTCCTTTGGCTTTACATGGACCCCTCGTTCAGTGCACGCTGCTGCTGCTTCATCCTGCCCATCCCTCAGGGGCCTGGTCAATACCCTAGTTTCACCACCTGGTTATATCTCTTTCCTTTTCAGAAACTCTTTTAAAAACCAAATCATTCCAGGAAGGCCTCAAGGCAGAGTGATAGTGTTAAAGAGCAGCAATTCAACTGAATAAATTTGAAGATCTGATTGACTTTATTAGTCGATTGATGAATCAGGCAACCTCCTGTCTAGCAAGCAGAGGGAAGCTCTGAGAAGTTGTACAAGATGGAAGGTTTTTATAGGATGGGGCGGCAGGGGCAAGGAACTCATCAGCAAAAGAAAAGAAAGGACTGTTCTAGGCAAGGTTACCTTCCATTTAAGGGAAGGGCAGGGGGTCTTATTAGGTAGATTACCTTGCCTTCCTTTGTGTGTGTGTGTGTGGGGGGGGGGTGGATGGAGAAGTCCCATAGGACACGTTAGGTAATTGGTACTGTTCAGAAAATTCCTGACTGATCTATCAAGACTATATTTTTTGATATATAAGGTGGAAACTTCAGTTGGGTTAGATACAAAGCACTGGTTTGGTGAGTTGGCTGTAGTGGCTCCATTTTGAGCGTGTGATCTTTTATTTAGCCATAATATGCCATTCTCCTTTACCTCTACCCTTCCACAGCTAATTAACTGTGAGGGGAAAACTAAAGAAGGAAATATTATGGCCCAGACTCCTAGAGCACATTGTATCTGAGGTGCAGCCTTTAAGTCTCAGCAGGCCTCTGGTAGGCCAGAAGAGCAAGAACTGCGTGCTTGCTGGCCTTGAGAGAAAGCTGGTTTTTCAGGGGAGGGGTGGGGGGTGGGGCTCCAGGAGAGATCCTGGAGAGGAAATAATCACACAGGCAGGAATCAAGACCCAATGACCTTCATAACAGCAGTGACATTGTTTAGCTGGAAAATTGCCTGAGAATTGGCCTTGCTGTCTAGCAACATGCAAATTAAATGCAAATTAGATACCAATTCGCTTATTTTAGCCCTGGTATTTGTTCACCTTGGTTCAGCCCTTGGCACTGGTCCAGAGAGTGGGAATGTGGGATGCTACACATGAGCATGAGCTCCTGACCCCTGACACAAGCCCACTACCATCACAGTCTGTTAGCTTGCTAAATACCTTGAACAAGAACCCTAAGGCATGCATTCATGAATTATTCTAATTGTCTGGCCCTCACAGCAAGGCGTAGGCCTCAGCTAGCATTTTTGCCTTCCAAATTTTGCATCCTTCTAAACAGAACCACGGTCACGGTCGTGTATTAATAGCTTGAAGAAGATCTTCAGTGCTGCTCAGTGACCTTTGAGTAGAGCCTAACAGAGGAAGGGTTTGGATTGGGAGGGAAGAGCTCGTCACCTTTCACAGCAATGTCAGGCCTGGCCTTGGGTTTGCAGCTTGCTTCCTGGATTGAACGCAGCAGAGATTCTTACAAAGCCTTGGCCCTAATGTGATCACCTGGTATGGGAGGGAGGGGCCATGTCTAAGGTGCTTCAGGGCTGTCAGGGTGACAAGCATTGGGAAGGGAGGAAGGCAGGGAAGTGAGCTCCACAGCCTTGCTGAAGGAAACAGGAAAATGCATGTGTCTTGCAGGTCACAGCCTCTGTGGACAGTGAGGCAGGGGGGATCTTGACATCGGTCACACCAAAGCAGTCTCTGTGCGATGGGCGGTGGCACTCAGTGACAGGTAGGATGTCCAATGGCCTGTTGTTCACACCCTGGTGACAGCGTCCCTTTCCATCTGGATTTGAATGTACTAGATGCAGCCTCAGTTTATCAATCCATTAGCGTAGGACCGGGCTCAGTCCACCAGACTAACATGGTGAGAACATGTCCATTTTCAGCCCCAGCTGTATTTATGCAACTCATGGCTCCTGTAGCCTATTCTCTGTAACATACAGAGACTTTTCTTTTTGAGCTCAGAAAACTGATCATCTGTGTTTTCAAGCTGGTATAACATTATGATTTAGATTTTGGCTCTGAAATCAAAAGGAACAAAGATCACATCTCCGTTCTGGCCCTTACCTCGGTGACCTTGGGCACGCCACTTACTTGCTGTGTATCTTCAGTTTCCCCTTCTGCACAATGGAGATAAAAATAGTGTACACCTCCTAGGGTGGTGAAAACCAAATGGGATAATGCATGTAAAGTGCACAACAGTGTCCAATATGTAGTAAGTGCCCAGTAAGTGTTTGCTCTTGCTATTGTTCAAGTTCATGGTTGGGTTGTTGTTTTCAACAACCATTTAATATTACTGCAAACTATTTAGACAAACCATTGGGAGGAGATTAGACATCGCCTACCAAATCAAATCTGCTGTTTTATGAATAACTTGCGCACATTAGTTTGGTGATATATTAAACTGTATTGGCTAAACTACCTTTTCTTAAAAAAGAAGAAGGTAGTCCCTTATTTGAATGCTAACTACCCTGCAGTTAGTTAAGATTGTTAACATTGGAAGAATTTTATTTGGAGCGTCAAAAGCGACTCAGTTTATAGAAGTCAGCGTCTCCCTGGAAGGTAGCTAAGATCACGTGAACTAAAGATGGCCTCTGAAGACAGCAGCTGGACTTCTAACCAAGCCGTCTTGTCAGGCTCCTCAATACTTGAGAGTCACAACCCCTTATCTCAGAAAGAAGAGTGAAAATGTCTTCCTCACAGATTCATTTTAAGGATTAAATTCTGTAATGTACGTGGAAGCACCTGAATACCACTTAGTGTTGAGAAATTAGTTTGAATTTGTGTCTAGGTTCATGGAATTCCTACCGGGAGTGTTCCCACAGCAAAGAGTTGAAATGAAGCCTGTGGCGAAGCACTAGTGTAATCGTTAAACATCGGGCAGGGCTCTCCTCAGGTAATCAACCTGACCAACTTTCTTTCCCACCAGTCACCATAAAACAACACATCTTGCACCTGGAACTGGACACAGAAAACAGCTACACAGCTGGGCAGCTCCCCTTCCCACCATCCAGCACTCAGGAGCCACTATACATTGGAGGCATTCCAGGTAACTCTTGTCCTGACTTCTATACCCATGTTGCCCCACGTCAACTTTTTTTTTTTTTTTTTTTTTTTTTTTTGGAGAGAGAGAGAGACAGCGTGAGCAGGGGAGGGTCAAAGAGAGAGGGGGAGATACAGACTCTGAAATTGGCTCCAGGCTCTGAACTGGCAGTTAGCACAGAGCCCGATGCGGGGCTCGAACCCACGAACCGTGAGATCATGACCTAAGCGAAAGTCGGATGCTTAACCGACTAAGCCACCCAGGCGCCTCTCCCCCACGTCAGCTTTTAACATTTAAAAGCCATATTAACCCAACAAATCCAATGCCCCAGCTGTGGGTTATTAGCCGGGCAGCTGTTGGCTGGACAATGGAGACAGTGAGGCCCATTGCTCCAACACATGAGAAAACCCACTTGGTAGCAATGGGCACATTGTACAGCCCAGGCCACATTACTGCTGCTTTTCATGTCCCAAGTCTATCATTGATAAGCCTCTCTTAAGAGGCTGATACCAGCAAAGAATCAGGAAAGGGGCTAAGAAACTGGTCTCTCCTCTCCAGACATTTGGTTTTACTGATGAGTTATTAAGCTTTGCAGGGCCAGAATGGGAGAAACAGGCAGGTTCTGGAATTTTGCCTGGAAAGAGCCTTGTCATTCTTCCTTGTTTTATGTTCCTCCGAATAGTTTATTAATTTTATGGGTCTTCCATGACCCATAAAAAGCACTAGCGTTCAGAGCTATTAGCTATTGATTTGGGCTGTGGAATTTGCTTCTTTGAAGAACTTGAAGAGTAAGTAGCAAGTTACTCTTGCTACAACAAGGAGCAAGATTGTTGGTGATTCTCGGTGATTTATCACAAGAGGCAGGGGTGTGGGGTGCCAGCTCAAAGGAGGAGGTGACCAGGTAGCCTGAGGTCCTCAGTCCCTTTAGCTCTAATAAGACTATTTTTTCAACTGGGCACGTTCACTTAACAGTATGAATTATCCACTGAATGCCTCTTCTTTTCTCTTTAAGCCAATTTGAAGACCCTGACACTCCCTGTGTGGAAATCATTTTTTGGCTGTCTGAAGAATATTCAAGTCAACCACATTCCTATCCCTGTCACTGAAGCCGTGGCCGTCCAGGGAACTGTCAGTCTGAATGGCTGTCCTGACCACTAGTGCAAGCCTAGCACACAGCAAGGGAAGTCACCTTCAAAAGCACAGTTACCCAACATACCTCCCTGTCTCTGCTCGAGATCATTCTTGACTTAAGACACCATCTAGATGGGATTAATAGCATGTCGAATTTTGTACTCTGACCATACACACCCATCATTTTGGCACTCAGTGTTACTCAGTGTTTCTCAGACAGTGTATTTATAAAAATCCCACGTCTTAAAGGTGATGAACACTTGTTACATGCTTTTGGTAATGCCATTTTCCACTAAAAATTAAATGTCTTTTAAAGGACATTATTTTCCACCTGTTAAAAAAATAAATATCTTTTAAAGCACTTTAAAAACACAAAAATTTACGTGTGTTATGGGGTTATAACTTAATGGGGATAAATAAATGCCATGTACTCTTTAAATTAGGATGTTTTATTAGCATTAAACCAATGGCTTGCTGGCCATTGTTAATCATACTATTTCTTCAGCACCTGTTCAGTGTGCTACACACAACACAGTTTTCTACAGATAATTATGAAGCCCAGACTGGTGTGGTGCTGTGGGTGCTCAACGTTGGATATACAATCAGGCAGAAGAAACAATTCCTGCCCTGAAGGAAAATGCAGTCCAACTGGGGAGACACACAATATTCATAAAATAGTAAATTACTAACAAACCGATTAATGAACCTATATTTCCCCTTGGCTTCCCACATACAGTCTGCTACCAACCAAGTCTAGATTTTGATTATCAACTCCTTGAGGGCAGAAACTCTCTTTGCATCGCAAGCTAACAGAAGTCAATAGAAGGGAGGAATTGCTTCCTACTTAATCTACAAAACAATGAGACATGTACTAGACCAATATTATTACCCAGCACCACTCTTCCTAACAGAGAAGGCTATGTAAACATTTCTGTGTCTTCTACATAGTATCTGTCCCCCCGAAGAAAAAGAATAAATCTAAACGTTGGATATGGTAATCCTGTGTGGTGTCCTTACAGCTACCTGCCCTCCACCTCTGAAATGGAGCCATATACTCTTCAACTCAGTGCTCTTTAGGCCATCACACTACAGTCCTGTGGGCATGCCTTCTAACAACCGTGTCTATGCAACCATGGAATATTCTCCAGGAGAGATAGCAAGTTCCCCATCACAGGAGGTACTCAACAGAGGCTGGCTGGTAGGCCTTAGCGATGCTGTGCTGACTCAGCGATTGAGTTAACTTGACCTTAAGTTATGTGTTTTCTGAAGACATTGACTTTCAAATGGAAACTTTATCAGGTATTTACCACCTAGACTGAGTCTTCATGAAGAGTATCCATTTTACCCGTCTTGGCACTAACCACGCTAAGTGGGTGTTTCTCCCTTCTGGCTTCCTGGTGTTCATCGAATTGAATCTACAAAGTTCTTTATTAGTGCTGATTATTCATGAGCGCCTCCTAGATTCGTTATAAAAGGGCGACACATTCATTAATACCACTGGTTGTCCTTCCATTTTGTAATAGTTTGAAGAACAGTCCATCTGCCTTTTCTGAGTACAATCCCAGCCACCAGAAGGCAGCAGGGAGTGTCACAGATGGAGTGAAAAACAGAAAGCCCTCAGCATGCCTCTTCTCAGATTGTCAATGTGTGTTTTCTGAAAGGAATATTTACAGTGCTCAACTCAACCATCAAGGAAATTATTTGTAAACTGTGAAGTAGTATACAGATATTATCACTGGTGTCTTTGTCCTGGCTCAAAGTCTCTTACCACCTGGGCTGACCTCGGTTTAAGAGGCTAAGTGGGGACAGTAGGCGCACTAGTGGCCGGCTCTGGCCAGTTCATGAGAGGTCTGCAGTTGGTGTCATTCTGGTTCAGGGGAAGATGGGACCTGTGCGGTGAGAAGGCCAACAGCACAGCATGACTCTCTGAACAGTCACTTCAGGGACATCAGGTGACTAGGAAGCAGTCGTGCATGTGCCTTCATGGGCCGCTTCCTTTAGCCTCTTGCAGGGCACCTCTTGACCGCATTTCTCAGTACAAGAGTGGTTGAGTTTTTCTCACACTGGCAGTAACCTCATGGCAGAGGACATCGGCCCTGGACAGAACATGCTGACATTCCCCTCCCTCCGTGTGGGAAGTGATCTCACTTCCCCACAGAGAACTTTGACTCAGCTCCTTTCTGCACCACCACCCCTGCCCCCACTCCCCGCCCCCCGGCCAAGCCCCTGCTTTTGCCCTCCCTACTGCAAGGACTCATGTCTCCCAGCTCCCTCAGCTCTCCAACTTTAGGTAAGTCAATGCTAGCCCCAGAAAGGCCAGATTCTTTCTTACAAATGATGGCTTAAAGCCAGCATAGAAGTAGAACCATTTCTAAATAGCATTATTGTGTTGAATACAACTGGCACATATATTCGTTATAGAAAAATCAGAATATGCAGAAAAGCATAAAAATCGCCCATAGCTCATCACTCAGAAATCTGTAGGTCTTAATTATATGTCTATATATATATTTTTTTTTTATAAATTATTTTAATGTTTTATTTATTTCTGAGAGACAGCATGAGGAGGGGAGGGTCAGAGAGAGAGGGAGACACAGAATCTGAAACAGGCTCCAGGCTCTGAGCTGGCTGTAAGCACAGAGCCTGACATGGGGCTCAAACCCACGAACCATGAGATCATGACCTAAGCCAGAGTCGGACGTTTAACCGACAGAACCACCCAGGCGCCCCTATATGTCTATATATTTTTTTATTTTTAAAAAATGTTTTACAGTTTATTTAGTTTTTTTTTTTTGGGGGGGGGAAGGGCAGTGACCCCGTGCTGTCAGTGCAGAGCCCAGTGAGCGTCTCCATCTCACGAACTGTGACATCATGACCTGAGCTGAAATTAAGAGTCGGACGTTCAACCTTCTGAGTCAGCCAGGCACCCTATATTCTTTTTAAATGCACATGCATTTCCTTACGAACTGCAATTATTTATTTTTATATGGTTTTAAAAACTATATGGTGAATTTTCCCAGGTCTTTGACTGTAGAACATTCCATCAAAGGAATTTATCACAATGTGTTTAACCAGCCTCCAACCACTTAGCTGGGTTCTTTCAACGTTTTGTAATTATAAGCAACACTAAAATGAATCCAGCAGGGACTATAAACGTCCTCATTTTCTTATTCTTAGAAGTAAAACTACCAGGTCAAAGGATATGAACATTTTATGTTTATGGTGAGCTATTGCCACATTTTTTCTCCCTAAAAGGTTATATATCCACTTACATTCAAATCTTTTTTAACTGGGCTTGGGGTCTGATGCCACCACACGTTAAGTCACCAACATCTGCCCCTGGTCTTCAACAAGGAGCGGCTGCTGGAGCAAGCCAGCTCAGAGACAGCCACTATGCTCCGGGCTCATTGGAGCTGCAATCACAGTACCTGAAAATGCGTGGTCGGATGCTCAGGCTCTGCTGGGTGATTCTGCACAACACCCTAAGACTTAAAACACGGGCAGCCTTATCATTTGTCCCTACGGAGCCACACTAAGCCCCAGACAGCCAGGTTTGCAGAATGTGCCCCTCTCAGAGAGCTCCAAACCAGCACAAGCCTTAGACCAGCTTCCAGAAGGGAGCAAGGCACTCCTCCGAGCGCTCAAAGAATGTACTGAGCTCTCGGGCAGCCAGGGACTTCTTCCTCCTCCATCTTATAAGTTTGATTTCTTTGTGAGTGAAACTTCAACAAAGATTCACTGAGGCAAAATTTCCAGCGCTTAAATGGATAGAAGTTTGAGCCCCCATCCCCCTCATCCCCTGCCACCCCCCCACCCCCCCACCATGGGAGATATCCAAAAAGGAAACTCTTTTTTTCTTTTCATGAATGATGGTAATACTAGCACTGGTGGTAGGTGACACTTATGTCATGTTTCCACTTTCATAATTTGCCAAACAATATAACTTAAATCCTCAGCAGTGAAATTCTAGCACAGTGTCTGCAGCTTGAGTGTGGAAAGGACAGACAAAATTGGAATATCTCTGTTAATCATCCTCAGAGTAAGGAATAATTAATCTCCCAGAGGGCAGGATCCTGAGATGATGGATACTATTTACTGAAAATGTTTTTCTCCTTTGTTCATAAAGACTGCTATGTCCTCAGAATGTGAAGTGTACCTTTCCGCTGCCAGAAGGTTTTATTCCCCATAAATTTTGAATGTGTGGTTTCTTTTATTCTACATTGAGTCCTTGATAAGATGAGAATTGAGAGTTTCAGAGAGCGAAGGACCAGAACTTTCTGCAGTGCTTCAGTCTTCCTGAATACACAGATAGCACAGCACACACTTACTGATTAAACCAGCCCTTGCTCAAAAGGCTTCTGCTAATTAATCAGTAACCTTTCAATCATTTCATACTCAGGGAACATGCATTCCTGGACAGGTAGAATGGAGCTGTGTATCTGGTGATGAAGCTTGGCATGTTGTCCATTCAAAAGGCAAATATAATGGGCGCCGGGGTAGCTCAGTTGGTTGGGTATCCGACCTCGGCTCAGATCATGACCTCACTGTTCACGGGTTATGCCCCGTGTCCGGCTCTGTGCTGACAGCTCGGAGCCTGGAGCCTGCTTCGAGTTCTGTGTCTCCTTCTCTCTCTGCCCCTCTCCTGCTCGTGCTCTGTCTCCCTCTCTCTCAAAAATAAACACTTTTAAAAATTTTTTAAAGGCAAACATCAGAACTTAACTATTCCTGCAGGAAATATGCTTCCTCAGAAATAGTCTGTGCTCTGGAAAATAAGTGAGCGTACCTAGCATTCAACTGCAGTACTGTTAACAGAGAATAAGGTCCTCAATGTCATGTTTATGCAATGTCCTTGGTGAGGCAGAGGCCTCTTGTGGGCTGAAGTGCCGTGGAATTTCTGATTTGCTTCCTGTACCAAAAAACCCAGCTGCTGCTGTGACAGCTCCTGACAAGCCCGGATCCCAGTGGAGTTTGCCTCCTGCTCCTGTTCCCCGTAATCTATCTCTTCCCACTTCCTCACAATTAGAAGGAAGTCCCTCGGGAAAGCCACCACCCCCTCCCCCCATCTTCAGGAAACACCTTTGCTTTTGGAAGTCCTTTGAATCTGAGCCACTCCTTGATCTCTCAGACCTATAACTTCAGTCGAGTTTCAAACATGCAAGGTTTCCGTCATAGGGTTTAGAATGTTCTAGAAGTCTGAGGGACAAAAGAAGACATCCCTTACTTCACGAGACTACTCTGAGAGTTCAGTGAGATGATGATGTAGATGTGGTACTACTATTTACACTGTGAAACATCAGATACTTCCTTATGGGTTTTGTTTTTTTTCCAGGAAAGAAATTCAAATGTCCAAAAGTATGAAAGCCAGGACCCTAATGGGGAAGTTTTCTATTCTACTTGGACTTCAGTTTATCACTTTCTCTGATTTGCCATTGCAGGGAAACTGTGGAGGAAGTCAACCCCCCTCCTCCACCCATGTATACAAGCAAGGTCTGTTTCAGGTGAAGAAGAAACCTTTGTGGTAGACTCTGCCTCTTGTCAGTGCATATCCCCTTCACGCTCACCCCCTCAGGGCTGGCCGCCCTCACTTCGAATGCCAGCACCAATATTTCTTTGAAGCCTTTCTTTGATTGCCAATGTCAGCTGTCCACGTGTGCCGCAGGTCAGCCACTGCACAGGGACGAGTGCCCCAGGTGTGTCCGTTAGCAGTAACTCTTGGGAGCTGGTATCCTTTCCCCACCCCTCTTGAGAGCATATGTTACCTGGGTTTCTCCAGCAGGCTTCCTCTGCCGTCGCCCAGAGTGGGAACGGGCTCAGAGAGCTCCCTTCACTGGCTGCCTTCTCTTCTTCTTTCCCTCTCCTCCCTCATTCTTGGTGTTTCTGCAAATAAATCACCCAGCTAAACCACCTGCACTCAAATCTTTGCTCAGGCTCTGCTTCAGGGGACCGACAACCACTGAAGAGTAGCCCTTGTCCTAGGTTTTGACAATACTATGTACATTTTCTGGCTGTGCTCTCTGAGTGTAAAGACCCCACGGAACCAGATGCTCCGAGACTCAAAGCATAGTTGTTACAATACCATAACAGCACTGAGATGGAGAAAGGTTACTGGGGGGTGCCTGGGGGGCTCAGTCGGTTAAGTGTCCAACTTTGGCTCAGGTCATGATCTCATGGCTTGTGGGTTCGAGCTTCACATTGGGTTCTCTGCTGTTAGCACAGAGCCTGCTTCGGATTCTCTGTCCTCTCTCTCTCTCTGCCCCTCCCTTTTGTGCACGCCCTCTCTCTCTCTCTCTCTCTCTCTCTCTCTCTTTCTCTCTCTCAAAAAAAAAAAAAAAAAGAATGGGGAGGGGTATAAGCTAAGCTGTATGTAATTCAGGGATAAAAACTGTAGGAGCAAACATTACAGGTAGGGGGAAAGTGTGTACAAAGGTACAGAGAAGAGAGTGGCCGTGGTTTAGGGTAATTGAAGAGAATTCTGGGTAGTGCGACCTCTGAAGGCAGAGGCATGTAAACAAAGGGTCCCGGGGTGGGGGTGGGAGATTGGCCAGGAGCCAGGTCCTGGGGTCATGGGGATCCCTTGCTAGCTGCTGCGAGGCATTGGATGAAGCAAGGAAGAGGCAACGGGTATCTCTGGTGAGGGGAATTTCAGTGGAGTGACAGGGCCTGGTAGACCCGAAGAAGGGCGAATAGGAGGTGAGGAAGTACCGGCCGTTCATGGGAGTTCTTTTCAGATAGCTCGATTATGATCAAAAGGGGAAAGAACTTAGGGGACGGATGATCGAAGTGGATTGCTTTGTTAGTTTTGATTTCAGAAGGCAGAATAGAGTGTTTTTTTATGCTGGCAAAGAGTTAGTTTATAGGGGGAAGTTCAAGGTGAAGGGCAGAGGGACGGTATTTGATGGTCAGGGGGCAGGGAATGGACTTCAAGGGAGTAGCCCTGATAGAAGAGAAGGGAGCGCTCTTCCCTCGAGCCTACAGAAGAGGATGTGAGGGGTGGGGAACTTAGGGAGTTTTCTTTTCCCAGAGAATTAGGAGATCAGGTGGTCTCAGTAAGGAAGCTCGAGGACAGGAGAGAAAATGTCAATGAACATCATGGATAGTGTGAGGAGATGTTGGGAGCCATTCTGAACTCACTGGTTGAGAAAACTCCTTGTGAGGGTAAGGCAGGTTTGCAAGGCTTCCTGCTGTCAAATGATGACCTATATCTGCCCCCACTAAATTGTTTTGGCATGAGCACCAACCCCCTAAGTACCTTGTTGATTGGTATCAAGTGACTTATTCTGGCCCTGATATGCTGATTGCACCTTGTGAAGGAACTTACTGTAGGAACTTCTTCTTTTGTGATTATGGGAGCAGACATTGTATTTCCGGAGGATCCTCTTTTTCTTATACTTCCCCTTAAGCGAACAGACTATTGACTTCTGCTCACAAAGAACTAACTTTTGCCTTTGCTCTGCTAAAAACATTGTCTCGTTTGTATTTGAATGCTAAAGATACCTTCCTTCCCCATATGATAAGTATCTAAATCACCTACATCAGTCACTTTTGATAAAGGTTATGCATGAGTCTTCTACAAATCTATATTCTGGGAAATTTTTACATATCAAAGAAATTTGTCATCAAAAATCATTGTCTAAGGCAAATGCCACTTCTGTGCTGTTCCTCATACACTTAACCATAAATAAAGCTGAGACTCAGTCAGTGCCGAGATGCCTGACTGCTGACCAGAAAGAATCTCGGGTCTCTCTCACTTTCTCGCCGACACCGTCCATCCTTCAAGGACCCCTGGACTGGCTGGTGCTGGATTCCGGCAAGGAGCAGCTGCCAGGTACCTGCACAGTGGTTACCGGGGAGAATTGGGGGCTTCCCAGAGGATATTTAGACACATTTCTAGTGGCACTGACTCACCTAACACTTCAATGGGTAAAGAGATCAAGAATAAAGCTTTTGGATTCTTTTTCTTCTTCTTCTTCAATTTTATTTTCCATTTTCTAGGGGTCAAGAGTTGACTTTTTCACCCTTTGGCTTATCTCATCCAGTGGTTCCCAATCTTCATTGTGCAACAGAAGCATGTGGGCCGTTCATTCTTTCCCGTACAGATGTCCTTACCCAAGACATCCCCTGAGATCTGATCGTGCACAAGGCAAGTCGATAAGCCCAGGTGATTCTAACGTACAGCTGGGATCCAGATCCCCTGACATGAGTCACACTTCAGGGAAGAATCCTTTCCAGTGGCTTGGAAACAACTGGAATTGTATAAGAGGTGGCCACTGAAACTCTTTTGAACTTTGTTTTATACATGTTTCCTTAACTGTGGCTTTCATTTCATTATAGCCTAACATATCTTTCATTTTACAGTGTCCTTTTCAACAAAAGCTTTGAATTTCTACAAAGTCTTGAGGTTGAAGAACTCCCTTAAACAGTGTTGCAGGTAGAAGGGGAGGAACAGATGGGCACACAGAGCACAGTAATACATCGATACCTGGACTCCGACAACCAAATCTGACTATCACAGTCATGAATCTCCCTCAGCAAGAGAGCATCCCATGTGTGATGGGAGGTATTTAACTTGACTGAAATGAGGGTGCTGCTTATTACACTCATAGGGCCCCTCCTGGAAAGAGAGTAGGAAAAGGCATCAGAAACAAGGCAAATTTTCCTGGTTGTCATGTCATTGGTAATGGGTCCTAAAGACTTCTCTCTCTGTCTGTCCGACGGTCTGTCTCTCTCTTAGCTGGCAACAAAGAGTGGCTGTTCCAGATAAGGGGGGCGGGGGGGGACAGAAACAGGCAGTGTGTGACAGGTCTCACCAGTGTAGTGCCGAATGTGCCCTTTGCAGGGATGTTTCGGCCGTGGGAAGAGGAAGACCGCTACACTGTCCCCTTGCCTCAGACCCAGGATGCAGTCCAGGAACCCCGCAGCTCTCAGAATAAAATCAGATCAGCTGCTTTGGACCACGTATCTGTCACCTCCACTGAGGTGGCTGCCCAGCACAGGATGTGATTGAAACCTATCGGAGAATAACTCCTAAGGGCTCCCTAACGTGGTATCATTTACAACCCTCTTTCATGTCTCTTCTCCCCTCTGAGTCTCTTCACAGGCTGACCCTACTCTGAGTCAAGGAAAGGGAGGCTGATTCCTTGCCTTCCTCTGAACTTGACCACGCTTTGCTGACCACTGCAGGCATTCTTTGAAAAGTAATTGTCCAGTTGCTAGAAGCTGTTGCACGCTGAAGGTCTGCATTTGCCTCTGGGACACAGAGAGCTCGTAGGAGCTGTCACCCTGGGAACTGGCGCAACCGATGCTGGATGTAGGATGAAGACAGTAAGGGGCAGGAGGCTTAGTGAGCCACTTTGCCAGGTTGGTCATGGCTGAACCTGCTGCCCCACACATGGTAATAGGAGGCACTCTGCTAGCATCATGAAGCCGTGTCTCCACCAGCTCCATCCTTTTTAAAATGTTTTTAATGTTCATTTATTTTTTGAGATGGGGGAGGGGCAGAGAGAGAGGGAGATGCAGAATCTGAAACATATGGAGGCTCTGAGCTGTTAGCACAGAGCTCAACGCAGGGCTCAAAACCACAAACTGTGAGATCAGCTCGAAACCACAAACTGTGAGATCAGGAACTGAGCCAAAGTCGAACACTCAACCAACTGAGCCACCCAGGAGCCACTGTCTCCATCCTGATTTCACAAGCAAGATGCACACTGGATGCCACCCCGTCTGTCCCCACCTGTAATTCTTTGCCACAAGAGTGACAAAATCTTTTGTGAGGAGGCGCAGAGCAGAGTTACAGGGGCTGTGATAATAACTGAGGATCCAACAAGTCCAGGGAGCTGATGGGAGAGGCATGGGGACCACCTGCTATGATGACCTACACTGAAGGGCACAGAAGCCAGAGAGCCCTTCTAGCACTTTCTCTCTCCAGTGTCACCTGGAGCATGTTTGTTTTGTTGTGGAACTCTCACTAATCTCTCAACCATTGAAGTGGGTCCCTTTCATGCCCTGGGGATAAAATGGAGATGTACAGGGAAGAGTGTGGGTTTTGGGCTTGGCAGAAAGAGCTGGAGACCTGGTCCTGATACAGGCTGTTGCGATAGTCTTGGGTAGGTTTTCTAACCTGGCAAAAAAAGAGCTGCCCCCACCCCCAACCCTAAGATAGAAAGGACAAAAGATTCCTTAAGACTCACATGGGGGCTGCCTGGACGGCTCAGTCGATTGAGTGTCCAACTTCAGCTCAGGTCATGATATCACAGTTTGTGAGTTTCAGCCCCGTGTCGGGCTCTGTGCTGACAGCTCAGAGCGTGGAGCCTGCTTCAGATTCTGTGTCTCCCTCTCTCTCTCTGCCCCTCCCCTGCTCATGCTCTGTCTCTGTCTCTGTCTCTCATTCTCAAAATAAACAAATGTTTTTAAAAATTTGAAAAAAAAAAAGACTCACCTGGGACCCAGCCTACTTTAAGTGACTTTGAGTCAAAGCTCTGCCTGGTACAGACGAGTGTGCATTTACCCAATAAGTCCCTTGTGCTCTTTACACCAAGGGAAGCCACCGCAGTCCCAGAGGACAAGGGTCAGGGACAGTACTGTGATCTCTTTTAGAAACAACATCTGACCGTGGGTGCCATTGGCCCCATCTTACAGACCAGAAAGCTCAGGCTGGGCAAGCTTCAGCAATCTGCCAAAGTTCAAAGCCAGGTACTCTGATTTAGAGCACAGGTATTTCCCCCTTCTCTGGGCTGGCACTGGGTCCTGGAATGGGACAAAAACTGCAAAGACCAAACTGCGGGGTATATAAGGAGAAGCAGTCGGAACTAGGTGTGGAAAGATCATGGGCTGTTTTAGAGAACATCTCTCTGCATCTGGTCCTGACTTGCTTTGGATCGGTGACCAGGACAAGCTGGGGCTACAGAGAACGATGAAGGCGGACGGGGTCGGCTGATGGGTAGCTATTTCAAGTCCTATTATCTACGCCGTTTTGCGTCACCAGTTGTTCCACAAATCCAAGAGTTAACATCATTTGGTCTGAAGACCCAGCAGAGTAATTACAAGCTGAATAAAGCCCTCACGTCAAAGGAAAGGGAAATTTAAAGCAGAGGCAACTAATTACTGTCCAGGGTAGCCATTCCCTGCCCTCGGACTTCATTTTCTTCTTTTAGTAATTTCATTTACACACTCACAAGAATGGAGAGAAATCTAAAATAAAAGCAAACACTGGTTACATAGCAAGAAAATGTGTGGCTCTCCGAGCTTCCTTTGTCCTGCTTCCTCCCATTAAATTCTTTTATGTAAATTGCTTCCTTCCAGTGCCTCAGGCATAATAAATATTCATTGAAGGAAGGAAAGAAAGAAGTGGCACACATGGGAGATAAACTAAAATGTAAAGGATTCCAAACCCCGCTCTCAATAGCGTCATGTATTTTATTACTAAAGGTTAATGAGAAATTGATCCATTAATCAATCAATGGAAGACTTTCAGAAAAGGCTTGGCTTCTCAACTATTCGGTGAACACTAAGCTAAAGGAATGACTTAGTCTCCTAGGTTCAAAGTTTCCCCCATGTAAGTGGATTCAGGTCAACCAATGGATTCATCAAAGACACACCAGCACCTATATGCAAAGCAACTCTTAGGCATTTAAAATAATCGAAAAGAGAAAGGAAAGCCCTGCATTCTGATGAGAACTGCTTTCCAAATAAGAGAATCAGATGTTGCTGGAGCACTGTTGCCCTTCCATGCTCAGTGCCTGTGAAACACCCCAAAGCTTCTCTAACCAGAACAATTCAGGCTACTGCAACCAGAGCTTATGATCTGGCCACTAATTAAAAACAACACCAACAACAAACACCCACAAAAACAAAAAAATGTGTGTACCATTTATTGGGTGCCAGGCAGATGCCAGGCACTGTGCTCACCTCTTGACTGTACAATCTCATTTAATCTCAAAAATTATCTTAAGAGTCAGGTATTAGGACTCCATTTAGCAGAAGAGGAAACTGAGACTCAGTGGGTAAGCCCCAAGGTCACATGTCCAGTTCTAATGGAAGTGTGACTCACATTGTATTAACCGTGCACTTGAGCTGCTCTGATGTGGGGGAGGGGAGGCTTGCTGCTCCTGCAGGGACCGCATCTCCCAGGGTCAGCTAGAGACAGTGACAGAATCACCTGTGAGCACGTGCCCTTCGGATGTTAACTTCCCAATCCAGACCCCACATCCCACAACCTTTTCTGTGGCTCTCACACTCAGGGCCCATTATCCCTCTGTCCCAGTCACCCAAGGCCAGGTACTGGAGAGCCAGGGAGAGGCTCTGTGCCCCTGAGTCTATTGAAATTATTCAAATCAGCCACTCCCAACTCTGCTCACCCTGTCACGCCTGTTTTTTCCACAGAAACCACAATGAAGGCCCTTGCCCTGATCTGTCCCTTCTCCTGCTGCCTCCCAACTGACCCTGGTGCCTTGACCTCCCGTGGTGTGGTGTGTCCCCTCTTATTGGGATCCATGAGTATCACAAGCTATGTTTTCAATGGCAATTGTCTCCTCATCTGCTGATCTCACCATCCCTGAAAAATAATAAGACCTACGTTTTATTTTTTTAAGTTTATTTGTTTATTTTGAGAGAGAGAGAGAAAGAGCACAAACAGGGGAAGGGAAGAGAGAAAGAGAGAGTGAGAGAGTGAGAATCCCAAGCAGGCTCTGCACTGTCAGCACAGAGCCCAAAGCGAGGCTGGAACTCATGAACCATAAACCATGAGATCATGACCTGAGCCGAAATCAAGAGTTGAGCGCTCAACCGACTGAGCCAGGCGCCCCAAGACCTACATTTTAATATATATGCCCAGAGTCACCCCTGCACTAACCTAAGTCATGAAAGCAGACACACGAGAGGGAAACATCACATCTTATTGATGGTAGTATTGGTGTGTGCAAAACCAAAAGAAGGTCTTCAAGAGAATATTCCAAGGGCATGAACAGCCACTAGTCTAACCTACTAATCTTCAACCCCATAGGCACTTTCCATTTCCCGCTGTGTTTCAATGGCATTGCTGTCATAGGGAAGGGAAGGGTCACTATCTGGGGGATCTTGATTTGCACATCCATCCAAAGTGAGTTAGACAAGGCTGTGAACAGACGACTAAAACAAAGTTCTACTTCCCCTCTGGTGGGTGAGCATTCTTACTTCCTTCAGAAAGTGTTCTTCCATTCTAGATGGAAGCTTTTAACTTAGGGGTAAACTCAGCTACCTAGGGACAGCTGGTCAAATTAACATACTCGTAACAGCTCATTAAGCCAAAGACTTGGGTTGAAGATTTAATTAATCACCAAAATAACTTTCTTCAGCCTGTTTCCCCCCTCCATGTTCTGGGCCGACACACAGAAGTGTCCACTTTCCTAGAGCTGATCTCAGCCGGATCCCAGGTTTATGAAAAGCGGCTAGTGCCCTAGTGAGCTCATTGTTTCTGCACAGCTCTCCCTCCTGCAGGCTCCTCCTCTCTTGCTTGAAGGGACTTGAAGAGGCACATGAAGAGAAAACTCCGGATAGCCCTCCAGCATCCGGACACTAAAACATCACCCAAACGCCACATCTGCTTTCAAAGGCATGCTTTTCAAAGGAGTTTTAGTCACGCAAGAGAGAGTGAGCTTTCAACAATCTGAGTCATACCGTTCATAGGGCTTTGCTGTCCACGGTTGGCCCTGGGTAGTCACTGCCTGCCTGAGCTTCCGTCAAGTGTACCTGAGTAATGAATGCAGGGTCTTTGGAAACAGAGCAGCAGAGCCTTCAGTAGGATACACCTAAACCAGATTTCGCATTTGCAAGGCTTCCAAATCAGGATAGAGTGTAGCTGGCCAGAAAAATTGGTTGACATTCTTCTTTCTGGTTACAAATTACTCCCTTAATGAGGGTGGTGTTACTTTTGTACATATTGAACTGCCCCCAAAGCCCCACCTGAGATCCCTTCTCTGTGCACTCCTTCTTCTTCTTCTTCTTCTTCTTCTTCTTCTTCTTCTTCTTCTTCTTCTTCTTCGAGGGGAAAGAGAGAGAGAGAATGGATGGGTGGGGAAAGGTCAGAGAGAGAGAGAGAGAGAGAATTTTAAGCAGGCTCCATACACCACTGTGGACTTCACAACTGTGAGATCATGATCTGAGCCAAAATCAAGAATCGCACACTTAACGGACTGAGCCACTCAGGCACCCGCACACACTTTCTTCTGTGCGGAACTCCAGACTTATGCACATCCCACTGGCATCTTTGTAGCTCCACTTGGACACCAACTGTCACCTTGAGCTGAAATATGTCTGAATCTAAACTGCTTATTCACCCAGAACTATTCATCTCTCGAATGTTCCAATTTCAGTAAATAGTATCACTGTCTATCTCGGTGCTCAAGCCAACATCTTATGACTCATCTTTGGTGCCTTCAGCCTGCAATTTCAGTTCTACATACACCTCAAATCTCTCCACATGTTTGGGTCTTCACTATGCCCCTGAATCAGGCTGTCAATCCTTTTCCTGGGCTACTGTGGGAGACTCCTCCCTGGGCATCCTGTATCAGCTCTAACTCCTTATAAATTATTCTGTGCTTTGTGGCCAGAGTGACTTTTGGTAATACATCAGACAGATACATTTGTCAAGAGAATTCTCTATTAAGAAATGAATGTTAGAGATACTTACTTATTACAATGAATGTGTTAAAATCATTTATTTCAATCAGGCCTGAAGGGAGAAAGCTGAAGCGTTGATACTTTCTTATAAAAAAAATTAGAAAGATAAAAAGAAGCATTCATTTCCCTGAGGAATTACAAACAGTGGGCTGAGTGCAATTTTCTATGCCAATCAATTAAATATGTTGCTTTAGGATTGATGGTTTCATTCTCAAGAAGATAGTATTACACTTTTAAAGTCCTGGTGTCTCTAAATAAATTCTTAGGGACTGACTGACCAGGACATTTTCATAATGCGAAATGCAAAACAAGTTCACCTGACACAATGGGTCCTTTACCCCAACATGGGTTAGGATTATATTCTAAAGATTTCCAAGTCAAGTATCCTATTAATATTGCTAGCCTTCCTCCTTAACAATTAATTAGTTGTAAAAGGCTTTCCAGCTCAGGGTCTTGTCTTCCCTAGATGACTATTCATCAGTCTCCTACCTTCCCAGGTTCTTTGCTAACAAGCTTTTATTAGAGGCCAGCAGTTTCTGGCTTTGGTATAATCTTTAATAACTCTATTTTTATATCTCTATCAAAATGATAGGTCTCAAAGCTTTCCATTTCTACATTAAAGGATGTGGAATTTACCAGTCGCTGTGACCACGTGTCACTCTCCTGCTTAGAAACATCGTATACATTTACATTGTCCCTGAAGCTCCTCCTCTTCCTGAAGTCAAGGCCCTGGGAGGGTGCCCCCTGGCCACCTCACTAGACCCCTGTCCCCCCATCTCGGTGCCCCTCTGGCCACCCAACATCTCCATCCCACAGTCCACTTCTTCCCTCTACCTGGATGCTCTTTCCTTGCTCTTGCCACCACTAACCCTTCAGGCCTCCAATTAAAATAATATCTGGAATACCTGTGTTGGCTGAAAGCGTGCCCAGCTGCAAGCAATAGAAAACCAGATAAGCTGGAGCATTAAAAAAAAAGAGAGAGAGAGAGATTTCCTTTTCCTGTGTGAGCCATCTTGAGAAGTAGCTGCTGGCGTTGCTCCAGCAGCTTCACAATATCGTCAAGGACGCAGCCGTCAGAGCTGCTCTGTCCGATTTTTATTTTCATGCTCTGCAGTTTCATGACCTGAAGAGGCTGTCGCCAGTCCACATGGCTCACTCGCTTGGTTTGAAGCAGAAAGGAAGGTGGGAAGGCAAGAGGCTTTCACCTCACTGGGCAGGAGCAGGGGCCTCACTTATCCCCAGCAACTCCTTGAATCTCACTGGGTCTAGTGTCTGCTTTTGTGCCAGTCACTCACCAAGGGGGAGGGGATGACCATGCCTGATTTAGAGCAGCCGTGATTTACTCCTGAGGCTGGGGTAGGGGCTCTTCTGGCACAGTCAAGGACCCCCCACATGCCACCTGAATGTGCTAGGTCCTATGAGAACAGAAAGATGGTGGTGGGGGCGGGGGGAAGAGGGCAAGGGGAGAGACAAGGGCAGTTTCTGCCATATCCCAGCCCTTTTTTATAGTGTCACCCTATTCATGTCCTTTACTGCGGCAACTGTGATCTGTAAGGCCTTGAATATTTATTTATTTACTTGTTTATTGCCTATCTCCCCCCACTGGAAGAGAAGCTCCAGGAGAGCAGGAACCTTGCTGGTCTCGTTCAAAGATACATACCCAGTGCCTAGAAACCAATATACGCTTCTCTGGGAGGATAAGTAGAAATTCCTGCCGCCATTTGTATGCCCAGTCACTACGCATCAGCGGCTTTGCATAGGTTAGTGCAGTTAATACCCGGTACTGCTCCATGTGGTCCTTAGAGGTCTCCCCTCTGACAAGTGAGAAAAATCGAGGTTTGGGGAAGGATTAACACCTCTGAAGGCTTCACAGTGAGTGAAAGGGCTTGGTTTGAGCTCCAGTATCCACGTTCTAGACCTAAGTGATGTAGGCCACCAAGTGCCATCATTCCCTGGTAGCAGTTGCCCACTGCCCAATTGACATCCTTTTGGCCACCTCTGTTTTCAGGGCAGCTATGGGAGACGATTCCTTGTCAACTTTTCTCCGTTTGTGCTGACAGGGTCCAGAACCTCTGTGCCCACACATCAGAGCCCACCTGCCCCATCCAGGTGCAATTGGAGGTGCAGCGAGTTATCTTACCGAAGAGGCCTTGGCCAATGGGGCATGGGAGCTGGTGGGTAAATTCTCCAGCCTCTGTACTTCAGGTGGATAGTTCTGGCATTCTATATGCTCCTCAGAGTACCAGTACAAGAGAGCCCTCCCCCCACACTGTCTAGTGCCCCCTCTTGGAAGCAGCATAATGTCCCCAAAGATGTCCAAGCTCTAATAACCCCAGCACCTGTGAATGTTCTCTTTCCTGGCAAAAGAGACTTTGCAGATGGGATTAAGTGAATGACCTTGAGTTGAGGAGAATACCCTGATGGACCCCGTCTAATCACATGAGTCCTTAAAAGTAGAGAATTTTTCCCAGCTATGCTCAGAAGGAGCCTTGATGACTGAAAAGGGGTCAGGGAGATGTGATGTTGCCAGCTTTGAAGATGGGGAGCGAAGGGACACAAACCAAGGAGTGTCAGCAGGCTCTTGAAATGAAAAGGAAGGGAAAAGAATCGGTCACTAGAGCCACCAGGAAGGAACGCAGCCTCACTGAGACCTTGATTTTAGCCCACTGAGGCCCGAGTTGGACTTCAGCTCTCCAGAAAGGTAAGACAATGCAGTTAAACTGTGTTACATTGTGTCGTGTTAGGTCACTTCATTTGCCCTAACTTAGAGTTAATCACAAACTACAATTGATAACAAATCTATTCCATCCCCTTAGTAATATGCACTTACACTGGGTTTTCCTTCTTCCCTGTCTCTCTCCACTCTCTAATTCCTACTTCACAGGGTAGTAATTCCAAGTAGCCAAGTCCTTGTCTCAGGCATTGGTTATAGGACACCTGAATTCTGATAATGGATATGCATTTTACTGACCTTCATATTTCTCCTACTCCTCCCATCCCCCATTGGACCCATATACCTAGTCTTCAATGATTCTGGAACTGATTCAAAGGGCAACTAAGAGTCTTAAAATGTCAGACTTCTAGGCAAGTTTTTTAAACATTTTTAAATCTGTATTTATTTTTGAGAGAGAGGAGAGAGACAGAGTGCAAGTAGGGAAGGAACAGAGAGAGAAGGAGACACAGAATCCAAAGCAGGCTCCAGGTTCTGAGCTGTCAGAACAGAGCCTGACATGGGGCTTGAACCCACAAACTGCAAGTTCACGACCTGAGCTGAAGTCAGATGCTTCACCAACTGAGCCACCCAAGCACCCCTAGGCAAATTTGTAAGTTGTAATAAACCTATACTTTTATCAAACAAATAATTAACATGCTCTTGGCTTCTGGTAATTTAAGATTGTGTGATCATTTCTTAATTACATATTTTATGGATTATTTCAAAATGCTGTCACCATGATTTATGTTATTTGGAAGGAATGTAATGCCTTAAACATTATTAAAATGAAATGGGGCCCAACTGTCTTAATGAGCTAGATCTTTTGAAAATGTATTAGTCCATATTGCCTGATGGAATTGATACCTCTACAGAAACGATATTACCTTGATTATCATTATTACCTGTTATCACTACCTTTATTAGTATTACTAATTCTAATTAGTGTTAGTATCACTATCTTCACTAAACTGACACTGGTAAGGGAATAATATTACCTGTGTCACCACCTGTATTATCATCTGCATTATAAAAAATGCTACCATCACAATTTCCCCACAGGGAACTTTGCGAGTCCTACTAAGCGTATGTCTATGCAACACAAAATTGTCCAATTATGCATCTTCCTTCCATTTTCACATCCTCAAGAGTATGTTAGTGCATCTTTAAAGGTATTCTAACCCCTATGAGGGAGTCATCCCATAATTCACAAGGCAGTGTGGATTCTGAGAGACTGTGGGGGACCTGGTGGTGGAGAGCACACAAGAGCTTAGCATATGACTGAGCCTCTGGTCCCTTTATGTGTCTTTTCTAATAACTACTCATTGCCCTGCTCATGTCAGAAAAAGCGCAGGTCATAGTCTTCAGAAGGGTTCACAACAAGGGCTATCCGAAGCCGTAAGTGACAGAAAACCTACTTGCCGCTCAGAAATCCTCTCGGGTACATGCATCTGCTGTGCCAGAGGATTTCTATAAATAGCCAGCCAGGCAGCAGCTAGCGGGGCTCAGCTCTAATGCTTCTGTGACCTGGGACTTTTGCACTTGATTCCTGGGCAGGCGGTGGGTGGGCCGCTGTCTGCAGGGCTCGTTCTGGCTGACAGCTGCGCGGCATTAGTGATGGAAAAAGCTTCTGCAGGGGAGCCCTCCACACGGCCAAGGCCACCCCTTGGCAGTACCCAGCACTTCCTCTCACGACTCAATATGGCGTATCTGTGGAAAGCGTGGGCTCTAAAACAAAGGTGTCCAAGGGAGACTTAGGCTCTGCATGGAATGGGATGATAAGGAAGTAAGCATAGAAAGAGCCCCCTCCCCACACGGCCCATCCACGGTCACCAGGCGCTATGGGCCACTAGCTTCCACACCTGTCAGCTTCAGGTAACTGAAGGCCTCGTGCTGAATCGATTATTCAAGAGTGAGGCCAGAAGTGGGAAATCTTGAGCCTTTTTAATGCTCTGCACCCAGATGCTGCTCAGACCAGTGATGAGACAGCACCGTGAGTAGGGTTAGGACTCACATAATTTTATGTCCCTCAGGGGAAGACCGGAAAGGAGAGGTGGACAGAGGGAGGGAGAAGCGGAGGAGGGAGGCTCTGCTCCTGCCTCTGGAATGACTTTGAAATACATGCAGCTTGTCTTCATTGCCTTTCCAGCTCTCCACTGCGTTCTGGAGCCCTCCCAGGGCTCGTAACTGTGACAACCTTATCGGGGTCACGTTGGGTCCCACTTGCGACCTTGCCTGTCTTACATCCCAGGATCTGGTCTCCAGGCCCTGATGTCTGCCTGCCAACCCCAGAGTAGTGATGGGCAGATGAAGAAGTGGTGGCAACCGGCTAAGACGGCACCTGCCTTAGAGAAGGCAGTTTGTCTCTGCAGGCAAAGCTGCACAAGCCAACCTTACTCTGACCTGTGCCCATGGTTGGTACAGCAACACCAGGTGTGGCTCCAGCTCCAGGATGGCCCGGCCCATCCCTCCCCTCTCACATCTTGGCAATGGCTTTGCTCTCTTACCTCAGGCAGGGCTCTGCTTCAGTGTCCCAGCTCAGAAAGTGCTCTCCTGTCTACACCACCTAAAACTGTACCCTGTCTATCTGTCCCTTACCCTTTATTTATAAGGGTATCATTTATTCTAGTATCTATTAGGATGCTTTTTTTTTCTTTCTACTTAGTAACTACTTAACTTTATGTCAAATGCTCCTAGGCTGTAAAGGTCTACCTTCTTGTAGACCCCTCTAGAATATATAAAAAATACAAGCTCTATAAAGCCACCTGTAGGCTCTGTTTGTGCAGGAGAGAAAATCGTCTTTCCTGTGGTTTCTTCTAAGAGAGAGGTCATATGCATTATACAGGCAGATGGGTCCCTATGTCAGTGTCTCTCTCATCAGAAACTAACAGTATTCCTGGCAGCCTAAGTCCCCAACCCACGGGCAGTTTGGGATTAAATACAAATGGTTTCTTGAGTAACTTCTGCCTTTTTGCAGAAAAAGGGGAAAAAAAAGATCTCTGATTTCAAAAAGACGATCGTATCTATAGGACAAACTACTTTTAAACACAAATTTAAAAGAGTAGGTTTCTCCATTAGGAACTGAGATTTTGACCAAGAATAAAGAGCAGAATTTAGGAGGGGCGCCTCGGTGGCTCAGTTGGTTGAGCATCTGACTTCAGCTCAGGTCATGATCTCACAGTTCGTAAGTTAGAGCCCTGCATGGACTTTCGGCTGTCAGCGGCGGAGCCTGCTTGGGATCCTCTGTCCTCCGCTCTCTTCCCCTCCCCTGCTTGTGCTCTCTCTCACTCTCAAAAATAAATGAGCATTAAAAGATTAAAAGAATAAAGAGCAAGGAAAGTAGTGACTCTGGAACTCCAACCACTCTCAGGACACATGAGCCTGTGTCCAGCATCAGACCCATGGAGGACAGGCTGGAGAAGGCGTTAGGAAGGAGAAATTGAGAAGCAAGAGGAGTCTCAGAAGTTTCTGCCTCTCCTCCTCCATCCAGTGGGAGCCTTCTCCCTGCCACCAGCTGCGAAAACCATTAATAGTCTTTTTTTGCCATTGCCCACTTTACCCTCCTCATCAGGAAAGAAGAATTCATCCAAACAGCTGTAAAATGACAGATCAGCTTAAAACATTAAGTCTCCCAGGAGTCATATTTTTAAATGGGAGATGTAAGATCTATCCTTAGAAATGAAGCTCAATCATCACCTTCTTCAGCAAGCTCTCCCTACTCCCAGTGACTGTCAACGGCTTCCCAGTTGGGGCCCCCGTAATACTCCATCATTTCTCCATCTTGCATGTGCCACATTTTATAATGGATGATGTACTTGTGAGTTCAATAGGGACAAGGGATATAGCAGGCTCCAAGATAATATAGCTGTCAGTGTAGAGCAGGTACTTAATAAACATCAAATAAAAGAAGGAACAAATGAATGATTGCATGTTATCCCTACTGTACTAGTGCACCAAGGGCAGAAGTGGTGTCTTTCTACATTTCAAACTGAAAGGTTAATATAGCCCCATCGAAGTAGGACTTTGCAGCCAGACTGCCCGAGCAATCCACTTAGTAGCTAACTGTGCCTCAGTTTCCACTTCTATAAAATGGAGATAACAGTACCTACCTTGGGGCACCTGTGTGGCTCAGTCATTTAAGCATCTGACTTTTGACTTTGGCTCAGGTCATGATCTCCCGATGCCTGAGTTCAGGCCCTGTATCAGGCCCTCTACTGGCAGCACAAAGCCTGCTTGGGATTCTCCCTCTCTCTCTCTGCCCCTCCCCCTGCTTGCGCGCTCTCTCTCTCTCTCTCTCTCTCAAAACATAAATAAAAATAATTTTTAAGTAAATTATAGCACCTACCTCATAGGTGTAGTGAAAATTAAAAGGGTCAACATTTGTAAAGTACGTAATCCGGCACCTACCATGTACCATGTGAGTATTAGCTATTAGTACTCTTATTATTCCTTGAATTCTTAGTGCCTACATAGCAGAGATTCAGTAAATGGGCACGTTGGGCATCAGTCACAGATGGGCCAGGGACAAAGTCACACATCCTCTTCCCCTGCTACAGTCACCCCACGGACACCCACTCATGCCATGGGTCCTGGGTGTGTAGGGAGAGAGAGATGAGTGAAGACCAAAGACCAATTCCACCAACCACTAACTTTACTTCAGTGTTTCCTCTGGGCAGCAGTGAATGCTTTGTTTTTTTTTTTTATGTCATTTTCTGAAATAGTACAGATATCAGTGGAATTTGCACCAAATTTCTTTAGATGGCTGCCTCAAGTTGCTGATTCCTTTAACCGAGAAGACTTAAGTCTTCAAGTAGACAAAGTGCGTGGTTAAACACATTCATGTTGATTAACCCTTTCATTGGTCTCGAATTTAATCTTCAAGAAGGGATCATCCTCACAGTAAATACCTGGCTGCCCTCCACTGAATTGCTGCTTGAAAATTACTATTCAGGTGGCCCGCCAGATACATGCAAGAATATCCTGGAGGCAAAGTGATCTATGGGCAATTTGTCTTCAATTACATATTTGTAAAGCAAATACTGAGTTTCAGACTGATTGTGGGAACTTAGCAGAAAGAGTCTATAAAATTTTTACACCAAAACATATCAAGGTAAATGGGGATATAAAGATAACTATTAAGAAAATTAACATTACCAAAACATCACCAAAAGCAAATTTCTCAAATTTTCTCATTTGGATGACCTATGCTAGATCTGGGATCAGAAGTCCTAATTCATTTATGCCTGTTTGTTACCATGAAATAACTGTGGGCTTTTATGAAGATGCTACACAAACTGAATTCTGCTTTGTTCTTTGTTTTTCATACTTTGATCTTGCCTACTAGACTTTAATTACTTATAGTCTACATGCCCTCCCCACTCTCTCTCTCTCTCTCTCTCTCTCTCTCTCTCTCTCTCTCACACACACACACACACACACACACACACACGAAGGTAAGCTGATATGGAAATAATTTTTTTTTTTTTGAGAGAGACAGAGACAGAGCATGAGTGGAGCAAGGACAGAGAAACAGGGAGACACAGAATCCAAAGTGGGCCCCAGGCTCTGAGCTGTCAACACAGAGCCAGATGTAGGGTTCGAACTCACAGAGCGCAAGATCATGACCTGAGCCAAAGTTGGACGCTTAACTAACTAAGCCACCCAGGCACCCCCCAATAGGGAAGTGATTTGTTTTTATTTTATGCACTTCTTTATTGGCACCTTGCACGCAGTAGGCACTCAATGAAAAATTGTTGCATTAATAATGAAATTACAAGTCTTTTGAAACAAATTCACTCTCCAAGTGAAATTCGAACACTTAATAAAATTCCAGAGGTTTGTAAAATCACCCCCAGTTTCTAAAACTTAGCATTTTCCAGAGCAGAGCCCAGGGACTGAAGGGAAAATTCTGGGGGGGAGCAGGAGCCGGTGATTATTCTAGGAAGATAGCTAGAGAAAATCAGAGGACTCACTACTTAGTGAAAGTAGAGGGTTACCTTTGCTTTAACACAGAGAAAAGGAGGCTGTAATAAAAACAGGAACATCTAGGGGCGCCTGGGTGGCTTAGTCGGTTAAGCATCGACTTTCACTTAGGTCATGATCTCGCGGTTCATGGGTTCGAGCCCCGCGTCAGGCTCTGTGCTGACTGCCAGCTCGGAGCCTGGGGCCTGTTTCAGTCTGTGACTCCCTCCCTCTCTGGCCCTACACTGCTCATGCTCTCTCTCTCTCTCTCTCTCTCCTAGAAATAAATAAAACATAAAAAAAAATTAAAAAAAAAACAACAGGAACATCTATGAGAATTTATCTTTTGCCATAAGATGTTCTAGGAAGAAAAAGATCACGGACTAAGTTTCAGGTACAGATTATTTGGTGTGCACCCTACAGAGTGTGTGGCCATGTCTTCAAAGGGAATGGTCTGGTGCTGGTCAATATGCCACAAGCTACCATGAAAAGAAATATGGTCACTGAATGTGGGGTCAAAGTACGGGTTTAAATGAGTTTGCCCTTCAACAAGAGCAATGAGTAGGGCCTTGGGCTTATTACTTAATGGCTCTGTCTCAGTTTCCTCATCTATAAAATGGGGATAATAACAATGCCTACCCCTCATGGTGTTGTTTTTCTTTTTTTCATTTTTTAGCATTTATTTTTGAGAGAGAGAGAGAAATCATGAGCAGGGGAGGGGCAGAGAGACAGGGAGACCCAGAATCTGAAGCAGACTCCAGGCTCTAAGCTGCCAGCACAGAGCCTGACATGGGGCTAGAACCCAGAAACCATGAGATTGTGACCTGAGCCAAGGTCAGATGCTTAACCAACTGAGCCACCCAGGTGCACCTGTTTTTCTGATTAGATAAGAAAACACGTAAAGGAGTGCCTGACACATTATAATGATTCAAGACATATTAGCTGTTGTTGGAATCATCATCAAGTCCTACCTCCATGGGGCTCACACTATTTGGGGATGTTGTTTTATAAGAGTATCTTTCTCTCCTAAATTGTGAACTATGAAGGACCGGTCACTTTTTTCCAAGGGTGCCATGCTCTCTCTCAGCATGGGGCCCTTGCACTTGCTGATTGCTCTGCTGGTATATCCAGCTGCTGCCTCATTAGAGCATCAGCTCCTTGCAGGCAGGGGTGATGTTTATTCACTACTGTACCTTCAGGTTGGCAGAATGCCTAGCTTATAGTAGGGGCTCAAGAAATATTTACTGAAAGGATGACTATTTAATAATAATGTTGACACTTTGCTAGTATCAGAAATAACTGTTTTACCAATTAACATGACTACTGCCTAACTCTGTTTTGAGCGACATCCATAATATCATAATAATAACCTGAATTTTTCTACCAAATACAAACAAAAAGTCCAAACACCATGTCACATGGGAAGTTTAGGACAATAGCATTTGAAAGGCCAAGACCAAACTATTCAGTTTGGCTTAAAGTTCAGAGACTCACAAAATTTCAAGACTTGTTTCTGACCAAAATGGAGCCACAGGGACTGGATTTACTGTCACTGAGACACACAAAATATGTGAATCAAGGTGGGAAGCAACCAGACACCGGGCAACATGGACTTAGGATCTCTGAGGGACAGAAGACAAAGGAGGTGAGCCTAGCATTGCCTCAAGAGCACTCGCAGACCACAGTGCAGTGAGGGGGTAGATGGCAGCAGATTCTGTGAGTTGAAGAGATGACGCTTGAGTCCGGTGACAGCAAGGTGGCCAGAGTTCACAGGACAGAGTCCAGGAGAGGAGAGAGTGCTCATGGAGTAAAACTCCAATGATCTGAAGAGGATTCCCCTTCAAGTATTCAGTTAAGTCCTGCTTAGGGCATGCAAGTGTGATAATAAGCCGAAGCCAGGGACAGGCTACTCTTTTAGAGGGTGAGAAGTAACAGCACTTCATGCTCAAACAGGTCCAGAAATAGCCTCTGTTCCCATCAGCCAGACAGAAAACCTCATGATTCTCAGATCATCGGTGAAGTACAAAAGCCTTTGGCTGAGGACTGAGGAATAATTATTAACCTGAGACTGAGCATTCCTCCAGAGCTGCCTCGCAAATCTTAAAAGCAAGACCTAAAAAGATCAATTTATTTTAAAGTAACTTCTTTGCATTCTAGAACAATATTTATATAAATACAAAATATCTTGCACCCAAGGAGATAAAATCCACCATATCTGGAATTCCCTCCCCCAAAAAAATGCCAGGAATGTAAAGAAGCAGAAAAATGTGACTCAATGATCAGGAGAAAATCAATCCATGAGATGAACTCAGAGGGCATCGATGTCAGAAGTAACAGACAAGGACATTAAAATAGTTATAACACTGCCATAGGTTCAAAAAATTAAAGTAGATGCATGGAAGTTATTAAAAAAAAAGAAAAAGTCCAAGTTGATGGATCCAAATCAGTCATGTAGAGATGAAAACTGTCATGTGTGAGATGTTAAGTGCAATTAACTGTATTCATGGGTGTAGGAGAATGACAACACTGACTCTGTCCTTAGCTCTTCATCTTGTTCATGTCTGTGCCCTAATTTCCCCCAGGAACTGCATGTTCCAGGCCCCTCGGAGGTTAATGTAGTCCCTGACCAGAATGCCAGAAGGCTCGTTCCTATCCTCCCTCTGGTGTACAGATGGCACTGCTTTAGATAACTACCCTTTGCTCCACAAAATCTGTGGGTTAAGGTCTGGACTTTGTGGAGAAGAGCTGCATAACACCGGAATTATCATCCACCAGATCCCCTTTGTCAGTAAGGTAACCTGAGTATGACTCTGTACACATAGTATCAAGTGGCTTGCATCAGTTTTTGGTCTCAAAATGCTTTCTCAGTCTGGAGGATACTTTACTGTCCCTCCTCCACTTTCTAATGGCAAATTAGATAATCCAGACAGAAAGATTAGCAACTCAAAGACATAAAAATAGAAGCTATCCAAAGTGAAACAAAAGAGGGAGAGTTTTCATAACAGAGTACTTTGAACTATGAGACCATTTCAACTGGGCTAATACATGTGTAATTGGAGTCCTTGAAAGAGAACAAAGATAGAAGTGTTGAAAAATGGTTAAAGAAATAACGGCTGAAAAGTTTCCAAATTTGGTAGAATTATAAACCCACAAATCCAATAAGTTCAGTGAACTCCGAATGCAAGAAACCTAAATAAGGCAAGGTCAAAACACATCATAATTAAATTGCTCTGAAACAATGATAAAAAGAAAAGTCTTAGGTGAAGAGGATTAAGAGGTACAACCTTCCAGTTACAAAATAAATAAGACATGAGGATGTAACTACAGCATAGGGAATATAGCCAATAATATTGCAACAATGTTGTATGGGGACAGGTGGTAACTAGACTTATTGTGACCATTTAATAATGTATATAAATATCAAATCACTGTTGTGTAACTGAAACAAATATAATATTGTATGTCAATTATTCTTCAATTGAAAATGTTTGATAGAGGTGCCTGGGTGGCTCAGTCCATTAAGCATCTAACTCTTGATTTCAGCCCAGGTCATGATCTCATCGTTCTTGAGATCAATGCCTGCATTGAGCTCTGTGCTGGGCATGGAGCCTGCTTAAGATTCTCTCTCTCCTTCTCCTCCTCCCCTGCTCACTCACATATGTGTGTGCTCTCTCTCACTCTCAAAATAAAAGTTTGATAATAACAAAAAAAATGTTTACGTTGATAATAAGAAAGGGAAATCTTAAAAGTAGCAGATGGGGAAAAACATACATAAAGAGAAACAAACATAAGAATGACAGCAGATTTTTTTGGTTGATTATTTTTTGCTGGAAACAATGCAATTGAGAAGACAATGCAACAGAATCTCTAAATGTACTGAAAGATCATTTGATGAGACCAGCATTACCCTGATACCACCTCACATAGAGATTACAAAAAGATTACGGATCAATATTGCTCATAATGTTGGCTCTGTTTATTCAGACAATATGATTATGTGGTCAATGTGAGGGAATCTACAAAGATACTAGAACTAATAAACGAGTTTAGCAATGCCATGCGATATAAGATAAATACACAAAATGAACCCTATTTCTATACACTAGCAATGAACAATTGGAAATCAAAATTTTAAAAAGAGTACCATGTATAGCACATCAAATATATGAAATAAAGATATATCTGACACAAGATGTAAAATTTTTTTACACTGAAAAATACTAAACATTGTTGACAAGAATTATCTAAGCCCTAAATAAATGAAGAAATACAGCATGTTCCTGAGTCAGAAGAATCAGTATCATTAAAATGTTCATTTTTTTGAAGCTGATCTATAGTTTCAGCTCACCAATCAAAATACCAGAAGGCTGCGTTTTTGTAGAAATTGACAAGCTGATTCTAAAATGCAAGGGATTGGGGCGCCTGGGTGGCTCAGTCAGTTAAGTGTCTAACTTCAGCTCAGGTCATGATCTCACGGTTCATGGGTTAAAGCCCCGCGTCGAGCTCTGTGCTGATAGCCCAGAGCTGGATCCTGCTTTGGATTCTGTGTCTCCTGCTGTCTCTGCCCCTTCCCTGTTCATGCTCTGTCTCTCTCTGTCTCTCAAAAATGAATAAATGTTAAAAAAAAATGCAAGGAATTTAGAACAGTCTAAAAATTCTGCCCCCCCAAAAAGGGGGGGCAAATTTATAGGACTAATGTGCCCTGATTGCAAGACTTGTTATAAAGCTACACTAGTCAGTGTAGGTGGTATTGGTGTAAAGATAGACAAATAGTGAAATGGAAGAAAATAAAGAGTTCAGAACTAGACCTACAAAAATCTGGGCAACAGAGTTTTGCAAAAACACAAAGGCGGTACAGTGGAAAAAGAACAGTCTCTTCAACAAATGATACTAGAACAATTGGATATCCATATGCAAAAAAATAAAAAAGGGCTTGGTTTCATATCTGTATAAAATATATAAAAATTAATTCAAAATAGGTCATAGTCCTGAATGTGAAAGTTAAAATAATACAACTTCTGTAAAGAAAACATAAGAAAAAATTTTTTGATGCTAGGCTAGATTAAAATTCCATTGCTACAACACAAAAAGCACAGCCCAAAAAATAACAAATTGATAAGTAGGATTTCACCAAAATGAAAAACTTCTGCTCTTCCAAAAAAACAAAAAGGCAAGCCACAGCCTGGGTGAAAATATTTGCAAATCATATAGCTGATAAATAAATTGTATCCAAAATATACGAAAAACTCTTAAAACTGTATTATAAGAAAATGAACAACACAATAGAAACTTTGGGCAAAGATTGGAACAGACACTTCACCAAAGAAGGTAGAATGATAACAAGTGCGTGGAAAGATGCTCAACATCATTATCCATTAGGGAAATATACATTAAAACCATAGTGAGAAACCACTACACCCCCATTAGAATGATTAAAATTTAAAAATTAACCATGCTGAGTGTAGGTAAAGATGTGGAAGAAATGGACCTCTCCTCCATTGCTGTTGGGAATGGAAAATGGAACATAAATACATAAACACTTTAAAAAATAAATAAGCCACTGCTCGTGCACATATGCGCTCTCCCTCTCAAAATAAATAATATTTTTTAAATAAGAAAATAATACAGACACTTTAGAAGACAACTGACAGATTCTTGAAAACTTAAACACCTACCTACCATCATCCAGCCATTTGCTTCTAGATGTTTAACCAAGAGGAAAGGAAATATATGTCGGTGAACAAATCCATGTGCATGAATGCTCACAGCAGCTTTTGTTTGTATGAGAGAGACTGGAAAGAATCCAAATTTCCATCCACAGATGAATTAACTGTACCATATCTGTGCTGTAGAATACTACTCAGCAAGAAAAAGGAATGAGCTATTAATATGTGCTCCAACTTGGATGACTCTCAACATGATTATGCTGAGTGAAAGAAGACAGACAAAAAGTACTGTAAGTTTCCATCTACATGAAATTCTAGAAATTGCAAACTAATTTATAATGACAGAAAGCAGATCGATGGTTGCCTAGTGATAGGTTGGGGCATGGAGGGATTGGGAACAAGGATCACAAGCAGGAGGAAACTTTCTGGGGTGATGGATATGTTCACTACCTGGATTTGTGCTCACAGTTTCACTGGTTTGTGTGTATGTCAAAACCTCTCAAATAGTACATTTTTAATCTACAGTATGTTACATGTCAGCTCTATCTGAGTCGACATTTTAAAAAAACAAGCCAAAAATTATCTACAAATAATGCTTCTACCTTTTAGCTCTTGACCTTGGCCAAGTTGACTTCTCATAATTCTCTGCCAAGGAAGCAACATCACCTTCACTTCTGGTGGTAAGCCAAGGGGTGAGCAAATGCTTTATTGATAATAGTAGCTGTAGCTCTGCTCCTGGCTCCAAAAAGGTGTGTGGAACAATAATATTTCATGCCTCTTAATTATGGATGGGGCTCTAAAAATTTTCTAACCAAATAACTAAAAATGTGATTTCCCAATAAGTTAATATTTAAGAGATGTTATCTATGAAGCACTGAACATAGCAAGAGCTTGCATTTCTTTTAAAGACACAGAAGAATACTGAGGAACAATTTAGTTGGCCCTACCATACAAGGGGTCCTGGGAACAGTGATCCAGGCAGTGACTCAGAATCTGACTTATGGCTGGAACCATCTACCTTGAAATGCTGAGCAGGACAAAATTCGAGTGACTAGGAAAATGCGTGCCTCTGGTAGAAAAGCCAAATGTAGACCGGGTAATAGAAAAAGGCAATTTAACTAATGCAGACATAACTGAACTAAAACCATAGATTACAGAGAATGGCTATAGGGGTGCCTGAGTGGCTCAGTTGGTTAAGCATCGACTTCGACTCAGGTCACGATCTCATGATTCGTGAGTTCAAACCCTGCATTGGGCTCTGTGCTGACAAATTGGAGCCCAGAGCCGCCTTCAGATTCTGTGTTTCCCTCTCTCTCTGCCTCCCCCCAGCTCATGCTCTGTCTCTCTCTCTTTTAAAAATAAACATTTAAGACAAATTACAGAGAATGGCTAGAACTCACACCAAATATTTAAGAGCTGCAATTTTCATTTTTACTGCTGAGTTTAATTCACAAAAACAACAAAAAACAAAAATATTTATTTAACATCTGTTATGTGTCAACAGTGTGGTGTTATCTTTAAGACTGCTAAGGAGTAGAAGAAATTACAGGAGGCAATAAATTTCTCTAAAAAGCTTTTATCACTTGGATACAGAATATGGACGTACAGATATGATATAAGTACAGATCTTCCAAGAGGCAAAGGAATGGAAAAGATTATCAACTAATGAACCTCTTTGTCTATGACATTTTATGTGCAAGCTTTCATGGCCATCATACTTTACATAAAACATTAATAGGCCACCATGGCAACCCTCCACATGTGGTCCAATAATTCAACATGAACAACGTAGAGGTTATATTGAGTGCTTCCTTAACATGGTTGAATAAAGTCACGATGAATGTGGGAGAATGTATGTGGAAGTTCTTTCTCACAAATGAAATGCTATGGTCATTTATTTATTAAACAGATAGTTACTGAGTTCCCACATTGTTCTGGGTGTGTACAATGGCAGATAAAAGAGACATGTCGTCTCTGCCTTCATGAAGCTATGGGGAGGGCGTAGATTTAAAAAAGTATGTAATTAATTACACACTGTAATAAATCAAAAAGATGTGTGTATACTAGGTGGCAAAGAAAGCTTACAATATTGCCCGGCTGTGATTTTAGTTCTCACCAGACATAGGAAAGGCATGGCCTCACTGTCCCCCTAATTTGTAGCAGCTTTTTTGTGTTTTCAAATTAGTGGTAATTACGTGCACTTGACATTTCTGTTTGACAAGCAGGATCTGCTTCTTCCTCAGCGTGACCACTGAGTAATTGACAGGCAGGCCAGACCCATGTGCAGCACACAGAAACCAGCCACTTCCAGCAGAAAGGCTGTGTCTTGGGTGTCAGGACAGAAAAGACCGCCCTGGCTATGTCTGTCTTCTGAATGCCACCTACACATTGTAGGGGAGCCACACTCACATAAGCAGGTTCTGGAAGCAAAGTTGAGGGAGAAAAAAAAGTTTTATGACAGTGGCAGGATTTGGAATTTATCTTCAAATTCCTTTCTTGTCCCTCCCTAACACTGAGTGCCTCCTGCAGCTACACTCCACGTCATTGGGAAGAACAATCGTGCCATTAGCTCAGGAAAGCTTCTGTTTTGCTCCTAAGAAATCCCAAGTTTCTTCTGTGGTAAGTGGCTTAATGAGACTGCACGAGTGGTAAGAAGAATCACGTGTATCCTTTTACATTTTTATCTTCCATCTCATTGCACTGGGGAAGGTCATCGGTGATGTTACAATACTGCTGCAGTTGAGGACACAATAAGAGGCCTTTCGCTATGACATGGACAAGCAGTATAGTTGGGGGAAAAAATGCTGCCAGAATGGATTTCATACAGTGTGACAACACTTTCTCAAGTGCCACTCTTAAAAATCTCTGCTAATATTTGAACAGATTCCAGATGTTGAAGTATTTCCATGATCTCCTATGGAGGGTTAGGTTAAAAGACATGTGTCAATGTCAGCTTAGCAGAAAATGTCTACTATAATGTCTATACATAGTAGATGTATAATAGATCAATAAATGCCCACTGCATTCGTAATCGCTATTATAAAGTTAGCAGCTCCTTTTTTAAAAAATGTTTTTATTTATTTTTGAAAGCAAGAGAATGTGAACAGGGGAGGAGCAGAGAGAGGGGAAAGAGGATCTGAACTGGGCTCTGTGTTGAGAGCAGAGAGCCCAATGTGGGGCTCAAACTCACAAACTGTAAGATGATGACCTGAGCCAAAGTTGGATGCTTAACTGACTGAGCCACCCAGGCGACCTCCTTTTTGACATAAAGTAATTTAGTAACTCTCCACTTACAGTTCTTATACTTTTAATTGGTTAAGAATTGTAAAAGTGACCAAAAAAGCCACTGTGACTATCAGTTAAAGCTTGTATAAAAGAGCAAATTATTGGCTCTCTGGCTGTGAGTTTGAGCTACTATGAGTGAAATAGCAGATCAAAGTTCTCTTTTCATAAATATTTCAATAATGTCACAATTAGCAATACCATTCTGGGTAATTATTCAAAGACCCTGGGCATATTATAAAGCAAATATCCATTTAAAAATGATACAACAGTTTAATTATATTGAGAAATACAATGGGAAAGGACATAGTTTGGCATTAGAGGCTTTGGGAATTCATAACACACCACCAACAATCAACCAGAAAGCTTCATATTAATCTTAAATGAACTGTTACAGTTAACAAAGCTTCCATATCTGAGAAATGGCTGAAGAAATTCATTTTGGAAAACATTAGAACCATCTGGCACAGGAGGCTCTGAAACAATATGAAATTATAGCAATAAAAGAGCAAGAAAGAAGTGAAGGCTAAAACCAGGGATGAACAATCAGTGCAAAAGGTATTCTATTCTTTTTATGATCAGCCCTTAGATATTTCAACCAAAGATACTATATATACGCATGCCTTCCCTTAAGAACTACAGCTTTATTTTGTGCAATGGCTTTTACTTGTTTAAATAAGATGATAGAGAAGACAATAATGGAGACATCTATTGTAGTCAGCAGAAAAAAACATTCTGTATCTCTTACATCTTTGTGCAAGAGCCTGTGAGTGCGGTCAGCAGATGTTTTACAACACTTAGGGAATCTGTTATGAACTTCAAATGGAAATGCAAGAGAGAGCATTTTGTATTTGTCCAGAAATCTGGAGATGCAAAGGGAAATGAAACTCAGGGTCTTCCTTAGCCTAGGTTTCCACCATGGGCCCCCATCCCTGTACTCTTCATTGCTGGGACTCCTCCCCACGCACTGATTCCTCGGAAAATATGATCAGCCAGATTAGTTTCAAGGCTTTAAAAAAGCCTCATCACTATGCAACCAATGTTGACATTCACTGCCCTGCTGTGTGTTGCGTGGCTGTTTCCCCATCGGGTCTGATGTTCAACAGAAGGAAAGCTAGTAGGAGCAGTAGCTAATGAATGCCAATTACAGTAGACCTCCATCTTGGTTATACTTAGCCATCACTTGAAACATGCTGATCCCTGGACTGTTCCCCACCCCAAGATTCTGATTTCATTGGTCTGGAGCCAGCCTGGGCACCAGGATTTTTTTTCTTTTTCCTTTGACATTATTATAGATCCAAGGAGGTTGCAAAGTTTGCCCTAATGATTATATCATTACATGTACTTACAATATTAAACCAGGATATTGGCATTGTTACAATATGGAATTTAGATTAAAAACTGTTCTACCAAAGATCGCCTCCGTACTTACCCCTCTATAGTGTCACCTACCCCCTGCTCCCTACCATGCCAACACATGCTAATCTGTTCTCCATCTCTATGATTTCATCATTTCAGGAAGGTTCTGTTAATGGAATTATGTTATGTAGCCTTCTGAGACTAGCTTTTTCACTCAGCATAATGTTCTTGAGATCCACCCAAGTCATAATTCATTACTTGTCATTGTCTCAATGTCTCAGTGGTTCATTCCTTTTTATTGCTAAGTAGTATTCCATGGCGCGGATATGCCACAGTTTGTTTAATGTTCACCTACTTTAGGATGTTTTGATTGTTTACAGGCTGGGGTTATTATAAATAAAGCTGTCAGGCAAGGAAAACAAAAGCAAAAATAAACTATTGGAGCTAGGTCAAAATAAAAAGCTTCTGCCCAGCTGAGGTAACTATCAAGAAAACAAAAAGGCAACCTACTGAATGGAAGAAAATATTTGCAAATGATATACCCTGTAAGGGGTTAATATCCAAGATATGTAAAGAACTAAGACAACTCAACACCAAAAAACCAAACTGATTTAAAAAATGGGCAGTGGACCCGAATAGACATTTTCCCAGAGAAGAATACGGATGGCCAACAGACCCACTAATGGTGGTCAACATTGCTTATCATCAGGGGAATACAAATGAAACCACAATGAGATATCACCTCATACCTGAGGGAGTGACTAAAATGAAAAAAAAAAAAAAACAGATAAGAAATAACAAGTGCTAACAATGATGTAGAGAAAAAGTCATGCTATTATGAATGTTTGTATAAAATGTTTCTGTGTGAAGATAAGTTTTCATTTCTCTGGGATAAATGTTAAGAAGGCCATTGCTAGGTTATATGTTAAGTGTTTTTTTTTTTAAGTTTATTTTGAGAGAGAGAGAGCGCACACGTGCACACACATGTGTGCACGAGTTAGGGAGGGGCAGAGAGAGAGGGAGAGAGAGTTCCAGGCAGTTTCTACTTCTTGTGCTGTTGGTGGGAGTGCTAACTGGTGCTGCCACTGTGGGATGCAGTATGGAAGTTCCTCAAAAACTTAGAACTAGAACTACCATAAGACCCACCTATTCTCCTACTGGGTATTTATGCAAAGAAAATGACATATGTACCTCTATGTTTATTGCAGCATTATTTATAATAGCTAAAATATGGAAGCAACCTAAATGTCCATCAATAGATGAATGGATGAGGAGTATATGAAGTGTGTGTGTGTGTGTGTGTGTGTAAATTATCAGCCACAAAAAAGGGTGAGATTATGCCACTTGTAAAAACATGGATGGACCTAGAGGGTATTATCCTAAGTGAAACAATTCAGACTAAGAAAGACAAATACCATGTGATTTTACTCATATGTGGAATTTAAAAATATGAATAAATAAACAAAAACAGAATCAGACCTATAAACACAAAGAACAAACTGGTCGTTGTCAGAGAGGACAGGGATAGGAAGATGGGGAAAATGATCGAAGGGAAGAGAGAGAGAAGGAGATACAGACTTCCAGTCAGGGAATGAATAAGTCATGGGAATAAAAGGCACGGCATAGGGAATATAGTCAATGGTATTGTAACAGAGCTGTATGGTGACTCTTCAAGGCATGGGTGGATGCCCTCCTATTATGAAATTCGTTTCAAGAGGAATGTCCATAAGCCACTTTGGGGCATAGAGATGTGGGTTCTTGTTCAGGAAGTAGAAAACAGAGAGACCTAGGGTAGTGTGCTTGCCTCCTTCCAAACTGGTCTTCCAGAACTAGATCTCACATATTATCATGCCTTTATGCTGAGAAGTAATCATGTGTGGTAACCAATAATGGTAATAAAAACTAGTATTTATGGAGCACTAATTATGTGCTAGGCTTCTCCCACACCCTAGCTCCCTTAATTCCTATAACAACATAGAGTGAGTTATTATATTCTCCCTTTTGTAGGAAAGGAAACCGAAATTCAAAGAGGTCTTGTTATTTGCCCAAGGTCATAAAGCTGGGAGATGATAGAACTATTTTTTCCTTCTGGAATTTCCCTTTACTTTTGTCCTCAGTTAACCCAAACTCCAGTTTTTTGTTTGTTTGTTTGTTTTAGAAGACCTTCTTGAGCTTCATTAATAAAAAGAAGCTGAATGGGGCGCCTGGGTGGCTTAGTCGGTTAAGCGTCCGACTTTCGCTTAGGTCATGATCTCGCGGTTCGTGGGTTCGGGCCCCGCGTCGGGCTCTGTGCTGACTGCCAGCTCAGAGCCTGGAGCCTGTTTCAGTCTGTGACTCCCTCTCTCTCTGACCCTCCCCTGCTCACGCTGTCTCTCTCTCTCCTAGAAATAAATAAAACATTAAAACAAAAATTTTAAAAAAATAAATAAAAAATAAAAAGAAGCTGAAAGAATATATAAATATATTTACATGGCCCTGAATCACCTAATAGTCACCATTGGCACAACTGAAACCAAAGCCACACTGAAGCTCTATTTCTTTTTTTCTTTTCTTTTTTCATGTTTTTATTTATTTTTGAGAGAGACAGAATATGAATGGGGAAGCGGTAGAGAGAGAGGGAGACACAGACTCTGAAGCAGGCTCCGTCTTCCAGCTGTCAGCACAGAGCCCAACGTGGGGCCCAAACCCACAAACCTTGAGATCATGACCTAAGCCAAAGTCAGACACTTAACTGACTGAGCCACTCAGGTGCCCACTGCAGCTGTATTTCTAATACTCTGGAATGCTACTGCAATGGGAATTGAAAACATCAAGCTGGTTCTAAACAGAGAAAGTGAAACTTTTGGGGCACTGACATGGTAATCTGCTGTACAGTGTTAAAAATTATTTCCATCCTGCTCTTCAGGAGCCTGTATCATCAAAGGCAAAGAAGCCATGCCCTTTAAATGCACACTGGGGGTCCCGGCTTCCATTTACACAGCCATCTTTACGTGGCTGGTCCAAGTGAAAGCTCCTTTGTCCTCCAGCTGATGTTCTGAATCATTGTCAATGATTGCCTCAGTTCTCTGAGCCACTTTGACGTAAATGATGTTTTCATAGTATGCCTGGTCTCATTGTTCGTAATCCCTAGTTACCTGCCATTTCATGTCTTTGAGCCTCAGGTAAGTTGACATATGGACATGTGGGTGGGAGGAGCTGGTTTCCTCTTTCTCCTTCCCAGCTCTAAACCAAAGGCTTCCTCCAAGGCTCCTCAATTTTGGAGATCAAAACAGGTTCCATAGAAAACAGGGCCTGAGGCAAAGCTTAGGGGGTGAGGCTTTATCGGGGAGCAGAGGAATGGGGAGAAAGGGAAGGCCGTCAGGGAGAGAGTCAGGGAGCAAATGCAGGGTGATGAGTGACAATGCTGGCCACGTGCCACAAAACCACACCCAGGGCTGAGCCAGCAGTGCTCTGTGGGCAGGCCAAATGGAACCACCACATGTTGGAATCATCAGTCACCAGGGAGGAAGGGAGAAGAGCTCATCTGCTTGTTCCTTCCATCTCCTGACTCTCAGTTTTTGTCCAGCGCTGGGCTCACAGGGTTTCAGCTATCCCCCAGTTCTGGGTTGTCACTCGGCCCCGCCAAGCAGCTGTGGGGTGGCCATCTTGCATGGGCCCCAGCAAAGTGGCAAGGTGCTCCATGTGAGCAGTGGGAAGAGCCAGTGCCCCTGCAGTTCTCCTCAGGGAGGACCTGGACTGCCAGGCTGCTGTGGTTCCTGTGTGGTGGCCCTGCCCTCCCAGTGGGAAGGCTACATCTATAGATGGTGGCAGGGATAAGGCCACAGTAGCAAGCCAGGGCTCCTCCTGAATAAGCTTCCAGGGCCCAGGGGGCAGACAGTGGCCAGCAACTCCGGAAAGGCACAGAACCCCAGTCCAAGTATCCTTTCCAATTCCAGTGTAATATTGGAGTATTACTTAGTGTTTTTGGTGGCAAGCCATGGGAACATAGTCTGGCTTTCTTAAGCCAGAAAGGAATTTATTGGGTGTTTATGTAAGAGCTTTTAGGGCCTGAAGAGTGGGTCTTATAGAGAACACACAGTGAGAGCTACAGTAAGCGCTAGGCCTAATCGTGGCCCCACATCCCCGTCATGGTGGCAGAACCCTCTTCCCACCGCAGCCAACATCACTGCCTCCCTGTGAGACCACACACCAACAGGCACGCCTCCAAATAAAAGGAGGGTGATGTTTGTTATGACTTGAATAGTGTCTTCCCTCCCAAATTCATATGTTGGAGTTTTAATCCCCAGTGCCTCAAAAGGTGATCTTATTTGGAGACAGGGTCTTTGCAGCGGTGATGAAGTTAAAACAAGCTCATTAAGGTGTACCCCAATAGCATATGACTCATGTCCTTGTAAGAAGGGAATGTTTGGGCACGGAGACATGCATAGAGGGAAGGCAATGTGAAGAGACATGGAAGATGGCCATCTACAAACCAAGGAGAAAGGCCTGGAACAGGTCCTTCCCTCACTACCTTCAGGAGGAACCAGCCCTCCCAAAACTTGATTTGGGGCTCTGGCTTCCAGAACTGTGAGATAATACATTTCAGTTGTATAAGCCACCAGTTTGGGCAGCCCTAGCAAACTAATATAATGCTGGAGAGTCAAGGGAAGACAAGCCCTCTCGGGAGTTTGTTAAACTCTTTTTAGATTGCTAAATGCTTTGATGTGCACCATCCTATCTGACAGGATTGACTTCATGCCAGGAGACCTGTACAGTCATGCAGGGCTCTGTTCTCAGAAGCACCTGGCACTCAGTTTAATGGTCTGCTCCTGCCATCTTAAAATTCTTAATAGTTTTTTTTTTAACAAGGAGCGCACGTTTGCATTTTGCATGGGCAAATGAAATGACAAGCCTGTTGGGTAAACAGGGGGGGATTTCTCATGATCTGCATTGAAGAAGACACTGCAGCAGAAAGAGGGTTAGCAGCTTGATCAAGGTCAACAGAACTACCCAGAGTTTGATCAGGAACTGAGGTTTCTAATGCAAAGACTTGGTGTTCCATACAATTTTGAGATTCTGCAACTCTAGAACTCATCTAAAAACAAAATTCAGAGCTAAAACCTTTGCATAATTGCCTTGCCTTAACTCCATTACCTTGGGTAACATTGAATACGTGAAACCAGGCTCAGTATCTTCTCCATGGCTCTTGATGTCCCTGGCCTCCTCCTTAAGAAGTTCCTCTACTAGCCTCAACTGATGTATCAGAGTTTTTGCTGTCCTTTCTAGTCTACTTTTACTTATTTGCCTATTAGACACAATATCTCTGTAAAAGCAGAGTTCTTGCTGGCCTCCTGTTTGGGGTTCAGATAGAAACTGCTGACCTCAGACCACTGGGGTCAAGGACCCTTGCCCTTGGTCAAGGACCTAGAGAAAGACCTTCAAGAATCCTCTTCCTTGAATCTAGATATTCAGCCTCTTGGCTTTTCTGAGTTAAACCAATCCTTCTCATTTGTGTAGATGGGAGTTTTATCATCTCTCCTGGTCTATCTTCTTTCTGTTCTTACTTGACTAGTGCTCTTCCATCAGGCCAATGAACTTGGTCCCTTGACACTGCTTTGATTTTCCTCCTTTCTCCCAGCTCTGTTCTACCACAGCTTTCTAATGCATACCCTCGAGATTTTCAAGTCAGTTATATAATGAATGTCTTAAAGAAACGTTTAATAAAGTTGTGCTTCATTTACTCTTAAATTCCATGCAAATGATCATTTTCCAAATCTGCCAAAATTTTTGGAAGACATAGAGGAGGTTTGGGTTTTTTCTTTTAATTTTTCTTTGCCACAGAATGAAACACTATTAAGGTGAGGTGTCCTGTAATTATATTTCGTTGTTTATTAATCCACTTTGGTAGACATAAGTTTTGTGCTGACATTCCTTTCTTTGGAAAGAACTTCTTCCACATTCTGTATGGGTCCAGCAGAGCTGTTAGCCAGGGTGCTCTACCCTCCTTGCTGTCTCCCCTTATGGCCTACACTGGCCAGTCAGAGTATTTTATCTTCTAGTGACTGTGTCAGGAATTGCCACATGACTCAGGCAGCACCAGTCAGAATCATCCTTGGCAATGGGTATATAGAACCAGAAGAGAGAAGGTCTCTCTTCCTGTCGGAGTGAGCAAGCCTGGAGACCAATGTTCACAGAAAAAAGCTAGAAGTGGGGAGTAGGATCTACCTACTTCCCACTTCAGAGACTACCACTTGAGAAGATCTTTCATGTTGGTTACTAGCTCATAGAGTCACAGAAATTGAGTTGACCAGCAGTCATTTAGAGTTATTAAGACTGATAATGTCAGAGAAGACAGAAATCTGGCAAACAAGGCCTAGAGCAATGTCTCAAGCTGAAGAATAGTACCAGTCTCAGGAATTTTTCCTTCTTTCTTTTTAAAAAAATTTTTTTTAATCTTTATTTTTGAGAGTGAGACAGGGAGAGACAGAGTGTGAGCAGGGGAGAGGCAGACACAGAATCTGAAGCAGGCCCCAGGCTCTGAGCTGTCAGCACAGAGCCTGACACGGGGCTCGAACCCATGAACCGTGAGATCATGACCTGAGCTGAAGTCGGAAGCTTAACTGACTGAGCCACCCAGGTGTCCCCTTCTTTATTTTTTTTAATATATGAGGATTTGTGGGTCATTACAATGCTTGGAAAATGCTTTGGCATTGGGAAGCAGGGACTCTAGACTATTGTACTGTATATGACAATCCTACAGGATGAAGAATTGTCCTGTTACCTGCTCTCTCACTTCAGCAGAGGAAAAGGCCAACCTGTAAAGAAAAGCAGAGTCCTGGTGTCACTGAGTGAACACATATATCAAGCCCTACAGATGCCAGAGATCCAACCTCAGGCTTTACCTTTCCATTTAAACCCATTTGATAGAAAAAACTTACAAATTCACCCACTAGAGAGTAACACATGATCTAGTTCTCTGCAAGACTTCTCAGAAGTCTCTAGTCTTCTTCACATTGAATTAGCCCTTCGTATGAAGTCAGTGAGCCTTCCATCTACCCACAAGTATGACCATGTAATTCTCATGCCTAAATCCCTACCAGGTCCTCCTTGCCTGTGTACTCCTTAGCAAGGCATGGAAAGTCCTTGTGCCCTGACTTTAGCACAACTGTCGTGTTCCAAGATTTCATCCATTTCATATGTCCATGCCATTGCTCATGCTGGTCCCTTTACTAGGGATACATTTCCTGGCTCTTCCGGACTCAGCTCATTATTGTAATCCTCACAGGAAGCTATCCAGGAATCCCCATGTGGACTACTGCCCCCTCTCTGTGCTCCCATTGCACACAGCATATACCTCTATCATATGGCCATTTAATATTAGAGTATCTGTTGGTATGTCCCTCTTCAACTCTACTAGAAGATCCTCAGATTCAGGGGTTGTACCTTCTACAACTTTGTCTTCCATAGCACTCAGCATACAGTGGCTGGCACATAGTAGGTCCTTGAAAAAGATGCCATTGAACTGAACTAGATCTTGTTATAAGTAAAACTATGACGGCCTTTCTTTTTAAATTTTTAATGTTGTATTTATTTCTGAGAGAGAGAGAGAGAGAGAGCGTGAGCAGAGAAGGGTCAGAGAGAGAGGGAGACACAGAATCTGAAACAGGCTCCAGGCTCTGACCTGTCAGCACAGAGCCCGATGCGGGGCTCGAACCCACAAACCGTGAGATCATGCCCTGAGCTGAAGTCGGACGCTTAACTGACTGAGCCACCCAGGTGCCCCTATGACGGTCTTTCCTATGTAGCCAGTAATTAACTCATCCTGGGTAACTGGGATAACCTGCAATTTATAGGACGTGTCATTCCCACAGAAAACCGCTAGGGCACCTATGACTATTTGTATTGTTACTGGACCCCCAAGACCAGGTTCTTGAGGCTCAATGTCATAGAAATGAACACTGAACTTGAGAGAAAGGAAGCAGGTAGATTTCATTAGAGACAGCTTGTATACAAAGGAGCCATCAAGAAAAGGGAATGTCAGTCTCTGAAGGGTAGTGTGCCAGGCTTATAAAGGCACTTTACTAAAGATTTGGGGGCCGGGAGTGGGACCGCATCCTTCACTCCCACGGTCATTATCTGTGGTCCTTACTTTTCAGTGGACACAATACAATCACAGGATGTCTTTCTCCACAGTTGACATACTTTTAAGGTTTCTGGAAAATAAAAACACTGGGGCAAGCAGGCTTTAAATGGTTACTTCTAATTTTGCCCAGACAACCATTACTCCTTAACGGCTCTCTTACTCCTTAACGGCTCACATCCCTTCTTCTGGGAAGAAGGGATTTGTCTCTAAGTGTATGGAAACTTTTAACCCCTGCCTCAGACCAGTGGCTTTACAGGAGTTAAGTCCTTCTTGTTTACCCTATATTGTCTCAGTATGACATTTGCATGTTAAAGAGTTCTATTCAGGCAAATCATTCTAAATTTGCTTGGATTACTTAATTGAACAAAGGAAAACAATAGAGCTGCTATCTTAAGTCTGGAGGAACGAAAGCATTTTTTGAAAAAAATTTATACAAAGCAGTTTTAGCTTCCCAGGCAAGCATGGTGGGGTGAGGAGACAGTAACATTACTCTGATGCAGAAGTGAGGGGCTGCCTACCAGCACTCATTACCTTTTCAGAAAAGTAAGGGAATCAAGCTGTAGCTGGACCGAGATAGCTGTGGTTCTTTGGTCTGGTTTTGGAAACAAAGAAACCTGTCCCTGTGGTATCTGGGCATCCAATTTCCTATCTGTGAATATAATCTGTGTTCTCCTTTCCCGCTTTCTGTCTCCCAGATCTCCTTGTTTTCACTGTTTTTGTCTCTGACAAGATGGCAGGGTGAAGAGGGTGAAGAGAAGTGAAGAAATGTGTATTTTTAGCCATGACACAGCTGAATGTTCTGAGTCTTCTTTTACAACCACATTTAAAAATAAATGTCAAGAGTTAGGCTTTCAGTGATTTTTTAGTGTCCACATCCTCTTCCTCCTTAATAGGGGCCAGTCTTCTGACTGGTTACCCGCTGGATAATGTTGCTTTCAACTCCGGAAATAGAAATCACTAGCTGGTGGGATGCATACAGTTTAAGATGTTATCTAAAACGCCTTTCATTTAAAGGTCCAGATATACACACCTCTATCCTCAGTTTAATAATACAACTGCTCATATACCACAATATAAAAATGATTTACCATCAAAATCACATGTTAGATTATGCTTTCAACTCATTTACTGATGAAATATTTCTGCCATAGACATGGAGGGTAAGAAATCAGGCCCACATACACAAACATGAGCAATGGGTGCTCTGCTTTCCAGGAATTTCCATCTGGGCAACTCCTTTCCAAGGGGTGTGTGAGGTTTGCTGCCCTTAGACCTGCCTGGGGTTCTGGTAAAATGCAGATGCCTGGGCCCCACTTCCAGTTTAGTAAATCAGATCATATAGCTGCCTGTCTTCAAAATACCTTCTAAATGTAAGTGATATTCTAACTTACTTTAGGGAAGAGATGATGATGATCAAAACTCGTAAGGGTGTGTGTGTACCCCCTCAGTCAGACCACCAGAAAATACTAGGTTTTACTTTCACAACTAGGACTTACCCACTATGTGCAATGAGACATGGTTAAACCTTACTTCAACCCTTGCTGGCTTCATGGCCAACCTCTTCATGCTTATTTTCGCATCTGCAAACTTGGAATAAAGCTCACCTCAGAGAGTTCCTTTAAGAATTAAATAGAACAACATATGTAAAGTCTTAATCTAGTACCAGACATGTAGTGATGGCAGCCAGCAGCCATTTCTGATTTTTAGGGACTCTTCAAGATGAGGATTTGTTTTTTTCATAACAAACTCTTTCTCTTCCCCAGATGTGTGAAATCAAAGAAGGACATCATGAACTCCCTTCCCTCATTATCTTGAACACTGCAGTTTAGAATGATTTTTTTAAATTTTAAACTGCTTTATTGAATGATGATTTACATACTGCAAAATTCACTACTTACAGTGTACAAGCCAATGGTTTTTACAAAGTTGTGCAGTCATCACCACTATATAATTTTAGAACATTTCAAGATGAGTTTTTCGGGTGTGTGTGTGTGTGTGTGTGTGTGTGTGTGTGTGTTAGGGAAGCAGCTTGTTTAATAGAATCTTTTAAAAGAAATATACAGTAGTATATACTATAGTAGATATATCTTCCTTTACCTATCTTCGGAGACTACAAATTCTTAAGATATTATTATTTTTTAATCTTTTGAATTCCTTTTTTGGAATTGTTTTCAAATTTTTATTCCCATTGTTTTAACTATCTCCAGTTGTGATGGATCTTCTTTTGAAAATAGATGTAAAGGTGATCAAAAATAGTGATAGGCTGGGGTGTCTGGATGGCTCAGTTGGTTGGGCCACTGACTTTGGCTCATGTCATGATCTCACGTGAGTTCGAGCCCCACGTTGGGCTCTGTGCTGGCAGCTTGGAGCCGGAGCCTGCTTTGGGTTCTGTGTCTCCCTCTCTCTCTGTTCCTCCCCTGCTCATGCTCTGTCTCTCTCAAAAATAAACAAAGATTTAAAAAAAATTTAAAAAGTAATTTGTTCCCCTTGATGACTAATGGGGGAACTGAAACTGATTAATATTATTCGGGACTTAAAAATCAAGACCCGGCCGTGAATTAGTGAGACTGCTGTTCTGGTGTGGCCTGCAGGCTAATTCTAAAGATGTAAAAAATCAACAAATTAATAGAAAATTAGCATCTATCAGTGTTTAAAGTATGTTTTTTTTGTATTCATTCAAGGAGTAAATCCAGTAATTAAATGGATCCTGACAAACTCTGTACCAAGGTCTACCATGGTACTTACAATATCGTATTATCAGTGTGTATCTGGCTACATGTCTCATCTGCAGTGATGAGGAGGCTTGCAACCTTTGTCTAAATATTGCTGGCACTTATCCCTGTCTGACACAATAGGAATACTCAGTGAGTCCCCAGTGAAAAAACAGAGATTCAGGACACTCAGCTTCAGGATGTTTATAGATTTGCATATGTAATAATTGTGTGGAATACCTGCATTGATAGACAATTTTTTCTTCAACTCGTGTCTTAAGTTACTGTGGGGAATTCAGTGGCGTTATGGGTTGGGACACCTGGATTGCTAATTTTGCCCCAGGGCAAAACACACATGACTTATAAGTAAGGCATTATTTTATATTGGCAGTGCATCTTTTCTTGCAAAAAGTTGACTCCAAAACATGTTATACACGTAGGACATAAAAGATGCATTTTTACAATCACCATGCCAAGTGCTTGTTGATTTCCTTGTCCATTCCTTCAGGTAGTATAAAAAACATACCAACGACAATTAAAGCAGATTAATTCAGAACCAGATTAAGAACTCTGATACCTGGGTATTTTTCCTTTATGTTTTTTATACGTTCAGAAGAAAATGTACACTTCTTCCCCAGGCTGCATTAATAATGGCAAAAATGTATGGTTTATGGTAGAAATGGTTTAAATTAATCATCTCCATATGATGCATCTGGTTATTCAATTGAACAGACTTTTTGTAGCTGGATATTTCAAGATAACTACCTTTGACAAGTAAATATATGAACACAAGAATCACTTGGCTCTAATTTATGTTAGAAAAGGAATTGCATGGTTTAGATAATATCTTGCCATTACAGTTTACAAAACATGTGCCCACTAGTTCATTCACTTGCCTTGAAGGTATTGATTGTCTTCATGTTATAAATGGGAAAATGAAGGCTAGATGAGGGACATAAAATTGCCCTTGGTCACAAAACTAATGCCCTGCAGAACCAGAATCATAATCTATGATTTAGGCTGCAAAATGTACAAATCCTGAGACGGTATCGAGGGAGAGGGAGACTTGATTATTTCTGTAAGGATCTGGGGAACAGCTTGTGTCAGCAAAAAGCAAGGAGGCAGGTTAAACATAAGGAATGCAGAAGGAAATGCAAAGGAATGAGAAGGAAGAAAGAGAGGGAAATAGAGAGAGAGCGCGCTTCTGTGAGGACCAAGACAGGAGTTGTACTCCCAACCCAATCCAGGACTCAGGCAGGAGGCCTCACTGATTGAGCTGCCCAGGGGAGGTGAGCAACTGGAGGAAAGACATGATGCCTCCGTCCTCAGTTGTGCCCCCTGAATCTATACAGCAGCAGAGCAATGATCTCAACTCCTGTAAATGCCTGTTTAAACTCATAGTACGTCCATTGGGTATACAGTTTGGGCAAAAGCAGATGAAGAGGTGTCCAGTGTGAAGGGGATGGTTTCTTGCTGCATGGTCACCACTGTCGTCTCCAGGGAGGCATGAGTGTCTTGCTGCAGGCATTCACCCTTCTGGAAAAACAGCCAGGTGGATCCCCTTGGATCTATCACGTACTCTTTTCCTTAGAGGCCAGCCAGTGGCCATCCCTGTGCACAGAAAAAGAAGGAATCTGCTGTACAGTTTTACATGTCAACCCTTGACCTGATTTGACTTCTAATGAAAACCGGTTAACTAAATCTACCTTCAGTAGAGTAAAAGGGCTGAGTTTCATAGCAAAGCTAGCATAAGAAGAAGATGCAGGGACATTAATTTCCCAGCGCTCCTCCATTTTAGAATTCCAGACATTCTGGGAACCTGTATTTATTTTAACTATAGTGCAGCTTTACAAAAAGATACATTAAGGTATGGTTATTTGCACTACTAAAGAATGTTAATATAACCTATGCACACACAAGATTTCCTTAAAATATATATTCTCGAAATACATTTAAAATGTAATCCCAAAAACGCAAAACACAGCCTCATTTTGGGAAATCCTTTTAATGAACCAATACATTTACTTTTCTGGGCCATTTGGGTCAGATTTTTCTGTTACTTGCAACTAAGACAACTTACAAAACATCTACCATGTACAAAGTAAGACATCTAAAAGTGCTCACTAATCCTTTGCACTTGGAGCTTCATTTTCCCAATGAAATCTCATGAATCACAAACTACTGACAATACCCACAGGAGATATAGAAAGGAAATCGGCTTTACTCCATCTGAGAACTTTTCATTTCCTCTTTCTCTCCCTTAGTCTCCTCTTCTCCTCTCTCCTTCGAAAAGGAACACTGGGTAAATCCTAGTAGGCTGAAGCCAAGTGCACTGAAGACTGCCTTAGTTCTATATAAGGGTGCAGCAAATCTTACAATTTCAAGTGTATGGTACCCTAATGTGTTGGTGATCTAGACTTTTTCCTTCCTTTTGTAGGTAATATACACCATAACCTCTTAAATACCCATCATTATCTGCCATTGCTATATAGTGAAGAAAACACAATCAGCCTTAATTCCCTGCCTGCCAGCTAAATCTTGGGCAGGCGTCAATGCCAACTACAGCTACCACAGGTATAACTACTAACTACTGGTTCATGTATTATGTCTCTTCAGGGTTGTGAGACAGGTTTTGAATCCTCTTTGTATCCCATATTGTCGAGCAGATATTTGAAAATGTCCATTCACGATGCAGCTGCTACACACGTCTGGTGTGTATTATAAGGCACAGTTATCCTCTATCCATGTCACCTTTTATGAGGTACAAGGAAGTTGCACTGGATCTTGTCTCATTCAACAGCTACATTTCACTAAGTCTGTGTAACCATTTGTGCTAGGTTTCTGAGACAGATTGCTTTGATTTTGTTCATCCCTTCCCCCACCCCATTCTCAGCTGTAGGGGCCCAGATACAATTTGTTAATGCCCACAGGGTCATCAATTCCTTGATTCCTTCCCTCAGAAATAGGGACACAGAGAACCATGCTTGGCTGAACTTGGCTGCCTTCACCAGCTGGGGGAGTACGGCTATCTCCTAGGTTTGGTATTGCCCTCTTGGCTTCTCTTCTTTGTTGACTAGATTGTTTCAAGGTTAGAGGGTAGATGGTTCCACCGATCCAAAGTTCAGGCAGCTTATAAACCCTGGGCATGTTGTTAGCTCCGGTTACCACTGGCAATGTGTGACCAGGGAACACTCTCTGGCAAGAGCCCCATGGCCAGTACAGTACCTAAGACGTGCGTTAGACGGCCCTGCCCAGTAAAACATACACACACACAGAAATTTATTGAAGATCACATGGGCAGCTCTGTCAGGATCTGGCACTCAGTGCTGGTTCAATGGAACACAGAACTCATTCTCATGATTAATATTGTTCAGGCCTCAAGGAAATGTTACTCATCTCTTGCTCAATGTCCTAAAAACAAAGGTTACAGGCTATGAATGCCATGTAGAATTATGGCACTGCTGATATTTGAGACTATCACTATTTTAAACCCAAGAGTACTTGGATTTAAAAAAATGGCAAACTTGTCAAGTCCTTCTCAGATCACATGAATGCAGTGATTCCTACATTACAAAGTATTGTTCCCCAGAGGTGAGAATCACCCCTTTTCTTGCTTCTTTTGATGTTCCAATTTGTGTCTCTAGATGTACTCAAAAATTAAGATGGTGTTCTAGTAATTACACATGACAGCTAAGGAATGACAGCAATTCACATTACTCTTAAATTTGTATATATAAATATTGGAAATACTATATTGGTTTAGATACTCTTGTAAGGGATGGCACAAATCACAAAATAAGTAATGGCCACTTGTATGATGAAACAAAATTATTTTGGTAATATTTTCTGTGGTAATTTATCATAGTGACCTCATTATAATGCGGGATGTGATACATTCATGGGTTGTCTCTAAACTTGAATATCGCTTTAATTTTTAAAAACAATTTCAGTTTTAAATGCTTCAGCAGAGCAGTTCTCCAAATTGAAACTAATAAACCACCCTCTAAGAACTACAATGACTTAAGAAAGGTGGTCTGATTTGACATTAAGAACATAAAATTGATTGCCGTAACATGTATAGTGATTTTGCCAAAATAAAAGTGAGGAACATAAACCTTGGGAAAACATAAAAATTATTAAGTCTTCATAATATTACCCATGCAGACATTATTACCAGCCCACCATTAGAACAGTCGGACATGTAATAATGACTAAGTTCTGCTGTCTTTGACATTTTACTGATACTCGGTCATGTAATAAACCATAGTTTAATACTTATTTTTCTGTCTCATTGGTTTGAAAATATAATTGTCAGGGTCATACTGGAAAACAGTTGAAGAGCTTAATTTATAAACTTTAAATATTTAGGTGTACGCCACATTGGCCTCCATTTGTCTTCTTGCCCCATCTAGCAAATGTTGGCGGCGGCCAGAGAGAGTGCGAACCAGGATCCGGGATCCTCTCCGCTCCCGCTCAGCGCAGGGTTCCCGGCAGAGGACCGGCAGGTGTCCTGGGGCCCCGCCCCCGCCGCCCACCTCCTCGGGGATTGGCTACCTTGGGCTAGGGGGCGGGCCCAAGAGCCGGATAAAGTTGGGGGTCGTGGGCGCCGGCTGCTTTGCGTTTGGAGAGGCGGGGACCGGAGGCGTGTGCCCCGGGTGCGCCCAGGTAGTCTCCAGCCGCGCGCTCTCGCTGCGCCCCAGGGGGAGTTCTCAGTTACCTTTTCAAACCCGCCTGCTTCCGCGCGACCCCAGGCTCCGGCTCTTTTGCAAGAAAACAAAGTCCGGGCCTCGGTGCCTCGCGAGTGTCCGCGCACGCTCGGCGCGCTGGCCCAGGGCGGCTGGGCAAGGGGTGCGGGCGGCGTGGAGACCTGGGCCGGGAGGGACCCCGGCGGCGTGCGGGGGCTGCAGGAAGCAGGGGCGGCGGCCCCTCGGGCCCCGGCTCGGCGGGGTGAGAGACACCCGGAAACGGATTCCTCTTGGGTGCCCGCGCGAGGCGGGCGTCTCGCAGGGAGCGGGAGGAGCGGGCGGAGCAGGCGGGCGGGCGGCTGCTGAGTAATTCCCTCGGCGGGCGGCGGCGGCGGCCTGGGCGCTCACATCCCCCGCCGCGCTGCAGCCGGCCCGGCTCCTCCCCCCCTCCCCCTGCCCGCCCCGCCCCGCTCGCCCCTCCCCCGCCCCGCTCGGCTGCGAGGCGCTCCGGGCAGGTAGAGCCGGGCTCCGGGCGCGCGGGGGCCGCAGCAGCTGCCGCCCCACCTCGCCTCGGCCCTGCGCACAGCCTCGCGCGCCCATGGCCGGCTCGGAGCAGCAGCGGCCCCGGCGGCAGGACGACGGAGACTCGGCCTCGGCGGCGGCGGCGCCCCTGCAGGACGCGGAGCTGGCCCTGGCCGGCATCAACATGCTGCTCAACAACGGCTTCAGGGAGTCGGACCAGCTTTTCAAACAATACAGGTGACAGACGCGCCCTGCTCCCCCGCCCCGGCCACGCGCCCCTCGGGGCCCGCTCATGCGCTGCGATATGCCGCGGGCCCCAGAAGCCGCCTCGCCCCCGTCGGTGACTAGTCCCCGGCCCCGGTGCCCAGGTCGACTCCCTCGGCCTGTGCTGCAGCCGGCGCTCCTGCGCCTTTGTCACATCGCCCCTTTCCACCCCCGCTCCGCTGTCCTTTCCCTTCGCGGGACCCGCCACCCGACCCCCTCGCTTTTGCAGCCTCCTCTCACTTTCTCGGCCACTTCCATCCCCCCGAGAGGGGCACCCAGTGCTTGTCCGCTTCTCTCTCGCGGGTCGCCTTCCCGCCGCCGGGTCCGGAGCCCGTTGGCTTTGGGACCTGGGACCGGATGCATTTGGAGGCAGCTGGGAGCCTCAAACTCGCTGTGTTGTGCCCGAGCGGCCTTTGTGACACGGAGCACACCAGCTGCCTCGTGCCGGGTGCTGGTGCCTCGCATTACTTTGCATCATCGTGCATCGCAGACGCTTTTCTTGTTTGAAAACAGATATGCGTAACTGCCTGGCAGTGCAGGAATGAAAAAGAAAACTCAGCCGAACTCGGCTTGCTCCCCTCTCTCTGCCTGTCTTCTAGAACTCATTCCCCAAAATGAGTTCCTAATGCCTTTCTAGCGAGTGTATTTATGATGGATTTGTCTCACTTGAAGAAAATGGAGGGATTGTAAATATATGTGAGCGTGGAAGGAAGAACACGTGTGATCAGTTAATTGCTTTCTTAAAAGGCGTCTTTTAAAAAATGAAAGAACTGAAACCTGGTTGTCTCCGGCGAGTGGGAGGAGCCTTCAGTTTCATTGGGGGACCAAAAGCATCCGCTTTCTGGTTTAGGAAACAAGTTTGTGATTTGCCCAGTCTCAAGGATGTTGATTAGCGGCTTCCCTGTAGGCATTTAGGGGCCCGTATGCTTCACACTTCTTAAGACCTGATGGTTTGGTAGGAATAAGGAACCGATGTGCATCTGTGGTTAAGAGCCACAGTCTGTAAGAAAGTGAGGAGGGGTAGAGTCATGTTGAGGCACCTGACGTTTTCACACTTCAGAGATTGGCGAGTCCATGGTTGGGGCTTTCACTTGTGAATGGCAAAGCAGGTATCTCACAACAATAAACTTTCCCCTCAAGACAGTTTGCCGTTAAGTCAGTTTTTTTTTTTTTTTTAAATAAAAAATCTTAAGGTGGGAACATCTTAGCTTTACTCAGGACGCTTTATTTTTATTTAAAGCCTACCAGTCTGAGAATGTACTATGATTGTTTGATATAGTGCTCTGATTATTATTATTATTTTTTTAAGACTACCAGTTTGTGTTGTAGGAGAGGGCTGGAGGAAGCCTGAGTCAAGTTTACGCCTTGCCTGCTGCTGATTAAGCTACAGCGCTTGCATATTTCAATACTTATTGCTTTGAAATGTTCTATTACTGGTTTTAGTCCTCTTCCCCCTCCCTAAACTTTAGTGTACTTAAATAGTACTTTGTGGTTTTTTGTATATTGAAAGTATGAAATAAGGCAAAAATACTGTTATCCAGACAATTTAATGTGCTCTTAGCAGAGGACAGATTATGAGTGATAGGAAAATTATTTTCTCACAGAAACCAAGATGCACCTAGAAAGAGTTCCTCTGTGGGGGGGGGTGTTGGGAGTTGGGGGGGGGGTGTCCGGGGAGGATTTACAATATATAGACAGGAGCTGTCTGCTTGCGAATTGAAATAGGAACTGAAAATAAGAAAAGGAAACTGTTGTAGTATTTGCTTTTTTTTTTTTTTTTTTTTTGCCAGGCACAGTGCTGGGCTCATTCCTTTATAGTTTCACTATTCTAGTGACAACAAATGGGTGAGCTGTATTTTTATCATGCCTGTTTTATGATGAGGGGCTTGAGTCTGTGTGTTTATTAGCAAGGACCACGACACAAGCACAGTGGCTCTAAATCAGAGCTCTTTTCATTAAAATTATTTCCTGTCTCACTAAAATTATTATATAGTTGACCATTGAATAACATGGGTTTGAACCGCAGGGGTCTACTTCTATATCGACTTTTTAACACTGGAAGTGTATTTTCACTTGTGATTTTTCTTAACGTTTTCCCCCTCTGGCTTTCTTTGTTAAAAGAATACAGTATGTAATACGTGGAACATGCAAAATATTGACTATTGGTAAGCCTTCTAGTCCGTAGTCTGCTACTAGCAGTTATGTTTTTGGGAAGTTAGAAGTTACATATGGATTTTTGACTGCACAGGGGTTTGATGCCCCTGACTCCAACATTGTTCAGGGGTCAACTGTATTTTGATTTTCCCTCTGACCTTATTTTCCAATAAAGGTCAATTTAAGCTTTTTAAGGGGTGGACAGTGGTAGCATTATCCATCAGCTTTCCCTTGATCCATCTAAATTGTGACATGGGAAAGCCTTTGCATGCTTGCCACTTTCCACTTCCCACATGTGCTGCTGATGCAGATTTTAGAAAACACAATTGGGTACAGGTGTGGTTGTGGACCAGCATCCTGCAAACCGAGGTTGTAACTGTAGTTTTGCCACTTTTGTAGGTGCTGACTCAAAATTTGCTTCCTTATAAAATGGGAGTAGTGCACATCATAATGTGGTTGTTAGGATTAAAAATAAACTATCGTAGCTGGTACCACATAAGCTCTCAGTAAACATGAGCTAGCTCTATCCTTGATGCCTTCCCCACAACTGTGCCTTATTCTTTTTTTTTTTTATGCTTTTTTATTTTTATTTTTATTTTATTTTATTTTTATTTCTAGGAGAGAGAGAGACAGCATGAGCAGGGGAGGGTCAGAGAGAGAGGGAGTCACAGACTGAAACAGGCTCCAGGCTCTGAGCTGGCAGTCAGCACAGAGCCCGACGCGGGGCTCGAGCCCACGAATCGCGAGATCATGACCTAAGCGAAAGTCGGACGCTTAACCGTCCCAGTGGCTTAAGCCACCCAGGCGCCCCTATGCTTTTTTATTTTTGAGAGCGAGTGCAGGAGAGGGGCAGAGACAGGGGATGACACAGAATCCTAAGCACGCTCCAGGCTCCGAGCTGTCAGTGCAGAACCAGATGTGGGGCTCAAACCCACACACCGTGAGATCATGACCTGAACCAAAGTCTGACGCTTAACTGAGCCACCCAGGCACCCCTTTGCTTTCTTGATGACAAAGTTTGAGTAGAGGGAAAAATGTCTTGTATGCAGGTAGCTTTTATATTTAAGGTTAGCCTCACATAGTCCATATGAAAGACTTAGATCCTACTATGTAGTGGGAAACTTCTGTTCCAAAGTTAAATGGCCTGCTGGAGAACTCAGCAGTGGCTATATTGTAAGTATTCCAGGAATACCTCTAGCTCTTTCTAGAAGACAGCAATTTGATTTTCTGCTTAGGATTGTTTTGTCAGAGAAGACTGTCCTTTCCCTACCAGTAAACCTTCCAGGCTTACTACAGTTTAACAGTAAGACTGTTTTATATTTAGTGAAATAATGTTCTCATTAACAAGGTCATTTTCTCATGCCACATTACTGGGATGATAAAAGTTTCATCATCAGCTACGGAATGAGAAATTGTTACTTCATAGAAACCGATGATCATGAAGGCCATTCTGAATTAGTGGAAAGTCTGGATTGTGTCATTTGGATATCACAGATCCAGGGATTAGAAATAAATGCAGAGCAGAGCCTTTCTTTTTGAGCTGTAAGAGGCTCCATAGTTGGGATTCAAAATGTAACTGTTACTTCCACTGTAAGTATAGTAATAATGTAACAAGGTGCAAGTATAGTAATAATGTAACAAGGTGCAAGTATAGTAATAATGTAACAAGGTGCCGTGGTTTTGGTGCTGAGACCCATCTGTGCACTTGGGAGATGTGTTCCCAGAGGTTGAGGCAGATGGAAGCTGCTGTGGAGCCTTTCTGCTTTGAGCCTAAAGACATAACTTTGTACTTTGGTGATACTGACCACCTGAAATCAAATTCCTGTCCGGGGCTTAACGATCTCATGCAGCGGTGCTCGCTATATGCCCTCCCCACACACCCCTCTTCACTGATGTTCACATGTGTGACACACACTCAGACCTGTAGGCATTGAGACCTGTGATAATGTAGGTAATGGTTATGTGTGTAAGAACAGGTACTAGATACTGGGTGTTGCAGTGTAGGTACGGTGGTGTGGAGGCGAGGGGACCTATCCGTGGCCCGTCGTGACCTGTAGGTGTGGAGAACGACTTGTACCTTGGCTGGAAGGAAACTTTTGTAGAGAACTGCTGTCCGAGCATGATGATGGGGGAGGAGGGGTGGGGGGAGAAGGAGAAGTCAACGAAACCGTGAAAAACCCACATGGAGATGTGAAATGGGTAAGCCCTGCAAGCTGATCAATATTATTCGGTCATCTTGTTTGATGGAGCTTATTCCGTACTTGTTATTTTCTCCGATCACTGGTTAGTCCGTGTTTCCTGTGAGTCAGCATTGCTTTTCAGGATTACTTTGCTGCTCAAGTCGTCTAGGCAACTCCTGTTTTATGATGACCATGCTCCTCATTGTGGCCCTCAAATGTCTATGATGAACTCTTGGCTCTTTTTTCTCTTTTTGGCCTGCGATGTTACTTTCTGACTGTCAGGAGAGGTGAGGCGTGTTGAGCTACGAGGAAGACCGAGACCTCTGGGACTCCTGGCCTGAATCAAAGTTGTAGGTCTTCTTTCACAGGCTGCACATCTGTCTCCCTCCTTCCCTTGGTGCCGCCATCTCCTTCTCCTGCTTTAACTCCTGGAGTTCTTTCTGACCTTAAAACATCTGTGTTGTTCTCCTGCCAACACAACCACCAATTCCTGGCTGTAGGAGTTCTTAAAAAGCATTATTAAAAACTGTGGTCCACTAAAACAAGCACATAGTGCTTATAAAGAATGTTCATGGAATATAAATATGAATAAACAAATTTGGATTTCATGTAGATTTTGTAAGTAGTTGTATTATAGATTACATTTTTAAAAAATTTTATACTATCAAAATGGCAAAAATTTATTAAAAACAAAAGGCAAGAAAAATCGTGGTAGGTAATATGCTTACATGTAGAATGAAAGTATGGATCCTAAATTGTCTAACACCTTTTATGGCACCCATGACAAAGCCATGTGATGTGTGTCTTATTTGTGAGCATGTTGACTGGAGTCAGACTTGCTGTGGACATGGCTCGATATGATAGAGGAGCTGCAAAGTATGGCCTGTGGGCCAGATTTGTCCAGCTGTCTGTTTTTGTAAATAAAGCTTTATTGGGACACAGCCACTCTCCCTTGATTATGTATTTTGTGGCTGCTTGTGCAACACAGTAGCAGTAATGAGTAGCTCTGACACACCATATGGCCTAGAAAGCCTAAAATATTTATTGTTTGGTCCTTTATAGAAGAAAAAAAATCCCCGTGATTGACCCTTAGTACAAACCAGTGTTGTCTTTGGAAAAAACTCAAAAGCCTGTGTAAGACACCTGGGCCAGTAGGCACCTGAGCCTCTGCCCACAACTGAGGTTGGTACACGAGAGGCTTGGAGGCCACCTGTGTTTTCTGCATGATCTGCCTGTTCCAGACAGCAGCATGATCATACTTTGCTGCTGGAGTTTGTGGAGAATCCATAGATGCAGAAATGCAAGAAAAGGAGAAGCGGTGGAAAGCAGAAATGGTGTAAGGAACTGGCAGGAAAGACAGGAAACTCCTCGGTTGCCTTTTCCCATCCTCAGCTTAGCGCTGTGCTTGTTAAAAGAAAAAAACACATCCCTTCCCCCCCACTTTCTGGAAAGGTTCCAATTAAATATGCATTAAAGATTCATATTGTTGAATTGGGATTCTTTTAAAAATGTAACTGACTGTAGACCAGTGGGAGAATTTATATGTAGGAAATCACTAAAAAAAGAATGAATCCCCATTCTGTGAGTGTACTGTAGGTGTATATACATGTACACACATGCGCACACACACATTTGTATCTATAAAGATAAAGATGTGAACCCTTAGAAGTATATGTGTTCTGAGTCCTGTGTGCTGCATTAATAAGTAGTTTGGCGAGATTGCCTTCTTTCCTACCCTATTTGGGGAACTTGCAATCACTGAAATTAAGGGTTTTTTTTTTTTTTTAAGTTTATTTTGAGAGAAAGCACGAGCAGGAGAGGGAGAGAGAGAATACCAAGTAGGCTCCACACTGTCAGCTCAGCCTGATGCGGTCCTTGAACCCACGAACTGTGAGAGCATGACTTGACAAGCCCAAATCAAGAGTTGGGCATTGAACCAGCTGAGCCACGCAGGTGCCTGAAGAGAGAATATTGGAGCAGAGAACACTTTCTGTTCTAGTTACATGAAACCACTTATAGATCTCCAAACATACTGTATTTAAGGGGCTAGATCTTTTTGCTCAGGCTCTTTTAGCTACATTTTTCACACCCTAGTCTCCTTTGCCAGGATCCCTCTCCTTACCCAGCAACCACAGTGGGACTTTGAAGAGGCTAATACTGAGAGGGCTTTAGAAGAGAATATGAAGAATGTACAGAAAGTTGATGGCTGGGCAGCAGAGAATTCCTGTTATGTCAAGACTTGCCTAATCCCGGATACCCTGGGAAAGGGGCTGGGGCTGGGTGGGGGAAACTGCGCTCGGTCTTCTATCTTTTCTACCACTTAGTCTCTTCCCTGAATTCCTAGTATGCTGTCCACCCAGGACATGGGTCCAATTTGGGATCGAATAGCCTTTGTGGGCAAACCTGGGAATATAGTCACCACTTAAAGCCTTTTTATTGGAAGGGGGGGAGACTGCGCTCCAATTTTTGAATAAGTGACTTTGTTGCATATTTGTGGGTTTTTTTTGAGATATAATTGACATGTTTTAGGTGTACAACATAAGTGACATTTGTACCTATTATGAAATGATCACTACAAGAAGTATACTTGACGTGGCTCACCATACGTAGTTACGGAAACATCTTTGTGTAGAACTATCCATAAATTTGGTGTGTCAGAGGAGAGGGTCGAAACTGTGGCAGCTGATGTGAAATAGGAGCTTTTGTGTCTAAAGGTGCCATTTCAGTCCTTTTCCCTAGCTAAGATTGCTTTCTCCATCTCTTCCTCCTTGCTCAAGAATTTCAGAACACAAGAAATCCACATATACAACAGGTGGTTACTCCTGTCTTACAGGAAGATGATCTGTTATTACAGAGAAAACCCCTACACCGTGTCTGCCGTGTGTGGGACACAAAAGTGAGAAGCTGGTCCTTTGAGGAGATATTGTTGTACTTAATATCTTTCAGTCTACCTCAGAAATAGTCCCTTTAATGCTTCATCTTGTCCACAGCTGTAATATCTGTGAAATCACTGGTTTAGGTGGTTTGCTTTCATATAGTGGTAAATGGTAGACGGTGCTGACTGTATGCCGGGCCACACATCAGTCCTGCAATCAGGCTCATCTATATTTGATCTTCCTACAGCGCTGTGAGGGCTGCTCTTGTTCTCCCTCTCACAGGAGCTGGAGGGGAAGCACAGTTACATTGGCTGACCTTCCCAAGATTCCACAGTTGAGTGGGAGAGCTGGGTGTGAACCCAGGCCAGCAGGCCCCAGAGTCTGTGTGTTTAACCACTACACGGTATTACCACTCTTCTATAGCTTTTACAGTATGAGAAGTTCCTCTCTGTGCTGCCGAGGTCATTTTGGGGTGACATCCCTGCAGTATGCAAACTAATGTGACAGGCTACCAGGGAGTAATGAGTGTCCCAAAGCCATAGATACTTTGTGGCTCTCAGTCTCCTATAGGATATGGGTCCCAGCTGGGCATAGGATGCCCTGTGATCTGGCCTGTCTGCTTCGCTGACTCTTCCCTCATTCCCCTCCCCACTTGTCCTGCTGGGGTATTTGGCTTCATCTAACTTGTTCCGACTTCTCCACGATGCAGCTCTGATGTCCATGAAGAGGTGGTAGGAGCCTCAGTGCCCCCACAGGCTCCTTCTGTCCCTTTCTTCAGCACTGGTGATGGCTGGACATTGTTTGCACAGCTGCCCCGCTGGTATGAGTGAGCTGAGATAGTAGAGAGGGGTGGACCTCCTGGTCAGGGGTTCCTGGCCTTCCTAAAGTCACTTGAGTAACATGAGGTCCAAGAGGTCTTCGGGACACCCCTTTATTTGCCTGTCAGCCAGTGTAGCCCAGGGGCAGTGCCCTTTAGGAGCTCTGGAAGCTCGATTACTCAGCCCCCTCCCCATACTGATGCAGGCCAGGCATGCCTCTTGACCCCATGCAGGCGCTCTAGAGCGATTCAGATGCTCCTGGAATTGACACGCTGCTTCTCAGGACCAGGGAGCATAACCCTCGTCTGACCTGTCCGCCTCTGTCCTTTGGTGCATTCAGCCTGCCCAGCACTTCATGTAGGGCGATAGGGAGCGGAGCTGCCACTGAGCGCACGCTCGTCTTGACAGGTGCAATCAAAGGGAACGAAGAGTGGTCTGCTGAGGTGGCCCGGGGACGTGGCGGCTCTGGGGATGGCAGCCCTCTGAGTGAGCTGTCCTCTGCTCAGTGTTGTGTGTGGCTAAGAGGCAGCCTACCCTAAGTGGCTGGTCCTTTGTTGTCTCTTATCAGTCACCCCCGAGGCTCTGGGACACTCCGGGGGAAGGGGCGAGAGGTGGCATGACCTGTTGTGGAGGTATTTGCCTCTTTGGCAGGAGAAGGCAGGAATCTAGCTTCCCTAATCCCACATCCCTGTCCTGAATTTCAGGAAAAACCTGGTCTTTGGAGGAATGTGGTGGCTGGGAGCAGGGGCCCTCAACTGTATCAGATCCAATGCCCTCTTTTTATAATGTGTTGTAATTCTCCTCCTGTGATCCTAAAATAAAATAGACAGATAATACGACCTGCTCCCACATGTCTAAAGGTCCATAGAATGCCCAAATGCTATTATAAAGGAGAAGTAAAAAGATTCATAATATAAAAATTGCATGTATTTCAAAACACGAATGCTCCCTACACCTTCATCAGATAATGAAGTTAGGTGCCCGCACCTATGTGTAAGGACTACATTTGGATTTAAGAAAAGACCGGAAGCCATTCCATAGCAGAAAAATGAGAGAGAGCTGGTGCACTTTGAAATAAAAGAAATAACAGACCAGACTTATCTGTATATGTTAGAAGAAAGTGGAGAAATACCTTCAATGAAGCAGGGATAATATGTCAACTCTAAAAACACTGTTGAAGTTGAGCAAATGAAGTGTGACATTTTCACAATGAGCTAGGCTGCCTGTGTCAGGGTCATATCAGAATCCTTAGTTCCCTGCATTGGGACATGGGATGTGTGCTGACAATGTGTTTGAGAAAATAGGTCTCCCATCTTTAAATCCCTTGCCAAGCCAAGCATTTTGGAGACCAAACCTTTAACAGAGGTCTAGGGGGAGAGGATGAATTTAAAGGGCATATTGGGAAGCTGGGTGAGGATAAGGAGGGTGTTGTGCAACTGCTGAGGACAGTACGAGAGTAAGAATTCAGCCCCAAATAATTTCCCTGTGCAGTTTCTGTGATGAAACCAATGTGGTGCAAATTATTAACAATAGGACGGCAAAAATGAAATCTTGTAATGAGAATCATTGGTATCCAGTATTTCCTGGCTCTTCAAAAATTTGTTTGGCTTTAAATGTATTTAAAGGAGCTTTCAAATCCCTGTTCCATTTGGCATGAGTTGGCTTCACATTCCGGCTGGTGCCACTGTTGTGTGGTGGCCATTCCAGTGCCACAAGCCGTAATGCTGTTGGTGACATACTTCTCTAACATTGTGAGTAAATCGTGGTAAAGGGTGTATTTAAACAGAGCCAGCATGACCTTGTACTTCAGCGCCAGTGGAAGTAGGGTTCAGAAGTTGTGTGAGACATGGGACGAGGTCCAGGACTCTCCCACATTGCAGGCTGTCTTACATCCATGCCCATTCCACTGCTGTCATTGTGTTGTCCCCAAATGTCCCCATGGATTTCTAAAACCCTTCTGTTGAGAGGCCCTGAGGTTGGGGGGCATGAGGCTCCAGACAAAGTTTGGTCTCTGCTGCTGGAATCCTGAGGCTGCAGGGAGTGGCGCAGGGGTGAGGTCTCTCTGCTGACAGGAGGAGAGGGGCTGCTGCTGAGTGTGGTGAACAAGGCGGGTCCTCCGTTGCATCTGTGACAGAGCCCAGGAGTGGGGTTCCTTCAGTGCGGGGCCTCACAGTTCCTTCTCCTACACACCAGCTTTTCCAGGTCTGACACACACGCATGCCCACGCACACACGCCGGCTTCTAGGGCCCAGGGAGCTCCAGGGAGGGATCTTAGCACTGGTTCTTCTGTCTCTCGCCATGTGGGTGGAGAACCCCTTCTCTTCTTGTCACTGTGGGGCTTGCAGTGTCTTTCCATCCTTATGTGACTTTTTGTTTTTCAGAGCCCTCATCTGTCTTCCCTGTCCTCACCCAAGTCTTCTTAATTTTTAATCTCCAGGTGTAAATTGGCCCATAGGTCCACATCCTTTCCATAAAGGGAGCAAACTTTTTGCTAGTAGGTTACACACACACACACACACACACACACACACACACACACACACGGACGCACACACCAGATCCCCAGGAATAAGGACAGTTACCCCAAAGTTACATAGCCAAGGAGATGAGAAAGCGATTCTTCTAAATTGGGAGAAAGTAGGGCAGAATGCTTCATGATGATTTTCTGTTACATTGTACTTAGAAGCAGCAAGCAGGAAACACCCACATATACCATTTAATCTCTGATAGGGTACCCTGATACCTAGATGTAGAGCTTCCCACCCCTCGACCGTGACGTCAGCTGCATCCCGTAATACATGTTAGCTCAGCCTGTTCTTAAGTTCTTGATCACCCCATCCCACTCCTTGCTGGGTGGGGCTCTAGGAAAACTGGGCATGATGTGTCTGTCTCCGAGTTCCTGCAGCTCACAACCATTATTTGCTGCCTTTCCCACTTCGGCCTTCTTGCTGTCTAGATAGAGGTCTTTTGCTTTGGAATTGTGCTTTCTTGCCTCCAGCACCAGCCTTCCAGGTGTTACTTTGTGTAGATCATTCCTGCATAAAGTAACCGCCACCACATACACAGATCTTTAAATGTTTGTATTGTTTTATCTCCATCACAAGTAAGTTTCGGTGCTCTTCCAACAGGACAAAAAATGAAGGAAAATGATGTTTTGTATCTGAGTCCAAGTTGAATTTGCTAAATGACATAGATTCAGGTTTTGAGAAACAATTGGATTAAACTAAAATCCACGCTGCCTGACCTCTTTAGGATTGCTTCCGGTTTAATGAGTCACTGTCAGGGCAGGTGTTTCTTCCCTCGCCCCATTCTGAACAGTGAATTGCAGAACCTGGAGTTACGTTTTGTCAGCTGATCCCTGGAGCAAGAAAGGACCTTATCTTTGCATCTTGTAAATCCTGCTCACCTTCTTTATTTATGTCTAAAAGAAGCAGGTTGAATTCAGCTGCGTGCTTGTGACTCTGAAACTATCCAAGGCGAGAATGAGGCTGCTTTTTTGTTGGAGTAATTGGGTTTCTCCCTTTCCTCCACATTATGGCGAAGTGTGCACCAGTTTAATTGCCCAAGAGAGAGTTTTGTTGATATCTAGAATGCCATTTGCTTCAGCTGTCGATCACGTAGACCAAATGTTTTTAGGTTTTTTATTGACTGATGATTGACGAGGCACTCACTACTTTGAATTATCAAAATTGTACGTGGAGCAGGAATGATTCCTTTTGAAGTAGCACAGAAAAAGAGAAGGGCCATGGGTGAGGGGCAATGGCCCCCTAAAGTCTCTTAGCCAAGGGACCTGTCTTGTTGGAATTCTTAAGAGATTCTTGTTCTGGTGAAATTACTAATGTAAAATGGCAAGAAATGAAAGAATGGTTTGGGCATTTTTCTGTAGCCCCTTTGCGGCATCTCAGATCTGGGCTTGACTGCTAAGAGAGTAGTTGTATCTAACTTGAAATTGTGAGTTTTTCTCTTGAAGAGTATTGGGTTTTATCTCCTAGTAAAATAAAACCAGACCTCATCAGAACTTTCTGTGTAAGTCTACGTTTATAGTTAAGGAAGCTTACGAATAATGAAGGAAACACAAATGAAATTTTCTTCACCTATGCTCTACTGAAAACAAAAGGAAAGCTATAGGTTCCTTGGTGAGAGACCCACACTTCCATACAAAGTTCAGTGTTGTTTACAAAGGCCTAGTTTACTGAAATTTTATTATGAAGAATACGTCTCTAGTTTCACTTTGAAGTCTTTTATTGAGTAATAGAGAAATCTGACATTTCTAAGTGATTATATAAAATAGTATTTGAATTGCTTGTGTGAACAGCTGAGTGTGTTTAACCTTCAATTAAAGTATTCATGCAGTGTGTGGATTTTTGCCACACATAATAAAAGGACCCTGTTACAATTCTAAGATGAGAAAATAAAACATGTTGAATAATTTTGTTATTTGAAAGATAACCCCGGCTGAAGGATTGCTTGGGAAGGCTTCTTAGGTAACTGATAAAACGTGTTTGGGTGATCTCTTTGTAAGTTGCTTATTGATGCTGGTCAGCCTGATATTGGTGTAGTATGGAGATGATTGATTATCTGTTTGTGTGATTCAAGATGGAGAAGGAACTAATGTTAATGAGTTAGGAAGACACTTGATACACATTAATGACAGAATTAGGAAAACTAAAAAAAATAGTTGACTTTATTTAGCCGGAAGAGTTATTTTCAGAATAGATCAGTAACTCTAAATGAGCATCAGGCCTTAGCAAGAAATGAATATGAATTAGCAGAGCTAGAGAGGAATCGGAAGAGAGTCACAAGGATAACAGTCTTGTAGTCCTACAGCAGTGTCGCTCTTTGCCTTACTGTGCAGGCAAATGGTAATCAAGTGGTAATCAGTCAATGGTAATCAAGTGAGTAATCAATGCTTACTGTTAATGTGCACTGTGCCATGTGCATTTCATCCTTAATCTCAGTTCTGTGCACAGCCTTGCGGATAAATAGTTGTGTTATCACTTTGCATGTGACAATGGGAAGGCTTACAGAACCCAAGTTAAAAAGATTGTGAGCGGAAGATCTGGCCTCATCCCCAGAGTGTATGCTGTTCCCCCATGTCCTCCAAAAGAGCCCTCTTGTTACTCTGTTTAGCATTACCCAGCAGTGTTGCAGGTTCCCGTTAGCTTGGTGGCCTCCTGCACATTTGATCTTTTGGTGCTCCACTTGAAACAAGGCTATGCATACACCAGAGGTCTAGGAGCTTACTCATCCTCTCTGTTTCTCTTTGCGATCTCTTCCTCCTCCTCCTCTGCCTTCACCACCACCACCACCTAGTGCAAGCCTCCTCTGACTTAGATCATTGCAGTAGCCCAGCTGAACCCCTACCATAGTGCTCTTTTCAGTGTGTGAGTCTAATTATGTTGCCTCTGTGCTAGGCTGAAAAATACCTCCACCACCGCAGGACACATCTAGAGACTGTTGGGACCCCTCAAGATTAAAAGCTTCTCATCCTGACTCTGATATCCAGAATCTCTCACCAAACTTGAAGAAATGGGCAGAAGATATGAACAGACACTTCTCCAAAGAGGACATCCAGATCTCTTCCTCTCATCCAAATCAAAACCACACTGAGATCTGTCCTAAAATTCACCTAGATGCTGGCACGGGCACCCTCCACACTGTTGGTAGTGTAAACTGGTACAGCCCCTCTGGAAAACAGTGTGGAGGTTCCCTCTAGAACTCCCCTATTAGCACTGCTAGGAATTTACCCAAGGGATACAGAAATGTTGATGCATAGGAGCACATGCCCAGCTGCTCTGTCCATCAACAGATGAATGGATCAAGAAGATGTGGTTTATCTATACCATGTACTACATGGCAATCCTGCCACCATGGATGGACCTATGCTGAGCGAAATAAGTGACAAATATCTGCACGTATAGGAGGATTTTAACAGAGGACCATGGTGCAAACCATGAGAGACTCTTGAATGCTGACAAAAACTAATTGGATGTGTTGCACTTGTGGGGATGAGCACTGGAAACTAATTTGACAATAAACTAGGCAAGAAATAGAGTCAAAAAAAAAAAAAAAAAAAAGAAAAATGGTTCTCCAAAAGAATATGCCTGTATTAATCCTTGGAACGTCAGAGTATTACATAGCAACCCCCAAGGAAAGGTCTTTGAAAAGACATGACGAAGTGAAAGATTTAAGATGCAGAGATCACCCAGGTGGATGATCTTGGGTTCTGTAAGCCTTCCCATTGTCACATGCAAAGTGATAACACAACTATTTATCCCCAAGGCTGTGCAGAGAACTGGGATTAAGGATGAAATGCACATGACCGTGCACATTAACAGGTGGATCTCTAATCCACCCAGATTAGATTGACACACTCCTATCCTTAGAAGAGAGCATCGCGGGAGATTTTACACACAGGAGAAGGCAGTATGAAAACAGGGCAGGGAGAAAATTGGAAGATGCTTGTGGCCGCCATAAGCCCAGGAATGCAGCGGTCACTGGTACCACTCCACTCCACTACTGCAGTCGTCAGGGAATGGATTCTCCCCTAACACCTCCAGAGGGAGTGCAAACCCTCTACCAGCTTATTTCAGCCTGGGGAAACTGATTTCAGACTTCCAGCCTCCAGAACCAGGAGAGAGAAATTTCTGTTTTAGTAAGCCACCAAGTTTGTGGTAATTTGTTACAGCAGCCCCAGGAAACGAATAATAGCCTACTCCGCTCTCAGGATTAGGACCAGACCCTCTCACAGGAACTCTGTGGGGTGGGTTGGTCCCTTGCCAGATCTTATTTTTCTTCCATTTTCAGTATTGTCCTTGTGTTCCTGATAGGTTATAGCCGTACAAAGCCCAGTGAGCTCATCCTGTGAAATAGACTCATAGCTCCTTTTTTCATCTGACACTTTATATAAAAGTGAAAAGTAAAATCACTTTAAAATTTTTTATAATGTTTTTTATTTATTTCTAAGAGAAGGAGAGAGAGACAGGGTGAGCAGGGGAGGGTCAGAGAGAGAGGGAGACAGAATCTGAAGCAGGCTCTAGGCTCTGAGCTAGCTGTCAGTACAGAGCCTGATGTGGGGCTTGAACCCACGAACTGTGAGATCATGACCTGAGTTGAAGTTGGATGCTTAACCCACTGAGCCACCCAGTTGCCCCTAAAAAAGTAAAATCACTTTAAATTGTCAGTGATTTTGGTCTTAACAAGCTGTAGAATCTATATTATGCTTTATTTAAAATATCAATACTTTTTTTTTTTTTTAATTTTTTAATGTTTTATTTATTTCTAGGAGAGAGAGAGAGACAGCGTGAGCAGGGGAGGGTCAGAGAGAGAGGGAGTCACAGACCGAAACAGGCTCCAAGCTCTGAGCTGGCAGTCAGCACAGAGCCCGACACGGGGCTCGAACCCACAAACCGCGAGATCATGACCCAAGCGAAAGTCGGACGCTTAACCGACTAAGCCACCCAGGCGCCCCTAAAATATCAATACTTTGTTGTATCCTTCCATAGCTGCCTCTTGCATTGCTGTGCTGTTCCTATACTCTTTGACCTCTAATTACCATGGTCTTCAGATTTGCAAAGGTTCTCTAAGATTCTGGTGCCTCTCCTCTGGTTGCCTTATCTCAGTTTGCAATTAGAGATAGCTTTGGTTGGTTCTGATCTGTAGGGGTTTCAGCTACCAGAGTTGAGTTAAGTAAAACCAGATAACAGGGCTCAGATTTCAGTTACCCTGTGTTTGAACTGTGAGTAACGGTATACCCAAGCTGCTTGCTCTTCAGCCCGCAAGTCCCCGCGTGTGTAACCGACACATGTCATGGTCAGTGCCCATACCCCTTCGCTCAGAGTCTGCCTGTTGGTCACTGTGCACCTACCTGTGCACTGTTCAGTTCCCACACAGAAAGCAGAGTGTGTCGTTGCTTTCATACCTCGAAGGGATAAACCTGTGTGACATTTTGCAAAAATGGATAACTGAAGGAAGGAATTGGCCAACAAAGGTGAAAGTGCAGCAAGAAGTGAAATTGGGGTTGAAATATGAATCAAACGTAAATGGAGTTATGGAAGGAAAAACTAACGTGAGAATGTCCCTGCCACCTTTTGAGAGATGACACATGTGGCCGTGGATGCCTGGTGAAGGCATTCTTCGTGACCCAGAAGGGGAGAGCGATGTAAGGAAAAAGTTGTAGATGTCCCGGATTTGGTGACGTGGGCAAAAAATTTCACGTTAAAGACTGGTATTTCGCAATGAAGACTAAAATGGACACTAATTCACACTTAGTAAGAAGTATGACAGTTCACCCAGCCTTAGCAAAGATGCTCACTGTGCCTCATTAAATTACGTGACGAGAAGGCAAGTGTGCTGTTCAGATAGTCTTAATAGGTTTTTACAAAGAAGCAAAATACACTAATGGCAGTGCCTACAAAATTATTAATTTATAGCCCACTAAATTAGTTTTACTGTGTTTCATTTCCCTATATATTTATAACAGTTTTTAATGTTCTAAGTTAGTCTTTAATTATAAAATATTTGTAGGAAAAAGTTTATCATTGTAGCCGTCAGTGTACAGCTTAGTGGTATTAAGTATAATTACCAGCATACAACTGCACTTCTGTCCATCTCCAGAGCTCTTCTCATCTTCCAAATGGAAACTCTGTATCCATTAAATACTAAGTCCCTCTTCCTTTCTCCCCTCACCCTTGGCAACCGCCATTCTACTTCTTCTCTCCCTGAATTTGCCTACCTCGTGCAAGTGGAATCATATGGTATTAGTCCTTTTGCGACTGGTTTATTTCATTTAGCCTAATGTCCTTGAGGATCATCCATGTTGTAGTGTGCATCAGAATTTCCTTTATAAAGCTGGATGCTATTCCATTATATGTATATACTACAGTCTGTGTATACGTATGCTGTGTGTATACACCGCATTTCGTTTATCCGTTCATCCATTGATAGACACTCGGGTTGCTTCTGCCTTTTGATTATTGTAAGTGATGCTGCTAAAATATGGGCATTCACCCTTGTAGCTTAAGCGTCTGACTTTCGCTTAGGTCATGATCTCGCGGTTCGTGGGTTCGAGCCCCGAGTCGGGCTCTGAGCTGACTGCCGGCTCAGAGCCTGGAGCCTGTTTCAGTCTGTGACTCCCTCTCTCTCTGACCCTCCCCTGCACATGCTGTCTCTCTCTCTGTCTCCTAGAAATAAATAAAAAATATTTAAAAAAATTAAAATAAGGGCATTCAAACATTCATTTGGGGTCCTGATTTGTTCTTTTGGATATATACCCAGAAGTTGAATTTCTGGATCACGTGATAATTCTTTCTAGGAAGTGCCATGCTGTTTTTCATAGTGGCTCCACCATTTTACATCCCCACCAACAGTGCACGAGGATTCTAATTCCTCTTTGCCAAAATTTGTTTTCTTTTTTTGATAATAGCCATCTTCATGGGTATAAGGTGATACCTCCTGTAGCTTTGATTTGCATTTCCCTAATGATTACTGATGTTGAGCTGTGCTTCGTGTGCTCTTTGGTTATTTACATATAATCTCTGGAGAACTACCTATGCAAGTCCTTTGCCCATTTTTTAATCGAGCTGGTTTTGTTGTTGCTGAGCTGTAGGATTTCTGGATATTGATCCTTATCAGATATGATTTGCAAATATATTCTCCTAATCAGGGGTCGCAGTTGCCTTTTCACTCTGTGATAGTGGCCTTTGATGGAGGATGGTTTTAATTTTGACATAGTCCAGTTTATCTATTTTTTCTTTAATCACCTGTGATTTTGCTGAAATACCCAAGAAGTCCTTGCCAAACCTAATGACATGAAGTTTTCCCTCAATTATTTTCTTCTAAGAGTTTTGTAGTTTTAGCTCTTAAGCTTATGTCCGTTGTGACTTAATTTTTGTATTTGGTGTAGGTAAGTATTCATCGTCTTCCTTCCTTCCTTCCTTCCTTCCTTCCTTCCTTCCTTCCTTCCTTCCTTCCTTCCTTCCTTCCCTCCCTCCCTCCCTCCCTCCTCCCTCCCTCCCTTGTTTTCCCCAGTATAGATTGTTGAAAAGACTCTTCTTTTCTGATTGAATGGTCTTGTCACCTGTGTTGAAAATCATTTGACCATATATAGGAGGGTTTATTTCTGTGCCGTTTTACTCTATTGGTCTGTATGTATGTCATTGTGCCAGTATCCTACTGTTTTGGTTACTGTAGTTTTGTAGTGAGTTTCAGAATCCATATGAGACCTCCAACTTTTGTTCTTTTTCAAGATCATTTTGGCTTTTCAGGATCTACTGATTTTCCTTTGGGTTTTAGGATGAATTTTTCTGTTTCTTCAAAAAACATCATTGGGATTTTAATAGCAATTGCATTGAATCTGTAGATAGCTGGGGTGCCTGGGTGGCTCAGTTGGTTGAGCGTCAGACTTTGGCTCAGGTCATGAGCTCACAGTCCGTGGTTTCAAGCCATGCATCGGGCTCTGTGCTGACAGCTCAGAGCCTGGAGCCTGTATCAGATTCTGTGTCTCCCTCTCTCTGTCCCTCCCCAGCTTGTGCTCTCTCTGTTGTAAAAGTAAATAAATGTTTAAAAAAAAAAGAATCTGTGGGTAGTTTTCAGTAGTATTTACATTTTAGCAATATAATTCATGACACAGGATGCCTTTCCATTAATTAGTGTCTTTGATTTCTTTGAGAAATGTTTTGTAGATTTTAGTATGCAAGTCTTTAGCTCCTTGGTTAAGTTTATTCCTAAGTATTTTACTCTTTGATGCCATTATAAGTGGAATTATGTTTATTATTTCCTTTTCAGATTGTTCATTATTGGCATATAGAAATGCAACTGACGTTTAGGTGACGTTTAGGTGATTTGATATCTTGATACTTTGCAGAATTTGTTTATTCTAACATTTTCGTGGTCTTTTTAGGATTTTCTACACATATGATCATATGTGAAAGGAGGTAATTTTACTTTATTCCTTTCTATTTTGGATGCCTTCTGGTACTACATTGAATAGGTTGTTCAATCTTTAACCATTGAGTATAATATTTGTGGTGCGCTTAATGTCTTGATTAAAAAAATGTTTAAAGGTCATACACAAACACAATTGTAATTTTTCCCCTTTATTATTAAGATAATTTTGAATGATTTCAGCTTGCATGGTCCTGTTTAAAGCAAGCATTTGGAATGCTTGCATTCCCTTGCCTAATACTTCCCTCCACTTCTCTTCCCTCAGTCTCCTTGAGATTAAGAACACTGTGTGATTTGCTCGCTATTTTATCCCCAGCACGTAGCCTAATGTCCGGCAAGTAGTATGTGCTTAGTCGCTAAATGATGTGTGAGTGATCCTTGTTTTCAAACGTGGGTTTTACTGGGGTCCTACTCCATGTGCCATGCGTCCCCCATCCTTCAAATGTGTGACTTTTTTTTTGCCTTAGGGGATGGGTCTGGGGGATTGGAAGGCAGTGTTGTCGGGTCTCACATGAACTGTCTTACTAGGAGAATTAGAGAACACTCTGAATGGATTTTTCTCACTTTTTTAAGGCTTGCATACATCAGACATTCTCTGTGGGGTTCACTTGGTATTTTCCATTTAACATTCTGACACTGAATATGATCCCTTTTGAAATACAAAGTTCGATACAAGTGTATGATGGTAGTAAAGTGTGGTTGGTGGCAAGGTTGCTTTGTGTACTCCTAGTCGTCATGAAGGGCTGACGGTATTTTGTGCTGCTGTGTGGCTGTGGGAGGCAGGTGCCACGGGTCAGGTTAAGAGAAAGACCGTCAGTTTCTTTCATTCTTCAGGCTACATACAGAGACTTCTCTGCAGGTGGGGCCTCACTTGGGGTCAGTAAAAATACAAAAAAGTAACACTTGCCATACAGCACATCCACATACTCTGAACAGTCAAAAGCAGGCCTAGTGATGACATTTAGCTCTATAATTCAATGCCAGGTTCTATAGAAAGTTAATGTTTGTGTAAAACCAAAGCCTCCTTATTTTCTTAAAATTTTTTTTAACATTTATTATTGATAGAGACAGATGAACATGAACATGGTCAGGGCATAGAGAGGGGGAGACACAGAATCCAAAGCAGGCTCCAGGCTCTGAGCTGTCAGCACAGAGTGTGATGCAGGGCTCGAACCCACAAACCGCGAGATCATGATGCTTAACTGACTGAGCCACCCAGGTGCCCCCCAGATCCTGATTATATTCATTAGTAAATTACACATTTTTGTTGAACGTCTGCTGTGTTCAAATCACCATGGCAGCTGCTAGGAAGAGATGGAGGTGTATGATAACCATGCTCTGTCCTGAAAGAGTGTGGTGAAGAAGCTCCTCACAGCAGCTCATTTAAACGAAGTCCCATCATGAGACTAAAACCAGAAGCGGAGTATAAGTCTGCGTGGGCTGCCGTCCCAAGGGCTGGTGGCATTAACGATAGAGCTTTAATTCCTGAACGTCCTAGAGCCTGGATGCCCGGGATCTGGGTGTGTGGTCAGGCTGTGGTTAGAGGTGTCTTCCAGGCATGCAGATGGCCCACCTTCACACTCTGGCCTGGCATGGTCTGTTCTCAGAGTACATGTCGGGGGAGAGAGACCAAGAAGTATCGAGAGAGATCTTGTTTTCTGTAATAAAGTCACCAGTTTTATCAGGTTAGGGCCCTAACCTGATACTCATGACGTCATTTAGCCTTAATTACCTCATAAAAGCCTGAACTCTGAAAACAGTCACATTGTGGGTTAGGACTTAAGCAGACAAATTTGGGGGGATGTAATGGAGTCCATCATAACAGGGACGCCAAACCTTATTGAGGACTTAGAGTGAGCCAGGTACTGTGCTGTGTGTTCTTACTCAGTCATCCCTGCAGCCCTACAAGGTGGACCTTCCCCTTTCCCCCTCTTACAAATGAGGAAACTGAGGCTCAGAAGATTGTTTTCAGGTCCACTCAGCAGAGTCAGAGTTTGGACCCAGGACCCTGGAATTAGGGGTGTCAGAGAAGGTGGCCTGAGAATAAGTAGGGAAGTAGCCTGGGGCACTCAGGTGGGGAGTGGCCTCGGACTCTGCACACTTCGCATCAGGGGCAAGCTGCTCCCTAGCTGCACACAAAGACGTGTGTTAGGGAGCAGTGATGGGGGTTGATGCCAGTAAAGTAGGTCATGGGGGAGTCGGGGAGAGGGGGAGAGAGTTCATGTTGTGTGCAGAACCACAGAGTTTTAGCCTTGCCTCTTGGGCAGTAGGGAGTCATTGATGGTTTTTGAGCAGAAGAGTGACAAGATTTTGTTTTAAAAAGTTAATTCTGGGGGCAGTGTACACAGTAAATCTGGAGGTCAGAAAACAAGGTAGCAGTTGTCACAGACTGTGTGGTGCCTGCCAGGGTAGGGACAATACATGTGAAAGGTTTTAGGAGTTACCATCAGTGAGACTGTCTGGCTTTGGTTTAGTTGTTTTTGTTGGGGGAGGAATGGAGAATGTTTGGGGTCGTTAGCTAGATGGTGCTGCTACTGAGAGAAGGAATACAGAAAGAGGAACACATTGGAAGGATTAAGTAATATAACGGTTTCATTACCAATTTGGCATAAATTGGGAAATGTTGCACCAAGTGTTTTAACTCTTGGGAAAGAAACGTATGTGGTATTGAATATTGAAAAAGGACTTAAAGCAGCTAGTTGAGTACATCAGAGGCCTCATATCCACTGTGATTGGACCACTACTGATTATTTAAGTTGAGGTTATAAAAATGGAAGAACATTGAGTAAACATTTTGTTCTGACTTGTGATGGATGCATTCCTTTGGGAATTTGCTGTGGATTTTCAAGTTGGCTTTCTTGCCAAAACCACACCTCTGATGCATTCCTGTGATTTTCAAGATCATGGGTTTTATTTTTAAATTTTATTTTATTAAAAAATTTTTTTTGTGTTTATTTTTGAGGGAGAGAGAGACAGAGGATGACTGGGTAAGAGGCAGAGAGAGAGAGAGAGAGGGAGACACAGAATCAGAAGCAGGCTCCAGGCTCTGAGCTGTCAGCACAGAGCCTGATGCGGGGCTCAAACCCACGAACTGTGAGATCATGACCTGAGCTGAAGTCGGATGCCCAACCGACTGAGCCACCCAGGCGCCCCTAAATTTTATTTTAGAGAAAGAATGCATAAGTAGGGGAGAGAAGCAGAGTGGAGGGGGAGAGAGAATCCCAAGCAGGCTTCACATTCAGCGCAGAGCCTGATGAGGGGGTCAGTCCCACCACCCTGGGATCATGACCTGAAATGAAACCAAGAGTAGGATATTTAACCTTCTGAGCCACCCAGGCGCCACTCAGTATGAGCTAGATGTTGAAGCCAAAGCAGTCGGGCAGAAGCTCCTTGGTTTTACAAGTATGTTGTCACCTCACCCTCACTACTCCAAAAGAGACTTTTCAAGTCCTGTACCTTCATCAGATTTTTCTCTTTTTAAAAACTTTTTTAACATTTATTTATTTAAAAAGTTTTTAAAATGTTTTTTATTTCTGAGAGCGCATGAGCAGGGGAGGATCAGAGAGAGAGACAGAATCTGAAGCAGGCTCCAGGCTCTGAACTAGCTGTCGGCACAGAGCCCGACGTGAGGCTCGAACCCATGAACTGTGAGATCATGACCTGAGCTGAAATTGGATGCTCAACTGGCTGAGCCACCCAGGCACCCCAACATTTATTTATTTTTGAGAGACAGAGAGACAGAGCATGATCAGGGGAGGGTCAGAGAGAGAGGGAGACACAGAATCTGAAACAGGCTCCAGGCTCTAAGCTGTTAGCACAGAGCTCAACACGGTGCACAAACTCACAAACTGTGAGGGGTGCCTGGGTGGCTCAGTCGGTTAAGCATCTGACTTCAGCTCAGGTTATGATCTCACGGTTTGTGGGTTCAAGCCCCACGTCGGGCTCTGTGCTAACAGATAGCTCAGAGCCTAGAGCCTGGAGTCTGTTTCAGATTTTGTGTCTCCCTCTCTCTCTGACCCTCCCCTGTTCACGCTCTCTCTTTCAGAAATAAATTTAAAAAAATAAACAAAAACAAAAACAAAAAAACCCTCACAGACTGCGAGATCGTGACCTGAGCCGAAGTCAGACACTTAACCAACTGAGCCACCAAGGTGCCCCCTTTATCAGATTTTTCAAAGCATTTAATTATTTTTCATCTATGTAATACTTTTTTGTACCCTAATTTCATTGATCTACATAAATTATATAATCGCAGTCCATAAAATCCTTAGGCACAAACATATTTGGGAATAATCACCAGTGAACTTCGTTGGTGCAGGAGCAGGGCCCACTGGCTTGAGTGTTCAATAGGCAAATGGCATCTATTTTTCTTCCTCTAAGTTCGGTTCATCTGAAAATTTAGGTGAGTGGATATTGGTTGAGTTTCTACTTCGGTGTGGGTTTTGTGTGCGTGTATGCATATAAAACAAGGACAACTGTAGGCCTCCCTTTGAAGTGGTAGTGCCATATTTTTCTGGGCTGCATTCTAAATTTCTAATTATGTTTAGAGCAGTTACCAAGAGGAAATGTAGGTTGTAGGAAGCATTATATGCAGTACTAGTTTAGGATGCTGGTGTACATGGAGTTCTCATGAGGTACAGTAGTGAAATGAAATGAGAATTTTTTTCAAGAAAAAAAATGGGTGATCTGAGGGACTATTGAATTTACCAGAGGGAGAGGAGCAGAAGTAGTTATTTTTGAAAAGGAGATTTTGATTTATATGTCATTTCATAATTTATGACTTCTTAGATTCCTAATGCCATCAGTTAAAATGATCACTGTTGCAAAATCAGCCCACCTACTTTCTAGCAAGACAAAAGCACAGCTAATCGTAGCTTCTAAAACAGCCTGCACATGTGGTCCATTATGGCAGAAACTCTGTTATTGCCCTTGATGACAGGATTAGCATTGATTAGCACAGGAAGAGAACCACTGTTGGCTTTTGAGAACACTAGGCTCTGCTTTGCGGAGAGCCCGGGTGTGATGGGGCTCCAGTAGGTGGAGGGGCAGTGCAGAAGGCCCCCAGCGGGGGGCTCAGCAGTGTGGTAGCCGCGCAGGAAAAGGCGCAGCGGTGCTTCCGCCAGCTCAGGAGAGGCAGGTGCGGCCAGTTCTCTGACGCACCCTCCAGCAGGAGGACTGGCCTTTGTTACCAGGTCAGGGATCGCTAGTAATTCTGAACTATTTTAGTGATCTCTTCCCTCTTCCATTTCCCTGGTTTGCTTGCGTGCCTGCCTGTTTGCTTTACTTATTTATTTATTTATGAATGAGAGAGAGGGACAGAGAGGGTGAGAGAGAATCCCAAGCAGGTTACACAGTGCAGAGCTTGATGGAGGGCTAGATGCCACAAACTAGGGTTCATGACCTGAGCCAAAAGTAAGAGTCGGCGGCTCAACCAACTGAGCCACCCAGGCATCCCTGCTTTAGTTTTAACAAGGAGAGAAATTGAAGCTTTTAATAATTTAAAAAATTTTTTAATGTTTGTTTATTTTGGTGGGGGGGGAGGGGCAGAGAGCGAGGGAGACACAGAATCGGAAGCAGGCTCCAGCCTCTGAGCTGACATCACAGAGCCCACATGGGGCTCAAACCCCCAAACTGTTAGATCATGACCTGAGCTGAAGTTGGACATTTAACGTACTGAGCCACCCAGGCGCCCCAAAGCTTTTAATAGTTTTAAATGGAAGTATGATACTGCTTTTTCTCTTTAAATAAGTTAATGTTTGAAACATACAAAAAAAATAACATATTATAAAAATAAGAATGTCCTTCATAGAGTTAACAAATATTAATATTGTCCATATTCACTTCACATTTTTTTTGGAGAGAAATACAGCATTACACATACAGTTAGGATTCCCTTTGTGTTCCAACCCAGTTCCAATTTCCTTCTCTTCCTCCCTAGAGGCAGCCCCGCTGTCCTCACATTGGTGTGGGTCTTTGCTGTCCATATTTACATCTTTATTGCTGTTCTCTCTCCAAAAACAGCATACAGGTTTGTGTTTTTCAGAGTCCATAATGAGTAGCTTTTGCAGTTTGCATTTTTCACCCCTTTAAAATTTTTTTGAAGTCTACCTGGCGCACATGTGTGTGCACTCTCTCTCTCTCCACACACACACACACACACACACACACACACACACATTCATTTTAGCTGTTCAACATAGTGTTTTGTCATATACATAGATGATACAGTTATTTGTTATACCAGTAACTGTTTGGGTGAGTTCCATTTCTAGGGTTCCTAATCATGCTTTAGCAAACACATCTTATACATGCAAAACAGGTATCTGGGTATGTAGCTGGATGTGGAGTTGCTTGGCAGAAGGGATCAGTGTTACTGTATATTTCCAGATCTCCTGCGAGCATTACAGGGGCTTATAGATTTCTCTTTAACGGTTCCTTCTTTCCTATATAGAATCTAGTTTTTATTTTAAGACCTAAAAAGACTTTTAAAAAAGAGCAAAAATACCCTGTTTGTATTGATGCAGCATAAATAAGTAGTGTGCCTAATGACATTCAGGGTCTTGGGGGTGTTTCATTTAGTTAGTCATGTATTGAAAATTCCCTGTGCACTGAGGCATTGTGGGAGCCTCTGTGAGTAACCTGTGAGCAAGCACCGCGCCTCTCAGATTCCTCTGTGCGGAGCCTGCAGAGTAGTGCATGTCAGTGATAAACTAAAGTATACAGACGAAGTAAGTCATAGTTTCTGGCCTCAAGAAACTTAGTCTGGCTGGGGTTATACAGCATATACATATGAAAGATAACACATTTATGAAGCAGACTGCGAGTAGCCGGAAATACAATTGATAGAGCTAGCTGGAAAATTAAGTGGAAGCAGTGTGTGTTGAAAAAGTGAAATCAAAGACTTCTGGGTGACGTCATTCTTTACTTCCTACCCACACCTCCCTTAGACCTGAATATTTAGAGAAACAAGTTATTAGAGCACTTTGTCAAAACTGAAAAATAAGAGGATGGAGAAACATCAGAGCCGCTGAGCATGTACTGGGCCAGAGACCCCGGGACCAGGTGCCGGCCGGGAGGCCGGGGACTCTGGAGGCTTCCCTGACAGCTGCGAGGCCGCCCTCCACGTGGAGGACCGTGGCTGCTCCACTCGAAGCCATAAACGTCAGGAGGGTCCCGGGCTGTGCTCTGCTCAGCGTTTTCACATTTCACACCATCTCACATAGTCCCAGCTTCCGGAGCTGCGGTTCGGTGCCATCACTCTCAGACCCATTGGCATCCCTGAGCAGGGGTGCACGGAGAGGTGCGGGGGGGGGGGGGTTGGGGGGCTGGGGCTTCTCTCCCATTGACAGTGTTAAGCCTTAACGTGAGCACAGCAGGCTCAGGGTCACAGAAGCTGTTTTGCGTGTGCACAGCGTTTGCGGGAACTCCTGCGAGGGGTGTGACCGCGGCTCTCTGGTTAGTGCCTTGTAGGTCAGGACGCCATGCCTTCTTGCCAAAAGCCTTCCTGCCAGCTGTTGGCTTTCTTTTATTTATTTATTTTTTTTAGCTTATGGGAATGAAACTTCCATCCTGTAACAGAGGTTGACAGAAAGGATACTTTAGCGTGTGCAGGAATCTACTAGCCCGTCTTGCTAGTTCCATGGTGTGAACCCAAGAACTTGGTTCAGTCTTGGGCACAGCATGGGTACACCTCCCAGAGAGGCTTCCTGGAAAATGTTGGAGTTTTTCAGGGTTTGAATGGAGTGTGAGGAGGAGTGGGGGGAGCATGCGGTCTTGAGAGGGTAAGATCATTAGTGTCCGGTGGCTCAGGGCTTGAAGATATGGAGAGCTGGAGCAGAGCCCTCTGGGAAGAAGAAATGAGAAGGAAAGCCAGGGAGGGCCAGGTCCTTGGGGGGAATGGAAACATCCCGCAGGGCTTGTGGTTTGTTCTCATGTGCGGTGGAAAGAGATACTGGTCAAGGGCAGGTGGCACTTGGAGAAGTATCCCCAGGAAACACTGCTTTTCTGGCAGTTTGGTGTGGACTGGAGTCTAGGTGAGTCCAGGCATGAGAGGTGAGGCCTGAGGTGGAGACGGGTGGGAGGGAAATAGGGAAGAAAAGGAAGATGGGACCCTCTGCTCCCAGAGGCCTCTGAGAGGACACAGCGCTAGTGATCGTAACAGGAAGACTGAGAAATACTTGGGGGAATGGGATCTTCAATTTGGTTCAACAAAGCAGGCCTGAATCAATATAACAATCTATTTCAGGTAGAAAAATATTAGCGATGTCTTCAAATTTTCTTTTCCAAAAGGTTTATGTTACAATATAGGATATGTTAGCAAAACTGTCTGCCAGCATTATCAGCTTAGTGCTTTTTTGAAACAAAAATCCTAACCATGCCTCTAAAACTTTGTTCTTCTAAGTGTGGTTATGGGCCCGGCAGCATCAGTATCAGTTAAGGGCCTGTTGCAAGTTAGAAAGTTGCTCACGCCTCACCCCAGACCACGCGAATGAGATTCTGCATTTTAACAAGGGAGGATTTGAATGCCTAAGTAAAAACACTGCCCCAACACTGTCTTCTTGTGACTTTTAAGAAAAAAAAATTGTAATTTAAATTTTTATGATCTATTATGTTTTTGGTTTTTTCGGCAAGTATGCGGTAAATGCCAAGAACACCATTTTAGAAGTGCTTGTAGCATCAGTTCTAGAACTGATGATTTAGTGATAAATACATATTTGTTCTGTCTTCCACCATAGAACATCAACTCCATGCATAGTGGGCTTATTTTAGTGTCTGAACAGAGGTTGGCACACATAGTTGCACAAAAGATAGTTGTAATGTTTTGAACATGTAAATGGATGAAGGTCAACTACTAAGTACTGGTATTTTAAATTACTCTTACATGCATATTTTAAAACCATGCCTTATGCTGATTAAATTACATGCTTTTCACATTGCATAGGAGATTCATGCTTCTTTATTGAGAATTTAGACAAGAAGGAAAAGTAGAAAAAAGTCACTCTATAGTCCCATTACTCAGAACATTGAAGGATATTTGCATTGTGAAGGCTTCTACATAGTTGGGAATTCTGCTTTTTCACCTGTCGTGGTTTACTGCATGATTACTCTGCCAAGTTCACACTTGGCTTTCTTAATACTTACTTGCTTATTATACCTATTTAAAGAATTATTAGATCAGAATTTTAATGAAGAAACACAGGCCAAGAGTTCTCCTACCCTGCTCCAGATCACCTGCTAGTCTGTGGTCAAATGGAGATGTTTAACTCTGGGCCATTTTCTGAACCCCATGCATTCCCATGCACACTGGAACAAGCACTCTCTGGTTACTACTTTGTGTGTGTGTGTGTGTATGTGTGGGGGGAGTGTAAAGTAATATTTTGCTTAGGTGAATATATTATAATTTAATAGTCTCTAATCACTAACATTTTAGTATTCTTTCCAATACTATTACCAGACCAAGGTGGGTCCACTCCTTAGCGAGTTACAAAGCCTATACCAGGTTGGGTTCGCTCACAAAGTCATCTTTATTTATACAAATAAGAATAATTTCCAAACAGTAACTGCTGAACCCTAGTAAGCAAGCTGCTTTTATTGGAGTTTGGGATGAATACTCAGAGGGTGATTTCAACATTATAGTGAAGCTAAAGTAACATGTCCAGAGCTTCCTGTCCTCAAATGTTTCTTTTCCTATCCAGCAGTTTGTTAGTTTCTAAAAGGTGAAATGGACGGTTGGGTTGAAGCTTCTAGGAGTTTCCCGGAGTTCAGGAGAGCTGTGCTGAATTCAGGGGGTCATTCCTGAGTTCAGGGGTCAGAGGGGCTTGCTGGTGATAATACTGTATATAGTACTATGAACATCTTCGTGTAAAAATATTTTTCTGCATTTCATTTTTCATGTGGTAGATTCTCAGATACATTTTTAATTTTCTTGAAAGAAAACTTTCCAAAAGGTTCACACCAGTTTTCATTCCCATCAGTCACTGTAAATGCTGTATATTTTCAATGCATATGAACAAAGTAATACATCCACCATGCTTCTTCAGAAAAAATCCATTTGAATGTGTTTTCTTTTAGTTTTAAATAATTTAACTTTTTTTAAAAGTTTATTTTTGTGAGAGCAAGCCAGCATGAGCAGGATATGGGGAGAGAACAAGAGAGAGGGAATCCTAAGCAGGCTCTGTGCTGCTGACCTGCTAATGTGGGGTTCACCCCACAAACCACGATATCATGACCTGAGCCGAAACCAAGAGTCGGATGCTTAAGGGCACCCCTAAATAAATTGACTTTTGTGTCACAAAATTTAATGGACATTTGTTACTGAAATCTTTAGCTGTCTCAGTGTTGGCTTCTATATTATATAGAATTTTAGCATAGCGTTCAAAACCTTAGCTTAATAAAGTCTGCAGTTTAAAAAGATGTGTTAAGCTTTGAATTTCTTTTGTAAATTGTGAGTTTTTGATGATCATACAGCTCCCTCAACTTTAATATGTATTTAACACTGTATTTTTTCTTCTCAAAAATCATGGCATCTATATATCATTCTTAGACTTCACAGTATTTTTCCCCTTATCTCCCCCCTTCCCTTCCTCTCACTTCCCTCTCTTCCTTCTTTATTTCTTTTTGTAGCAGCAAGACAGATGGTGCACAGAGAGGAAAGCGTGTTATCATAACAGCAAAACCAAACGAACTCTTACATGTAGCTTCATTTGATACTTTTTTTTTTTTTTGGTAATATGACACATTTTAATGGAGAAGCAAATGATCAATATTTTATATACTGCATTTCTTCAGAAAATACCGAGCAAGGTCTCATTTCCTTTTTCTATAATAGTTCAACACTGGAGTTACAGGAAAAATTTGATACTTTCTAATAACACTGTTGGAGGAAATATCTCCTGGTGTTAATATTTGGAGTCATAACAGATCATTGTAAAATATACTAGCTCTATATTGGAGAAAGGACCACTAAAGGAAGATAAAGAGACGATATGAAAGCAGAACACTGGCTTATTCATTTAGCCATGTTTATTTGATACATTACCTGTTTGTTTTTATCTGCACTCTATAGCTTTCCCAGATGTCATCCAGCAACTTTAACCTGGCAAAAAAAAAAAAAAAAAAAAAAAAAAGAAATTTCATTCCTTTGAACTGAATCTCTTGTAGATAGATTTTATCTATCACTCCTGTGTATAATTTTGTGGTCTGATAAGCCTCTACTAGGATAGAAATACAAAATACAGTATTATGGTTTAATAATTTGCGTGAGACTACTAGGCCAGTGTATTTTCCCAAATATGTAGTGTTGTGATTTTGAAGTACTTGATAAACTGGAAGACACTGATAATTGCCTAGGCATTTAAGGACTTGAGGTGAATTGATGTGTTAAATTCAGTTGAATACCCTATTTCTAACCTCCTTAAGTAAATGTGTTTCTACTTGCTGTCCTTTTTCATTTATGCAAGGCTGCACGTAGCCTGAAGGTAGTCATACTGGTGTGAGTGGGACCTTTTAAGGCCTTTACCATTCTGATTTGAATTACTTGTTATTCTAAAAAGAGTAATGTGAATAAACATTTGAATTAAATGTAAAGTTTTCATTAAAACAGGTATCTTTTTTACTACCTCTCTTCTTCCCAAATAGCAGTTCCTTTTCTTGTAACGTTGAGTAGATACTGCTTTTGGTTTATTGTAATCCAGTTTATTAAAAAGCATAACAGCATCTCTTAAGACACCAATTTCATGGGAAGTATCAGGATTGCCATTTGAGTTTTTTTTTTTCCTTAAGTGGACTTTCAAATGCAGAGAATTTTTTTTTTCCTTTTAGTCTGGGGCTGACTGTAAGTGTAGGAAAAAATAGATTTGTTATTTTCTATTGTGATTTTCACAAAGAATATATTCTGCATGTAATTATTTAAATTTTAAATTGTTAAATATTTAAAATACAGTTACAAAATGAACATGTCAATCCATAGTTATGTAGTTCTTAAGATGTTTGCCAATTGAAGAAAATTTTATACTTATAAGAGGAGTTCTAGGGGCACCTGGGTGGCTCAGTTCTTCTGAGCCACATCTTCTTTATCTGCTCCTCTATCGATAGACGCTTTGGTTGCTTCCATATCTTGGCTATTGTAAATAATGCTGCTGTAAAGATATGAATGCAGATACCTTTTTTGAATTAGTGTTTCTGTTTTCTTTGGGTAAATACCAACAAGTATAAATACTGGGTTGTATAGTATTTCTATTTTTTTATTTTTTGAGGAATCTCCATACTGTTTTCCACATTGGCTGTTTGCATTCCCACCAACAGTGCATGAGGATTCCCACATATTCACGTTCTCACCAACGCTTGTTTTTTCTTGTAATACTAGCCATTCTGTTTGATGTGCCATGATATCTCATAACGGTAGGTTTTGATTTGCATTTCCCTAATGATTGGTAGTGTTGAACATCTTTTCATATGTCTCTGTTGGCTGTGTGTGTTCTTCGGAAAATGTCTTTTCAGGTCCTCTGCCCGTTTTCTACTTAGATTATTATTTTTCTGGTGTTGTTGTAGGAGTTCTTTATATATTTTGGTTATTAACCCCTTATTGGATATAGCCTTTGCAAGTATCTTCTCCCATTCAGTAGGTTGCCTTTTTTGTTTTGTTGGTTTTCTTTGCTGTGCAAAAGCTTTTTATTTTGGTATAGTCCCAGTTGTTTATTTTTGCTTTTATTTCCTTTGCCTGAAAAGACAGAGCCAGAAAGATATTGCTAAGGCCAAGAGATGACTGCCTGTATTTTCCTCTAGGAGTTTTATGGCTTCAGGCCTTACATTTAGGTCTTTAGTCCATTCTGAGTTTCTTTTTGTGTATGGTGTAAGAAAGTGGCTCAGTTTCATTCTTTTGTGTATAGCAAGACAACCTTTATTTGTAAATATTTATAAATATTTATTTGTAAATATCAGCGTACTAAATAGTCTGTCACATTAATTCTAATTCAAGAAATCATTTGGAAGTTAAAAGGTGGGAACTCAGGGCCAAACTGATTTCTGTGGCTTTTACTTGGTTTTTATTTCCCTTTTTTAGACTTTCCTCTTCTCTGTCCTCACAAGCCTTGCTGGCTGGGTGCCGAGCCACCATTTGGGGTCCTGGGAGAGGTAACACTCAGCAAGCCAGGCTTTGGCACTGTGGCCTCCGACCCAGCCATACTGGGTCCTCTGCCCTGATCACTGCTTCTCTTTCGTAGTTGTTGCCCAAATCTCCCTCCATCCCAAGTTCTGAGGTGTGCCCCTGAATCTGTGAGATACCAGAGACAAGCGTAGGAAGTGAAATTTGTTTTTGGCATGCACTTGTAGAAGCTCTTTGTATTTTAAATGACCACAATGGCTCTGAGGAGCATCTCGCCATATGTAGAAGGTGCATTCTTAATGTCCATATGTCTAGGAATGGAAGAAGACACTTGCAAACAATGTATCAGATTAAGGGTTAATATCCAGAATCTGTAAAGAACTTAACCAAACTCAAAACCAAACAAATCATCCAGTGAAGAAATGGGCAGAAGACAGGAATAGACAGTTTTCCAAAGAAGACATCCAGATGGCCAGCAGACCCATGAAAAGATGCTCAACATTGCTCATCATCAGGGAAATACAAGTCAAAACCACAATGAGATACCACCTCATACCTGTCAGAATGGCTAACATTAACAACTCAGGCAGCAACAGGTGTTGGTCAGGATGCAGAGAAGGGGAACCCTTTTGCATTTCTGGTGGGAATGCAAACTGATTGCAGCCACTCTGCAAAATAATATGGAATTTCCTCAAAAAATTAAAAATCGAGCACCCTACAACCCAGCAGTTGCACTAGTAGGAATTTATCCAAAGGATACAAAAATGCTGATTTGAAGAGGCACATTCAACCCAGTGTTTATAGCCACGCAATTGACAGTAGCCCAGTTATGGAAAGAGCCCAGATGTCTATCAACTGATGAATGGATTAAGAAGGTGTGTGTGTGTGTGTGTGTGTGTGTGTGTGTGTGTGTGTATGTATGTGTGTGTATATAATGGAATACTACTCTGTGAGGAAAGTTTGAAATCTTGCCATTTGCAACAATGTGGATGGAACTGGAGGGTATTATGCTAAGCGAAATAGGTCAGTCAAAGACAGATACCATATGATTGCACTCCTGTGGGATTTGAGAAACTCAACAGATGAACATAGGGGGAGGAAAGGAAAAATAAAATACAGAAATAGAGGGAAACCACAAGACTATTAACTGCAGAGTACAAACTGAGGGTTGCTAGAAGAGTGTATATGTGTTTGGGGGGTGTTAAATGGGTGATGGGCATTAAGGAGGGCACTTTTTGGGATGAGTGCTGGGTGTCCTATGTAAGAGATAAATCACTGAGTTCTAATCCTGAAGGCATGACCACACTGTATATTAACCACCTTAAAAATTTTTTTAAATGTACATATGTCTAGAAATGCATCCATCAGAACAGTTGTCCGTAGGGCGTAAGGATCTATGGCCTAGCTACTTTTTTCAGAGTGCTGAGTAGAGGGGCTTGTTAATTATTTGCTTGTAGATAATTACTGTGTCAAGATGTAGGAATAGACCAAGGCTCCTGTGTATTTTGCACCTAAATGGGGTGGTGACCCAGAGTCTCACCCTGCCATCCACAAGTCCTCTTGTGCCTGCCACAAGCTGATGGCTGCCTTGAGTACACTACAGTCTTCCATGGCTCCTTGGCACCAGCTGGTGAATTACCAAGTCATTTCCTGAGAAGAAGCAAGGCTGCCTCACACACCGTTAATGTAACAAATGGTAAGATACTCCAGTGTCTGTGAGTGGAGACGTTGCTGCACACACAGGAGTGGTCGCTCCCTGGGGACTAGCATCCCCCTGACCTGCAGGTGTCTGTGCTCAGAAGTGGAGTGTCCCTGGGGCCAGCTGGTGGTGTGCTTAAGGCTCTCTTGTCCCCAAGAAGAGTGGGCATTCCATAAACACAAGTCTGAACAGAAGGCTGCACCTATTCCCAGCACTTGTCTGTCATAAACCACATGACTGTGACCAGCGTTTTCATAGACCTGCTGTCCTTTAGATGAACTGTTCCCTAAGGATCATGCTTTGAACTGTGTCTGAAAAGTAAGAATACAACCTTCCCATGAAATCCCCCCATTGCTCCTTTCTGATAAAAGAAGCAAGCACATTTATTTTTTCTTAGTGAAAGCAGTTTTTATGGGCTCAGGTTGAGGACAGTCTTCTATCTGGTAATTTTTTGGAACCTGTGGAGGAAGGTCCATTAGATGAAACATCGTAAAGTGTGGATTTGGTGGGAGCTGGTTGGTTTGTGAAATAGTTCTATATGGGGAGCCTGTTTATATGCCACGTTCTGTGCTGCGTGGTCAGGATGGTGGCATGAACAAATATCAAATATTTATCTGCAGATAATTAAAATACAGAGCTGTGGAAAAGAGTGGAGGTTTATTAATAGGTCCTTTTTCAAAAGAACATTGGAGAAGAGGACATCAAAGATGGCAAGTAGGGGGGCACCTGGGTGGCTCAGTTGCTTAAGTGTCCGACTTTGACTCAGGTCATGATCTTGTGGTTTGAGTTCGAGCCCCGTGGTGGGCTGTCTGTCAGCACAGAGCCTGCTGTCGATCCTCTGTCCCCCTCTTTCTCAACCCCTGCCCTGCTTGTGCATGCACTTTTGCTCTCTCAAAACTAAACTAAAAAAAAAAAAAAAAGATGGCAAGTAGTTTTTTTTAGATTTCATCATATATGGTGTTGGAGAGAACTGCATTCATCCACAAAAAATAGGGTGACAGAGGACGACTTTGTGTAAAGGTAGCAACCAGCTGCCCACTTTCCAGCACATCTATTATTACTGGAATGTTTCCAGAAGCCACACTGGACTTTCTCAGTTCCTTGAAGAGCATGCATGTTCTTGTTCATCTTTGTTTCTTCACCACATAGCACAGTGCCTGTTGTATACTTGGTATGTAGTGAATATATTTTGAGTGGGCGTATGAAACAAAAGTAGGTTTTTTAGAATATTTCTTTCAACCCCATGCAAAGAAGACCTCCCTTTTCATTTATTTTCTTTTAAACTGCAGAACATTATTGGTTAAGAGTTGGGTGCGTGATCTTTAAATACCCTGCTTTTTAAAAACCTACATTTGTGGTTTTTTTAGAGTAAAATGTATAGCTTTCTCTTAAATCTATTATAAAGAATGGAAGGAGCAATGTAGAAATAGAAAAACCATCTATTTCTTTGACTTTGGTGAATTGTTTGTGATTGGGCCCAATTTCTTAATCACTTACAAGTGTGTGGCTTCAACATGGTTGACAATTTAACTGTTTGGTGAACAGACTCAGAGTCGACTGTACGCTTACAGGAAGCTGCTTTAAAATTGGGAATTGGGCACCCAGGTGGCTCAGTTGGTTGAGCGTATGACTCTTGATTTCGGCCAGGTTATGGTCTTGTGGTTTGTGGGACTGAGTCCCAGATCAGGCTTCGTACGGTCAGCACTTGGGATTCTTTTCTCTCCTTCTCTCTCTGCACCCCCTTTCTAAAGAAATAAACATTAAAAAAAATAAAATTGCAAATTTATCTTGGAGACTTTGAAGCTATGGAGCAGCGGGGTGCGTGGACCTGACGGGTGAAACTTAGTGAATGGGATAGATCCATTGCTATTCCTGTGGAAGTGACTTTTACATTTCATTTTCCTCAGCCGCCATCTGAGGGAAGAGGGTACTTTTCCTCCTAGACCTGTGGGTCAGAGCTTTTCCCTTATCACTACAGAAGCCCCTTTTCTTTTTCTGCACAGGAAGGGGGCTCTCATTCGTGCATGTTTATTAAACAAAAACAAGAGCAAGGAGCTGGAAACGTTGCTGTTCTTTTGTTGCTGTCACGGTAGGAGTAGAGATGAATCTTTCAGTCTCTTTCATTGGCAAGTGATAAAAACTGTCATGTTCTTTGGCCCTGGTAGCCTAGACATTCCTTTCTCTGTTGCTGCAATGTCCTCAGATCAAGATTGAGCTTTTCGGCTAGCTCATCATAAAAATGTTTCCCATTTCTGAGTGGTGCAGGAAAGTAAGGTCAGTCTACTTGGAAAACAGTTTATTCCAGAAGAGTCAGATTAATCCTATCTATTGATAACACGGTATACTCAAAGAGGGCTTGGAGTACAGGACCGCGAAATTGATGTAATAGCCCAGAAAGCACAAGTGCTAGCAAGGTATGAGGTCTACATTCAGGTGGCCTATGTCTTGTGATTTTTAGACCATTCAAAGGCTTTGTCTAATTTGCACTGACTTTGGCATATTTTAGTTTTGACCTCAGGTTACCTCAAAAGGCCTTGTAATAGAGTTTAGTTTTTTTCTTTGCAGGATGGGGAGACTCATCTTGGTAGAGGGATGCTTTCACTGTTAAAAATGAAAAAAAATTAAGATAATTTGTTCAAAATGCAAGAAACTCCAGGAGGGAGGCAAATGGTGGAGAAGCAGGGAGCTCTGTACATTTCACTGGCCCCCATCTCTCAAGCAAAGAAGGCCTGAAGCCATAGGACACTGAACCACGGGAGTCTGGGAGGAAAAGAGTCTGCTGAGAGGACAACCTTATAGGTGCGTGAATGCGACTGGGGAAGATAAGGGGGGCTGGAACCCGGAGACACAGAGGGAGGGGAGGGAATCCCCTTTGTGGGGAGCTGCAGAGAGTCCAGGGGAAGAGAAAGAGCAGCTGAAGCTGCTCATAGAACTGTCGCTGGAGAAGGGAAAAACCTCCTATTGGGACGGAGAGTGACCCTATTTCTAGGTGTGATGCTGACTTTGGGCTGGGTGCCCCGGTGCCAGGCGGTGCCAGGAGAAACTGCTCCGCTACTCTCCCAGCGATCCCGGTTGGGGAGCAGCCCAGCCTATGGGATTATATTTCCGGCGGTATCAATAAAGTGTGGGGACTAAGACCTGGGAAGGAGGCGGGGTGTGGAGCCCAGGGCCTGCCGGGGAGGCCGCCTCTGCGATGCCGCCGCTCCTGGAGGGCGGCCAGTGGGCTGCTGCAGTCTGCAGGGGACCTCGTGCACACCCACCCGCCTCTGGAGGAAAGAGCCAGACTTCTCAGAGGTCAGTCTGTCCAGCAGGTTGGACCCCAGGGCCTTCAGTATGTTCAGCAAAGAGAGCTTGCGGCAGCCTCCCCGCAGGATGGCTCCATCTCCATTCTGGGTTTGGATGATGCCACCACTTGTCACATTGTGGCCCTGAGGCACACAGGTAATGGGGCCACCTGCCTGACCCACTGTGATGGAAGCGACAGCAAAGTGGAGGTCCCCCTCATCATGAGCTCCATCAAATCCTTCTCGGACCACGATCCGTGAGGAAGGCTCGAAATGCACCTCGTGGAAGGCCTCAGCGACAACAGGCAGTTGTCACAAAAACTTACTCGTCAACTTCTTTGTGAGTTTGACAGACAAGAAGAAGACAGTCACTTAGTGACACTGTGTGTGACAGAATTAAATGACCGGGAAGAAAATGAAAAGCACTTTACAATCATCTATGGCATCGCAGTCACCATTAAAACTGCTAAGATTTACAGAGCCTCCTTCCACTACCGAGGCCCGAGGAGGAGCTGCGTGCCGCCCGAGCTGTGACAGGAGGCCCGATGGTTAGTATTTAGATGCAAGGAGGGAACAGCTTCACATAGGACCTCCTCCTGGATGCTGTTTCCACTCGTGGACTTCTGGCTGTGCCAGGACATCAGCAGATACTGGAAAACCTCTCCACCTCACCTTTGGCTGAGCCACCCCACTTTGTTGAACATATTCGATCTACCTTGATGTTTAAAAAAAAAAAAAAAAAATACCCATCTCTATCCAGCGCACTGTTTCCTGGAAACAAGACTCGACTCTACCAAAAAAAAAAAAAAAAAAGTGAAGATGGCTTATGGGAAAAGATCTCTTCCCCAGGAAGCTAACGGAGGGCATCACCAAAGAGAGCACCTTCTTGGCCTGACAGACCACCGTGGGGCCTGGAAAGACTGAATCTGAATCTGCATCTGCAGAGTCTTCGGACTCCCTCATTACTGTCCTCCAAATTACTTTAAAAATCTTGTTTTGGTGAGAAAAAACAAACAAAAGCCCACCTTGACTACACTGGCAGCACAGGAAGATCAGATCAAAAAGAGTGATTTGCAACGCCTGATTCCAGAAGGGACTGGGGCCCCGCAGTTTTTCTCCTGACAACCACCAAGGCGAACCTCAGGAAGGGGTTGTGGGAAGCAGTGGAGGCTAACACCCGCCTACAGCAAGCCACGCCCATTTCCGCTAGAGAGCCTTTTTTTTTTTTACCAGAGCCCCGGGCAAGACCAATATGGATGCACTGCCGTGATTAATTCTAGATTAATTCTTTCTATTCAGATACATTTCCCCTTGTCTCATTCATATTTCTCCCCTCTGCTGGACTGGGCATTCTGGTCATTGGTTTACCTTAACAGTTACATTTAATCCATTCTCTAGATGTATATTCTACACCTCCACCACTACCTTTCTCTCTCTCTCTCTCTCTCTCGTAATCGATTAGACTATATAGTTTCTCTAAGTAACAGTATCTTCATTTCTTTCTCCTCGCCTCCTACCATATTCTCCTCTTTCTCTGAATTAAGCCTCTTAGTCTGCCTGGTCCTTGTCCGATTTCACTTTCTGCCCACCCCTGCCATTCCTCTCTTGTATATGCTCTTCCATCAGCACTGCATACACCCTGCTCTTTATTTGTAGCTGGGAACTCTGGTTTTATGGTTTTAGACTGTCCTTTGTCTTTGGCTTTTTTCTTCCTTTTCTTTTTCCCTTTCAGTTCACTCGTTTGTTGGATTTGTCTGTGTGTTTGTATGCCTTTGTTTCCTGTGTGTTTGTCTGTCTGTCTGTTTTCCTTTCCAGGGCTACCTCAAGAAATGAGGCAAAGTACACATGCTGGAGAGTCCCAAATACGACTATGAGTAGGGAAATAAAATAACCAAACGAGAGACCAAGAGACAACATTAAAAGAGCACTCCCTGAACGGACAAGCCCTGGACAGTCAATGAGCCTTCTTTAATATAGCAGTACTTGCAGGTGCAGAGTGCATAATAGGCTTTAAAACTAACAAGAGACAGAAAGCTAGACAAAATGATGAAACAGAAGAACTCTCTAAAGAAATTCCAGGAAGAAATGACAGCTAAAGAGCTGCTCAAAACTGATATAAGCAACATAATTGAACAAGGATTTAGAACAATAGTCATAAAATTAATCTCTGGGCTTGAAAAAGGCATGGAAGACATCAGAGAAGCTATTGCTACAAAGACTACGGAACTTAAAAATAGTTGTGATGACTTAAGGCTATAAATGAGGTACATAATAAAATGGAGGCGTCCAATGCACGGATTGAAGAGGTAGAGAGGAGAATAGGTGAATTAGAAGACACAATTATAGAAAAAGAAGAAGCTGAGAAAAAGAGAAACTGATCCAGGAGCACAAAAGTAGTTCCAGAGCTTAGTGATACAATCAAACGGAACAATAACCCTATCATAGGAATTCCAGAAGAGGAAGAGAGAGGGAAAGGCACTGAAGGAGTACTTGAACAAATTATAGCAGAGAACTTCCCCAATATGGAGAAGGAAACAGACCTTGAAATCCAAGAAGCACAGAGAACTCCCCTCAGATGTAATTTGAAATCAACTTTCTGCATGACATATCATAGTGAAACTGGCAAAAATGTAAGGACAAAGAGAATTCTGAAAGCAGCTAGGGACAAAAGGGCCTTATAAATACAAAGGGAGACCGATCATTGTAGTTGCAGACCTATCTACTGAAACTTCTCAAGCCAGTAAAGAATGGCAGGAAATCTTCAATGTGATGAACAGAAAAAATATGCAGCCAAGAATCCTCTATCCAGCAAGCCTGTCATTCAGAATAGAAGGAGAGATGAAATTCTTCCCAAATACAAAAATTGAAAGAATTCATCACCAGGGGGACTCTATGAGGGATTTGACAGGCTCTGAAATTCCCTTTCTTCTCAAGTGTGCATGGCACATTCTTACAGGCAGATCACATACTGGGTCATAAAGCAGCGTAATAAGTGTAAAAGTGTAATAATTTACAATTATTATAATTGTAAAAGTGTAAATAAGTGTAAAAGAGTTGAAATCATACCATGCACACTTTCAGATCACAATGCTATGAAACTCGAAATCAATCACAGGAAAAAGTCCGGAAAACCTCCAAAAACATGGAGGTTAAAGAACACGCTACTAAAGAATGAATGGGCCAATCAGGCAATTAGAGAAGAAATTAAAAAGTATATGGAAACCAATGAAAATGAAACTACAACAATCCAAACTCTATGGGATGCAGCAAAGGCAGTCCTAATTTTTCAAGAAATTTGAAAAATTTCTAATTTCAAGAAATTAGAAAAAGCACAAGTACAAAATCTAACAGCTCACCTAAAGGAACTAGAAGGAGAGCAACAAGAGCACCCCAAACCCAGTAAGAGAAGTGAAATAATAAAAATCAGGGCAGAAATAAACAATATAGAATCCAAAAAAAAGAGTTGAACAGATCAATGAAACCAAGAGTTGGATTTTTGAAAAAATAAATGAAATTGATAAACCTCTAGCCAGGCTTCTGAAAAAGAAAAGAGAGCACCCAGATAGACAAAATGACGAATGAAAATGGATTTATTACAACCAATCCCTCAGAAATACAAGCAATTACCAGGGAATACTATGAAAAATTATATGCCAACAAACCGGACAACCTAGAAGAAATAGACAAATTTCTAAACACACATGCACTATGAAAATTCACATGGGAAGAGATAGAAAATCTGAACAGACCTATAACTAGTAAAGAAATTGAATCAGAGCCCTGAGTCAGATGGCTTCCCTGGGGAATTCTACAGACATTTAAATCAGAGTTAATACTCATTCTTCTCAAGTTATTCCAAAAAAATAGAAATGGAAGGAACCGACACCAGGTTGGCTGGGTGGCTCAGTCGGTTAAGTGTCTGACTTCCGCTCAGGTCATGATCTCACGGTTCATGGGTTCGAGCCCTGCATTGGGCTCTGGATTTATTCTACGAAGCCAGCATCACTTTCATTCCCAAGCCAGTCAGAGACCCAGCAAAAAAAAAAAGAACTACAGGCCAATATCCTTGATGAATATGGATGCAAAAATCCTCAACAAGGTACTTGCAAATGGAATTTAGCAGCACATAAAAAGAATTATCCACCATAACCAAGTGGGATTCATTCCTGGGTTACAGGGCTGGTTCAATATTCGCAAATCAATCAGTGTGATACATCACACTAACAAAAGAAAAGATAAAAACCATATGATCCTGCCGATAGATTCAGAAAAAGCATTTGACAAAATGCAGCATTCTTTCTTAATAAAGACCCTCGAGAAAGTCAGGGTAGAAGGAACTTAAACATCATAAAAACCATCTATGAGAAGCCCCCGGCTAACATCATCCTCAATGGGGAAAACCTGAGAGCTTTCCCCCTGAAATCAGGAACACGACAGGGATGTCCACTTTCACCACTGTTGTTTAACATGGTGCTGGAAGTCCTAGTGTCAGCCATCAGACAACAAAAGGAAATAAAAGGCATCAGAATTGGCAAAGAAGATGTCAAACTCTCACTTTTTGCAGACGACATGATACTCTACACAGAAAACCCGACAGACTCCACCAGAATCCTACTGGAACTGACCATGAATTCAGCAACGTTGCAGGGTACAAAATCAATGTACAGAAATCGGTTGCATTTCTATACACCAATAATGAAGCAGCAGAAAGAGAAACCAAGAAACTGATCCCATTCACAATTGCACAAAAAACCATAAAATACCTAGGAATAAGCCTAACCAAAGATATAAGAGATCTATCTGATGAAAAGTATAGAAAACTTACGAGGGAAATTGAAGAAGACACAAAGAAATGGAAAAATATTCCATGCTCATGGATTGGAAGAATATAGTTAAAATGTCATTACTACCCAAAGCAGTCTACACATTCAATGCAATCCCAATCAGAATTGCACCAGCATTCTTCTCAAAACTAGAACTATCCTAAAATTTGTATGGAACCACAAAAGACCCTGAATAGCCAAAGAAATATTGAAGACGGAAACCAAATCGGGAGGCATCACCATCCCAGACTTAGCCTCTACTACAAAGCTGGAATCATCTAGACAGTATGGTATTGGCACAAAAACAGACACCTAGACCAATGGAATAGATAACTCAGAATTGTACCCACAAATGTATGGCCAACTAATCTTTGACAAAGGAGGAAAGAGTATCCAGTGTGAAAAAGACAGCCTCTTTAACAGATGGTGCTGGGAGAACTGGATAGCAACATGCAGAAGAATGAAACTAGATCACTTTCTCACACCATACATAAAAATAAACTCAAAATGGATAAAGGACCTGAATTTGAGACAGGAAACCATCAAAACCGTAGAGGAGAAAGCAGAAACAACCTCCTTGACCTCAACCGCAGCAATTTCTTACGTGACACATCCCCAAAGGCAAGGGAATCGAGCAAAAATGAACTATTGGGACCTCATCAAGATAACAACCTTCTGCACAGCAAACAATCCATAAAACCGATAGGCAACTGACAGATTGGGAAAAGATAGTTGCAAATGACATATCAGATAAAGGGCTAGTATCCAAAATCTATAGGGAACTCACCAAACTCCAGACCCAAAAAACAAATAATCCAGTGAAGAAATGGGCAGAAGATATGAACAGACACTTCTCCAAAGAGGACATCCAGATGGCCAACAGACACATGAAACAATGCTCAGCATAACTCATCAGGGATATACAAATCAAAACCACACTGAAATACCACCTCATGCCAGTCAGAGTGGCTAAAATGAACAAATCAGGAGTCTATAGATGCGGGCGAGGATGTGGAGAAACAGGCACCCTCCTACACTGTTGGTGGGAATGTAAACTGGTGCAGCCCCTCTGGAAAACACTGTGGAGGTTCCTCAAAAAAGTAACAGTAGAACTCCCCTATGATCTAGGAGTAGCACTGCTAGGAATTTACCCAAGGGATACAGGAGTGCTGATGCGTAGGGGCACATGAACCCCAGTGTTCATAACAGCACTCTCAACAATAGCCAAATCATGGAGAAAGCCCAAGTGTCCATTAGCTAATGAATGGATCAAGAAGATGTGGTTTATCTATACAATGGAATACTACATGGCAATGAGAAAGAATGACATCTGGCCATGTGTAGCAACATGGATGGAACTTGAGGATGTTACACTGAGTGAAATAAGTCAGGCAGAGAAGGACAGATATCATATGTTTGCATGTGTAGGTAGATTAGGAGGAACTTAACGGAAGACCATGGGGGAGAGAAGGGGAAAAATAGTTGGGGAGAGGGAGGGAGGCAAACCATGAGAGACTCTTGAATGCTGAGAACAAACTGAGGGCTGATGAGAGTGGAGGAGAGGGGAAGGGAGGTGATGGGCATGGAGGAGGGCACTTATGGGGATGAGCACTGGTTGTTATATGGAAACCAACTTGACAATAAACTATGAAAGAAAAAAAAAGAAGAAATTCCAGGATTCTCTTTGATGGCCTACTGCCTTTGTTTCTTTCTTCCTTTTTCTTTTTTTAATATTTAAAAATCATTTAAAAATCTTATTTATGATACCTGTGCAGATAAAGAGAAGGAAATCTCCAAATCATATTCATTTTTGAGAAACAATCAGAGACTGAAGGAAGCCACCTCCTGTACGTTTCTCTCCCTTCATTTGCCATGGTTTGTCTGCTCACCCCGACGGTACCGGAGGCCACAGTGAGACACCTGCAGACCTCAGCTTGCAGCTCATTGAAGACCTCACTCCCAGGGAAGCGGGCTTTGTCTGTTTTGCTCTTTGAGTTGCCCCATTATTCTCTTTGGTTGGCTGGATGGTATATTCTGTTGAGAAATTGTATGAAAGCAACAACTGAATCACGGAGTACTTAGAACAAGCAAATTGGCTTAAGTGATGCATTTTTGTCTAAATGTAGAGAGAACGTCTGCAATGATGTTATTGAAACAGATGATTAGTGCAGTTGTTGCCATGACTGTTTATCCACCCACACATACGCTTAATCATTGGATAAGATCACCAGAAATCCTATTGCCCCTCTCCCCCAAAGTGTATTTTCATTGCTTTATTGTTTATACATATTGGAACACTGTGTACATGGAACCTTTGCTTGCATGTTACATTCTGTCACAGGCATTTCTCTAGGTTGTAAGATTCTATGTGGTTATTTTATGAGGCATTTATTTCTGTTGCAGACTTTCTGTACATTTTCAAAAAAAATTTTGATTGTCATAAAGCGTAAATGACATTTACCATCTAAACCACTTTTAAGTGTGCCCTTTAGTTAAATACATTCGCATTGTGGTTTGACCCATTTCCAGAAGTCTTTATCTTGCAAAACTGAAACTTTGCAAAACTGAAACCTATAACTCCTCATTCTTCCCTGCCCCCAGCCCATGGCAGCCTCCATTCTGCTTCCTATCTCTGAATCTGATGATTGCAGGTACCTCCTGTAAATGGAATCACACAGTACTTTTTTGTGACTGCCCTATTTCACATAGCACAACATCTTCAGGACTTCTTTGTGTTGCAGCACGAGTCCGTGTTTCCTTCCTTTTTTGGGCTGAATAATGTTCCATTGTATGTATATACCACATTTTTATATATTTGTCTGCCTTCATACTTTCCACTTTTTGGTTCATTGTGAGTAATGCTGCTAGAACAGGGCATACAGATATCTGCTTGAGATCCTGATTTCAATTCTTTTGGGCATATACCCACAGTTGGAATTGCTGGGCCGTATGATAATTTCATTTCTAATGTTTTAAGAAACTGCCATTCTGTTTTCTATAATTGCTGCATGATTTTACATCCCCACTGTGTACAGGGTTTCCAGTTTCTCCACATTCTCATTAACACTTTTAATTTTCTTTCTTTCGTTATAGCCTTCATAATGGGTGTATGGTGGTATTTTATTGTGGTTTTGATTTGCATGTCCCTAATGATCAGTGATGTTGAGCATCTTTCATGGACTTATTGGCTGTTTGTATATCTTCTTTGGAGAAATATTTATTCAAGTCTATGCTCATTTTTTTTTTTAAGTTTATTTTGAGGGGGTAGAGAGAGAATCTGAAGCAGGCTCCGCACTATGAGCGTTAACTCACAAACTGTTGAGGTCATCATCTGAGCCAAAATCAAGAGTCAGATGCTTAACTAATTTAGCCATTCAGACACCCATTTTGCCTCCTTAGTTTGTTGTTTTTGTTGAGTTGTAGGAGTTACTTACATAGTCTGGATGTTAACCCCTTACCAGATAATTTGAAAATATTTTCTCCTGTAGGCTGCTGTTGCCTTTTCACTGTTGATTATGTCCTTTGATGTACAGTTTTTATTTTTATATAGTCCAACTCACTTTTTACTTTTGTTGCCTGTGCTTTTGGTTTCCTATTCAAGAAATCATTTCCAAATCCAATGTCATGAAGCTTTCCCTGTGTAGACCGCTTTTGAAACTTTGGTTTTTCCTATCCTGGAAAATGTTGCAGTGAATGGCTCCATACATTTAGCCTTTTTCTTCTGTTGGCACTGTTTACTTGCAGAGAGAAAAAATGAAGTACTGAACCTGTTTTGTCCCCCTAGCGCCCATGGAAATGCCAGACCGAGCAGAGGGCATCACTTGCTAGCAAAGGTTTTGTTTGTGAAGGCAAGGAGGCATCTCAAGAAGCAGAGTCAGTACCTTGATTGCTCCTGTCCTCTGGAACTGTGATTTTTAAAACACAGCTCACATGAGCAGCGTGGGTCACAGAAAAGGCACAGCACCCTTAAGAGCAGTAGGGAGTGAATTTATGTGATTATTTCTTTGACCCTCAATTCTGGGATCTCCGGGCTGTAGTGAAAGATAAGGCTGGTTGCCATGGCTGATTAGTGTCAGGTGGCCGTGGGTTGCCTTTTTAACTCACAAAGTCCAATCTCCCTGCACATTTGAAAGGGAGAATAGTCCTTTTTGAGAATTCTTCTAAGAATTCAAAATGTATCAATATAGAACATTGTCACAAAAATCAAGTGTCAAAAATTCCAGCCATTTGCCACTATGTTAGGAGGTAAGATCTTTGAAAAAACATATTCGTTTAGGGACTGATGTATAGTAATTATGCCCAGTTACTTAATGGAAAAAAATATTCCCTTGATAATCAAACGCATACATTGTCTTCCCACTATATTTCAGGAGGTAAAATTTTCACAGTCTGGGTTTAAATATCCTAGAGAAATATTTCTTGAAATGTTGGCAGTGTTAATGAATTGAGGAAAAGATAGTCAATTGCTCCTCTGCATTTGCCATAGGTTTTCTACCTTTTTATACAAAGAAAAATCTGGAGCCATTTTATTACTACTGATGATTCATTTCCAAAAAGCAAACGGTGGCAATGACCATAAGAAGCCTTCTCATCGAAAAGGATTCCAAGAGGCCTCTTTTGTGGAAGATTTTTGTGTTTGCTTTTTAATTTTTTGTTTTGAAAATAGCCTAAATCGTCTTAAGCACATAAAATACTTTAGTCATTTCCCATGTTGTGGTCACCCAACCTCAGTAATTAAGTCATGGCAAATCTTGTTTTATCTGTGCATTTGCATGTGCATGTATGTTTAAATGTTTAAAGTGTTAATTTTTTAATTTTTTTAAATGTTTTATTTATTTCTAGGAGAGAGAGAGAGACAGCGTGAGCAGGGGAGGGTCATTCTGAAACAGGCTCCAGGCTGCTGGCAGTGCTCGAATGATCATGACCTAAAGTCGGACGCTTAACCGACTAAAGTGTTTGTTAATTTTTGAGAGAGAGAGAGACAGTGCAACTAGGGAAAAGGCAGAGGTGGAGACACAGAATCTGAAGCAGGCTCCAGGCTCTGAGCTGTCAGAACCCAGACGGAGCCCAACATGGGGCTTGAACTCACAAACTGTGAGATCATGACAATACCTGAAGTCAGACACTTAACCAACTGAGCCACCCTGATGGCCCTCAGTGTATTTTTGAAACAAATCCCAGTCATCATTTATCTGTAAATACTTTTCAAATATATCTCTAAAAAATGGTTTTTAAAATGTAGCCATACTTAAAAAATTAAGATTCTGTGATATAATCAAGTGCCTGCAGTGTTCATTTATCAGATTTTTTCTTTTTAGTTTTTTCCCCAAGAAAAAGTTTACATACAGTGAAGAATGTATACATGTGTAAAGATTGCAGTGTTACTACTTAAACCCAAATAAATTTATAGTATATTTCCAGTATTCTAGCATCTTCCCTTGAGTTCTTTCTTAGTTGATAATATCTCCAAAGTTTCCACTGTTCTGTCCTCTGTTGTCAGAGGTCAGAAGGGTTTTTTTTTTCCCATAAAGTAGGCTACATGCCTAGTGTAGAGCCCAACACAGGGCCTGAACTCATGACTCTGAGATGAAGATCTGAGATCAAGAGTTGGACACTTACCCGACTGAGCCACCCAGGTACCCCAAATAGTGGTTTTGAACTTCATATCAATGGATTCATATACTCTTTGGTGCCTGTTTTTTTTTTTTTTTACTCAAGATTGTCTGTGAAATTTACTCATGTTATTGTATTTAGCAGTAGTTTGTTCTCATAGCTGTGAACTGTTCCATCTCATTGAATGGATATGCTGAAATGGATCCATTCTATTTCCACTTTGAGGCTATTATAAGTACTATTAACATGCCATACATGTCTTTTGAGGACATAATAATTCTATTGTGTATACAGATGTGTACTGAGGAATGAAGTTAATGGATTATGGGGTAGGCATATGTTTACCTTTAGTAAATATTATTAAGCAATATATGAGAGTTCTAGTTGCTCCACTTTCTCATTAACACTTGGTGGTGTTAGTCCTTGTGAGTATGGCCAATCTGATGAGAGTATAGTGGTATTTCATTGCAGTTGTATTTCCCAGTGCTTTTCAGCACTTTAATATGATTATTGACTTTTAGATATCTCTTTTCTGAAGTGCCTATTCAAGACTTTTGCCCATTTTTACTCAGTGGTCATTTTTTACTGATTCTTGGGAATTTTTATATTCTGAGGTTCAGCTTTTTGTTGAATAAGTGGATTGCAACTATCTGCAATTTGTCTTTTTCAGTCTCTTATGAGTGAGTAGAAAGTCTTAATTAAGTTTTGATGTCAGGTTTCCAGCTCTGTTGTTCTTTAAATTTTATGGTATTTGTCTTTTCCATGTAGATTTTATTTTTAAGTAATCTCTGTAACCAATGTGGGGCTCAAACCTATAACCCAGAGATCAGGAGTTGGAGGCTTCACCAACTGAGCCAGCCAGGTATCCCTCCATGTAGATTTTAGAGTCAACTTTTCAATACCCTGTTCCCCCCACCCCCCCACACCAGGGGTTTTGTTTTGAATTGCATTGAAACTGTAGATAGGTTTAAGAGAAATTAACATTGTTGCAATATTGAATTCTAGTCCCTAAGATAGTATATATCTTTATATTTGAGGTTAGTAGTTCACAGCCAGGGTTGATTTGCTCTCAGAAGACATTTGGTGATGTCAGGAGACATTTTTGTTGTCCTGTCTGTGATGGGGGTGGGGGTGGGGTGGCTGCGTGCTACTGGAATCTTGTAGGTAGGAGGTAAGGATGCTGCTCAACGTCCTACAGCTCATAGGACAGCCCCCAAAATAAAAAATTATCTGACCCAAAATGTTAAGAAACCCTGATTTAGGGAGGTCTTATTTCTCTTTTTAGTAATGTTTTGAGTTTTCAGCATGGCAGTATTACACATCTTTTTAAGATTTACCCTTATGGATAATTAGTTATTTGGTGCTATTGTGATTTTTGTTTCATATTCTAATTGTTACGAGTATGTATGTAAGTGTATGTGTGTGTGTGTGTGTGTGTGTGTATATATATATATATAAGCACATACGTACTCCTCTCTCTATGTGCCTTTATGTGCCTCTTGTATTTTGAACCTTTTATTTTAGAGATTCCTTTCCCGTTTCTTTCCCCCTACTCATATATTTTTTTTCTTGTCATTGAAGAAAGTAGGATCTTTGTCCTATAGAGTTTCCTGCAGCTTGCATATTGCTGATGGCATCAGCATGGTGGCATTTGGTGTGTTGTGCTGTCTCTGTGGTTATTACCCGTCTCCAGTATTTCATGAGGGGCTCCACAATGAAACACTGATTCTGTTTGCTTTTCATTATTTTCCCAGGATATTTTTGTGAAAAGACTGCCCACCTACCCAATTAATTCATTACTCTGAGTCCATAGAGAAAGGATGGGGCAAATGCTTTTTCTTTCTTTCTTTCCTTTCTTTCTTCTTTATTTTTAATGAGTTTTCAAAATAACGGGTCAGTTCCTTAACGTCCTCCATGGGATCTTCCATAGGCAATGAAAGACATGTTGCTCTTGTGTTGTTTTTAATTAAAAGTATCATTATGAATTTACAGTTTAACCTTATTTGATGTTTCAAACTATTGCTGTTTTTACTCTCATTAGGGATTATTGTTCTGTGTTTGTGTAGTGGGAAGTTCTTCAAAACCCCAATATGGCTTTTAAACTTCTAGCTTTCTGCTCTAATAAGATACTCCAGGCTGTTCTTGAACACAGCCATTTCTTCCAGGACCTATGGTCTCATTTGCTTACTGTATTTAGAGCGAGCACTAGATCCACTCAGTGCAACTAGTGCTGTTACTTCTAGGCTTTTTCAGTAAATAGAAATATTTACTTTTTGAAAGATAAAACCCATGATGTTATATCCTAAACTATTAGATTTTTAATTAAGTACATTCTTTTTCCTGTGCACAAAGTCCTGAGTCCTTAGGATGACAGTACCAGCCTGACTGGTGAGAATATGATTACTGAAAAAACAAAATGTTTTTGCCATATTTTGTGGTGTGTTTTTTTTTTTATTTTATTTTATTATTATTATTTTTTTTATTTTTATTTTTTACAAATAGTTTATTGTCAAATTAGTTTCCACATAACACCCAGTGCTCATCCACACAAGTGCCCTCCTCCATGCCCCCCCCTCCTCCCCCCCACATCCATCAGTCCTCAGTTTTTGTCAGGTATTCAAGAGTTCTCATGGTTTGCCTCTCTCCCTTTCCCCCACCGTTTCCGCTCTCTTTCTCCCCCTTGGTCCTCTATTAAGTTCCTCCTAATCCTCCTATACGTGCACACATATGATATTTGTCTTTCTCTGCCTGACTTATTTCGCTCAGCATAACACCCTCAAGGTCCATCCTTGTTGCTACACATGGCCAGATTTCATTGTTTCTCATTGCCACGTAGTATTCCATGGTATATATAAACCACATCTTCTTGATCCATTCATCTGTTGATGGACACTTAGGCTCTTTCCGTGTTTTAGCTATTGTGAGAGTGCTGCTATGAACATTGGGGTACATGTGCTCCTATGCATCAACATTTCTGTATCCCTTGGGTAAATTCCTAGCAGTGCTATTGCTGGGTCATAGGGGAGTTCTATTGTTAGTTTCTTAGGAACCTCCACACTGTTTTCCAGAGGGGCTGTACCAGTTTACATTCCTAACAGTGCAGGAGGGTGCCCGTTTCTCCATTGATCCGCCAGCATCTAGAGTTCTCTGATTTGGAGCTCATTTTAGCCACCTGACTGGCTATGAGGTATCTCAGTGTGGTTTTGATTTGTACTTGATGAGAGAAGCGATGCTGAGCATCACATGGTCTGCTGGCCATCTGATGTCCTTGAGTATAGCTATCTGTTCATTTTCTGCCCATTTCTTCACTGCTGGAGCTGTTTTTCTTGGCGGTAGTTTGGTGAGTTCAGATTCTGGATATCAACCTTTATCTGATATGTCATTTGCAACTATCTTTTCCCATTCGGTTGGTTGCCTATTAATTTTCTGGGTTGTTTCCTTGGCTGTACAGAAGCTTTTAATCTTGAGAAGGTCCCAACAGTTTATTTTTGCTCTTGATTCCCTTGCTTTTGGGGATGTGTCAAGTAAGAAGTTGCTGCGGTGGAGGTCAAGGAGGTTGTTTCCTGCTTTCTCCTCTAGGGTGTTGATAGTTTCCTGTCTCACGTTCAGGTCCTTTATCCATTTTGAGTTTATTTTTGTGCATGGTGTGAGAAAAATGATCTAGTTTCATTCTTCTGCATGTTGCTGTCCAGTTCTCCCAACACCATCTGTTAAAAAGGCTGTCGTTTTTCCATCGGATATTCTTTCCTGCTTTGTCAAAGATTAGTTGGCTGTATACTTTTGGGTCCACTTCTGAGTTCTCAATTCTGTTCCATTGGTCTATGTGTCTGTTTTTGTGCTAATACCATACTGTCTTGATGATGACAGCTTTGTAGTAGAGGCTAAAGTCTGGGATGGTGATCCCTCCCGCTTTGGTTTTATTTTTCAGGATTACTTTGGCTATTCGGGGTCTTTTGTGGTTCCATACAAATTTTTGGATAGTTTGTTCTAGTTTTGAGAAGTATGCTGGTGCAATTTGATTGGAATTGCATTGAATGTGTAGAGTGCCTTAGGTAGTAATGACATCTTAACTATATTTATTCTTCCTATCCATGAGCATGGAATGTTTTTCCACTTCTTTGTGTCTTCTTCAATTTCCTTCATAAGTTTTCCATAGTTTTCATCATACAGATCTCTTGTATCCTTGGTTAGGTTTATTCCAAGGTATTTTATGGTTTTTTGTGCAATTGTGAATGGGATCAGTTTCTTGATTTCTCTTCTGTTGCTTCATTGTTGGTGTATAAAAATGCAACCGATTTCTGTACGTTGATTTTGTACCCTGCAACTTGGCTGAATTCTTGAATCAATTCTAGTAGGCTTTGGTGGAGTCTGTCGGGTTTTCGATGTAGAGTATCATGTCATCTGCGAAAAGTGAAAGTTTGACTTCCTCTTTGCCAATTCTGATGCCTTTGATTTCCTTTTGGTGTCTGATGGCTGATGCTAGGACTTCCAGCACTATGTTGAACAGCAGTGGTGAGAGTGGGCATCCCTGTCGTGTTCCTGATCTCAGGGGGAAAGCTCTGAGTTTTTCCCCGTTGAGGATGATGTTAGCTGAAGGTTTCTCATAGATGGCTTTGATGATGTTTAAGTAGGTTCCTTCTATCCCAACTTTCTCGAGAGTCTTTATTAAGAAGGGATGCTGTATTTTGTCAAATGCTTTTTCTGCATCTATTGACAGGATCATATGGTTTCTATCTTTTCTTTTATTGATATGATGTATCACACTGATTGATTTGTGAATGTTGAACCAGCCCTGTAACCCAGGAATGAATCCCACTGATCTTGGTGGATGATTCTTTTTATATGCTGCTGGATTCGATTGGCAAGGATCTTGTTGAGAATTTTTGCATCCGTATTCATCAAGGATATTGGCCTGTAGTTCTCTTTTTGCTGGATCTCTTGTCTGGCTTGGGAATCAGTGTGATGCTGGCTTCCATAAAATGAGTCCGGGAGTTTTCCTTCGTTTCTATTTTTTGGAATAACTTGAGAAGAATTGGGATTAATTCTTGTTTAAATGTCACCCCCAGGGAAGCCATCATGTAGGGCTCTTATTTTGTTGGGAGATTTTTGATCACTGATTCAATTTCTTCACTTGTTATGGTCTGTTCAGGTTTTTCTATTTCTTCCCGTGTGAATTTTGGTAGTGAGTGTGTTTAGGAATTTGTCCATTTCTTCTAAGTTGTCCAATTTGTTGGCATATAATTTTTCATAGTATTCCCTGATAATTGCTTTGTGGTCAGGGTTGGTTGTAATAAGTCCATTTTCATTCATACTTGTCTATTTGGGTGCTCTCTTTTCTTTGGATAAGTCTGGCTAGAGGTTTGTCAATTTTGTTTACTTTTTCAAAAAACCAACTCTTGGTTTCATTGATCTGTTCAATTGTTTCTTTAGTCTCTATGTTGTTTATTTCTGCTCTAATTTTTACTATTTCTCTTCTTCTACTGGGTTTAGGCGTTCTTGTTGCTCTGCCTCTAGTTCCTTTAGGTGAGCTGTTAGATTTTGGACTTGCACTTTTTCTAATCTCTTGAAATAGGCCTGGAGAGCAATGTACTTTCCTCTTAGGACTGCCTTTGCCGCATCCCATAGATTTTGAATTTTTGTGTTTTCATTTTCATTTGTTTCCATATATTTTTTTAATTTCATCTTTAATTGCCTGATTGGCCCATTCATTCTTTAGAAGGGTGTTCTTTAACCTCCATGTTTTTGGAAGTTTTCCAGACTTCTTCCTGTAATTGATTTCAAGTTTCAAAGCATTGTGATCTGACAGTGTGCATGGTATGATCTGTATTCTTTTATATTTATTGAGGGCTGCTTTATGTCCCAGTATGTGATCTATCTTGGAGAATGTGCCATGCGCACTTGAGAAGAAAATTCCCTGGCCTCAGGATGTAAAGTTCTAAATATATCCGTCAGAACCATCTGGTCCAATGTGTCCTTCAAGTCCATTATTTCTTTAGTGATTTTCTGTCTGGTTGACCTATCCATTGCTGTAAGCGGAGTATTAAAGCCCCCTGCTATTAGCACATTCTTATCTAGAAGCTTGTTTCTGTTTGTGATTAATTGTTTTAGATATTTAGGTGCTCCCATATTCGGTGCATAGACATTTATGATTGTTAGTTCTTCCTGATGGATGGACTCTGTAATTATTATTAGTGCCCTTCTTCATCTCTTGTTATTGTCTTTAATTTAAAGTCCAGTTTGTCTGATATATCGCTACTCCGTAAGTAAGTATCGCTACTCCGGCTTTCTTTTGATTTCCTGTAGCATGATATATATTTCTCCATCCCCTGACTTTTAATCTGAAGGTATCTTCCCGTCTAAAATGAGTTTCTTGTAGACAGCATATAGATGGATTTATTTTTAACCATTCTGCTACCCTATGTCTTTTGATTATATCTGTAAGTCCATTTACATTCAGTGTTATTGAAATATGTGGGTTTAGTCTTTGTATCTTTTGTAGGGTTCATGTTTGTGGTGGTGTCTCTGGTATCTTTGTTCCTTGCAACCTTTCCTTCAGAGCATCCCCCTCAGGATTTCTTGTAGGGCTGGCTTCGTGGTGACAAATTCTTTCCATTTCTGTTTATTTGGAAAGGTTTTTATCTCTCTTTCTATTTTGAAGGACAGGCCTGCTGGATAGAGGATTCTTGGCCGCATATTTTTACTGTTCATCACATTGAAGATCTCCTGCCATTCCTTTCTGGCCTGCCACGTTTCAGTTGATAAGTCTGTCACCACTCTGATAGGTTTCCCTTTGTATGTGAGAGCCCTTTTCTCCCTAGCTGCTTTCA